>CM035806.1:52393815-52993815 GCA_020466095.1 Chlorops oryzae | reverse complement strand
TGAAGGGGGATGATGGGTATTTGACACCCCGTACCCATAATTTTCCTTACCCTATCTAATTAATAAAGGTGGATTTTTGTCTCAAAAAAATTACATTCCCCGGGAATTCGTTCCCCGCGGAATATTCCGAACCGGGCTGATATTCAAAGAATAGGAATGCAATTCCGAATGCGGGTCCTGGTCAAGCAAACACTCATAAATCTACATGTACATATCTTATTTGTTTTATTGAATGTCCGAACCTTGTGAGGCTCATCGAAGTTCTCTTAAGCTCATCCGATTCATTTAAATGTAATGACGATGAGGAAATATTGAAGTCCAATGAAATACTTGTAGTTGCTTATTGTAAATTATTGAACGTTCATTGCAAAGATACCCAGATGGATGAATGTCGCGACATATTGTTTCCGCAACAAAACAGCTTTCCTCCTACGAACGTTTTCCCCAAAAAAAAAAAAAACCATTTTTTGTTTGTTTGTTTATTTGGTCAGCGGCATTTACGAATTCGGCACTTGTACCTACCTGTTCGAGTAGAGTCATTTCCATACGCGAAAGCAGCGATTTGCGCCTTAAGACTTGACTCAGCATCGTCCGAAAAGCGGGCCAAAACAAGTAGAACGATTCGTTAAGACCCTTCAGTTCGTCTGCAATGAGTACGTCTCCATGTGTGTGTGTGTGTGTGTGTGTGTGTGTGTGTGTGTGTCGATCTTCGCCATGTAGGCATGTTGATTCCTTTCCGTATGTTCGGAAAAAAAAAAATGCTTCTGCTGAGCGCAAATGGGATTTTCGATTGAAGTCGAAAAATCAGCAACGAGCGGAAGTTTGTGAACGAAAGAAAACAAAAATAAATAAAAAATTAAAAACAAATATGTACAAAAAACAGAGAAAAAATATAGATAAATTTAGAAAAGCTAACACATCCAGCATTGAGTATTTTTATTGCGATGACGATGGCCGCTACACCAGCACGCAGCAGCAGCAGCAGCAGCATCAGCATCAGCAAAAGCTTCAGATGGCAACTGTTGGCAAAATTCATTTGCTGAGCGGTTAGCCAATAAGCCAGCAATTCCGTCAGTACGTAAAGCGCTGTGGCTACACGGCTAACCGCTCAGCGAGCGTCGTCGACAATGCGACGTCTCGAGTAGGTAGAGCAAGTTGAAACTGGCAGTAAGTCTATTTGGCAAGGTTCCAAGCCAAGCCAAGCCGAGCCAAGCCGAGCCGAGCTAAGCCAAGTCGAGTCAAGAAATTTAGTATATCGTATAGCGCAGCGCAAAGGCAGCGCATGACTTAACCGGCCCCTGCTGCACGCTTCTCGCTGCCCGCTGCCCGCCGCTCGCTGCTCTGCTGCCAATCGAGAGCGCCAAATTCAGTTGAGCTAGTTTGCGTTAACATTCAGTCAGTCAGGTTCTTTTGCCTGTCGGCTATGGGTGGCTTTTGTGGCTTTTGTAACTTTGAATGCGTCTTTGACTGTCACTGTGGCTGTGGCTGTGACTGCGACTAAAATTACGATTACACGATTGCGACTGTTACTGCGGCTAGTTAAATCAAAATCGTTTTAATTCGAGCCAAAAGACAAACTTCGTAAAGTCGTGCAAAAGAAAAAGAAAACAGAAAACAGAAAACAGAAAAAACAAACGCGTCGCTTTGACGGTTTTCCTTCAAATAAATTTACTATTTTACCATTTTACAACGAGAGTGCTAATAACGTCGGAGTTTCAAATGAGTTTGGCGCGTGCGTCGGAAAATGTATAAAAAAAAAAAAAAAATAAAAGTAAAAATAAAAAAAAAACCAAATAATTAAAGAAGAAAATAAAATCTCATAAATTTTCTTTTCGTAATTTTTTTTTTTTTTTTTTGCTATTTCATTCGAGTGATTAAACGTAAGCTTCATCTAAGGCTCTTTTTAATTTAAAGCATTCAATCTCGGAACGACCTTGAGCGATCGTTAAGCATTTCTGGTTTAAAATACAAACCGAGTCGAGTTCAAGTTTTTTTCGCTCTCTTTCTTTTTTTTTATTTTTATTAATTATTTCGAGAGGTAATTAAATCAAATCGAACTGAGATTTTTTTTTGAGTTTATTTTAATTTTAATTTTAATTAAAATTTTTATTTTTATTTTTATTATTTGTATTATTTTTTTCCTTGCGTGCGCATCGAATGTGGAACTTCAGGTGACTTGTTTGTCTCTATTTGAATAGATTCACGGACGTCGGACGACGGAGTAAGCCATTCGCAACGGCATTTCAGGTATTTCAATCCATCCTTTGTTTTCTCAGCTTCGCAAATTATCGACTAAGCAAATGAAACAGAACTAGAAACAGTCACAGAAACTAATACATAAAAAAAGAGGAACAGAAAGAGAGGGGACATTTCCATTTCCGATGGAAAAAATCACTTAACGTCTTCACTTAACGGGTTCCTAAACTTTGAAAACTTTGTTTTATGCGTCTGCCTAGGCAAAACAACGCCTTTCTTGTGTTCGTGGTAATTGCTGGAGAGTGAAAAAGAAAAAAAAAAAAACAAAACAAAATTCCCACAACGAAGAAAGTCCAGCCAAATGTTTTCTTTCTGAGCTTATCCTTTGGATTTTATGCTCACGAGTCTGACATTGGAATCGTTAGGAGGCGAATCCCAAAAACCTTTCTAACATGCCTTTTCTCTCATAACAAAAAAAAAAAAAAAAAATAAATAAATAAATAAATAAATAATTAAATAAAAAAAAATTATAAAATTAAAATTCAGAAAAATGCTAAGAAATAATCCCTTCTCCTCGTATTCAAATTCTCAGATATAGAAAGAAATTTGTCTTTTGCGTAGTCCCGAAATTCAATGGCGACTTTGTTAAATCATTCCTATCGAAATTAACCTTTCTTACGCGTTCAACACTGAGCGCTTCGCCCGTCCCGTCCATGCGTTCATTTTGAGGCTTGATAGTATTTGCTTGGCAAATAAATTTATTCGTTTCGTTTTTGTTTTTACCTTCTGAGTTATTCAAATTGTATTAATCGATTTTTTATCTTTTTGTCCGCTCTGTGGAACGTGAAAGAGCGAAAGAGAAATCTTTCACTTATATCAACATCTCATTTTCGTATGGGGGGCGGGGAGAAAAAAAAAAAAAAACAATTTCGTTTTTGCGATGGCGTCATTATTCAACTTAATATTGTTGCTTTGATCTGCTAAATTTGTGCAATTCTAATCGAAATTGATAATTAACAAAAAATCGAAGATTTCGTTCACTATCATGTCTGCCTGACGCCATTCTTAAGTGTCCCATTAAAGCAATAAACCAAAAAGTAAAAATAATTAAAAACACGTTTGTCGCTTAAGTCTTTTGTTTGACAGGAATGATTGGTTCGAGTGCGCGCGAGGGGTGAAGACCCAACCGCCAGACCTATAATCTCTCGTGACGTTGCTGTTGCTATTGCTATTGCTGTGGCTTGCATGTTACTTGTGTTTGTATGAATGTGCGTCCGTGCGTGCGTGCGTGGCTTTCCATTCTTGATGGCGATGGTGACGCAACCTTGACATTCCTTTGACCTACAACTATGTGAGGCTACTACCTCTTGTTGCCCACTTAAAATGCCATCTGACGTTCAGGATAAAAGGCAAACGTCCAAGGACACTCAATGTCGCTATTTATTTATTCATTTATGTGTTGTTGTTGTTGTTGTTGTTGTTGCTGCTGCTGCTGCTGTCGTTGCTGCTGCTTTGGTTTTTGGTATGCAAAATGCGTAAGTGCGTTCGTTGTCAGCGAATGTGGGGAAACCTTTTTCAAAAAGCCGCCTTTTGCGGCCTTTTGCGACCAATTCGAACTCCGATGATACTGACTACGGTCGCTGCTGTGCTGCCCACATTGTACACACTTGTCCAATGATTAGGATTATGCGTGTTCTCAGCTTGTCCATTGCCTTTATCACTGCCTGGACTTGTTTTCAACCAAATGCTGTTTACCGCTCATTACCGCCTCCCATTGGCATTCTCAATCCCTTGCGCCCATTCCCCATTCCCGATAGCCCCTTTCCCACCATTCTCATTAAACACTTGCTGCAATTTTATTCCACCGAAAGAAATTAGTAATGGCACTTTGCTTATGCGCTTGTTTTCTAGCAGACACAACGAGTTGTCAGTTGCTCTGAAATGGTTTCACGAGATCAAGGTTGTTCAAGTCGGACTCTGCTTTACTCCACACCACATCACACCACGTTATCGCACTCCGCCGCACTTCACCCGAAGCCATGCCACGCCATGCCACGCCATGCCACGCCACTCTACTCTGATCTATTCTAGACTATCATACTTTCCATTCCATTCCATTCCGTTCCGTTCTTCTTTCTCTTCGATGGGCATTCTCCGGATCACCGTTCGTAAAGCGATTGTCACACGGCATAACACGCACAGATAACATCGAGACAACCCGCGACAAGCGACTCGCCACTCGCCACTCGCGTTGTCTCCACCACATTGGTCTTGGGTCAATTGCAGATGGGAAGATGGAGCCGGGCACTTTAATTAGCGTGGCATATCTGGAGGAAGCGTGTCATGGCAATAAAATTGGTAGCTAAGTATGGAAGGACGAGTCTGTGCTTTCGATTTCAAAGCCCAAGACAACAGGACCAGCAGTCGACGACGTCGATGACGATGACGATGATGACGATGATGATGATGACGACAACGGGCAGTTTTCGCTCCCACAATCTGTCACATAAATATAAACGATTTATGCATTAAGTTGCTATGACTTTTCCAATTCATTTCCCATAGCATAGAAGAGGCAGATCAGAACACAATATATGTACACATAAGTAGTACATCAGAGAGTATTCCTCTGGCAGTGACGAGAATTATTGAGTGGCAGTATTTTAGTTCGGTGGGTCGCATGCAAACGTGTTTTAATCGCCCGAATTACAATTGATAGCGTTCGATTGATCAAAACCAAAGGGCATTGCCAACTCAGCGCGGGTCAGGAGGTCAGTCTACATGGACTGTGCTGGAGATTTTCTATGGGAAAATATATCTATTACCAAAGTAAAGGAACATGTCATATGAACCTGACAGCCATACGTACGCATGACAGGCATTTTAGCGACCCAGATGACATATGTCTCAACAATAACAACAGAAACAACCAGTGGGACAAAGATCATCTTCACCGGCAGCAGCAGCAGCAGCAGCAAAAGCACGCAAGAACAAGAACAACATAAATTATAACCTGTCTGCGAATGCATGTAAGAGTCAATGGCGGCGACAGGCTAAGGGCCACAGTTCACTGGAAGAACAGCAACACAAAAACTACAAAAAAAAAAAAAAAAGAAACACCAACAACATGAGTAACAAGACCATAAGCCAAGGAAGGAGGCCGTTCGTGGCTGAAACACATGTGAGAAGTCGTGTTTGAAGCATAATCACACTTTTTATAGTTTTAGTTGTTGTTGTTGTTGTTGTTGTCGTTGTCGTCGTCGTCTTGGTTTTTGTCCCTGGTTTAGGTTTATCGTTTGTCAAACACGACTTCCACCGTGTTGAGCGGCTTAAAGCGCTTGCCAACGATTTTCAATGACTGGGCAATTGTTGTTGTTGTTGCTGCTGCCATCGCCATTCCTCGAAGCCACACACTTTCAATTTCAGTTCCAATTGAAATGAAAATCCAAGGAATTTGGAAGTTTTCAGATCGGTGGAACTCGGCTCGAGAATTTTTTAGTTTTCACAGCCGTTGTTGGCATGACAACAGAGCCCCTGTAGAGAATGGGGAGACGGGGGTGTAAGGAAATTAAGGATGGTTTCTCCTCTAACCATAAATATTATATTCAAAGCATTCCAGCATTCAATAGATCCGAAGTTTGCTTAATACCAAAACAACCAACACATGATACCCCACTCATATTTGTACTCCAAGTTCACTTTAAGGGCTTTTCAGAACTTTCGATGGGAGCCTTCCTCATGCGTTTAATGAGTGCTAATCGTTTTTTTTTTTTTTTTTTTTTTTTTTTGTACTGCCGATAATACTAAACGGGGCTCCAAATTTCCTCTATACGCGGGTCTGCATGGAAACATTTTTGGTATGAATGAAAGTGTGAAAGAAGAAATTCTGCTCTCACCGTGGGTGGTGGGTTCGGAAGAATTTGTTGATCGGTGTTTTTTTTAAAATTTTTTTAAATTTAATTTGTTGTTTATTTTGCAGTTTGAAGCTGAGATTGATGTTATTCTTGTGTATTTTGCTGATGGAACCTAATTTCCATCATTTCGTTACAAAAATTTTTGCACATTTTTTTCCGCTCATTAATGTCTGCCAGCGAACAGCAGTGGTCCGGTGTGCGCTCGCCCCGATTCCGACTCGCTGCAGCATATGAAGAAGAAATTCGAAGTAATGAAATGGAAGAGCAAAGGGAAAGGTGGGGGAACGCGGGGGTCTTGGAACTGAAGAAACAAATTCCCGATCTCAACTCTTAACCGGGGTAGTGGTGAAGCGTAAAGCTCTTTCGAAATTTCACTCCGGCGATTGAAATTTCTTGTCGTATTTGTTCACGAAATTCCATAGAAAATTTTAACACTAACAGAATTCATGCCGCGCCGTGCACAGCGTGCAATCGAAGCTTGAAATATTCGGGCATGAAAAACACGCAACGCCACAACATCGCAACGGGCCACCGCAATGATCGGTATTGAGGTTGTAAAAATGAATTTAATGAAGGTACATTGATTGTACATAGGTTCGATTTAATTTCAATTTGCTTACTTATTTTTTGGATTAAAAAAAAAAAAAAATTGTTTCCTCATTTGGCTTGATTTATTTAATTATTATCATTAGTTTTTTTCTTTTTTTTTTTTGAGAAAATTTAAGCGAAGCCATTACATACATCGAAGCTAGCAAAACTCTGTTCATACATATCGATAAAATTTTTTTATATTTTTTTTATATTTTTTATTTTAAATTGTATGTAATCTGTCTTGGTTAGACATTCAGCATTTGGTCTGTAGTTATTCCAAGTTAACAGGTATGGATAATCCACGTTTAGAGTATCCATATATAATATCGATAAAATGATAGCAAAATCTCACAAATCTGTGAACGGATGACGGAACATGTCGAGATGACTCTGAAAATAGAAAATATTTCGACAGGCCGAGCCTGCTTGTAAACGCGCTGGAGTGTACCGGCTCATGTTCTGCAAATATTCAACACATGTAAACACATGGAATCAATTTCAATCAACAGCGGATTTTATTGTAACTGGTTGCATACATTTGTGTTTGTTAAATATTTTCTGGAATGCCTATGCTATTGACGGCTCCTTTAGGGGGGACATCTGGTCTCAAACGAGATTGTCTTCTTGTTTGTCTCGCACAGGCAACAAAAATGCCCCGGAAAGGAAGAAACGGTCTACAAAAGATCGCCAATGATAACCGGAAAAGGGGCCGTCCATTAACTACGTAAGCATAAAATGTTCGAAAATTCTTATGCTCGCTTACTCGGGAGTCTGTTGAAGGCTTAAATATGGTTACTTGGAGGGCGTTTCGAAAATGGTCCAAATCCCCCTTACGTAATTAATGGACAGCTCCTAAAATCGAAGAGCAAAGGCAGGCATAATTTCCTTTTTTCTTTTTTTTTTTTGACATTCTTTATGATATCTCTATAGAAACTGATCGGTCAGTAGCTCACATCTTTTGTCATTGTAGATTCAATGTCGTGCTGGAGGATTTCTTTAAATCTCTTCGAAGTTTCTTCTTTCAAGTGGCTCTGGGATAGCGTAGGGGATGCGTGCTATGCTCTTGATCCCAGGGTCCGAGGTTCGATTCCCGGCAAAGGCGAAACGGAGTGTAATGTTCCAAGCCTAGCAATGGTTTTTCAAAAAATCGCATGTTAGGGGCACACTACATAAAAAGACAATACACTCACACAAACACAAAAAACACCCCCGTGGTATCACAATGGGCCGATTAACGGCCTAAGTGGCAGCCACTTCAACCTACCTACCTACCTTCTTCTTTCAAATTAATTCTTAAATTCTTTTTCATTGGCCGAAGAATGAACTCAACACAAGATGACATGCACTGAAACTGAAGTCGTTAAAAAAAAAAAAAAAAAAAAAAAATACGATCAGATATTTTAAAGACAAAATAGAGAGAAAGAATCAAATGAGAAAAATAGCATCGCTGTCATCCATGTGTCAACATCCAAAGAACAAACTTAGAGTTTTGTCATTCAGGCGACATTTTCCTGTTGGCACATTTTTTTTACAATGAGTCCGCATAAACACTGGACTCGATACACCCAAAATGCGTCATTTCACTTACCGCTCAATGATGACTTCAGATTTTTGGTATTTTTTTCCGGTTGAAAGTTCAGCAAAGCCGCGATGATCTGCGATGGCCGCAAAACGCCATTCTTTTTCGGATTTGTTTTCTTTTCTTCTTCTTCTTCTTCTCTTTGTTTTTTTTTTTTTTGTTTTTTTTTGGCATTCGAAGAAAGTATTCAAAAAAAGGAAAGTCGATGTATGGGGATGTGTTTGTTTGTTTTTTCTCCTTCTCCCATCTCGTTTGAGTGGCGCTCTCAGCAAATCGTTTTATGTGTCGACAAATTTTGGGTAAAAAATAAAAAGCTCTTGAAATTTCCATTTCCTGTACAGAAGAAAAAAAAAAATTAACCCGGTAGTTTTTTCATCACTAGTGATGATTCGTTAACCCGTCAAAGCATAAGGGACCAAATTGTCCCCACATGATTTTTACGATTTGTAGCATTAACAAACTTACAGCATTGCCAGTGGCGGATTTACCTTAGAGGCAACATAGGCAGCTGCCTAGGGCGGCAAATTGTCTTAATCCGCCAGAGAACTGGGAACTGCTATAAATTGCCAAACTTCTATAGGGAAAAAATGTGTCCCTTATGCATTAAATGGTCAAGGGAAAATGGCATTTTTTGTTGAAGGCAAATAGGGAGAAGTGTATTTTCTCCTCACTTCTAATCGGAGTTTTGCCTGAAATTCGATGGAAAAAATAGCAAAACACCCGGAGCGAAAGGATAAAAAGAAAAAGAACAATCGAATTGTAAATGCAGAAATGAGTTCGAAATTCCAGGAATTCAATGCATTCGGAGCGGTTCAGAAAAGTTTTAAATGTCAAAGCAAAATTTGTCGATCAAGGAAAGGTCGAAGGAAGAGGGATACACACTCATCAGTCTCTGAAATCCTCCGAAAAGCCAAAGCAATTGAAAATTAAGAAAATAAACAGCAAAAAAAAAAAATAAATAAAAATAAAAATAAAACTAAATAAATGAAACTACGACAGTCATTACCAAGAAGAAAAGAAATCTGCTCCAGTTTGAAAGAAACTGGACTGGACCTCCCGCACGACGCGCACTGTCCGCCTGTCCTGCCTCAAGCTTACAATTCTTGTGGTCCATTTTGTAAGTTACCCATTTAGGATTTTTTTTTTTTTAATTTTAATTTTTTTTGTTCCGGATCTCATTTCGCTGCGACGATTGTGTGTATGTGTTGTTGAGCTGACATCAGATTTGTATTTTTTTTTAATATTATTTTTATTTCCTCATTTCAGTGACTTTCACTTGGTGAGTTTTGCTTTAGACTTTCGGATATGGGTTGGGGCTTTGATTTTTGGCTCGCCTGACCAATTCGCAAGAACCGAGCAATTAAACTTGGCCGAAGCCAAAGCCAAAGCGCATGAGCACCGTGAATTCAGATACGAATCTGATTATGTTCGGCTCTAAAGTGGAATATCATTCTATGCAGTATGTGCGCGAAAGCCTCCAGCTCACTTCATGATATTTTGAACGGACATTAAGTATTTTCTTTTTAATCTTCATGACCTACCTTGAAAATCCGTTAAAACGAAATAGAAAAAAAAAAAATCATTTTTTACTTGATAAAAGTTTTCTTTCTGCACTTCGGAGGCAAAAAAAAAAAAAAAATAATAAAACGAAAAGTGACGCCGCTTTCCTTATTTGAATGCAAAACTTCCACTCAAGATAAAACCTAAGGAGTTACTCTGGTGATAAAATTGACCTCTATTTCAAGAATTTGTTTTTAATAAGACAAAAAAGTTCAATCATTTTAATTTTTTATATGTCTTTATTTGAGTCTTAAACTGAAAAAATGTTTTTATTCGTTTTTCTATATTGCTTATTTTTGTTTTTTTTTTTTAATTTAAAGTAGACACGGAAAAAAAGTGTAGGTCACTGGTGAACGTGATAGCGTATATCCATGTTGTCTGCCTATAGGTAGGGTAGGTAGGTTGAAGTGGCCGTTAATCGACCCATTGTGATGCCAAGGAGGTTTTCTTGTGTTTGTGTGAGTGCATGTCTTTTTATGTAGTGTGCCCCTAATATGCGATTTTTTGAAAAACCAGTGAGTGCTAGGCTTGGAACATTACACTTCGTTTCGCCTGTGCCGGGAATCGAACCTCGGACCCTAGGATCAAGAGCATAGCACGCATCCCCTACGCTATCCCAGAGTCACTGTCTGCCAATAAGTGCCTTAACTTAACTTCTTTCTGTTGTCACAATTATAGGACGTTGTGACCAACCCTTTCGAGTTAAAGATACGTAACCGTTCGGTAGAGCGAAAATTTTCAAGGTCACTTCAAATAAAACGAGGAAGGACCTACTCCAGTAACCCTTGAAGACACCTTACTTAGATTGTTTAAAATTTCGTGAGCCAGCGTCGCGTCGGACTGAATTACTAAGCAGGGACGTGAACCGAGTGGAAAATTTGATCGGTTCGGTTCGGCGGTTCGAACCGTGTTTGAACTTTTGGATTGGTTCGCCAAACCGGTTTTTCTACTTCTTTGAACCGGGGTTTTGGTTCGGTTCGGGGAATTTCTTAAACTGTTAAAATTTTTTAACACCAGTTCCCACTTCGAATGCAATTTTTTACCATTTGGGGTTAAAATTTGCACAATAAAAGGTAAGTGGTGGGTTACCTTGCTCATATTAAAGATGCTATCGATAGGTACTAATTTCATAAGAATATCGACTTCGATTTTTTTTATTTTTGGCCTATGGGAGCGACCACTGTGCATGGTTGCTGGCAAAAATTGAAACCCTGAACCTTTACAAAAAGGGGTGCGGTTGTGGGTTCGGTTCAAACATTTGTGAAAAACTTCGGTTCGGTTAATGCTTCGGTACATCAGCAGATAAAAACGGTTTTCCGGTTCAAAACCGGTTCACATCCTGTTACTAAGCAATTTGAAGTCTACTTGAACCTGAGGAAAATCACAATTGAAAAGAGAAAAAAATGAAATTTTATTCTGAGCGAATTCCGATTTCTGCATTGTGACCTCAGTCATCCCACGCCAGTGGGAAATATTGCGCTGACATCATAAATCCACACCATTCGAAGAATGAAAAATTGGGCTGAATGGCAGGCTGCCAAACATGTTTTCCATAAAAGAGTTACTATGACTATCATAAATAATTTTGCGCGTCTCATCACTCAATTAATATTCCTTTTTAAAGCTCCGCTCATTAGAATTTTGATTTAATGAAGACTTTTCCGTTATCAAAGCCACGAACCATCGCCATAATTCAATGGATTTTTCAATCCAGCAGATTAACGCAAGCCTCGAGCATGCTTAGAGTTAAAAAAAAAAATAAATAAATAAAACAATTATTGTAATTTTGGTTTTTTTTTTTTTTGAAATAATCTTTGTATGAGAATTATTAACGACAGAAGAACGACAAAAAAATTTCAATTTTTTTGGTTTATTTTTTTAAAATTTATTCTTTTTTGTTTCGACTGGCACGAACAAATTTCATGTGCTTGAAATTGACAAATGTTGTCAGTCGGCATTAGAGACGCTTTAGACAAAACTCATTCGATTCACTCGTTCCGGCAGCTCTAGTTGCGCCGCTCTGGACGGATATCTCATAATTAATAGCCCCTTTGTTCTCCATTCACACTTGAGAGTGCCGCAGGCCAAATGAATGCAATTTGTTTAGCAAAAGGAGCTGACTAACTGAAGCAAAGGCCGAAGCAGCAAAAGACAATAGATGGATGCGACGTCGATTTGGGGGAGGATTGGGGAGGATGAGGAGTGCGGCGTAATTGTGTCCGCACGAAAAACATGAGATTTTTATGATCGAAAATGGTTATCAAAATGGAAATTAGCATAATTTTTTTTTTTTCGTTTCTTGTTGGTTCTCCCCCAATTCTCTTGTGTTAAATGACTGCGACGAAGTTAACTGGGCTTTGATCAGCTCACGAGATGAATTATTGAATCGCGAGTATTATTAGCGAATTGCAGGCGTGGCTGAAAGTCCGCCCGTGCCCGGCGTGTTCGGCAGTCGAAAGTCGGCAAAGTTTTGGCATTCGGCAAGTAGCGCCAGCATTTGCATGATCGGCTACTTTCGGCTAACTAACGATGAAATTGCAATGTGCGTGTTCGACCGTGTTCGGTCGGTCGTTTTCAGAGCGGCCTTTTGATTGATTAAATATTGCTTATTTATCAATTCATTTTTGTTTTTACTCCCTCTTTCTTTTCTTTTCTTATTTTATTGCATTTCATATTCGATGCCCGCCAGCATTGGGTACTTAAATATCTGTTTTTAGCAACCTAATAACCTGTTGAGGGTTTCGGAATGGCTTATCTATCATATCACATTCGATTGAGGGCACACACCGCTGAGGTTATCCACTTTTCGAAACAAAATGTTTATTTATGTAGGCATATATATATATATATATATATGTATGTATGTACATATTTTTCAGGCCATCGGCAAATTTATTTGCATTTTAAGCGCTGACTTGCGTTTACAGTTACTAAAATTAAATTAAATTTTTTTGAAATTTGTTCCTTCGCGTGTGTTCGGCCAATCGCTCATCGACCTGTGAGCCTTTAAAGCAAACAATTTATGTTTTTCCTGTTCCAAAGTACATACATATTTTCTCGGCAAGTTGCAAATGCAAATCCAAATGCTCCCTTTGCGTTACCTCAGCGCAGCGCTGCCATACAAGCCGAAAGAGCTGCTCTGCTTCCTCACCAATTCTGTGCTGCCTGTCTGCCGCCAGCCGCCTGCATACCAGCCAGACTGCCAGCCTGCCAGCCTGCTTTTCTGTCTTCTTCAAGTCTACGTCCGTCCGTCCGTCCGTCCGTCCGTCAGTTTGCTTGCATTTGCCAGTTTACATGACATTTTACCTTGACACATATCTTGACAGTTTTTGCGGTTTTCAGCATTGTTTTGTTTTCTACTCCACATAAATTTCTCAATCATTTCATCTTCGATGACACGATTCGTCACTCTTTGTCTTGTCCTAGTTTAGTTCGTTTTCTTCTTATTTATATATTGTGTTTTGTTTTTCTTCTTTTTTCTCTTTCTTTGTTTAACAAAAATGGTGACTTACGGAATTGATTTCCCTTTATGGAATATTGAAGGCAATCATCATCCTTGCATTTTTGATGTCACTTGCATTTTGACAGCTATTTAACGACAATTTTAGCATTGACATACAGTACCTTTGTTCAGGGGAAAATACGTAAAATAAAAGAAAAAATACAAGATTAAAATTTATTAAATTCAATTACGATCAAACATTTGAAGCATCCTCTTAAAGACTTTTGCAAACATTGACCAATTGATACGAAATACCCTGCAGGGCGATTGGGATAAATCGATACCCTGACGAGTACCTAATCCTCGAGTATATTAAAAAGAACTAGTATACCAGTAGAGACACGGACAGCAGAATCTAACTGGTGGCATGGTCAACAAGGCGTCTACAGTACAGGCGCACACGCTACCCACTGAGCTATGACAGTCCGAGCGTCTCCCCTTTCTATAACGTAGTACATCAAATGTACTGAATTCGCCCCGTTGTCTCCACTTCTGCAAAAGTTCAAACGGGATTGACGATTTTCGAAGGACACGTCTGTGTTAAAGTTGACAGTTCAATGCATTGGCGGGAAAATTACGAGCGAGTAGTTCTGTTGATTTTGCGAGTAGTCGAAGAGTACTTCTGCACTAGTTCAAATTTCTGCAGGCTAGCTTTCAGAATTGCATATGTCTACATTTGTGTGAATGCAGGAACTGGAAATTGAAAATCACATTGAATGGAAATCAAAATTTCCCCATGAACAATTTCCGAACTACGTTCGAAGTGTCTTACAACCATCTACATACATATTTTATATATAATAACCCCCTTAATAATCAAATTTTCGATTTATCATTGATTAAATATCAAATTTTTGAATAAAAATTGAATTTAAGCAATAGGGGTATTCACAAAGACGTGTTAAAAACGTTGGAAAGTCGAAAAATTCGGAGAATTGCGACTTTTTAAAAATTTCCTAAACTCTTTTTGTATCTTGCACAATTTTTTAAGCATTTAAATTTTTTTCCGATATTCCGACGCCTTTGTGAATATCGCTAATAATTTAAATTTAAAATTTCATTACGAATAAGGCGGTTAGTATGCAAATACATACATATGTAGGTATGAAACTTCCAAAACCAGCAAACATTCTTAAAGTGTTCAAGTTTATGAATCCGAAATTTTTATAAAATGCGAAGCTAAAAGAAAAGAGTCCGGAAATTAATCCGAAATATTAGGCCCAGATTTGTGTATTCGAAATTACTCCGATACATGGGGAATATTTAAGGCTTCGAAAATGAGTCCAAATTAGTACGAAATATAAAGCTCATACATATAGATACATACATATGTATGTACCTCTGTATGTGAATGCGAAAATACTTCGAATTACGTGCCATATTGAAAACTCCGAAAAATGAATCCGAAATGAATCCGAAATGAACCGCACTTTTATTTCTTATTTAGCGAATGAATTCGGTGTGAGAAATATCGATACTCGCAGGAAGCGAAACACATTCCTATCGCACTCCTCAATATGCTCATTATGAGGACTCTACATAATTGACTCATTCACGAATCCATATAATTTCTGGCCTCTTACATACATACATACGCATATATTTGTCATTTCGCTTGTTCGTTTCGATTTTAAACTCAAACTCTAAATTTATCAATTCGCGTCATACATTTTAAGCAGAATCAAGAACGTTGACTATATCTGTAAAGAAATCAATGAGAAAAAACCCTCTATAGATCTATTGATCTACCATATGATTTACTTTTACACTCCTCGTCATCGTTCGAAAAAAAAAAAAAAAACCGAACAGCTAGTTCTCCAGCTGTTCGAATGAGCGTGGGTGATCCTCGCCGTGTTTATTTGTGTGTGGGGGGAATTTTTGTAGGAGATCGACGGGATGGCGAAGAATGAGACAGTTGAAAACAGTTGGCACCCAAAAAAGGCAATATTATATATATATGTATATATATACAAAAAAATGTACTGAATGACGGCATTTTAGGAGCTCGTCATTCTCCGATTCTGGTCGATTCGACGATCGAGAAAACTTAATCGATAGAATATCGCTTTGTTTCACTCACTTTGGTCACCAATGAAGCAGTCGCGCAGCCGCACATTCGAGCAAACAGTTCAACGTCAACGTGAACGTCAAACGAGCCAACATATCTTTCTGCTTATTGCGATTTTAAATAGCATATTTCTTTATCTGATATTTGTCAATAGATTACGTCAAATTACAAAAAAAAAAAAAAAAAAAAAAACACCCAGTCAAATTTGCCGAGCTTTTCAAAGTTACCGAGCGTTGCGACTCTTGACAGTTTAATTCTCAATGCTTAAACCGACTGAGACTTCGAAGTGAGCGAGTTTGGATGGAGCAGCGCTGGGCGAAGTGTTGCGGAGTGGAGTCATTCGGAACGTTAGTTAACTTCGGGTCGGAGTCATTTTTGACATAAGTCATTAAGTGTGATCTTTTTGACATTAGGGTGCGACCGTTTTGACAAATTAGTTCTGCTAGAGTTTGCGCTCGAATACTTAACGCGAATAAAAGGTTTCCTTTTTCTTCGTTCGAATCCATTCGTTATTTATTATAATTGGCTTTCTGCTCAATTATCTGCCTAATTGAGAGGAGATCCATTGCGCCTGCGCCTGCGCCTGCGACTGCGCCCTCGTCCAGTCACGTTAGCGGTTGAGGTAATTCAAGGTCAAAGGCATTTCATAGCTGCATACAATGGCCGGCCGATCGACGCGCTCACATTCATGTATTCTATCGCCGTTTAAAATGTCATCATTTAACAAAATTCAAATTTCATTATAAGTAATTTTAACACCCCGCTGACTTGCCTTGGACGAAAATCGTTTGTAAAATCTTTAACAAACTTATTCCTACTATAATTACACCGTGCCGCGCTATGATGTGCCGGATGATGTGATGTGATGTGATGTGTTTTGTCTCTTCCGACGTTTGCCACCTTTGCTTTAAGTAAACTCGTTTGGCGCTAGTCACATTTTAATGCTTAACACTCTCAGCGAAATGAACTTGTTGAGGCGCTACGTAAGGTGCAAACGTTTTGTTGAACTGTTGTTGTTGCTTATCTTCGGATTTGATTGTTCGAAATTCGAACTTCATTCAGAGTAGCTGCCATTGCTGTTTCTAATCCATCTAATCCACCGATGAACTATTCTTTTTTTCTTAATTTTTTTTTTTTTTTTTCTGACTCTTAAGATTGAGTTGTCTTAAACCATGATACTGCATGATACATGTGTGTATGTGTAGGTATATTAAATATATAGAAAAAATGTTTTTTTTTTTGTAGTAAATGGTTTTATTAACTCTAACAGCCCGATTTTGAATATTCCCGGGAACGAATTCCCGGGGAATTTAATTTTCTCGAGAGTAAACTTCTTCTATTTCAAATATTTGGGGGAATATATTTGATGGGGAATGGGTATTTGACCCATACCCATAATTTTCCTTTCCCTATCTATTTAAAAAAGGAGAATTTTTTTCTCAAGAAAAGTAAATTCCCCGGGAATTCGTTCCCCGGGAATATTCAGAATTGGGCTGTAATACTAAGTATATCAAAAAGTACCCATGCTATCGTTTTTTTTTTTTTTTTAATGGCAAATTTCATATATGGGTTCGTATGCGATACAGGGTCAAAGAGATCGTGGTGGGTTAATTTTATAAAAATTTTATTAAAATCAGAAAAAATATGCGGATGCTTTAAATGCTTGAATTGATCCATTGGTCCATTGAATTTGTGAATTTTTCATTTCGAAATCGAAATCGAAATCGAATTCGTAATCGCAGTCGCAGTGGTCGGAAAATTAACTTGAACCTTGTTGTGAATCATTTCAGGAAAGCATCCCGACGAAAAAACGAACTACGAAACAACTAACCTGCACCCACCACAAAAGAGCAACAGTACAGGGCCGCCCTACCATCAATTGCCAGCTGATCTTTCAGCTGAGAACATTCGCCGTGAGGCTGCACTTGTATTGGCGCAAGCCGAGCGCCATAAGAGCATTGCGGAAAACGCCGATAACATTCCGACATTTCGCGTGAAGAGCAAACGCTCCCACAGCGACTCTCACAGCTCGAATAAATTCCATTCGCTGCCCACGCGAAAGAAACGAGCAACTGGCAAGCCAGTGGCGCGCAGCGTCAGCGACGCCGCGGCAAAGAAGTCCAACAACAAGCGGCCTTCGATATTTAACATTTTCAGTCGTAAGAGCGACTCGAATATCAATCAGATCGAGCGGGATCCACGTTTCGAGGACAGCGGCGGCAGGCGATTAGTGCGCAGTAAAAGTGACGTCGGCTCGACCGAGAAGCGAGTGAAGAAGGCATCCAAAGAGGATAAACAAACTGTAATAGCATCGAATGGTGGCACTGGAACGGGTACTGGTACTGCTAATAATACTGTTACTGCTACTGGATCTTCATCGGTCGTCAGGCAATTGCACGGTCATACTCCATTGAGTCCGATCATCGAAAACGCCCAGAAGGAAGATTACTTTGCCGAACAGTTTAACCGCGAACGCCGCAAATCGGATGCGATTACCGAGCGAGAGAAAAATGATAGCGGTGTCAGCGAGCTCTTGGAACGAAGTCGCCTAAAAGCGGAAGAGGCAGTTCAAGCCAACGGATCACCGTTCATAATTCCATCTGAGGGAATTTCGAAAGGTATCAAGAATAAAGTTCAAGCTCTGCGGGCAAAGTCGAACGAAACGATGCATAGCTCTCAGCTGCCAGCGCAAAAGTTGCCGCTTACCAAAGGCGTCACCGTTGACGGTATGGTCAAGCGTTTATCGATGGAGCGCTTTACACCGCCACCAACAATAAATAGTCCAGCTTTCTCCTATACACGTCCAAATGATGGTCTTAATTATGCTCAATTGGAGCTAAATCATGAATCTCCATTCCGGGAGATACGTTCTCAGGCCCGAGATTTTAGATCACCTCTGCGAGATGTACGACCGCCCGATCACGATCTAGGCCGTAATGCAATGACCAATGGTCATGTTCAGCGTACGTCTGCTGATCGCACAGACGCTTTTACTAGTCACAAGAATTTGAAGAACTCATACAATGGCTATTCAAATTCACAGGTACCCATAGAAACGACCAAAATCGGTATTCGAGATTCATACTCGCCGATACCGATTGGGCCAACGACCATACGCATTTCAAGCTCGCATTCTCCATCACCATGGCAGCAGTTGAGTCCGCGGCATTTGAGCGACGAAGACGAAGGACTTGGAATCGAAACGCGAAAATATTTTGATGATGATTTACCCTTAACGCGCAGCAAGTCCCCGGCAGAGCCGCCCATTGTGCCCGTTATAAGGAGTATAACACCAACGCGAGAAAATGGCTATCACAATAACAGAGCCTACCTATCGCCAAACCGTGATGAGCCCGTCGACGACTTGGGTTATCGCAGAGCTCAGTTGGAGTCGCGAATTCGAACGCGCCGATTCGGTGAATCGACCACTCTGGGACGTAATGCTTACACGAATGGTCATTCGAATTCTTCGCCCGAACGCAATCGTGATGTGCACATCGAGTCAACAAACAGCCATCACCGCTACCTCAGTCCAGACAGAGAAAGAGAAAGAGAAAGAGAAAGCGAAAGAGAAAGGACTTCCTATCAACAACAACGCTTTCACAAGCCAGAATCATCGGAGATCTTAAATAAATACTCGCCGGAACGATCGCACTTGGATATATTATCCCCCACAACGACGGTTACGACAGTCAATAATAATGCAACGCCAAAGGTCGAAAAAACCTCAAGATACAGACATACGAAGTATTACAATGACAATCACGGCGATGGCCGGGGCGTCAAAGAAGTGTACGAACGTGAAACGCACATTGACGCCCAGGGAAAGCCACATGTCCGTGAATCACGATACCGTGAAGTAGATCCTTCGGCAGAACGGCAACATCTAACCGATTATGAGCCGAAGAGCCTCGAATCACAGTTCACAGGCACCGATCAGTACCGATCGTCACCGGAAAATATGAAGCATCAACATCCTAATCAATATCATAATCAGCACCAGCACCAGCACCAGCACCAGCATAATCAACATCAGCTGCCGAATCAACAAAAAGAGGAACACTGGAACACCAGCAGCCTCAAGCGTAACAAACTGCAGCAGCGAAGTTTCGACAAAGGTGATTCCGGAATTGAAAATGATTTCCGCAAGGAATCATTCAACGGTGGTGACTTCTCTAACAGGTCAGTACACGAATCCTATTGAATTTTAATTAAATAACTAACGGTCAACAATCACAGATGGCGAAAACGAACTCCCATTGACGAAATGAAGGCATGCGAGACGTTCCTCAAGAAGGAGCGCCGGCACACTGAACAGCAGTATACACCACGCAGCAGAGAGGATTACGTTTATCGTGAGCGATCGATTGACGATGGATCACACTTTGACCCACATCTGGACAAATACACGACAACGACCACGACCAGCCGTCATACATTGCAGCGGCGAGATCGCGATCGCGATCGCGATCGCGATCGGGATCATAATCACAAGTCCGATCAAGCCGGTCAAGGCCAAGACGACACGCTTAAGAGAAATAAAAAACTTGGCGGCTTCGAGAAAGTCAAGCAACTTTTCACTGGCAGCGGAAGTAGTCAGAGCGCCAAAAAGGAACACGTTCGAGCAAATAGCACGACAAGCAGCAGCACGCAGACGCCATCAAAACTTACGGACAAGGATAAGTACATGGTGAAGGAGGAGGAGATGCGCTCACGTTATCGAGAGCATCGCGGCAACTTACAACAACACGAGACCACGTTGCGTGAACCGAAGGTGAGTACGTTAACCTTGTGTTGTGCACGTTTTGCTTGTTTTTCTTTTTGCTATTTGCCGTTTCCTCTGAAATATTTCGAGTAAGCATAAATCGCATCCTCGTCCGTCGAATCGAAATAAGCGAGCATCGTCATCATGCCTCAGCATTGCAATGCCGTGACTTGAAAAATGGTGTCAATATGTCAACGTAATTTGCATGTGCATTAGACCCTCGGCTATGCTCGTTTTGCCGCTTTTTCGGTTTCATCTGCAGCGAGCGTCTTAGCTCTGGCTCTAACTGTAGCTCTAGCCATGACTCAATCTCAGGCATTAGCTGCAGATCTGGCTTCAATGTGTTATGCAATGCCTGACGCACATGAACCATGAAGAGACGAGGAAAATTGCTTGTCGTGCCCCGGAGCTTATTTTCAGTCGCAAATAACAGCGTTTCAAAGCACATGCCCATGTTCATGCTACTCCACAGCACCCCACTCCAATGCGCTCTACTCTACTCTAAGCCACTCCACTCAACTTCACTTCGTTGCCTTCTGATCAGCCAAAGAAAGCCAAGTCCATTTTGTGATGCGGGTCTGTTCATCATCGTTTCTATCTCCATCACCTAATGTCTGGTTAGTTAGAGTCAGGTTTGCTCATGAGCACTTTATCTGCCCATTTATTGCGATGAGCTTGAGCCGCAGCCAGAGCCAGAGCCAGAGCCAGTCAGCAGCGTCGTCAGTAATTTTCACTTTTGCGACCGGCAAACGGACTACTCGTTTCGTCAATGACGTTATGAAGAAGATCCACAAAAGAAATTTTGTATTGTCGGAAAAGGTCAAACGGAAGAGCCATTATTTCATAATTTTATAGCGAGGGCAATGGTTGGTCGTGCAATAAATAGACTTAAAAAAAAGAAAAGAAAAAAATAAAAAAATGAATAAAAAAACAAAGAGGACATTCCAAACTACCGAAGATTTCAAGTCTGTCTCTTGTTGACTCCAGGGCTGGCTAGTTTGGTGTTCGGTGTTTGTCGAAAGATATAAAAAGGGCTGCAACATTTGAAATAACGAGGGCTCAAGAGTTTTCTTTTCATATATACCTATTTATTTGGGTTTTTCTTCTTCTTTTTTTGCTCCATTGCGGTCTTGTTTACTTAGCGATCGCAGTCAACAAGATCTGGGCAACGATGTGAGCTATTCCGGGGCGATGGTATAGTAAATGCCAAAAGGCAATTGCCAATAACTTTTTTCCATCTAAGCCGAAACCCAAAAATGTTGTATTTTTTATTTTTATTTTTTTTTTTTTCATTATTGAAGTCGTATTGACTGTTCGCTGTCTCTTCTTGTCGATCGGTTTGTGAAATAAAGAAAAAAAGTAAAAATTTTTCGAATGATCAGTTGAGTGTGGGAAAAAGGTCAGACCAAGCCAAGATCTAGGAAAAAAAAAAAATCTCATTACGGACTTTCGTTTATTCGTAAGTACGCTATTTTGAGTGACAGCTTTCGTGTATAGAATTTTCCGAAGCCATTAATGAAGATCGCTAAAACGATCGCGATCACGCTCATCATGTCAAAACCAACCGCTGACATGGAGTGTGATAGTGATGGTAAAAACAATAATAAAAATAAAAGTAAAAATACAAAATAAAAAGAATAAAAATGCGAACTCAGCAAAAAGGACCGGACCGCTCAGCAGAACCTATCCAAACAGAAGTTATTTATGATTAGCCATAAGATGTTTATGTCACTTCGAAGAATGCCACATGATTAGGGTTGAGGATCAGTATATCAGGTGATTAATTCGATCAAGATAAATGCGGTGCCATGCCGTGACACTTAAGAGGGCTATAAAAAGGTATAGGTAAATATTTCCAAATACTTCCAAAAACCAAAAAAAAAATTTCTAGGTGCGAAATTCAAAAATGGACGCGGTTAACATTCCATGTCTAAACATTATTTCTACATAAATACAAAAACAATACAAAAAATTGCTTCAACACGCTAACAGGCAAAAAATATGTCTAGCTAAAGCTTGCATCAGTAAATTCCGTCGATATGAAATAGCCGTAAATGGGCCAGAATGAGCTTTATAAATACGGCAACCTTTTGCTGGAATGTCATCAATTCCTTTTTCAAACAAACAGAATGCCGCATATGGAGCGGAAATTTTTGGTGAACAGTGTAAATTGCAGCTCTGTTCAGGTAGCAACGATGCCAGACACTTTTGTTCACCCACATTGATTAAGTTTGGGATTTGAATTGGTTTAATTTTTGTATTTTTTTTTTTCTCTTTTCTTTCTTCGTTAACAATATTTTGAACCTGTTGGAGATTCGTTCAAAAGCCTGCAAGATTTAATTTGTTCCCCTTCATTTGCTTTCTCATTTCGAGAATTTTGGGGATTTACGATTCGGTTTGCTTGAAGTGTGAAATTTATGTTGCGTCTGCCTTTTGTCATTTATTTACCTTTGATGCCATTTGATGCTTTTTTTTTTTTTGGTTTTGTTATGCATCCTGCATATAAAAAGCTTCACATAAATATAAATTAAAGCATTTAATAGTGACACGAGAGGGAAAAGAAATTTAACTTGAAATTTCGTAGAATCAAAAAGTAGACGATTGTTTTTTTTTTTTTTCGACTGTTAACAATTTCTACTGCTTGCCAATTGAAGTCAACGAACCAAAATACCGCCGCGACTAGCATTTGACGCTTAACTAGGCAAGTGTGGTAATATCCGGCGCAGTTTTTCGAAAGCTACCCGAACCCCGAAAAGCGAGTAACGAAACCATGATTGGCTGTTGGATGCGATGTTACAACGCGCAGCTGCAGACGTCCGGTCGCTCGTCCGTTCGTTGTTTGCTCTCGGTTCTCGGCTGTCTCAGTAGTAGTTCTTAGAAAAAAAACAAAACAAAGAATCTCCATCAAATTTGAAAAATTTTTACCGGTTGAGGATTTGAGGTTTGCCATATTGTAAGGTAAATCTGCAAACAAAGAAGAGCGACGAATTACTAAAAACCTAATTCATTTGCGAGGCCAAACGTGAATGATTCTTTAAAATACTCGAACGTATGCCAAAAAAAAAAAAAAAAAAAAAACCATTGCATTAACATAAATTGCTGTAATCTGGCAACGTTCTAACTATGCATTCATGCATACCTAATTACAATGTTACCGAATGAGGCTCGAAAATTGTGCAAGCTTAGTTGCACAGGCAACCGAAAAATGTTCGCTCCCAGTTGAGGCAAGTTGGTTTAAGATGAATTTCGGGTTTTATGATTCTCTGAAAGGGGTAGAAGATGCATCAGGTCCTAAGAATTTGTCCGAAAAAACCAGTGCGATGCCACAAAGATAAATGGCACATATCGCACATGTACTTCAAGAGTGTCACAACTCAAAATTTATCAAATTGGTGCTAATGCAAGAAATATGTATGTTCACAGATCACCCGTCTACTCAGCGTCAAATGTCCCGCTGACATCATCGATGAAGTCACGGTGACTTTGGATCTGGTATGCATGACAATTCAGATGACACTTTGTATGACATTTGTACAGGAGTTGGACAGTGAATTCACCGGTGACATTGTCATGCTAGGGGGTGCGATGGCGAAAAAAGCATTTCAGAGCAGCAACATTGCTCTTTTTTCTCATAATGTCAATTTAAAGAAACCAGTTTTATATAACTCTCTTCTTTGTCCTCTCTTTGGATATTTCGCAATTTTAAAAAAAGTCTACTTTTAACAATTTTTGTTCGCCTCAGCCAGGGATTGAACCCGCGATCTTCAGATTCTGAGTCGAGCACTCATCATCTACGCCACTCCATGCTAACGTTCAACTGACGCTAAAACCTTATTTCAATTTCAATAGCCAATGAGAGTCAAGCACATGAACAGCATCCCTCCACGATGACATGTCCTCCAAGATGTCATGCATGACAATGTCACCTATATGTCATCGATGACATCACTGATGACATTGTCATGCAGGTGATAATTTTCCGCTGGGTAATCGCACACTCATACATATGTACATACATAAGTAGTTGCGTTTTTGTTTATGCAAATCAGAGCAATAAACAGTTATGCCAGTCTCTTCGTCATATAAATGCACCTAGACTGCATCGGTTAAAATGCGGCTTTTACGAAAAATTGCACATTTTGAGTTGTGACACTCTTGGAGTACATGTGCAATATATATGTATGTTCGGTTATAAAGGAAGAATCTTTGATTCTTAGGGCGCGCCCGCAAGTGTCTCGCGGACGATTTTCATCGAAATTCATTTAATAAAACTTCAAAAATCGCTTGTGACTTTGCAATGGCGCCTTCCATAAATGAAAGGCCCATAATGGCATAAATGCCAAAATAAAAATTGAGAAAAAAAAAAACGAAACACATGAAACTGCCAGCTCGATTCCGACCGCAATTGGGCCAAAAACTTTGTGACCGCAACTTGATACCTGCAAGTAGCAAACAAGTTTTCCAGTCGGCATGCTGCACTTGCGCTGAAAAGTGATCTTTCTATGTTATTGGGCTTAACCGCAAAGTTTGCGGCGATTGCTCAAAAAACCGCCAAATTGCAGACGGACTGAATTTTTCCCCTTTTTTTTTTATAAAAAAAAATTTTCTATTTTTTTATTTTAGTTTTTTTTTTTCTTTGTCTTGTATGGATTTGCTTTTTTTGTTGTTGTTTTGTTTTTCCTTTGGCGAAACCGCAAATTCGATTGCCGAATGACGGGCGACCTGCTCCGAGCGATTCGACTGCCAGTAAAAATGGAGGCGTGCATTCTACTTTGCGGTACTTTTTATCTGAAGGCATGTTAGGAACGTGCTGGAAATCGGGGGAGGAAAACACCTGCCTCGAAGAGTGGTTTTTTTTTTTTAATTTCATTTTGTTTTTATTTTTCCTGATTTGGCCGTTTCCTTTTTTTTTTCATTCTGTGCTCTGTTTAGCCAACCGACATCTCGACAAGAAGAAGATTGTCAACACCGAAAGCTAGTCCATTGCTGCTCAAGCGTACCTCATCCGACAAGGCCTCGAAGAAGAAGGAATCGCCACTTGCAAAAACCGAGAAGACAAGCTGGTTCAAATCATTGGACAGACGCTCTCGAAGCAAATCGAAAGAAAAGGTATTGAAGCTTCGATGTTTCCGCATCCTCGGCCCTGTTTTATTTTTATTTATTTATTTTTTTTTTTGAATCGTTCTAGTTAAATAAGCCCGAGACGAGCACAGGCACTCTTAAACGCAGCAAGGCTTCCACATCGCGAACCAACTCTTTGCCGCCGATTGCGCCCCAGACGAAGAGTTTGAGATTCTTTGGTGACACCGATTTGGACTCCAATCCGCCCACCGTCTCTCGTGCGCACACAACTCTCAAGTAAGTTCCGAATTTTGAAGAGAATTGGCAAGAAATTTTTGTTGATCGTTGGATCGTTTAGGTCTCGTCCGACGGTCGCTTCTTCATCGTCTTCGCTAAATCGCTCGCAGAAGCATTCGCAGAGCGCATATAATCTCGACCGCGTAAACGGTGGCGACGATTACCGTCGTGCGCTCTCCGCGCACCCGAACGGACCGAGTCGTCAGAAGAGCTCGTCGCTGCATAATTTGGACAGCGGGGCCGGTCCGGATGAAGTCGATTTCCGAAAGCGTAGGCATTTCTCGCGTTCGCGTGAGCTGCACGACATCTCGGAGAGCGGTTCGGAAACGGAAGAGCAGCACAAGCGACCGAACGGCGTCAGCGGCGTGAAGACGCTCTCGCGTGAACGTCTCGATCGTAGCAGTCAGAAATACGATGAGAGCTCTTCCCCATATAGGCGCAGCAACGATCGTCACCATTCAACACCGATTGTATCCTCGACGCCTGATGGCGGCGGCGGCGGCGGCGGCGGCGGTGGTAGAGAAAGTAACAGCATGCAACGTCGCAGTCACCTCACTGGCCCACCGAAGCCTGCACGAAGCGCTGAGCGTCGCATTCTGTCGTCGCAGTCAAGGTTTTCTCTCTCGAGTTTCTACAATTTCAATCGAATTTTCATTTCTAACGGATTTCCTTCTTCTTGTCTTTTATTTGTTTTCGTTTGAAGGGAACGAGAACGCTTTCCTGGAGAAAGTTCCGGTACTGAGGGCGAATCGAGCTTACATAGTCAACGGAGCATCGTTTATTTGCATGCTACAACTGTTGGTGCCATACCCCAGCCATATCATCTGAGGCGTCGTACCATGTCTCGTGAGGAGCTGCGCTCGAATTCGAATAAGAGCAAAAATTCGCCGGCACCACTGCAGCCCATGACCCGTACTGTCTCACGTTCCGTTTCATTGCTGGCACCATGGAAGCCGAAACTGATCAGTGAGGGCTACGAAATCAATTACTCACAACAACAAAACAAAGCGGTAGGGACACTTGGCATTTGACATTAATTCGACATCGCAATCATTTCGTTTTCCATAGATTTCGACGCTGCCGCACAAGTCACAGAGTAACGGTGGCAAGGCGAGCACGCTAACACGTGGCGGCAACAAGAAATCGGATACATTGCGTCGCATTAAGGACGACCAGTCGTCAATAAGGAACTCGTCAACGACGAGCGCCTCAAAGTCGATGCTCTCATCGAATTTACGCAGCGCTCCTTCCGAGGGCAAGCGGAAAATCAAATGAACACCAGGAGGCGTCGTGCCGGGTCGCAAGTTGACGACCAGCCGACCAGGCAGCCAGCCAGTTAGCCAGCCGCTTTATGCATTAGACATGAATAGTTACTACTAACCAAAATGACTTTATGTACTACTCGTAGAACACTTGATAAGTGAGGATTAAATATTTACTAACTAGGACCCGATGTGGCCGCTAAAAACTATAATTAAGAACATCAGAACAATCAGAACAATCAGACATCAAAAATGAAATTGATTATTTATGTTAAGGTGCTCGTCCGCACATCCTATGATAGATAAGATTTTTTTTTCGACTTTCCCTTCTTACCAGCTGTTCGAAATCAATTTTCTAATGAGTCATATAACAGCGATAACCGAACACCGAACACTGAACACGGAACGTGCATCTAACAACCACAAGGCCACGTGTCTGGTCTTCCCTTATTTACTCACATTCCGGACCTTTGCAAAATGCACTTGCCGTATATAAAGGTTATAACTACTTTGCCAAGTTTAATTCTCTTTTTTTTTTTGTTTTTAATTTTTTAAATGTCCTGTAAATGGTTTTACTTATTGTAAGACCTTACTAAAGAGTTTTACGGACGAAATGACTAATAATTAATTTTTTAATTTAATAAAAAAAAAAAAAATTAAAAGCCAAATGTTCTCAAGGTTTTCTTCAAAACAAAAAAAAAAAAAATTAGGTCTTCAATCCCAACATGGACGAATCGACAGTCTATACAACAACAATGAAAATTATGGCAACACATGCATCTACATGCATAACATATGTACATATTGCACCCTTGCTAATAAATCGGCACAAATCAAAATTGTTCTAATCAATTTTTTTATGTTCGATTGCATTTTTCTGTAAGAAACCCAACACCATCAAAATAAACGCTTGTGTTGACTGATGCAGAATTCGATTGAGAGTAATATACATTTAGAAAAAATATTATTTCCCCTTAGTTTCAAGAGAGATCAAATGATTTTCGAGAAATGCGAAATTTTGAATTGTGCCGATTTAGTAGCAAGGGTGCGATATAACAGGTTGGCTGATAAGTCCCCGGTCTGACACATAGATGGCGTCGCTAGTATTAAATGCATATTATTTTTATATAGTGGCAACCTTCAAATGATTCGTGTCAAAATTTGACGTCTGTAAGTCAATTAGTTTGTGAGATAGAGCGTCTTTTGTGAAGCAACTTTTGTTATTGTGAAAAAAATGGAAAAAAAGGAATTTCGTGTTTTGATAAAATACTGTTTTCTGAAGGGAAAAAATACAGTGGAAGCAAAAACTTGGCTTGATAATGAGTTTCCGGACTCTGCCCCAGGAAAATCAACAATAATTGATTGGTATGCAAAATTCAAGCGTGGTGAAATGAGCACGGAGGACGGTGAACGCAGTGGACGCCCGAAAGAGGTGGTTACCAACGAAAACATCAAAAAAATTCACAAAATGATTTTGAATGACCGTAAAATAAAGTTGATCGAGATAGCAGAGGCCTTAAAGATATCAAAGGAACGTGTTGGTCAAATCATTCATCAATATTTGGATATGAAAAAGCTCTGTGCAAAATGGGTGCCGCGCGAGCTCACATTTGACCAAAAACAACAACGTGTTGATGATTCTGAGCGGTGTTTGCAGCTGTTAACTCGCAATACACCCGAGTTTTTGCGTCGATATGTGACAATGGATGAAACATGGCTCTATCACTACACTCCTGAGTCCAATCGACAGTCGGCTGAGTGGACAGCGATCGGTGAACCGTCTCCGAAGCGTGGAAAGACTCAAAAGTCCGCTGGCAAAGTAATGGCCTCTGTTTTTTGGGATGGGCATGGAATAATTTTTATCGATTATCTTGAGAAGGGAAAAACCATCAACAGTGACTATTATATGTCGTTATTGGAGCGTTTGAAGGTCGAAATCGCGGCAAAACGGCCCCATATGAAGAAGAAAAAAGTGTTGTTCCACCAAGACAACGCACCGTGCCACAAGTCATTGAGAACGATGGCAAAAATTCATGAATTAGGCTTCGAATTGCTTCCCCACCCACCGTATTCTCCAGATCTGGCCCCCAGCGGCTTTTTCTTGTTCTCAGACCTCAAAAGGATGCTCGCAGGGAAAAAATTTGGCTGCAATGAAGAGGTGATCGCCGAAACTGAGGCCTATTTTGAGGCAAAACCGAAGGAGTACTACCAAAATGGTATCAAAAAATTGGAAGGTCGTTATAATCGTTGTATCGCTCTTGAAGGGAACTATGTTGAATAATAAAAACGAATTTTGACAAAAAAATGTGTTTTTCTTTGGTAGACCGGGGACTTATCAGCCAACCTGTTATGTAAATTTATGGCTTAAGACCCCGTAGCAACCGTGCAGCAAGTGCAACTAGCGATTTACTAGTACTTTACTACTGCAAAAGCCATCAGTACTAGTTATTGTCTACATATTATATATCCTAGCCGATAAAGAATTCGATAGAAAATCAGTATAACATCTGTAAAGGACTAGTGCTAGTGCACAATGCACCGGAATTGTTCTAGTACTTTTCAATGCAATTGGGTAAATTTGAACCAGTTAAATGCTGATGGAATTTACGGGAGAAAGGTACCACCATTGTTGATTTTTTCTCCTTTCTCTTTAAGTATGTCCATATATAATGTGGAAAAATATTTACAAAATATAATACATATATACTATAATTTTTTGCAGATACTGCCAAGTACATGATGAAGTAGAATCTCCATTGCACCTATTACTGCAAATCCCTGCGTTTGCAAGAAAAATATTCTCTTATTTAGGACAATACTCTATGCAATCCCCAAGGGATTAAGACTCGGTAAATCTTACCCATGTGGCCAGGTCAAAATGGTTCTAGAGATAGGTGTTCACCTTTTTAGGGTATCACAATGGGCCTTAGGTCCAAGTGTTTCTATAGAAGACAGCCAAAGTAACCTGACCGAAACTAACCTATACTAAACAAGCGTGCTTAATTTTAAAGCTAAGCAGGTATCGATACCATCGATTGTTTTGCTTTTCAGTCACCATCGATAGCTTTTATAGAACGCATACCATTATTCCAATTATCACAAGTATTGTTATATGTAAATCTATAGAGGCGCAACCAAAAATTGCACCAGTTTTTTAGTTCTGGTAAAAGTACTGCATCTCTTCAGATAATTGCACTACTGCCAACTGCACGGTTGTTTTCCTCACGCACGAACGCAGCCTATATTTGGTATACGCTATACGTGTGCTGCTGCTTCGTCGAATATGGACTTCACTGATGATGTAAATTTATGAAGGCCTGGTAAATATGTTAGGATCAAAATTTTGGTTTAAGCTTAAACACCGAGAAACTTATGAAGATCAAATGTTAATTCGAATAGTTTTTCGGGGTATACAGAATAAGAAATGTCGATGCAGAAGAATGCAGAGGATCTGCTGACAGAGTTGGGAATTTAAACTAAAACAAACAGAAATTTTCTTTCGATTAATAGGACCCTATCTGACAGCGAGAGCTACACTCAAAAAATTCCGTCGTAGAATCTACGATATCCGACATAGAATCTAGTATATCCGCAATTGATATAGGTCCAATTGCAAGATATCATAGATTCTACGACCGCTTTGCAGTAGTTTCTACGATGAGGAATGTCATTGATTTCAGCGATATATAACGTAGATTTAACGATATTCCATCGTGGGAGCTATCATATTCCATCTTAGGAACTATGATGTTATTTCATAGTAACTACGATATTAAATCATAGGAACTACGCTATTATATCATAGGAACTACGGTTTCAAATCTTGAAGTAAGTACATTTCTATAACTTCTTAATTTTGATATAAATTCTTGTCGGCGGGTTCGATCCCTGCTCCAGCGAGCGTATTTTTTTTTTTTTTTTTTGGAAAAGTAGATAATTGAACATTTATATTATTTAAAAAACTGAGAGAAAAAAAATTTTACCAATCTTTTTATGTTTAAAAAATTAAAAAAGATTCTTGGAATAGGAATTTCTTGAAAGAGCTTGTGCGTGAAGTTTTGGAAGGTGCGATGAAAGCAACTATTTATTGGTTGGCAACTTACTCTTTTCTGTTCCCCGTATTTTTTCCTTGAAATTTTATTTCCTGTTTTATTCTCCATTTTTTCCACCAATGTCTTTGGCCTGTGACAGGGTCCGAACTCGGACCTTCCAGATTACAAGTCTAGCACAATTCAACTACGCCATCGCGAGATATGATTTGATCTTGCTAGTTTTATTATATCAATATATGGGCGATTCCATTATCGCGGGTGCAACATTTACACGTATGTTTTTGTTTCATGTAACTAAATAAAAAACATTTTTAATAAAAATAGTTTTGAAAAGGCTACATCTTAATATTTTCATTGCATATTAAGTCACAAGTATTTCAAAATAATACTATTAAAGTCTTACAAATGATTTTAATTGCCATCGCGGGTGCAACAAATTTGGCCCTACGTTTCTAGATCAGAGACAAAAAACGCATAAATCTGTTAATTGTGATACATTTTATGTGTTATGCCTTAATATTTTGTTAGATGTATATTTAACAAACTACAGGAAATGAAAAGTGTTAACAAGAGAAAAATAAACAAAGAGTTATTCAGTTTTAACAGGTTGGCTGATAAGTCCCCGGTCTTACACATATGTAGATGGCGTCGCTAGTATTAAATGCATATTATTTTTATATAGTGGCAACCTTCAAATGATTCGTGTCAAAATTTGACGTCTGTAAGTCAATTAGTTTGTGAGATAGAGCGTCTTTTGTGAACAATGGATGAAACATGGCTCTATCACTACACTCCTGAGTCCAATCGACAGTCGGCTGAGTGGACAGCGATCGGTGAACCGTCTCCGAAGCGTGGAAAGACTTAAAAGTCCGCTGGCAAAGTAATGGCCTCTGTTTTTTGGGATGGGCATGGAATAATTTTTATCGATTATCTTGAGAAGGGAAAAACCATCAACAGTGACTATTATATGTCGTTATTGGAGCGTTTGAAGGTCGAAATCGCGGCAAAACGGCCCCATATGAAGAAGAAAAAAGTGTTGTTCCACCAAGACAACGCACCGTGCCACAAGTCATTGAGAACGATGGCAAAAATTCATGAATTAGGCTTCGAATTGCTTCCCCACCCACCGTATTCTCCAGATCTGGCCCCCAGCGACTTTTTCTTGTTCTCAGACCTCAAAAGGATGCTCGCAGGGAAAAAATTTGGCTGCAATGAAGAGGTGATCGCCGAAACTGAGGCCTATTTTGAGGCAAAACCGAAGGAGTACTACCAAAATGGTATCAAAAAATTCGAAGGTCGTTATAATCGTTGTATCGCTCTTGAAGGGAACTATGTTGAATAATAAAAACGAATTTTGACAAAAAAATGTGTTTTTCTTTGTTAGACCGGGCACTTATCAGCCAACCTGTTATATTATATGAATCGCGGGTGCAACATCAAATTATCGCGGGTGCAACCAGTCTTTTTTTTCGCCGGTTTTGCAGAGCAATTGTACGGGGACATACAAACCATCGCAAAAATATCTTTTTAAAGCAGAAATTTGGACGATAGGAGTTTCAGTACATGCTCATCGTCATTATTCTGAACCTTGAAAAGACGTTGGTGGAGTTTCGTCTTTTATAAATTCAGTATCTGAATCACTGTTAAAATCGAAGACGCTCCATTTCTTTTTAAGGGGTAATAAAGATTTTCGTTGATCCGAAACTAAAGGCACAGATATATCAGGATGCGGAGTTTCTTTTCGTATTTTGAGATTTGAAAGAGGCTTCAAGTCGTCATCACTCCAACCACTTTCTGTATTAGTGGGGCTTTTTGGCGACTTCAAAATCAATTTGCATTTAAAATGAGGCCGTGAGGTGCGCACCACAGAAATGCTACGAGTCTCTATAAATTGGAAGAAATGTTTTGATTGAATGCTTGGTATATGTTTCAGCCCGCCCATTGTTCATCCAACATGGCTATCTTTTCATTAATTTCTATTTTTGCCACATATTTAAAGAAGATGTTCTTAGAGTGACTGCGAGCTAAATCATAAAATTCTAGGAAACTGTTAACGATGGCTTTCAGCATATATCATTAGTCAGGGCATATCAAAATAACAAAATATGTAGTAAATCGCACAAAGAGGTTAAATGACAAAAAGCTGCACCCGCGATCTGAAATCAAAATCGCGGGTGCAACCAATTTAAATTATCGATTATTTTAACCTGGCAATCACTACACTTTTACAAACGATTAATTTATGTTTAGTTTTTGTTTCTTCTTACTTTCACAAAGTTTCGGAATGTTAGCTCTTTATTTCTGTGAAAAAAGTAAACTTTTACACTTTTTGTATCGCGGGTGCAACAAGTCAACAATGTATTTTAGGAATCAATAATGCTTAATGAATAACAACATATATTAACTTTTTTTTGGAACGCGAGGATAAATTAATATTCTCACTTCAATTTGGTCGGCAAAATGTAACCTCAAACTGTCGGCAACGGCTGTTTTGTGACAGTTTAAAAAGGTATGACTTTAAAGTTTTGTCAGGATTTTTGAATATTATTATTTTCAAACGCGCCTATAAATGAAATATGGATTTAAATCAAATATAAATAAATTTAATATTAAATTTCGACTATTGACAAAAAAAAAAAAACCACTTTTATCGTAAATAAAAAATTATTATCGGAAATCGTGTATAGCGGAATCGCCCATATGTAAGTGGGAAACAGTAGAAACTATTGGATTTACAGTAAAACTTATTGTATTTTGCGTAGGTTCTATTATATTTTTCTACGTCTTCCTATCGTAGAAACAACGATGCAAAATTTTTTCAGTGTACGTATCTCTTTCAGTAAACTCAATTAAGTACGTTCCAAAAATCAATTGAATTTTTTTTCTTTTTTAAGCAGCGTTTCCTCGACTTGAACTTATGTAGAGGTCAGTCATACATGCTCACACCTGTTCAAAATTCGAGTTTTTTTTTTTTTTTTTTTTTTTGCAGCTCCTCTAACGTGAAATTTATTCAAAAACCATTTAAAAATGATCATTCGTTGCATGAGCAAGCGCTGTGTTAAATAAAATGGGTACGATTACAAATACCAAAAAAGATCGGGCATTCTTAATAAACAGAAAAACCCAAATTCGACCTTATTTAGATTTATGATGATTTTGGAATCTATTCTATTGGAAAGCTTTTTTTGTTGAGCACAGGTGCTATTATTTATTTTCGAATCAAGAGTTTTTCTCAAAACAACAAAAAGCTAATTTCATTTTCACATTGAGAGCAAGGAGCGGTGGAAAAGCGATCGCCAGTTAAAGCTCGACGAGATCGATCATCTTGGATCGCAATTAACCGCAATCGGTATTATCAGAATGTGAAAAGGTATTCATTTCTTTTCCTTGTTCATTGAGAAAACCGCACGATTTTTAAAACAAAAAAATTTAATTTCGAAAAAAAAACAGAAAAACTTTCGATAGAAACTATTACTACAGCGATGATATTTGGCTCTCACAAAGATTTCAGCTTATTCTTCTAGAAATAATCAAATGAAGAGTAACTCGCACGGAGAATCTCCTCCGGCGAAAGAGCAAAACTTATGCTGTGTATCGTATCGTCCGTCGCTCGGCTGCATCAATTTATTTCGGATTGTGCGACTTTTGGGAAGAAAATTTTGAAGAAAATGTGGAAAGGCAAGGAGAATTCGCACTTGTCAAATCGGGCGCATCAGTTGTCAATTCGCTTCGAAAGATTTAAGTAGGAAAATACCAGCAAGCGAGAATTTCGAGAATCGAGCAGTCAGTCCAGAGAATTTAAATACTTTTTATTTTCTTTGCCTTTAATGTCAATTCCTAAAGCCAAAAGGTGACATGTAATTTTTGGGGCAAATTGTGGAAATTCGGGAAAACTGAAACTCGGAACTTTTTCGAAAAGTGCTTCTTTTTCGTTTAACCGAAATGACGGCGTTCTCGTTGTCGGCACGCGAAAAGCAAATCGCTTACAAAGCCGGATGGAAAATCTCCCAAAATGAAGAAGGTAGCTATGTACATATGAACATATAACATATTTCGAAAAATAAAAGACGAAAAAAAAAAAAGAAAATTGATTAGAATAAAATAAAGCCTCTTAGTTCTCAATCTCTCTTCCATCCATCCCACAAGTTGATAAACAAATTTTTCGTCAACGTTGCGTAAAAAAACTGTTTTTTTTTTGTTCATCGTCGTTGGAAAAATGCCCCGCCCCGTCCGTCCACTCAGAGTTTCTTTGCGCTTTTCGCTCTGCGTTTCGTGTCCGCGCGCTTTTATTTTTAAAATTCAAAGTTTTTTGCTTGTGTTTTGAAACAAGCGTTCGCTTATTTATACAAATAGACGCGCACACACACACACACAAGCAAACCCACCTTGTTTATAGGCGAATTAGGGCTAAATTAAGAGCATATCGCTGGGACCTTTCGGCTAAAATTCAAAGCTCATTTAATTTATTTTATTAAAATGTTTTCTTTGCCCCTCCCGATGCTCATGCACACAGTGTGAGGAGATTCGAAAAAGAAAATTTTTGAATTTGATTTTGCACTCAATGGAACTGTGGTGGAAGACCGAGGACCGACACCGTGGCTTATTGTGAAATGCGGAAAACGAAAGACGTAGAAAAATTATTTAAATTTGGAATATACCTACATACATACATATATGTACATACATTTGGAAAACTGAAATGCGTACAGCTGTGTCTAACAAAATAGAAGTGTTACCAAGAGTTAAATACTCATCCAAATGACCTCAATTCCCTTATTACATAGAAGTATGTATGGATATTCTCGAGGATGCTTGTGGAGCAACCAGCAACGTGTCCAGGAAAAGGTCAGCAGGTGAGAATGAAAATAAAAAAATTAAAATGCTCCAGGAAAATTTCCACTGGCAGAACGGTGAAGAGAAACGTTTTGAATATTAGTTGAAGACGACATTGTTATATGTCACAAGCGACCGAGAGAACCCGAGAGCAATTAGCCTTCAGTAATGAAGAGTTTAAACTTACCACAAAACGAAGTACTCTGAGATAACTCGATTTTATATGTTCATACATATGTATATGAGAATTGACTAGAAAGCAACAAGTGGTCAGAAGAAGTAAAACATTTGAGCCACTGATACAAATGGGACTTTTGACCACTAATTGACCACAGAAGGTCTACTCGTAGCTAACTGCTACTCGTGGAGCAATTAAAGGTGGGCGTGGTGATTTGTCGATAACAACTCAATGGTTCAAAAAGGACAATTGAAAGAATTGCTGGTTGGCCAGTTAAAAAGGGAGTACCTAGTATCCTAGTGCATAATTTTATATGTGGCTAGCCGGGGAGCCGCTTAAAAGTAGTAGGGATATTACTGCAGGGCACTCAGAAAGCTAAGCGTTACTGCGAAGCGTCTTGTCTATTGGTAACGAGATTGTATCTACGACTAGCAGTAGAACCTTCAGACAACCGAGCTACAGTCAAATATAGAGACAACGGAACTACTTGGAATTTCATTAATATTGTAATACATCAATTTCCTCTTCAATTTGATGTGCCTTTCCGGTCTGACTGGGCAAAACAATGAATATTGGTAGCTTCGATTAGTTTCAAGATATGTCATACCGACTTCACAAATTTCACATGCCATACTTGCTTCAAGCTGTATGCCACATGCGCCATATGACTAGTGCTTTAAGTTTCTAACTATACGCCAGTTAAGGGTTGTTCTTTTAAGCTACTCTACTCCTAGAGCTTACAACAACCATGCAACATGAAACACCTTCAATATGGCAAATGAGCCGCCTGTCATATTAAACATGCAACTTGCAGCATTTTAAATGCAACATATGCAACACGAAACATACAGCAACATATGGACGTGGCACTTTCGGCATAAAACATGATTCACGTGCGTGCACCATTCAAAATGCAACAATATTCCAAACATGCCCCCACATGCGTGTCCCAGTCATGACAAATAACCGCACAAAAATAGGGAAAAGTCGCTTTTTTTCAAGGCTTTTAACTCGGGAAAAATGCAAAACTGGGTGCAAAACTGAAAAAGCTCTTGTGAACTTGAGGCCGCCAGCCACCTTCAGTTACTCTTCAATTTTTGACGTGATAACGTCTATTAAATCGATGAAAGGACACTCAAATAGCGAGAATCTGCCGACGGCGAATTCAATGTGCGTTCAACATTGTTCATCGTTCATTTTACGCGGCAACAAAGTTGGTTTGTTGGAGAGGAGGGACGCAAGGTAAGATAACAAAAAAAACAACTCCCATACCACAACCCCGAACATCCCTCACCCACAAACCACTCAAATACACAACAGTACAAACCGGTTTAGAGCAGAGAGTTCGCTCTCATGAGAAAGCAAATCGTCTCAATCGTCTCTTCACAAGCAGACAAGGCGAAAATATGCAAAAGGTACTCAACGTCCAAATACAAATTTACGTATGGCTATGGGCGCACACACAAATGCACCCATGTCACTCAATCGACAGACAAGCGCGGGACTGCCGAAAAACAATCAGAATGAAACACACTTCTCAATAGAGCTGAAGAAATATCGATAGTTGCGATGGTCTCGATATTCGATAGTATGAAATATCGATAGTATCGATAGTACTATCGGAAGATATATTTTAAAATGTAAATTTATTTTATTGGAAATTTGCTAGTGATTTCAATCAAGCATGTTTGAGCTGTTTAACATTTAGATATCCACCATTTGAAAGTTTTAAATTTAAAAAATTAATGATGGTCCTATAATAATTTAATAAAATACTGTGCATAAGTATCCCTCCTCATTTAATATCACGTGGTAATATACAAGAAACCGAATTTGAAAACCTTTCTTACTCAATTCTCCATACTTTGTAATCAGCACTGATGCTAGGCAGTATTTTGGTGACTCTTTTCCCTTGGATATTGAAAAAAAAAAATCCCTTTATTTCTGTTTTCTTTATGAAAGTGATCAGTAAAAATCCCTTGTAAACATTTGAAGTGATTTTTGGGTAAAGGTAAAATTGAATAGATCCCTCAAAACGGAAAAAATCCCTCGTTCCATAATCATCACCATCATCATCCCCATCATCATCACCATCATCATCACTATCATCATCATTACCATCATCATCATCATCATCATCACCATTACATCGATAGTTTCGATTATCGATAATTTTGATAATCGAAAGATGAATTTTCGAGCGGCTCGCCCTAATCTAAATTAAGGCATTTTGAGGAATCTGTCCATTTCAAAAAGAAGAAATCCCTCTGTCACCGCCAGCACCACCTTTCAAATGCTTAAGTAAATATCCATCAATCAAAACTATCGATAGTCTTCAAAAACCATCGATAGTATCGATAGTGCTATCGACTGATTCTCCAGCTCTACTTCTCATGTGTGGAGGCGAGAAGTCCGATTGTTTTGTTCTTGCCTTGATCGCTTCTACGAATTCCTAGCGTGTGCGTTGTCTTCATATAGAACGTTGTCTTTCTTTTTTCGAAATCATATTTAAGTGTTTCGCCTATTTAAAATGCAGAAAAGTCTAATCTTTTACATGTCATACCAAATTTGGATTAGACAAAATTTGAAAAAAAAGCGTAAATTCATTGTCAATGATTTACGAAATTACACGATTGACGAATATTTTATCCCCGCAATCATCGAAATTAGATTTGCGGTCCTTTCTATTTAACGATTCGACTGCAATTAGTGGAAGCTCGTCATGTGTTGGAACAACGAAAATTACACCACAAACTCGCATTGAGCTACTAATTTCTCTTAAACAATAAGGTAATATACAGTCAATTGTTCATATCGAACGATTCCATACAATTCTCTAGTATGATGCGGTTAGATCAATGAAGTAGCAAATTGAGTTGAAGTAATTTTCAAATGTTAATTTAAAAAGTGAAGCAGCATTATATTTCATTTGTTCTTCATTACAATCCAATTAAAATATATTAAAAGTCTTTTTCGTTCAATTTAAATAAATAGTCTTCATGCTAGGATTAGGACGATTGACGAAAAAAGCGTAAATCTTGCGTCAATAGACTACGTCCGGTTTGACGTTTGTTTATCGCAATCAAACAATAGATTTCCCCCTATTTACACGATTGACCAAAAATTTTTGCGTCAATTTAACAACGTCAACTTCAAAATTTCGATATGGTACACTAATTTAAAAAAAAAGGTAAATCGTCAATTGTACAATCGAACCGTTTACACGATTGTTGTATTTTAAGATCAATCGAAGTAGTCATTAGTTGACAGTAATTTTCTAATGTTAAAAAATTAAGACGAATTGTTTGGATCTGCATCGCGCTATAAGAAAAAGGCGCAACACAATGGTTGACATGACGCAATCTGGAGCCTACTCGAATGCTAAAAACGAAATTATGTGACGACACAGTATGTTTAACGATTCGCAGTCCTTATCAAATTCCTTTATTGACGAAAATTAATGACGCAATCTAGAGGAGTTTCAACTTCAGATTGATATTTGGAAATAAATTGGCCTTACACGTATTGATAAGAAATTCGAACAATTTTGAAATATATTTGAATTTTTTCGTAATCTCAAAAATGAAAATCTATTTTTAAAAGTTCAATATTTTTTTTCAAAATTGACGACTGTGGTTGACGCTTGAGACGTCAACCACTGGTTGACTGAAATGGGCTATGAATTCGAAATTATGTGTCGAAAGTTGCGTTTACACGATTGATCCTTTTGCGTAAATTTTTATTGACGAAAAAAAAAAAAAAAAAAAAAAAAAAAAAAAAAAAAAAAAAAAAAAAAAAAAAAAAAAAAAAAAAAAAAAAAAAAAAAAAAAAAAAAAAAAAAAAATTTTTTTTTTTTTTTTTTTTTTTTTTTTTTTTTTTTTTTTTTTTTTTTTTTTTTTTTTTTTTTTTTTTTTTTTTTTTTTTTTGTCATCGCATTTTTAATAAGTCCCGAGTTTTTACTTTTTTTTTTAATGATTTTTTCCAAGCATGTTACATCGACATCGATGAAGATGATGAGAAAGAAGAGACTGAATCAAAGGAACTTCGAGCTTATTCGGAGTGAATAATTTGCCGGATCTTTTACTTGAAGAAATATTTTGTTACCTCAACGTTAAAGAGCGTTACTACGCCAGTTTGGTAAATCTTTCTAAGGCCGCTAGCCTTGTCAACAGATAAAATCGCTTCAACGAATTCCTAGAAGGTTTGCCGTTGATGGTACCATGCATTTCTTTGCACCCTCTGTGTGGCTTAGTTTTGTCGTATTGAAAGTACTCAACGCGTGCCAATACCTTTTTATTCGGTCTTTGGAGGTTAAAATGGAGAAATACAGTACTTCAAATTTTGTATTGAAATATTTGAATCCTGAATTCACCATTCATGTTCAGCCGTATTTTACGAAACTTCCTAAACGCCCAATTTTCTATACAGTTTTCAAAACGAAACTGCCTTCGTTGTATGAGCGTTAGGCTGCAATTAGTGTGAAGCTGTCATGTGTTTGTTGTATTTCTGCAACAAAAATTACAACAAACACATGACAGCCTACGCTTTAGCTTCATTATATTTGCTGCCTTGGACATCTTAGTAGTTATACAGTCTTTGGTTGCATTACTTCAAAGTATTTACAATTCTCATAAGCATTATGCGGATTAACATATCGTCGCCCGGGGATTCATGTGCTCTACGTGCAAAAAACACATTTCGAGTAAATCGAAGTTGAAGTTTGAAACTATTTTTTTCAAAAAACTGTACGATAAGGTTTTTTGTGTTTTCACTATTAATTTGTGCGAGAATAGTTATTCGAAGAGTATATTTTCGAATCCTTAACGTAACGCATAAAAGGGTATTTTATGGCTTTAAAAAAAATCCACTTTGCTCTACAACTGCCATTTCAAACATATTTCGGTGAAAATGTAATACATAGAGCAAAAAACATTAAAAAAAATTTCAATATAATACATTTTCTTTCAAAATCGGTTGAGCAAATTTGGTATATGAGCTCACCGGGACATGAGTAAGAACAAGTTCGAAAATTGACCCGATCGGACCATTTTTAGGGGTTACCTCCAGTACTAGGGTCTGTTACGATAATCACAAAAACTGCTTTAAAATCGAGGTTTTTCAAGGTATTAGGTGTAGTAAAAAGAAATCCATTTTTGCATTAAATTGAGGGCTTTATTTAAGATAGTTAGAATGACCCGATTTAGGTCAAATATGCGCCGTTTTGTTCGATAACTTGTTGCCATTTTAAAGGTATTATTTTTCATTATGCCTCTCTCATAGAAGCCCTCGTTCCTATTAGCAAAAAATTTGAGACAGTCGAATTTCAGAAGCCTCTCTTGAAGCGAATGTTTCACCAGCAAAATTGTTCCGCCATGGACAGGAACAGATGGTAATCACTTGGTGCAAGGTCCGGACTATAAGATGGATGCAGAAGAACCTCCCAACCAAACTCCCGGAGCTTCTGGCGAGTCACTATCGATGTGTGTGGCCTGGCGTTGTCCTGATGGAACACAATTCCTCTCCTATTGGCCAAAGCTGGCCGCTTATGGGCGATTGCTTCCTTCAGACGGTCCAATTGTTGACAGTAGAGTTCCGAGTTAAGAGTTTTGCCGTATGGGAGCAGCTCATAGTAGATAATTCCCTGCCAATCCCACCAAACACACAGCAAAACCTTCCTGGCCGTCAATCCTGGCTTGGCCACCGTTTCCGCCGGTTCACCGTGTTTCGACCACGACCGTTTTCGCTTGACGTTGTCGTAAGTGACCCACTTTTCATCACCAGTCACCAACCGCTTCAGAAATGGGTCGATTTTGTTGCGGTTCAGCAGGGATTCGCAGATGGAAATTCGGTCTATGAGGTTTTTTTGCGTTAACTCGTGTGGCACCCATACATCGAGCTTCTTTGTGTATCCAGCCTTATTCAAATGGTTCCAAACGGTTTTTTGTGCAATCTTTAGCTCTTTTGCAATGGAAACAGTGCTAACATGACGGTCGGATCTCGATAATTTCCATGATTTTATCGACATTTTCGACAATTGGCCTTCCAGTGCGTGGTGCATCCTTGACATCGAAGTTACCGGAACGGAATCGACGAAACCAAAATTGCGCATGATTGGCTGTTACAGTATCAGGTCCATAAACGCTATTCACATTTTCAGCCGCCTGGCTTGCGTTTTCTCCCTTATCGAAGAAAAACTGTAAAATGTAGCGAATTTTCTCTTTGCTGATGTCCATCTTTGACAAGCTCTCAAACAAAACTGAATCAATCAATAAAAAAAGTGTCAAAAAAGCTTTTTTAGTAGGAACTGTCATCTTTCTAATGCCCCCTAGCGGAACACGATCGGACTTATACAACGCGAGATTCAGATAAATAACGCCATCTATTGGAAAAATAATGGATTTCTTTTTACTACACCTAATATTTTGATGAAATTCGGTATTTGAACATGCTTAAAGGCAAGTAATATGATTTTAAAAAATTTGAAAAGTGGGCGTGGCAGAAGGGAGTTTTTCGAAAATTGTCTCCTTCGCCCGAAATTCAAATGGGACTTGAACGAAAGTTAGCACTTATGCCTTCTTTGTAGCCACAAATATCTTCCCCAAAAATTTGCTTGATCGGTCCATTATTAAGGGTACCTCCAGTACAGTGGGGTCCCGTTATAAGTCGCCTCGTTATACGTCGATTCGCACTTACGTCACGTATCAATTAACACCCTGGTTCGCTATACGTCGCAAATGATTCGCAATTACGTCTAAAAGTTTGGGGGAACATTTTTTTCGTCTTTTGCGCCCCTAAGTGCCATCTCCAATGACGCGTCAGGTGCGTTCCGTCAATTGAGGCAAACACATGCAAGCATATGGAAGCAGCTCAAATCAATTGCGTTGTTGTGGACGCAGCGTAAAACGTTCTGCATCCGACGAATAATTGGAAATCAGACATTAGAGCAGTGATGCCAATTGTAGGAAAATTTCATTTTATTGACTTTAAAAAATTTGTGTATCAATTTTTGAGTTTTGAGGAACCAATTAGAAACTATTTCATACAAACATATGAAGACAACCGATTCGTTATAAGTCGATTCGCTATACGTCGATTTTTTAGGAACGAGAAACGACTTATAACAAGACCCCACTGTACTAGGGTCTAACACAAAAATCCCAAAACTGTCCCAGAATCGGACTATTTCGAAATATTTTAATGAAACTTAGAATTTGAGCGTATATTTAAGCCTCCAATTATTACTCAAAAACAAGTAAGGGTGTTATAGTCAGGCGAGCCTGACAATAAAATACCCGACACAGACACATGTTCAAATAATTTTTAATATCAAGAGGTGTTTAAGGCCAAAAGGGGCCCTATATACCGACTTTTGTTAAATTTCTTTATAAAAACCGTCCCTTTGCCACGCCCACTTTTCCAATTTTTTTTAAATTCTAATCAGAGGTTTAATATAGGTACTCTCAAATTCTCATTGAAATATTTCAAAAAAGTCAAACTTTAAGGCAGTTTTGGGATTTTTGTGACAGACCCTAGTACTGAAGGTACCGTTAATAATGGACCGATCAAGGAAATTTTTTTGGAGGATGTTTATGGCTACAAAGGAAGCATGAGTGCCAAATTTCGGTCAAGTTCCATTTGAATTTCGGGTGTAGGAGACAAATTTCGAAAAATTCCCTTCTGCCACGCCCACTTTTACAATATTTGGAAATCATATTACTTGCCTTTAAACATGTTCAAATATCAAATTCCATCAAAATATCTTGAAAAACTTCGATTTGAATGGCGTATAGGGCAAAAGATTACAAAAATATTGTGTTTCAAGGGATATAGAGCAAAATGGAGATGAGTTATCTCAGTAACTAGAAGATATAGCCAAAAATGGATTGCGGATTTAAAAAATTTGGCATTGAAAATGGGGGACATGAATCTCCGGGCGACGATATAGGACGTAACAAAATTGATTTTGAAAACTTTAATATGCATTTTTAATTTAAAAAGTGAAGCATAATTATTATTTTCTATTTTATACTTATATAATATTAAAAATCGCCAAAAAAAAAAAATAAAATGAGATCTATTTTCTAACTTTTAAATTAATAAGTCTAAGAGAGTTTCCAAAATTTTCAAAAATAGCGTACGTGAACTTGAATGCTTCATTTTCTGTATGTACATTAAGGTGGCCGCCAAATGTATGGAAAAAAATAAGTGCATTCGTATTCACGCTCCTTGTGATTTAAAATCTTGGTATCTATTGAAAACTTACTCGTGCAAAATTTTGTGGCGATTGGGTAATGTTTAGAGGGCGCTCATGGCCCCCGAAGTTGAGATAAATGTTGTTTTCATAACTTAAAATTGCCATAACTTGAGATGTGTTGCTGCGACCTATAGACAATGTTCCGTGGCCCTTCGTATTTTTTAAAACTGCATATTTCGTTCTCATGTCTCAAAGCTCTATCTCAACACATAAAAAAATTTTCCTAATACGACCCGATTTTTAAAGGAAATTCGTTTTTTGTATTTTGCGGGTTAATCTGACCTCTGACAGAAATAATATTTATGACCAGCCCCCCTTATTTTTGTTTCAGCTAACTTTTTTTCTTAGGCTATGAAGCTCTATCTCAACAATTTAAGGGACTTACCATAGAAAAATGTAGAAAATTGCGATTTTTTCCCTCCATGGGTGCAATAACAATCCGAGAAAGTTAACAATGAGTGGAAACCTCTTTTTTATGAATAGAAAAAAGTTGGTATTGTGATCATTTCAAAACTTTACCAACTTTTTTCTATTTTTCAAGCTCGTTTAGGGTTATTATTGCATATTTGTGCTACTAAAAATGCTCCCGTTTTTAAAACTTTTTTTTTTTTAATTAGTAGCATCAATTTTTGTTTTTTTAATTATTTAAAAACGCCAATGATAATGACATGTTTTTTGATGCAAGTATATCTATTATTACGTATTTAACCATCTCCTAGAAGGGCAACTTTGAGCAATGTAGCCTTCATCGAATTCCAGCTACCTTTAACATGGGAAATTTTGTATGACAGCTAGTTTGAACATGAAGGATAGATCAGCATATTGAATGATGAGAAATGATACCTTATTCATAAAAAAGAGGTTTCCACTCATTGTTAACTTTCTCGGGTTGTTATTGCACCCATGGAGGTCAAAAATCGCAATTTTCTACATTTTTCTATGGCAAGTCCCTTAAATTGTTGAGATAGAGCTTCATAGCCTAAGAAAAAAAGTTAGCTGAAACAAAAATAAGGGGGGCTGGTCATAAATATTATTTCTGTCAGAGGTCAGATTAACCCGCAAAATACAAAAAACGAATTTCCCTTAAAAATCGGGTCGTATTAGGAAAATTTTTTTATGTGTTGAGATAGAGCTTTGAGACATGAGAACGAAATATGCAGTTTTAAAAAATACGAAGGGCCACGGAACATTGTCTATAGGTCGCAGCAACACATCTCAAGTTATGGCAATTTTAAGTTATGAAAACAACATTTATCTCAACTTCGGGGGCCATGAGCGCCCTCTAAACATTACCCAATCGTCACAAAATTTTGCACGAGTAAGTTTTCAATAGATACCAAGATTTTAAATCACAAGGAGAAAGAATAAAAACACTTGTGCCAAAAAGGCCACCTTAATGTACATAATGAGTGTTTTCTTATGACGTTATCACGTAAAACTATCGCCCGTAAATTGATTTCACAGACACCAATTTTTTTGTTTTTGAAATGTCATCGCATTTTTAATAAGTCCCGAGTTTTTACTCTTTTTTTTAATGATTTTTTCCAAGCATGTTACATCGACATCGATGAAGATGATGAGAAAGAAGAGACTGAGTCAAAGGAATTTCGAGCTTATTCGGAGTGGAATAATTTGCCGGATCTTTTACTTGAAGAAATATTTTCGTACCTCAACGTAAAAGAGCGTTACTACGCCAGTTTGGTAAATCTTTCTAAGGCCGCTAGCCTTGTCAACAGATAAAATGCAAAAAAATTTCATTGAAGGTTTGCCGAAGATGGTACCATGCATTTTATGCACCCTCTGTGTGGAATAACTTTGTCGTAGATGATCGTACTCTCACGCGTGCCAAGTACAATTATTATTCGGGTTGGCAGGTAAAATGGAGAAATACAGTACTTCAAATTTTGTATTGAAATATATTCATCCGTAAATCACCATTCATGTTCAGCCGTATTTTAGGAAACTGCCCACAACGGCCCAATTTTCATACAGTTTTCAAAAACGAAACTGCCCAGTTTTCATACAGTTTTCAAAAAATTGGGCAGTTTCGTCTTCAGCCCTATTGTATGAAATGCCCAAAACTGCCCAATTTTCATACAGTTCTCGAAAAACGAAACTGTCCAATTTTCATACAGTTTTCAAAAACTTGGCAGTTTCGTGCAGTATGGGAACAGACCTAATGAATACTCCCCGGGATTTTTCCCTCGAAATTTTTCACCGCGGAAAATGAAATTATTGGGGGTCTTCCCTTAAACTTGTACATATTTGTCTCGATAACTTCGAAAACTCGTAAATCCAGAAGGCTTAGAAATTAATGAACGAAGTTTCGTATGAAAAATTTTACATTTTTACGCTTTTTCAATCTTTTCAATTTTAAAGGAAGACCCCTTTTGTAAGCGTCAATAAAGGACAAAATGTGATGAGCTTTGTTTCAAAATGTTCAAAATACTTGGTTCCTTCGGAATTCCCTTCTCCAGTGTGCTTAGAACGGCAGAATTTTTTTTTTGTTTTTTTCAAATCCGCACGGAAAAATTCCCAGGGAATATTTCGAATCGGGCTGGTTGTGAATGATTCACGGATCCATTCAAAACAGAATCATTCACATTTACAACTTGGAATTTATTTGTTATATTGTTGTTGTTATTGTTTTAGTACTGTTTGGATCACATGCGAACACAGAATTTCTAGCACGTATCGGACGTTGTTTGCGAGGATTGGAATTCCGGCCGGAGCATAGCTTTAATAATATTTATCAATTTATGACGTTGATGTCATGGAGTATGGACCGAGTTGGTTTCTTATTTTTCCCCTTGTTTTTTTCGATGTATTTTTTTGTTTTTTGTTCCAACTAAATGCTCAATGTTCTTCAATTGATTTTAGGCCGGCGAAGAAGGCTTTAAGGAGTTGATCGGTGTTGGCGAGCGTATAAGATCGCTGGTCTATGTTTTCCCCTGCAATATGTCACAGGCAAATGATCCAGAAGGCATTAAACTTTTCGGTACTGGTGGCCAGCTGTTGAAGGGCCTAAAGGATCTCTTGTCGAAATTGAAAAACCTTCGGGTTCTAAAGCTAATTGATTTTGTTTTGGAGCGCTACGAGGCGAATCATCTGCTGGATGAAGTCCTCGATTCGTGTTGCACAAAAATGCGTGTGCTAAATTTGGTTAATGTCACGACGACATATTGTCCCATCATGCACGTTGGATTGTTCTTAAATCTCCAGGTTACTTGCATTACATACATACATACATGCATGGTCATATGAGCGTTTTCAATTATTATATTCACAGATCTTGACAATATCCCCGCAGAATATTAACGATGATGCTATCTTACTGCTGGCGGATACTAAATTAAAGCATCTCCATTTACTCCAGAATTGTTATACCAATGCGTATCAAGCTGCCGCAACATGTTCCGCTAAGTCATGGCGAATTTTGAAGCGTGACAATCCCAAATTGAAGGTTCACCTACGCTCCGAATCGCTATCAGAGAGCGAAGTTGTCTTCCAACCGGACGCACCCGTCTACAGTATCACATATTCGGCACCAAAGACCCGGGTAACGAGGCATCTTTTGTGGGCTTTTAGCCCATTTTCCCAAAGAGTTTTTCCTTTTTTATTTATTAAATTTTATCTTTGATTTTAGATACAATCCGATACGATTCTGCGCATGATCGACACCTATAAGAACACGCTTACGATTTATGGACATGAGCAATTGCCACGTTTCGCTAGCCCCAAGCCGTTCGATAATCGAGTTGATTCAGTGCTCTTGCTGCTCTGTCGCCAATGCTTATACCTTGATACACTTGTGAGCCGCCGCATGGACAAACGAAAACCAACGCAGGCATTAACGGTCCATTTTCTCGTCTCAATTGCAGGTGGTCAGAGAGAAGATCTCGACATCGACGGTCCTTCTGATTGCGCATGCTGCCAAGAATCTGCGACATTTGTACGTTCGACGCTTTGGGGTAATCATACGCTGCGACTGGCCACGGAATCCAGACTGGACCGAGGAGTTTTACGTGTGGCTGCGACGTTGCTCCAAGAGCTATGAGGCTGTCGAGAGTGAAGTCTCAAATATTCTCGGCTACGAATGGCACTTTCTAAGCGACAAGGAGTACAAGACTCTGGTCATCGAAGTGCGAAATGTGGAGACCTGATTAACCACCAACTAAGAGAGAATTGTGATAAAATATAAATGCGATTTTTGTTTTTTTTACCCTACTCATCAACCACTACGAACTAACAGAAAAAAAAAAAAAAAAAAAAAAAAAAAATTTTTTTTTTTTTTTTTTTTTTTTTTTCCTTTAATAGCAACATTGTTGAACAATTGCAATACGTAGGAATTTTTTATATCAACTGCCATTGCCATGCCTTATTGTAAATTCAGTTATCCTGAGGCAGGAAAATGAGTAAAACAAACCAATATGCATTGTAACAATAACCTTTAAGGCGGAGTTTCGTTTAAGAATGGAGAACAATTTGAATACCTGGGCAAAAACATGGCAAATAGCAATGCTGAATATTGTAGATGAATGGCACTATTAAGGCCAGGATTCGTCTAAATTGTACGGGTTAACTACCTGAGTAATGAAATGTTTGGGAAAAACAGACCGAACCTCGTTGAGTTCATTTACCGCTTTCCAAATTTCGGTTGTAAAAGAATGATCATTTTTACCTCACTCTCCAAAATTCAGAATTGAATTCGATTTTTAAATGATTTTTTTTTTTCAAAAATTGATCGAATTACAATTTGAATGCAATTATCCTGGAAAAAAATTGAATTTAATTTGGGAGATTCAAATTTAATTTGAATTTCTGAATGATTCAATTTACAAACTAAATAAGATGAATTAAATTTGAAATGAAATTTTTCATTTGAATTATTCATTTCAAAAAAATGAATGAATTAAAATCCATTATAACCAAAAATGGGTTATAATGGCGATTATTTTGGTTGTATAGCTATTTCTGAGCATTTTTTTATAACTTTTGAAGGAATTAATTAAGTTTGGCATGATGTAACATACCAAAGAAATCGCTAGATTAGACATTAAATATTCTTGATCAGGTACAAGGCGAAATCGATCTACATGCGTCTGTCTGCTTCTGTCTGTCTGACATGTTGTCTTTGATACTGTCTGTCGATACAGGTCAATTTAGTTTTTCACGGTGAAGTACTCCAGAGCCATGATAGATATACATATTGAAATTTGGATAGGACGTTACAACCAGGAATTCCGAAACTGCATGACTAATTGTTGCTTCGTAGTCTCCACTTGGGTCGTGAAGTGGTTCAATATTTCAAATCACGATTTACGTTTTTCCGATAATTTTCTGACTATAGCATCCAAGCTTCATATGAAATTTGGTGGATGTAAAGCTACTATGTAGATTAAGCTCGCATAAAAATAAATTGCGAATCGCTATAACTTGGTCTCAATCTACAAATAAAAAAACACGATTTTAACTCTTATTCTCATAACTGAATACAATAAATTATTTTTTTGGTTTTCTGATTGTAGTATTTTGCCGAAAATAAAGTCGAATCCATACTATGGATCATATTTTACCATAGACCACATTTTCCGAAATATCGCATACATTGATTTTTTCTATTTTGAATTGGTATTTTGCAGCTAAATAAAATGTCCTCTAAGGATAAAATTTGAATAAACCACATCCGCGAAATCGCAAATTTGATTTTCACTAGTTTGAATTGAGGTATTTCGCAGCTAAACAAAATGTCCTCTAAGGTTAAATTTTGACCATGACCACCATCGCGAATTCGCAAAATTTATTTTCACTATTTTGAATTGAGTTTTCGCAGCTAGACAAAATGTCCTCTAACGTTAATTTGGACCATGACCACCATTCGCGAAATTTCGCAAAATATTCTTTTTCTATTTGAACATATCATGAATTCTAGTTAAATTACAGACATTCGAAATTAAATTATTTTCATGTGATTATTTTCAGGATACATATGATCAACGGTTAAATTTGACCATGATTGTCCCCTTTCGGAGAATTCGCAAAGTTTTATTTTCGACTATTTTGAATTGAGGTTTTCGCAGCAGACGAAAAGCGCGAACGAGATTAAAATTTGACCATGCGACATCCGCAAAATTTTTCATTATAATCATTCATTTCAAAGTATAATTTGTATCTAACATTAACCCTGAAATTTTTGTAAAGCTAATACCGCTTATGTTAAGACAATAATTTCAGTTAGTTTCCAGTATGTATCATCAGGCTTTAGCGATCCTTAGTTTTTAATTAGTTTTACAACGGTACAAAAAATTGAGTAGGAAGTCAAATATGGTAAAAATGTTAATGCTTAAATCGAACGACTTTTTTCTATCAGAATGCAGAAAGGTCCTGATTAGCCTTCGGTTCCACTGCTTCCGAAATGAGTAATGGTCATAAAAAAATTCACAATTCAGTAAAATCGACTTGCTTTGAATATGGCACGAACCTCATAAAAAAAATCCATTTACCGAACAATGCGTTCTCTAGACTTTTCGTTCAAGTCAAATTTTCATTCAACCAAGATGGCTCGTTGAGTAAAGTCGAGTTACGTAAGTCAGACAATTATCCTCTTTTGGCGTCGAAATTATTGGTGTTAAATTTCTCTAATTTAAAACACAATTCAAACGAATATTCTTTCGTAGATTAAAAAAAAATTACATATGGGCGTTTGCACAACAAGTGAAGACTCTTTTTTCACAAGCTTATGGCCTTCTTTCCTACTTGGGTTATAATTACAGACCTTTTTAAATTAAAGTTTAGGCTAATTTCGCTAGCCTGAAGAGGTAAGTCCAAATGCCTGACAAAATCCTTCAATCTTCAAATCATTAACAGTCGACATTTATTCCAGCAGTGGAAATATTGAAACACTCTTGATTGCCATTTGAACTGTTAATACGGAAATATCTCGGATACTCGCAAGCATTCGGTATCCGCAGCACCCCTATTTCAGAGCAAATACAATAAAATAAATATAAAAAAAAAACAACGAAATAAAGCATACTTTTGGGCGGCTTTTGAATGGTTTTTAAAAAAAGAAAAACACTTTATTGAATAAATATTTTAATTTAATTTAATTACAATAACGAATGGTTGAATAAAGAATTTTTATTCACGTTGCCATGAGGATTTTATCTAATTTCTTTTGAAATTTAATAATAATAATTGTTAATTGGAATCCTTCTACTAAGGAGTAATCCTTTTGTAAACAGAAATCCTTAGAGAAAGAAACATCAAGGATCTTTTCAGTGAACTTAAGAGCTTTTGTTTATTTGAATATTATACGTTTTTCAGTACGAATTGATTTCTGTTTTATATTGAAGCTAACATTATACATCGGAATTGTTTAAGAATAATATGAAATCGCCTACTTAGAATTATTGTGTTGTAAGCTATTTAATTTCAACACTCCTTCTCAACACGTTAATTCTTTACAAAATTTAAGTTATCAGTTAGTCCCATAGTCCTTATGCAATTCATATGTTTGATCTTAGGCAAGCTCTTCGTTAGAACGTCAGATAGCATACTTTGTTGGAACATAGTTGATCTCGATTTCCTTATTAGTATACATCTGGCGCACATGATGAAATCGAATGTCAATGTGTTTTGTCCTTGAGTGATAAGCCGGATTCTTGACAAGATGTTGAGCACTTTGACTATCGCTGTTGACCACCATAGGACCTTCATGCCCAAGTCCAAGCTCCTTCATAAGTTTTCTTATGTATGACACTTCCTTAGCTGCTGTTGATAATGCGACATATTCCGCCTCTGTTGTGCTAAGGGCCACGATTGACTGCTTTCGGCTTTCCCAATAAAAAACACATCCCGCTGCCACTAATGCAATACCAGAATACGATTTCCGATCAAAAACATCGCTTCCCCAATCGGCGTCCACGAAACACTCAATTGGTTTGTCAGTCCGACGATAATGCAATTGTAATTCACTGGTCTGCCTAAGATATCTAAGCACGTGTTTTGCGCCTTTTTCGTGCTCCACATGGGGATCACTGCTACACTGAGCCAACTTGCATACAGCATGCGTGATATCCGGTCGAGTACTCAACGCCAGATAGAGAAGTGCACCCACCAACGACTGATAAGCTTCCTTATTTACACGCACACAACGCTCGTCAGTGCATTTTCCAAGAAATCCTGGGTCAAGTGGAGTTGACACACCCTTGCATGTACTCATCCCGGAATCTGAAAGTAGATTATTTATATACTGCCGTTGACATACCTTGACTTCCCCTTTTTCGCCATCTCGGTAAAACTCCATTCAAAAAAAATTTAGTTGCCCTCCATCAACAACGTCAAACTGCTTAGCAATATCTGCCTTTACAGCAAGTAATTCTGTCTTGTTGGAACTCGCAATGATGAGATCATCAACATAGACTGCTATAATTGCTCTGATTCCCTTCCTGCCGTGTTTAACGTACACACACATTTCGCTGACACACTGCTTAAAACCCATGCCTTTTAAAGTTTCGTCCAATTTAAAATTCCATTCACGACCACTTTGTTTTAAGCCATAAAGCGATTTCTTCAATTTCAAAACTCGGTTCGGGTGTTCTCGACTTATAAATTGTTCCGGTTGCTGCATGTATACTTCATCATGGAGATCGCCATTCAAATATGCGCAAGTAACGTCCATTTGATGAATGTACCATTCGTACTCAACTGCCAGAGCAACAATCAATCGAATTGTTGCATACCTTACCACCGGCGAGTAAGTATCAAAGTAATTAACTCCATATCTGTGAACATCCCTTTGCTACTAATCGCGCTTTGAAACGCTGCACTTTTCCCTCTTTATCACGTTTGACAGCGTATACCCATTTACACCCAATGGGTTTCTTGCCTTTAGGAAGGTCAACCAAAGTCGACGTCTCGTTCTTTATCAAAGAATTATATTCTGCCTTCATAACCCTCCATTTAGATCATCCCTTTTTGACAATTTGGTATTTAATTTCCCCGAATACTAATTAAAATACTTTTTTCGCCCAAGGTTGAATTGTCCTTTTTCCAAAAATTTCGGTTCTTTTTTAATTCAATTCATTTTTTGGGTGAAATGATTTAAATTTTCTAATTCGATGTGAGTTAAATTTTAAATTTGAATCATTCACTTACAATTCTGCCAAATTTATATGAAATTTATACGATTCGCTACCGGTCTAGGGTTAGCCTCTACCGGATTCACCACCCTGCTAGTCCCGAAATGAGCGTTGGTTGGGTGAGTTCAGACCAACCCCACACGCTTTGAAAAGGGGCCGGTTGTTTTTCAATGACGGTCCTATGTTAAAAGAGATGAGTTGATTATTATGGAACGGCGACCGGTCCTGACTTCTTTAGGACCGACCCGCGGTCGACCTTGGACCGGTCCCATTTACAGCAAGGTAGACATTTCTATGTTCCTGTGTTAGGGCCTTATTTTGGGTTTGCATTTTCAAAGAAGTCACTGGTTCAAACGAAGCGTTTTCGTTTCGTTAATTAAAAAAAAACAACCCCTTTTCTTTCTTAGTCAAACTCGTTTCGTTTTGACCTATCTGGTGTGTTCGCTCTCATAAGGAACAATGTACTGTTGTTTTTGAAAATCGTTTGTTTCGGCTGCGTTTCGCTTCCTTTGATCCGGTGTGAACGCAGCCTAAAGATCCAAAAGAGATTCCTCCGATTTCGAAACTTTTCGCCACGTTCGATTTATTGCCCCAGCAGTGGCAAATGAGTTTGAAACACTCTTAATTGCCATTTGAACTGTTAATACGGAAATATCTCGGATACTCGCAAGCATTCGGTATCCGCAGCACCCCTATTTCAGAGCAAATACAATAAAATAAATATAAAAAAAAAACAACGAAATAAAGCATACTTTTGGGCGGCTTTTGAATGGTTTTTAAAAAAAGAAAAACACTTTATTGAATAAATATTTTAATTTAATTTAATTACAATAACGAATGGTTGAATAAAGAATTTTTATTCACGTTGCCATGAGGATTTTATCTAATTTCTTTTGAAATTTAATAATAATAATTGTTAATTGGAATCCTTCTACTAAGGAGTAATCCTTTTGTAAACAGAAATCCTTAGAGAAAGAAACAACTCAAGGATCTTTTCAGTGAACTTAAGAGCTTTTGTTTATTTGAATATTATACGTTTTTCAGTACGAATTGATTTCTGTTTTATATTGAAGCTAACATTATACATCGGAATTGTTTAAGAATAATATGAAATCGCCTACTTAGAATTATTGTGTTGTAAGCTATTTAATTTCAACACTCCTTCTCAACACGTTAATTCTTTACAAAATTTAAGTTATCAGTTAGTCCCATAGTCCTTATGCAATTCATATGTTTGATCTTAGGCAAGCTCTTCGTTAGAACGTCAGATAGCATACTATTTGTTGGAACATAGTTGATCTCGATTTCCTTATTAGTATACATCTGGCGCACATGATGAAATCGAATGTCAATGTGTTTTGTCCTTGAGTGATAAGCCGGATTCTTGACAAGATGTTGAGCACTTTGACTATCGCTGTTGACCACCATAGGACCTTCATGCCCAAGTCCAAGCTCCTTCATAAGTTTTCTTATGTATGACACTTCCTTAGCTGCTGTTGATAATGCGACATATTCCGCCTCTGTTGTGCTAAGGGCCACGATTGACTGCTTTCGGCTTTCCCAATAAAAAACACATCCCGCTGCCACTAATGCAATACCAGAATACGATTTCCGATCAAAAACATCGCTTCCCCAATCGGCGTCCACGAAACACTCAATTGGTTTGTCAGTCCGACGATAATGCAATTGTAATTCACTGGTCTGCCTAAGATATCTAAGCACGTGTTTTGCGCCTTTTTCGTGCTCCACATGGGGATCACTGCTACACTGAGCCAACTTGCATACAGCATGCGTGATATCCGGTCGAGTACTCAACGCCAGATAGAGAAGTGCACCCACCAACGACTGATAAGCTTCCTTATTTACACGCACACAACGCTCGTCAGTGCATTTTCCAAGAAATCCTGGGTCAAGTGGAGTTGACACACCCTTGCATGTACTCATCCCGGAATCTGAAAGTAGATTATTTATATACTGCCGTTGACATACCTTGACTTCCCCTTTTTCGCCATCTCGGTAAAACTCCATTCCAAGAAAATAATTTAGTTGCCCTCCATCAACAACGTCAAACTGCTTAGCAATATCTGCCTTTACAGCAAGTAATTCTGTCTTGTTGGAACTCGCAATGATGAGATCATCAACATAGACTGCTATAATTGCTCTGATTCCCTTCCTGCCGTGTTTAACGTACACACACATTTCGCTGACACACTGCTTAAAACCCATGCCTTTTAAAGTTTCGTCCAATTTAAAATTCCATTCACGACCACTTTGTTTTAAGCCATAAAGCGATTTCTTCAATTTCAAAACTCGGTTCGGGTGTTCTCGACTTATAAATTGTTCCGGTTGCTGCATGTATACTTCATCATGGAGATCGCCATTCAAATATGCGCAAGTAACGTCCATTTGATGAATGTACCATTCGTACTCAACTGCCAGAGCAACAATCAATCGAATTGTTGCATACCTTACCACCGGCGAGTAAGTATCAAAGTAATTAACTCCATATCTCTGTGAACATCCCTTTGCTACTAATCGCGCTTTGAAACGCTGCACTTTTCCCTCTTTATCACGTTTGACAGCGTATACCCATTTACACCCAATGGGTTTCTTGCCTTTAGGAAGGTCAACCAAAGTCCACGTCTCGTTCTTTATCAAAGAATTATATTCTGCCTTCATGGAACCCATCCATTCCTCAGCATAGCATCCCTCCAGCGCTTGTTGCACAGATTGTGGTATTTGAATTTCCTCCGCACATACTGAATTCAAAATATTTTTCTCTTTTCTAGGGCGTCCTCTTAAGCCAGTTCGAATTGTCCTTGGTCTTCCAGGACCATAACGTGTCGTCTGCTCATCATCTCCTCTAATCTCAATAGGATTCTGATGTTGATCAATTCCATCATAGCTTGTAGATACGTTCTTTATTACATTCAGGATTGATGGTTTCACGCCCAAAATAATTGTCGCCAACGCTTTTTCATCTTTAGTCTTCCACGCACTCTCGTCCGCGATATCCTCAGGTCGCTTTGATTCACCATTAGTTACGCTCCAAAGTTCACAATGAACCAACACACTTTTCATTTGGACACACCAAATGCTGTAATTGGACTCATCCAATTTTTCTATTTGCATAATAGAATTCATTTTTTTTCTATTTTTTTTTTTTTTAAATTTTTTTTTTCGACACACGAAAACACGATCCTTTTACCAATACGACGCAAAACGTAAGCTGGGCAGCATAACCTTTGTTAATTGGAATCCTTCTACTAAGGAGTAATCCTTTTGTAAACAGAAATCCTTAGAGAAAGAAACAACTCAAGGATCTTTTCAGTGAACTTAAGAGCTTTTGTTTATTTGAATATTATACGTTTTTCAGTACGAATTGATTTCTGTTTTATATTGAAGCTAACATTATACATCGGAATTGTTTAAGAATAATATGAAATCGCCTACTTAGAATTATTGTGTTGTAAGCTATTTAATTTCAACAATAATAATAATAATAATAATAATAATAATAATAATAATAATAATAATAATAATAATAATAATAATAATAATAATAATAATAATAATAATAATAATAATAATAATAATAATAATAATAATAGATCGATAGAAGCCTATCCTCTCAAAAAGTAGAGTGCTTCACGTTCTATAGAATTTTCCTGCGATCGTTCATCAACCGATGATGACGCTTCCGGTGATGAAATCGGTTGCTGGCTATCGTCAAGCGGCGAGCTCTCCATGCGCTCAAATTGCGGCACCGCATTCGACGCGGCAGTTTTAGTATCTTGTTGATCTTCGTGTATGGGAGTGAACTCGGGCAGAGCAACAGGCGCAACACTCAAATCGACAGGTGGCGAAGCAAAATCTGTCTTCGGGAAGCGCTGCAAGGGGAATAATTAATCTCGTTAATTATTTATTTTTTAATCGATTTTCGAACTGGTTTCGAGAACGCAAAGAAAGCCGAGAAAAGTGGAAAGAAATAAAAAAAAAAAAAAAAAAAACGATGGGCGACTTCGGTAATGAAAGATTTTACGAGATGAGATCGTAGAGGGATCTATGAGGCTACTTAGAAGGTCTGTTCAGGCCACATATATTTTGCCACTCATAAATAGCTCAAATGAAAGAAGTCCTTTTGTCTCTCAATCGCGTGCGCTCGCTGAAAGTCTATATATGGATTGTGCCTTGATTGGTTGGGCCTCACATGGACCACGAAAAATTGGAAACCAAAGAAGAACCGAAACAGAAAAAAAAAAAATAAATAAAAACGACACAACTAACATGCACGACCTCAGCTGGGAGTTGAACCCAGAGCCTCACGCATCGTAAATTGGCATCTCGACCAACCACGGCCACGAAAGCCGACGCTTTGAGACTTAAAATGAAAAGAAACATTTTTTTTCTTCTTATAAACTAATAATTCTCACCCCACTGGGAGCATCTACTGTTCCATGATGTTGAAGTTTTATGAGCTTTCCTGTCGGTACGGGAACCCCAATAGAGGCGGCCTCCGTCAATGCGAAAATCGCCATCAACGAAGCGAAGAGAGAAAATGTATTAAACTGCATTTTGAGATAAATTTTTGGCCTTCTTGAATTGGATGAGAACGTTCCGTTCGGATCTGTCCCGGCTTTAGGTATTTCGATTGCGATTAAAGGAATGATGCTTGACAACGTTCAACGCAGCGCTTTTATAAGGGAAATTTCTCGCTTCCAAATAAAAGTTCTAAATTTAAAATGCATCGAAGAACTTGAAACTTATCAGTTTCATTGATTCAAATATACAAACAAACACAGGCATGCGTGCACAAGTTCGACCGATGAATTGCGAATTGATTGATAAGCGGCAATACCGGAAGAACGCACGAGTCATGGAAGAGTTAAATATTATCATTTTCATTTTCATTTTCAGATTCAGCAGCAGCTGGCTATATTATTTGCGTCACGAAGCATAAGAAACCCCAACGGGCTCCCACTGCATGCGAAATATTCAAATTCGAATTCGAATTCAATCGAATGAACGAAAACAAAGTGACTGACCTAGTATACCATCGAAATATGCCTACATACAGTGTACTCTCTCCTTGCGGACACTTCTCTTAAGCGGAAACTTTTTGGGAATGCTTTAGTGTTCCTGCTTCTCAAATGGTTTCCTTCTGAAGCGGACGCCTGTATTAAGCGAACATATTTTTAGGTCCCTTTGGTGTCCGCTTGTGGCTCTGGGATAGCGTAGGGGATGCGTGCTATGCTCTTGATCCCAGGGTCCGAGGTTCGATTCCCGGCACAGGCAAAACGGAAGTGTAATGTTCCAAGCCTAGCACTGGTTTTTCAAAAAATCGCATATTAGGGGCACACTACATAAAAAGACATACACACTCACACAAACACAAGAAAACCTCCTTGGTATCATAATGGGTCGATTAACGGCCTAAGTGGCAGCCACTTCAACCTAGGTGTCCGCTTAAGAGAGAGCACACTGTATTCCCGTTTTAGATTGAGAGATACAGTAGTGACGTTTGGATAGGGCACGGTTGATCAGTAGCCCAAGGCGCCGGATGTAAAGGGGCCTTTTTAAAAACTACTAATGTATGTGTTTGAATTGCAGTTTGGGGGCGCCGAAGACGTCTCGCCCATGGCGCTGGCAGTGCTAAAACCGCCACTGGAGATATATATTTGACTTGACGTTATAAATCATATTATGCATCAATATTTCTAGGGCCCCAGGCATCTTATGGACTTCAATTTGAAATCGAAAGTCAAATCGCTTAGCGCCGTTGACAAGGGGAAAGGACGAGCTCAAGGGCGAGTTCAAGGGCAAATATATAACCCTTTTGTTATGACGAAAAACGCTTCAGATATATTCAGACCTAAATGTTATAAATGTGAGAGTTCCTTAATAGCAGTGATTTTTCTGTTGATTATCTCAGAGCTAAAAGAAATACATAAAAAAAAAAATAAAATAAAAAATATTTTAAAAAACCAATTCAAGGGAATTTTAAAATTTGTTAATTTTAAAACTTGCTTTTTCTGCTCGAAAGAACTTGACTTTAAAAATAACACGAATAATAATAATAACAACAACAACAACGAAGTCAGCCAGTGACGTCACAGGTTCGTTAATTTCATAAAATGCAGCTTCTTTGAATCACGTACACAAAAATCATGCACTTCAAAAGTGAAAGCATTTTTTTCTTTTCGATTTTTATAAAAAAAAAGCTCTCCGCAAAGCTTGCCTGCATGAAAGCTTTTCGCATGCATTTGCCCCTACGCACATAGATATTTCTGTGTATACATATTTACTGAATGAGATGACCTTGGGGAATGTAGGCAAAGCGCACAATCGATAGCTGCAGCAAATAGTTGCAACGGAAGTGTTGCGGAAGAATTGCAACTTGAGAGACGTTGAGTAAAATTACTTTGAAAAATTAAAAAAAAAGAGAACATTTTTTTTATTACGAAAAAAAGAAATCAAGTTGAAGATAAGCACGTGCATTGTAATAAAATGTTGCGCCTAAAAGTGCTCTCAAACTGTTTGACTGGTCGTAACGGTCGCTGCCGCGTACGGTCACAATCGGTAGAGCAGTCAGTTCTCGGAATTGAGTTTTTAGCGGACCATTCCCCCATTTGTTTGTGGCGCGTCGAACATCTGTTTTAAGACTCTTGGTCTTGGTGGATTTTTCCGACGAAGAGTGCGGCTAAAGAAAGAGTAGGTATAGAATTTAATGGGGTCAGGTGCGGCGTCAGTGTTGGCGACGACGACCGTCTTAGAGACCCAAAAAAAATTTTTTTTTATATCCATCACACTCTGTGTTGAGGGAATATTGCGTTTGTGCGGTTGTGTGCATAACCCAGAATCGGTCGGGATAGGTCCGTCCGTCTGTCCGTCCGTCCGTCTGTCTGTAAAAATTTTTCTTATCGAAATAGTAGAGCTATCTTGACGAATTTTGGTATGTGTGTTCACGGAGACATGAGTGAAAACAAGTTCGAGAATTGACCGGATCGGACCATTTTTAAGGGTGCCTCCAGTACTAGGGTCTGTCACAAAAATTCTAAGAACTGCCCCAAAATCGGAGGTTTTCGAGATATTTCAATGAAATTGGAAATTTCAGCTTATATTACTGCTTCCGATGAAATTGCCAGAATTAGCAAAAGTGGGCGTAGCAAAAAGGGGCGATTTCATAAAGGAAATTTCGTCATATGCGACCGTTGTTGTCTTTAAAATCTCCATTTTGTCCTATTGGTCGCTGTCTGAATGCCTGTTTTAAGAAATATTCAAACTTATTTAGCTAACCCCTGAATCTGTGACAGGTATTGTATTGACAGCTTCGCCTGACAATAACACCCTTACATGTTTTTTTTTTTTTGTTTTTGTTTGCAAACAAGTTGCCAAAAATTGAAACTTTTCGTTTGTCTTTTAAAATTTTTTTTTAGTTCTTTGAATTTTCATTTAAGAAAACATGCGCAAAGAGAAAAATGTTTTTCGTTTAAATCGAAATATATTTCGGACAGTAAATACTCTTCAAAGTGAAAGATTGATCTCTTCGGAATGCGCTGAAAAACGTTGAATAGCGAAAAGCCTTCAAAAAAGTACCTCAATATAGTTTTGAATTTTAACGGTACCAATTTCTTTTGAATTGAGCCAAATTCTTAAATGAAGGTGGAAATTTTTTTTTAACTTTTTGCGATTTTTGCGATTTGCAGCTACCAGCTGGTTTCTTCGCGGGTCAGCTATCAGTTCCATAACATTTTTTCCATGTCAAAGGCAAACAGTTTTTATTAGGGGTATTCACAAAGGCGTCGGAAAATCGGAAAATTGTGACTTCTTCAAAAATTTGTCAACTTATTTTGTATCTTGCATAACTTTTTAAGCAGTTAAAATTGTTCGATTTTCCGACTTTCCTATTTTCCGACGCCTTTCTGAATACCCCTATTATAATTGCTAAAGTAAAATATTAAGCTGCCTGTAGGCAAAAAAAAAAATCCAGCAAACTGAAGGATACGAATTTCCTACATTTATCCACTCACGGTTCTTGAGATCCCACTGTCGTATTTCATGAGAGAAACGGATTTCATAATAGCTCTTCTCCTTTGAATATTTTTCAAAAGACCCGAAAAGAAGAACTTGAAAAATTCTTTTCCTTAAATCTTTAATAGCCGCACAGCGTTCGCGAGATGAAGATGAAAATCATGAAAATCATGAAGATCATGACCGAGTAAGCGGCGGGGAAAAAATCGAAATTTCTTTTATCGGAAAAGCGAAAAAAATTAACTTTTGTTGTTCAACAAGTAGCACACCAAACATGCAAACAAACAGATTTGTTCTAGATGTAACTTAATAAAAAATAAAAATTAGCGTCGACGAGCGACTTTCATCGGGTATGCGACGAAGAGGTTAACAACGACGAATGCTTGTTGCTTCTTGTTTCAATCAAATCATTGTGTAATTGACGGATCAGCGAAACATTCGAATAATTAAAAAAAAAAAAAAAGCAATTAAATAAATAAAAATAAAAAATAATAACGGCGCCTACTTCATTCCGGGGATTCTCCGGAAAATACACACAAAAAAGAAAAAGAAGTAAGAGAAATAAACGGACAATGCACAATAAAACGACACTGCACTGGAGCTACCTTAATTTTAAGGAGGTCCCAATGGATTTATTTCTGTACGAAGATTTGGAGGAGCTCTATCTTAAAGAGAATTACATTGCTTCGATACCGAAATGGCTAATGAATATGACAACGTTGCGTTTTCTCCATTTATCTGGAAATCATATTACAGCGTTACCCGATGAATTGTTTCTCTTGGAAAATCTGGACTTTCTCGATGTCTCCGAGAATCAATTGACCAATGTACCTGAAACGATTGGACTCGTCTTAAAGTTACAGCGTCTCAATTTGAGTAACAATGCCATAACACAGCTTCCATCTAGTAAGAATTCATTTGAATGGATGCTTTTTAAGAAACAATTCACCCTATAGTCCGCTTATTACATTTGCAGGTCTCGGTTCGTTGCGTGCGTTGGAAGAGCTGAATATATCAAAAAATCAACTAAAATGCCTACCGATTGAATTGTGCGAGTGCTTGCGACTGAAGGAATTGAATTTAAGCGATAATAACGATATTTGGCGTATTCCTGAACGGATTTCTAATCTACCGGCGCTGCAGTCACTTTCGGCTGATCGTAAGTGGGTTTTTTTTTTTTTTTTTTTTTTTTTTTTTGTTGAGAGCTCGTATGCTATACACAGTGTACTCTCTCTCTCTCTCTCTCTCTCTCTCTCTCTCTATCTCTCTCTATCTCTATCTCTCTTCTCATCTCTCTACTCTTTCTCTCTATCTCTTCTCTCTCTATCTCTCTATCTCTCTTATCTCTCTCTCTTCTCTCTCCTTCTCTCTCTCTCTCTCTCTCCTCTTTCTCTCTTCTCTCTCTCTCTCTTCTCTCTCTCTCTCTCTTCCCTCTCTCTCTCTCTCTCTCTCTCTATCTCTCTCTCTCTCTCTCTCTCTCTCTTCTCTCTCTCCTCTCTCTCTCTCTTCCTCCTCTCTCTCTCTCTCTCTCTCTCTCTCTCTCTCTCTCTCTCTCTCTCTCTCTTTCTCTCTCTCTCTCTCTCTCTTCTCTCTCTCTCTCTCTCTCTCTCTCTCTCTCTCTCTCTCTCTCTTGCTCTCTCTCTCTCTCTCTCTCTCTCTTCTCTCTCTCTCTCCTCTCTCTCTCTATCTCTCTCTCTCTCTCTCTCTCTTCTCTTCTCTCTCTCTTTTAATGGACACGTAGCACCTAAAAATATGTCTCCTTCAGGTCTCTCTCTATATCTCTCACATGATCTTTCTCCATTTTATGCTCCTCTCTCTCTCTCTCTCTTAATCACATCGTCCTCGTACCCTACCCCTCTCCCTCTCTCTCTTACAGTCTTACTCTCTTCCAGCTACATTATTATTCTCTAGTTCCTTTCTTAACTAATACAGTTCTAATTGTGCTTCTCTTATACAGATGACATGATGCTTGTCTGCGCGTTCTGAACCCTCTCCCCCTTATCGTCAAGCGTCATCAGTTCGATCTGAACGCTCTCAACCCTAGCTTGTCATGATGACGGTAATAGTTGTTCCGCTAGACTGTCCCTTATCGAAACAGATTACACTTACATTTGGCTAGGCCCAGATTCGGACCAGATGGTCTCCATGTCATGAACCTACAAGTCGAATTCCTTCCTGTGACATAAGCTCTTTCTTCTAATCCTAGCGAATGGCATTTAAAAATGCCTGCTGTTGTCCCGTGGGTCATACCCTACCAACCTCTATTGTTCAGGGGTAGACGAGGTATAAGTAACGGAGTCTGAGTCTCCCCAGACTATCACAGCGGCACATAATGTGCTCCGCTGTCTCCTCTTCTTCGTTACAGAGTCTACACCTGACATCTCTGGCTAGGCCCAGATTCGACAGATGCTTGTTTACTCTACAGTGTCCAGTAAGAAAGCCTGTGACAAGTCGAATTGCCTTCCTGTTGAGCAGTAAGAGCTCTTTCGTTCTGATCTTTGAGAAGAATGTCATGAACTCTCTAGCTTGTCTGTGGCCGGTAGTGTCGTTCCATTCCGTCTGAGCTGATCTTTGAAGCCATTCATTTACTTTGAGCTTACAGAAACTCCATGACGGACCGCAGAATGGTCTAGGCCCAACGAATGTTGCGGCCGCTCCTTTCCTTGCCAATTCATCAGCTTTCTCATTACCTTCAAATCCGCCATGCCCTGGAATCCAAACGAGGTGGACTCTGTTTAGGTATGCAGGTTCAATGAGAATCATCAGACATTCCCCTACTAATTTAGACGTAAACCTAAAGGAGTTTAGTGCAAGGAGTGCCGCTTTGCTGTCAGAGAATATATAGATGTTTTTACCGTTGGTGGCTGTTCCTTTATATTCCTTTAGACAGAGTTCAATTGCGTGAATTTCGGCCTGAAATATTGAGTTATCTTGGCCCATGTTCGCAAAAATCTTGAGAGGTTTCTCTGTTATATTCATATTATCCACATACATGGGCGTAGGCAGGGGGGGGAGCAGGGGGGTGCGCTTTCCTCCCCCCTAGACTTAAACGAGCACGCCTAGAAAAAAATTTTAACAATAATTTGGAAAAATAATTTTTGCCGACATAAAAATTAGTATTTTGATAAAACTCTGCGCATACTTTGTTTTAAATAATTGTTAAATGAGTTATAACAGACCACATACAAATTTATAGAGCTACTCAAATTTTCTACACTCTCAGGCCCATTTGCTACTGTTCCGGTTAAAGTTTATCGTCACGATATCCTCTCAAAATGTCAAAATTTTCATACAAAGTTTTTTGTTTTTCGGAACGAAAACTTTAATCAGAACAGTACACAGAGAAAAAAATCAACCAAAAAACTGGTTAAATCAAAAGGAAAAACATACAAAACGGCTTCAACAAGGAATATTTTTAATTTTAACAATTTTTCTTGTTGAAAAAATAAAAAATTTTCCTTTTGAATCAACCATATTTCAGGTTGAATTGAAATGATAATTTTCAAAAATGGATTTAAATTTAAATTGTTGAACCAACCACGGACATAGTTGAAATGACAAGATATTTTTGTAAAAATTCCAAAAAAAAAATACCCATACAAGAAGAAATGTCAAAAAAAATTTTATTAACGTTCAAAGCAAATGGCCATAGAGCATTCTGCTGAACATGACCCAAAAAATAGCCATCGGATGGACTTCATCCGATTTCGTCACTCCGTTGTCGTGACTGCTTTCGCAATGCTTAAAAAGTTCTAAGATGAATACATATCTTATATGTCTTATTTTATAAAACAAATGAGAATTATACCGAACGAAAAGAAATGTAATTAAACATATTTCCTTTCAATTCAACCAAAAATGTTGTTGACTCAACCATTTTTCTTTTGAAATTTTTGTTCTGCTCGAAAATCAAAAGGACTGTGAATAACAATGCGCCCTTTTAAAAAAATCATGGTTACGTTCGCTCAGTGTAGGAAATGGGCCTCAGTCGCAATTGTTGAACACCAAGGCTGCCAGCAGACGAGAGGTTGTCTGCAGGCAGCCTAATTGTGTTTTGGCCTTTGAAATTGCTAAGTCGGCCTTTACATTGATCGATTGTCGATGCGATTTTAACGATTTTTTCGAATTCCTTTTTGAAATCGTCTTCCGTCGGCGTTTTCTTACACACTGCACAGTTTTTAAGCAACCGAAATCGGCATAAAAATCGGTGGCACGGCTAGTACAAACGGTTTTGACCGCTTCACTTTCGTCCCTTGCTAACACACGCAAAAATCGATGAGAGCTGCTGGCCGACAATCGATCAATGTAAAAGCCGTCTAACCCTTTTTAATAGCACAAATTTTCCGATATTTCTGGCAACTCTCAACGTTGCGCGATGAATGTAGTAACCAGTGTTGGAATTGGGCTGGAAGAAGCCGTTATCAACATTTTTGCCGAAAACCCTCGCCGGCTAGCATTTGCCTGATGGCATTCCCCCCCGAATAAAATCCTGGCTAGTCCCTTGGTAGTATATGTACATACATAAATAAAACAAAATTTTCTTAAAGTACTATTTAAAACAACAAGTGTTGATTTTTCATTTAATAAATTTTTTTGGCCCCCCCTAATTCAGATCCTGGCTACGCCCTTGTCCACATACCAAAGTCGAACTTCAGTAATTAGAGATTTAAAAATTTTTATAACTAGAACTGAAAACGGGTGGCCATATCGTTTAGAGGGTTTTTTCTTATGGAATCCATTTACTGTAAATCTCCCCAGACACGGTAAAAATTCTTTGGATAACTGATTTCAGTTATGGAATTTTTACGGTTTTTGTTGTATGCGTCATCTCACTTCCAATGGAGTAGAGTCAGCTTAAATTGTTATAAGCCTAGAACTATCAGCCCTATTATGATTGTCGACTACTGATAGTAAATCGAAAAAGTTCTATCTTCGACAAAAAATTTTAATTTTCCACATAATAGAAATTGAAATTTTTAGTCGACGATAGAAATTTTTCGATTTTCTATCAGTAGTCGACAATCATAGTAGGGGTGTATATTTTTTTTGGGCATTACTTTAATTGAAGAATTTTCAATTTGAATGGGTTAAATTTTTTTTTTTTTTTAGGATGTTCTCTGGCTTACCTACCACTGGCACTTTCAAAGTTCTTGACACATTTACGAATTTTCCACAACACCGCCTTGACGCACGTTCCGATGATTTATGAAAAATTCTTTCAAAGTTTCTATGACAATCGTCACAAGACCACCGCTCCGTAAGCCAAAAAAAAAAAAAAAAACCATTAAAATATTGTATTTTCTTATTTTAATTTGAGCCATACGTTTTTCCCAGTTACCTTTCACACCGGCGGCTTCTCTGGGTTGTCGAGAGAAACAGTAATTCGCGATTAATACTGCCGATCGGAACTTCGAGGATCTTCCACGTGACGGCTGCCAAAAATCAAATAAGATTGTACGACGAATGCTTACGGGTAATCCATAATCTGAATCGTCTAACGCCGCTTCATGAGCGAGAGAAATTGCAAGCAGCCTTCAATCTACCTGAGAAATATATGCTCGATCACATTTGCAATGGTCCGATCGCGCGTTGTACATGGCAAAAATGTTCGAATCCGCTATTCACCTCTTATTACTTTATGGTGGTCAAGAGGTATGACCGTTTTGGACAAATTTCGCATTTCAATTTCATTCCATTTTTTGATTTATTACTTACAGGCGTGGAGATACCTCTTTTCAGCTTTTTACTTGTAATTTTTGCACAAATTATTGCGCAAAATGTTGGCTACAGGACTATACGAAAAGCTACTATCAAGTCGACTGGGAAATATGTGATTGAATCAGCGAGCTGACCATACTATATATAAATATGTACATGTATTTATATATAAGTATAGGTATGTATATATATATATATATATATATATATATATATATTTATATATGAATGTTGCTTGGACAAATTGTTCAATAAACTGCTTAAAAACTTATTTCTAAGTTGAATTGTAAAAAAAAACTTTTTATTGTAAATAGACCGACACTCATAAATTTGATAAATTTAATAATTTTATTATTATTTTTTTTTTTTTGTCGTTTTGCCGTGTTTGATTCAAACAACTTAGAATAGATCTTCGACAAAGACCTCTTCGCGCACGCGTAGGAATTGATCAAGTGGGCAATTTTTCGCCTCTGGAAAGGCTGTTTTGCAATTGAAACCTTCTCGTCCGAGTTTGAAAGCATCCTGGTATGCAGCATCTAGGGATCTGTGTGGGCTATAGTAAAAAAAAAAAAAAGAAAATATTTTCCTTATTCCTCTTTAATTTATGTCTGACACTAAAAGGTGTTCGGGAAGGAAAACTTTGATCGAAAAAAGTCTTCTAATTTACGTCTTGCTTTCTTTCCCACAAACGGACATTTTAAACAGCAGGACATAAATGAACTGCGAAAATAGGTGGACCCTATCGGACAATTTTTTTGGGGTACCTCCAGTACTACGCTCCGTGAAAATCACATAAACTGCTCTAGAACCTGATTTTTTTTTTTTTTTTTTTTGGAGTAAGTCGGCATATGTGGCTCTGGGATAGCGTAGGGGATGCGTGCTATGCTCTTGATCCCAGGGTCTGAGGTTCGATTCCCGTTACAGGCGAAACGGAGTGTAATGTTCCAAGCCTAGCACTGGTTTTTCAAAAAATCGCATGTTAGGGGCACACTACATAAAAAGACATACACTCACACAAACACAAGAAAACCTCCGTGGTATCACAATGGGCCGATTAACGGCCTAAGTGGCAGCCACTTCAACCTACCTACCTACCTAAGTCGGCATATGATGCCCCTTAAGTCCTTAAAAATCATTAGAGCACTACTTTGTCTTTATGCTGCTGGTCTTGGGCCGTGTTTTTTTTTTTTTTTTTTTTCATAACTTACGTCAACATACGATGAACGAGTTCAGCAAATAGGCCATCGTGACCATTCAGCTGTGCGTTCTCACAAATCGCGTGCTGTAGACAAACACGTCCGTTATTGCCCTTTCGACTCAGCAATTCGGCAACGAATTCGTAAAGGAAAAACTGCGCTTCGTCGACGGAAAGCCTTTGGGTCGGGCGAGTGGGCTTCGATTTCATTGCGCGGTCGTCATCACCCCAAACGTCCCAAAAGTAAATCGGTGCTGAAGGCACAGGGAATTGATAATGTATATTGTAGGTGAGAACGAGCTGACGCCAAGGTCTTTTGTCACCGAAATCAACGGGAAACGTAATACCAGTCACAAGCTGATTGAAAAAAAACGTTTAATCATGTCAATCCTTCTGGCCACAGTTTTCGAGAGAAACATCTTTACCTTACTGATTCCCGCATTCTCGAACAGTATGAAACGCTTTTGACGCCGATGCTCTCGCCAACAGGTTAGATTTACGCTGTTTCCCTTCTGAATGACCGTCTCAACTCCGGAGGGCAAAATGTACAACATCATGAAGATTGCCACAAGACAAGAGACGCTGGAAGATCCAAGCAGGTGCATGCACATAGTTTTCTTTATTCAATTGAAATGAGTTCAGACAAAAACAAAAACAAAAAGAAAAAGAAAACAAAAACATAAAAACAGAATGAAAAAGATACTCACAGAGTTTTTTTCCTAGGCATATAGAGTTTTATTTTTTATTTTTTATTATTGCCACCTTTCACGCCAGATACGATCTTACGCCAGCTTCGAGACGAATTGCACGTGGCTTACGATAGCGAAACGCGTTAATGAATTCAATTAACACGACCGAAGACCGACATTTAGAGCAAAAGGGTCGCGTTGCTGGACCAAGCGAGCTCCTTTCTTTTACCGCTAGCTTCTTGATGAATTGAAAGACCGATGCTGACTGCCGGAACGAAAGCCACCAAATATTACAACATTGAAGACTGAGCTCTTTTTTTTCTCTCTCTCTCTCTCTCTTTCTGTGTGTTTTGGGTGTCAATTCTTATGCTAACTTCATTACCCTAAAACTGAAAAAAGGGAGTGAAAAGAACAAGAATAATTCTAGTCAGTCTTGCCCGATTTTGATACAACGACGATTCACAATCTTTTATGAAAGCTCGCAACTTTAACACCTTTATCGCCATATGGACAGAGGCCCGTAGAGAGGAATTTTGGTGATGTGACGAACTCTTCCTTGGGGTATTCTTTGAGTATCATGGAAAGAGAATGCCCAAGAAAATGTCCAAAATCAGCCGTTATGATTCCTAGGGCGAATCCTTTAAATGAAGAATACTTGAAGTCAACAATGCCCCTGGGAGTTCCCAAAAGTACGAATAACAACGAGGAGGAAAAATCCTCTCTTCAGGTTCGCCAAGATTCGCCATAATCAACTCAAATCGATTTGTTATATCTCTCATCGAATCTAGAGGTATTTGTTTCTCTGTTGTTGGTCATGACCGTATGGTCGCTGTTCAACCTTTTCCTCTTTGAAATATTACAGCGCTATATCCTTTATACCCTCGCTAACTACATATATATATATATATATATATATATATATATATATAAAACTTCAAGAAGCCATCGTCAATTTTATTTCCTTTCTATTTGGGGGAACTTTAGTCCCTTCAACAAAACTTTCCCAAGGGCCTAAGGGCCGGCATTGATTACACAGTGCAACACCAAAAAAATAACCATATACGGACACCACTACGTGATAAAAGACTAAAAAAAAAAACTTAAAAAATTTCGATTTTTTTTTACCTTTTTTCCCTCAACTCAATGTTGAAGTAAATAAAAAACAAATGAAATTAAAAAACGGTGTTAAGAATCATCTCTACACTGAGCGAACTTAACCATGATTTTTTTAAAAGGGCGCATTGTTATTCACAGTCCTTTTGATTTTCGAGCAGAACAAAAATTTCAAAAGAAAAATGGTTGAGTCAACAACATTTTTGGTTGAATTGACAAGAAATATGTTGATAATTTTAAAAAACATTATCTTTTCGTTACTGGTATTTACATATTTTTTTAAAAACTCATAGAATATAAGAAAAAATATGTTTCAAGATTTAGAACTTCTATAAATAACTCGAAATATGATAGCTTTATGCGCCTGCGATAGTTGCCGAATACGATCTTTGCATAGTTTGAAACACCTCAGATGTTTCATAGTACTATGAGTATTTTGTCATTCAAGTAATATAAATTGGCTGATTTTATCCTTTAAAACTGTGTATGTCAAAACAGGGTTAGGCGACGGCTGGACTACTATCGATTTTCATTGGGACAATTTTGATGGTTTGGATGTTTGTGCATATCAAAGCACATAGAACTATAGTCACAGCCTGACGCCGAATTCCAATTTTTGTTGAAATAAAAAGTGTTTTCCACAAATTTTAAATTCCAAGGTTTTCGTTACTTTACCTTATGGGGCCCGGCAAAACTCAATTTTTATTGGAAGGTTTTTAAAACAAGGACCGAAATTAACAAATTATTAAGTTTAATTTAAAATCTTAATTTAATTAAAAGACCAATTTTAAATTTAAGTAGGCAAACATTTTCCCTAAAAATTGGAATAAAAATTAGGGGCCCAGCCAAAATGGAACGTTTAAAATAAAAAATTCCAAAATTTTAAGTTTTAATTAAAAAAAAATTTATTCTTCAACTCAAAAAATCCAAAACAATGTAAAAATTAAAATTCGTCAACAAAGAAAATTAAAATTTATTCATTTGGGAAAAGGCATTACTTCATTTGTCATTTTAAAAATTCAATGGTTTTTTAATCCAAAAACCGGTTATTTTAAAATTTTTGTCAAAAAACAAACGACCGAATTTAAAATATTTTAAATAAAAAAATTTATGAAACCTTCAAAATTTTCAAACATTTTGGATTTTAAAATAAAAAATAGTTTAAGTTTTATTTTTTATAAAATCCATTTTTAGAAAATATTAGGTTTAAAAAAAATATTATTTTTTAAAAAATTGACATTTTAGTTCAAGACCCGTTTGGTAAATTCCCGGTTTTTTCGATAATTTTATTTTAAATTTTCTTATGCCCTTATAAAGCCCTTTTAACAAAAAATTGAGAACGAAATTAAAGCCGTTTAAGCAAGTTTACCAAAAAATTGTTGCCATGGAAGGAAAATGGAATACCCCCGGACTTAAGGTGGATAAAAACCCCAACCAAATCCCATTTGGCACACTATGGTTATCCCAAAAGTACGAATAACAACGAGGAGGAAAAATCCTCTCTTCAGGTTCGCCAAGATTCGCCATAATCAACTCAAATCGATTTGTTATATCTCTCATCGAATCTAGAGGTATTTGTTTCTCTGTTGTTGGTCATGACCGTATGGTCGCTGTTCAACCTTTTCCTCTTTGAAATATTACAGCGCTATATCCTTTATACCCTCGCTAACTACTATATATATATATATATATATATATATATATATATATATATATATATATATAAAACTTCAAGAAGCCATCGTCAATTTTATTTCCTTTCTATTTGGGGGAACTTTAGTCCCTTCAACAAAACTTTCCCAAGGGCCTAAGGGCCGGCATTGATTACACAGTGCAACACCAAAAAAATAACCATATGGGCAATTCCATTTGTTGGTACGTTACACTTTTTTTAATTTTGGGCACATAACTTCTTAAGTTTTTTAAACACGATGTCGAGCTTTTCCAGTAAATAAAGATAGGCATGAGTTCTAGAAAATACAATATTTAATTTTGAAAAAAGTCCATGGGGCATCCTGGTAATGCTGATTAAAAGGCGTTGGTACGTTACAAATTTTTCTAGCTGTTTTGAGAGAGCGGCAGATATTGTGAAAACTCTGCTCTCCTACTGAATGTAGTTTTACAAAATTTTTATGAATTATGTAAAAAAGGTTACTTTCGATGATTTGCATTAAAAAATCCAAGAAATATGTGTTGATAAATTTTAAAAAATATTATACGCCTGTTGGTACGTTACGTTGGTATGTTACATAAAATTTTTTGAAATCGAACTGTCATAGAGATATCAAAGTAAAAAAAAATTTTACAAAAGATTTGACCTAAATCTATAAAATTAACCTTCTGAATAGTATAGAAGCTTTTTATGCCCGGCAGACTTGGTGTGCCGGGAATACTATCTTTTTGCATCTGTTTGAAACACCCAGGTGTTTCATCAAATGAGGGTACCTCCTGCTCATCAAGTAAAAAAATTAGGCGTGATCGTTTATCCTTTAAAACTGTGTATGTCCAAAACAGGGTTGGATCGACGGTGGCTATATCGGGTTTGCACCCCCCTTTGGGAAATTTTGATGGTTTGGATGGTTTGTGCATATCAAAGACTTCTATCCAACAAATATAAAAAACAAGTAAGGGTGCTATAGTCAGGCGAGCCTGACAATAGAATACCCGACACAGACACACATGTTCAAATCATTTTTAATATCAAGAGGTGTTTAAGACCATAAGGGGCCCCATATACCGACTTTTGATAGATTTCTTTATGAAAAATGCCCCTTTGCCACGCCCACTTTTCCAATTTTTATTGAACTATAATCGGAGGCTTAAATATACGCTCAAATTTTAAGTTTCATTAAAATATTTCGAAAAAGTCAGATTTTAAGGCAGTTTTGTGATTTTTGTGACAGATCCTACTTCCGGAGGTACCCTTAAAAATGGACCGATCAAAGAAAGTTTTTGGAAGGATGTTTAAGGCTACAAAGGAAGCACAAGTGCCAAATTTCGTTCAAGTCCCATTTGAATTTAGGGCTTAAGGAGACAATTATATATCGAAAAACCGCCCTATCTACCATGCCTCTTCTATTTCTGCCCAAATTGGGGAAAGGGAATCCAATTCACAGCCCGAATAAAAAATTGACAAACTTTTTCAGTTCGACATAGATCTTAGCACGTTTCACAAACTGCGACGCGTGTACCAATTGTCGAAAAAGGCTGCACTATCATGAAAGCGTTGGTACGTTACAGCTTTTTAATGCTATTTAAGAATTAACAAATAATCCACAAATTCAACTATTATTGACGGTATTCTTTGAACAACTTTCGAATACTTAGAGGAAAAAATAAAGAGCATTTCTTCTCATCGACATGCTGTGGAACTTTGCCCACTATACTTTGTTGACACCACTAGCGTTGGTAAAAGACTACACAAAAAAAACTTTGCGGCCAAATGCAACACTGTCTGAGTCGCTTAAAATTATACTTTTCGTACCTTTTGTCCAGCTTAATCTCAAGCTGTTGATTGTAAATAAAAACATAATTGGGCTTAGTTATATATCGAAAAATATATTCATGTTTTATTTGCTGACCTTGGGAAGAATCATCTCTACAGTTGAGCGATTTTAACTTCGAATGATTTAAGCTTTTCACAAAGGGCGCGTTGTCCAATTGCGAACAAAGATGCACTATATGAATTTTCGAGCAGCAACGTATAGATTACATATCTGTTCAACTATTATTGAATAAATGGTTGAGTCAACAACATGTTTGGTTGAATCTGAAAGGAAATATGTTTATTACATTTCTTCTCATCGATTCTGTGGAATTGCCTCATATACGGACACCACTACGTGATAAAAGACTAAGACATATAAGATACTGTAAAAAATTTCGATCTTTTTTTACCTTTTTTCCCTCAACTCAATTGTTGAGAGTAGAATCACCAAAACGGAGTGAAATTAAATAAACGGATGTAAGAATCCATCTCTACAGTGAGCGAACTTAACCATGATTTTTTTAAAGGGCGCATTGTTCATTCAGAGTGCTCTATGGCCATTTTCGAGCTTTGAACAAAAATTTCAAAAGAAAATTTTTTTTTGAGTCATTTCTTCTTGTATAGGTTGAATTTTTTTGGAAATATGTTTAAATAACATATCTTTTCATTTCAACTACTTATGTCTCATGTTGGTTTTATAACAATTTAAGATTTAAGATCCATTTTTGAATTCATCATATAGAACTTTTTAAGCATTGCGAGAGCAGTCGGCCAAAAGCGGAGTGACGAAATCGGATGACAGTCCATCCGATGGCTATTTTTTGGGTTCATGTTCAGCAGAGTGCTCTATGGCCATTATGCTTGAACGTTAAATAAATTTTTTTTTGACATTCTTCTTGTATAGGTTTTTTTTTGAATTTTTCACACAAAATCTTGTCATTCAACTACTATGTCCAAAATGGTTGGTTCACAAGTTAATTAAATCCAGTTTATATGAAAATTATCATTTCAATTCAACCTGAAATATGGTTGATTCAAAAGGAACATTTTTTATTTTTTCAACAAGAAGAATTGTTAAAATTAAAAATACTTATTCCTTGTTGAAGCCGTTTTGTATGTTTTTCCTTTTGATTTAACCAGTTTTCTGGTTGATTTTTTTCTCTGTGTAGGAAGTTTATATGTTTCAGAAATTTGTTTATTGAGATCTTAGGTACATTTTTGTAGTTTATTGTTTCCTTGAATTTTGAACGGTTTGCTACCTATGGACCTGAACACGGGAAAAAAGGTTTAAAAAAATCGAAATTTTTTAAGTTTTTTGCGATTTTGACCTGGAAGGTGAAGTTTTTTGGATTTTATATGTTGGCAATTTTTGTTCCTTATGACAAGAGCTACAACTTTGCCTCAGAGAGTAAATCTGAAATCTGAAAATTCTGAACGGTTTACAAGATATGAGCCTGAGAAAATGATCACATTTTTATGAAAATGATACCGAGGCCCCAAATCTTTGGGGGCCCATAAAACAAAAAGTGCATGACTTTGGGGAAAATTGGGAGACACGGGTCTTTTTGTTTTTAGTCTTTTATCACGTAGTGGTGTCCGTATATGGTTATTTTGCCGTGACTTAAAAAATTACACACAGTGTTATCATATGGGCATTTCCCGAAAAAATAAAATTATTGACACATTTTGTCTGATTGCTTTCGGATCGGCATAGCAATTTTGATAAATATAACAGCCCGCATAAACTGCAAGAAAGTATTTACCATTGAAACAAAAGTACTAAGTACATGATTGAATGTATTATTCTGCGTTGAGCCATCTGCATGTATGAGATATTCGAAGATTACAGTTGTATCCTGCCAGGGCTCCTCAGCGGCTTGACGAAGAAGCACACGGCCCACGATAGGATAGCGGAAAAGTACTTGAGCCGTAAACATAGGTTTCTGGTAAATTTTATTCCTTTCATATTGAAGTATGCTACCGCAGGCTGCCGGGAATTCCGTAATATTCTCGACAAACGACCGATTATATTTAAAAATAACCAAACTCCTGTGTGCAATATTATCCGGTCCTTGTAATGGCAAAAACACATCCCAATAGAGCCCGCTCAATTCGGAGCTTTTACCGGGGAGAAAATAATTGTGATAGTAATCTTTGTTACGACCCTGTTCAAGTTCGGTGGGTGGACTCATCAGTCTGGTCTTCACATTCGCTATAAAAAAAACAAAAAATTTTCAAACTCATCAATTTATCACGCCAGTCATTGCTAACAGTTGGTTGTATTACCTTCAACAAGTTCATTGTCTTTTTCTTACTCCTTCATCATTGTCGATTTGTTGTTTTGAAATTGTTGTTTATTAGTATGATATTATTATTCATTTTTAGGATTCGAAGAAATGCCTTTTAAATCATATAACATTTCAAAATCAGTGAAAAAGTTTTGTAAAATCTTCAAGTTTCTTACCCTTAAAAAATTTCCTTAACATTTTAAGAAATTATATTACAAAAAATTGAAAAGGTGGAAAAATAAAAATTGTTGCCTTCGATGAGTACGAGTACAGTCGCGAATTCAGATTCTACTGCTATGCAATTACAAATTAAAAAATAAATGATTTTTTTGAAAAGTTCATAACCCGAACAGTTCGCCGCATCGTACGGCGCCAAAAAATATAAAATCCTTCCAAACGTGACATAAATTAAGCTAACTTATCTCAATATAGAGCAAGGACCTTGTTTGGTTTTACTTCGATTTTGAATGCAGCAGTTGCTCTGGGTGTTTTTCTTTCACATGTTTAAAATATAAATCCAAATTGCAACCTTTGAGGTTATGGTTGCAAAAAACGCAACCTCTTTGTATTATTTAGTTATGAGTTCCATAATGATGCATAGGTTGTTGAACAAGTTTGTTGCAAATAAGGCACACAATTTTTACGCTGTTCGATGAATCTTTAAAAGAGCGAAGAATTAGGATTTCTTTAATGATTTCATCTAACGATTTCGGAAAAAAATATCGCCTTGGTAAATTTTGAATAAGATTTAAATGATCGTTGATTTGTTCTCGCGCATTTTTATCGTTTGCATCAACGGATAATATCGGCACGCCAAAATTGGAACTGCCAAAGCATGGTTTAATTGTATCATAAACTTTCATTACATTCCAGCTTTCATCATTTCTACATTTGAAACATAAAATGCTATACTAGATTATATAAAAAATTAAAAGTGAATTGCTTACTTACATGCCCCTTTTTCTTTTTCCGCCATTTTTTGTATGCCCTTTTACGACAACGTGAAGAACTGGAGTTCATGTAGGAGTGTAGGTCTAACTGTTCTTCTTCCCAAGCACTGCAATGTGTTAGAGCTACGCTGCTTCAACATAGGCATATAGCATGAGGAAAAGAAAAGCATGCCATGGCAGCGAAATATTTAGCTCTGCTCTGGTGAAATGCATTGCCACTTATATTTTTAATTTTGGGAGATTTTCGAGTTCATTACAATAAAATATCTACCAAACTCATAAAATGATATGAAAAGCTTGAAAAACATAAAAATAATCAAGGAAACTCAATATTGAGGAGAAATAGAAATTGTTTTTTAGTCCTACCCTGTCCACATCACTTTTTGATCACACTCTTTCAGTAAAAATACTAATTTCTATGTACAATAAAATTCGTAGCCGTAGTCAAAAATGTATGCCAATTTAGAACAAAATGAAAACATTTGTGCGCATTAAGCAAACAAATATCGTAATACATTTATTAAAGCTTCAATTATAACTTTTAAAGCTATATAAAAAACAGAGCCGACGCCGTGTTTCTTTTATAATTTTCTTGCAAGTGGCAACACAGAAGGGATGAAAAATTAGAATTTCTAAATGTACCTAATTTCATAAAAAAAATGTACTTTTTTGGGTACAAATGTACCTAAAATCATTAGCCATACATATTTAGGTTTTATAGAACATTTTGTATTAAAAACTTAACATTCATATCATATATGTATATCAATAATGGTAATAAAAATTTAAAAAAAAAGTTGACGTTACTGGGTAGCTGCCAGAAAAATTGTATTAAAGCAAGTAAAAATAATAATAATATTGCAATTAACCACTTGTTACAAACACATTCTTTTAGTTTAGTGACCGAAAAATTGTTTGAAAAGCACAATGTACCTAAAACGAAGCAATTGTATTTATTGTACCTTTGAAGTCAAAAATGGCCGAAAAAGGTACACCTTATTTTTCATATCTGGTCCAGATTATATGCAGATTAGTGATGCCAGCTTCTAGGATTGAAAACCCGATAAACAAGTTTGGAAAAAATGCTTACAAAAAGATCCAAAAAATTTTGATAAGCATATACATGCGTAGAAAGCTTAGTGCTTACGGGGAGAGAATATATTCCCAGTAGACGAGATCACGATAGACAAAAGGAAAAATGTTGTTACGCTTGTAAGCAGCCCTAAATTAAAATAAATAAGTTATTTAATGATATACAAATAAAGTACATAAATCTAACCGAATTAGCAAAAAAAGCAAATAGGTATAACCGGCTATTGACCATGGTAAAAGTCTAAAGTGGACATTTTTTAAAATCATTTTTCAAATATGTTAATGTCACATAAATAATGTTTATTTTTTTACAATATTTATTTGTGAAGCAAAATGGGCACAAAAAATCTTTATGAACTTCATCTAAGTTTATATTGACAAATTGTATGTGGTAGGTAGTATGTGGACATAATGGACTTCCGCAAACAATAACTTTCCCGGTTTTACGCATGTAGCAATAGCAAATTGTGTTATCGTACACTGCTTGCCATGATTTCATTTCTTTTGATTTTTCGACCGCTTTTAAAATTATACTATAATTTTCTTCAATTTCCAATTGAAGGCGAATTAATTCTTGAAAGTTTGTTTTATTTTCTATATTCTCCCCGCGATTAAGTATTCTTTATATTGCTCCAAGACAAGATTGTAATGCATTATGCAATACTTAGACAGTCGCTCCTGCGAATCCAAAATCATATTTCTCGATCCATCTTCGGCATATATATCTAGATTTGGGTTAGATGAAAATTTATAAGGATAAATTAATTAATACTGTAGATTAGAATCATGATTACATTCCCATGCTAAATCGAAATTAATCTGAATATGTGACGTCTGCATGTTAATGGTTATAACAGATAAACAAAACGGGAGACGCTGGAAGGAAACACATGAGAGTGACAGAGATTAAATGACTTTCGTCTCTGTCACTCTCATGTGTTTCCTTCCAGCGTCTCCCGTTTTGTTTCTCTGTTTCAACTAGAACATTGTGAGCTAAGCAAACACTTTAGCTTATTTCAATTTGAGATCTGGAAGTCTGCAGGGAAATCTGGATTGTTCGTGTAGAAGGTTGAGATTTTTAATGCAATATCTTACCGAGTTTTTTTCGGCCAGGATTTGGAAATATATTTTCAGTGTTATTATTCATATATTAAATTTAGAATAGTTCACTAACTATCAAACAATCAGTTATCCATAAGATCTATGGGCAGTTGGCGAGATATCAGAGCGTCAATTTGTTCGAGTCAGAAATTAAAAAGTGGCCAACGTATTTGTGTTAGAGGGTTTAGACACGTCAAATGTTCCCTGTAGTACTGAGCACTAGTGCGTAGCTGGTGAAATTACTACTTACTAGCGACCACCTCTACTTACTTTGCCAACCCTAAGCAATGCATTTCATCATTTCGTTTTTTTGTATGAAATGTCCGCAAATAGGGTCAATCGCCACCACATCGTTTACCGGAACCAGTGAAAAGGGTCCCCATAAAAGGGGGTGGTGGAAAGGGTCCCCATAAAGAGGTGGGATATGAGTACCCAAGAGAGGGGTGGTGATATGGGTACCCATGAGGAGATGATATATGAAAAAAAAAAGGTAAAATAACTTCATTTTTAAATTTTTCTTAATTTTATTTTATTTTGCCAGTAAAAAATAAGCAAAAATTGATTTTAAAAAAAGTCTTCAGTGACCAAAATTGAAATATATAAAAATTAAAGTTTAATGTCCTTGTTTTTGTTTTTTTTGAACTGGAGTTTTTAAAATAGCGTTTTTTCTGGAGCTGCAAGGCCTTTCTCAGTTGTTCCTCAGCCGATCCGTTGCCCTTTATGCAAGTAATTGCATCTGCAACAAAAGAAAAAAAAATTCTATTAGTTTTAAATGAATGAATTTTATGCTTATTAAAACAACTCAGTTACCAAATAAATTCGTTTGAAATTAGTTGTTTGAATTGCAATTGAATTGACTGAATTGCATATTATTTTTTAATCAATCGATCAATCAATTAAAAAATTTATTTAAATATGCCTAACTGTCATTGCGATGAAATTGAAATACGTACCAAGCAACACTCCATAGAAACTGCTTAGAGTTTTTAATGCAGCTTTGCCTTGGACGCCATTGACGTTATAGGCCAACACAACTGAAATTCACTTTAAACTCCTTCCACTCAACACAAATGCTTGGACAAATTTGACAACCGGCGAATGAGTTAGCGTTCGATTCCTGCGAAAATTTAGCCAGCGCAACGAAAAATAGCGGTACTAGCATTAGAATTGGTTTTGTAAATTCATAAACAAACAGCGAAAGAAGCATAATCGAAGTTTTGTTTTTTCGTTTACGCTTTCTGTCGCTTTCGTCCGCATAAATTTTTCTGCTAGGTGGTTCGGCGTTCGTTTACCATAGGGTCAGTCAAGTAAGTACCCATGCACGAAGTAGTTCGGAAGGTACTTCTAGCATGGCCAATCGACACCTTTAGAACTACAGGGTTGTATCAACTTTGAGCGTGTGTTAGTAAGAAATACACCTACATATGTCCGAAGTCAGACATACCGAAAACATGTTCCCGGAACATTTAGTTCGTAGGGAAGAGACGCAAGAGGCAAAGAAACTTCTCTTTGCCTCCTGCGTCTCTTGCTTACGAACTGAATGTTCCCGGAACATGTTTTCGGTATGTCTGACTTCGGACTTAGGTATGTCTGAATTCAGACTGAACGTGTAAATGGCCTCTTGGATGCGTGCCGATATATGGGCAATTCCATTTGTTGGTACGTTACACTTTTTTTAATTTTGGGCACATAACTTCTTAAGTTTTTTAAACACGGTGTCGAGCTTTTCCAGTAAATAAATATAGGCATGAGTTCTAGAAAATACAATATTTAATTTTGAAAAAAGTCCATGGGGCATCCTGGTAATGCTGATTAAAAGGCGTTGGTACGTTACAAATTTTTCTAGCTGTTTTGAGAGAGCGGCAGATATTGTGAAAACTCTGCTCTTCTACTGAATGTAGTTTTACAAAATTTTTATGAATTATGTAAAAAAGGTTACTTTCGATGATTTGCATTAAAAAATCCAAGAAATATGTGTTGATAAATTTTAAAAAATATTATACGCCTGTTGGTACGTTACGTTGGTATGTTACATAAAAATTTTTGAAATCGAACTGTCATAGAGATATCAAAGTAAAAAAAAATTTTTCAAAAGATTAACCCTAAATCTATAAAATTAACCTTCTGAATAGTATAGAAGCTTTTTATGCCCGGCAGACTTTGTGTGCCTGGAATACTATCTTTTTGCATTTGTTTAAACACCCAGGTGTTTCATCAAATGAGGGTACCTCCTGCTCATCAAGTAAAAAAATGAGGCGTGATCGTTTATCCTTTAGAACTGTGTATGTCCAAAACAAATATAAAAAATCAGGTGTGTGATTGGATTCCCGGGAATTCATTTCCCCGGGAAATTGAAATAAATACTCGGGAATTTAAATATGTTCGAAATTTTTTAATTCGAAAATTTTATCGTATAGCCGCTCTTTTGTTTTTGACAATGTCATTTCTTTCAAAATTGCCATACATTCTTCAAAATATTGGAGGAACGAAATTCCCTTTCCCCAAAATTTGGGGAAAGGGAATCCAATCACATGCCCGAATAAAAAATTTACAAACTAATTTTCAAGTTACATAGATCTTAGCACATTTGAAACTGCGACCGGTACCTTGTCAGGCTAACAATCATGAAAGCGTTGGTACGTTACAGCTTTTTAATGCAATTTAAAATTAAAAATAACCCACAAATTTAATTTTTTTAACAGTATTCTTTGAACAATTTCGAATACTTAGAGAAAAAAATAAAGAGCATTTATTTCATCGACATGCTTTACTTTGACACTAACTTTGTTGCATTTAGCGTTGGTATGTTACACAAACTTTGCGGCCAAATGCAACACTGCCTGTGTCGCTTAAAATTATACTTTTCGTACTTTTGCCAGCTTAATCTAAAGCTCTTGATTGTTAACCATAATTGGGCTTAGTTATATATCGAAAAATATATTCATGTTTTATTTGCTGACCTTGGGAAAATTTTCGACGTTTGACATTTTTCTTCGAATAATTTAAGCTTTTCACAAAACACGCGTGTCCACTTGCGAAAAAAGGATGCACTATATGAATTTGACAGCAACGTATAGATTACATATCTGTTCAACTATTATTGATATTTTTTTCCAACTTTAATCGAAAAAAATGTTTTTTTCTTCTCATCCATTTCTGTGGAATTGCCCATATATCGTTCAATATCGATATTTATTTTCTGAAGCTTTGAAGCGCTACTTTTCAAAATGGAGTTTGTCAGTTGCGCTTACACTGAAAGAAATATCGGCAGTAATATTGAATAAAAATTTTCGTAAATATTTGAATACGAATTTTAGTCAATATAACGAATTTTCTTCATGCTGACGAAAATATTTGTTATATTGCAGAAATTTTGTGAATGGAACGAAAAAAAATTCTTCAATATGATTTAAATAGTTTAATCAATATAAAAAAATTTCTTCATAGGTACGAAAACATTTCTTCATACTGAAGAAATTTTCTTACATATGACAAAAGCTTTCGTAGGACATTTAAAAATTTAGAATTTTCGTATAAATGAAGAAATTTCTTCAATATGACGTAATTTGTTTTTTGATATGAAGAAATTTCGTTAATATAACAAAACGTATTCGTGAATATAAAGAAATTAATTCGTAAATATGAAGAAATTTTTTCAATATGACGAAGAAATTGTCTTAAAATTAATTTATATATTAAATATAACGAATTTATTTCGTATAAATAAAGAAATTTCTTCAATATGACTAATGTAATTCTTGAGATATGAAGAATTTCTTCAATATTACGAAAAAGTGAACATTTTTAAGAAGTTCTTGGGGTTGATGAGTCTTAAGGCAGAAGATTCAGCGTCAAAGTTCGTCCATGAAGTGAAAACGCGTTTTTTTATGGAAGCAGAGAAATTGTGTTTAATTTGAAAATTGAAATAAAATATTGCTCGCGTTCAAAATCGAGGAAAATCTGATAGGTGTGTATTAAGTCATATATATTTTGCGAAGTGTTCCGCTTTTAATAAACTCAAATTTTTTAAAGTGCCACATTGACGGGGAGACGCTTCTGCATATGAGTGAGGCTCATATTTCGTACTGCATCCGGTGACACTCAGCACAATATATAACTTTTTAATGCTTAATTTTGGAATATAATTGTAAAATATAGTACAGAAAATATATATCTATATATAATATTGATCTTTGAAGGCATTATAAGAAACGCAATACTAAATAAAAATAATATTAAAATTAATTTCGATGTAATTTACTTTGACTTGACATTTTGGTTTAAAGTATATTTTTAGGGAAAATGCTGCATTATTTTGAAAAATTTCAGTCCTTTCATAATATTTTAGAACTTTCGTCCTTTTAACGACACAATCATATATACATAAAATTGTTTTTTAATTCTTATCACGAGTCTTTATTTAGTCAATCATTATTGCTTGCAATGAGAAAGTTAATAAACTGTTTTGTGTGTATGATATTTGGACGATTTTCTTGTCTATAAAAAATAGCAGATGTGAGACAGACGGGACTCACAACAGTTAATACATATGATGAAATTTTGAAATATATAAATATGAAGAAATTTCTTCAATATAACTAAGCAGGGTTGCGTATTTCAATAAATTTCTTCATATTGAAGAAAATCGTTCGTAATATTAAAGAAATTTATTCAATATCAATAATTATTTTCGTAGATATGAAGAATTTTCTTCAATATAACGAGCAGGATAATATACTTGAAGAAATTTGACTAAAATAATTTCGTAGATATGAAGATATTTCTTCAATATAACGAAATTTTTTTCCTGATTTGATTTTCTTCATATTGAATATCGTCTTTATTCATATTGATTGCTTTTTTTTAGTTAGCTCTATTTTTACTGCCGTTTCTTCAATAACGCAGCCCATTTCTTCAATATTACCTACGGATTTTTTTCGGTGTAGGAATTCAGTGAAGCAGTGTGGTTTTTTATACTATGACCTACGTAATAACGTTACAAGATTGAAAAACGCATTAAATCCATTAAATTAAATTAACTGCCGATCATCATCATTTAAAAACAAATTAATACCCAAAAAATTTTTATTCATTAATAACAAAATGGACCGTGAAATATGTACTCGCTGTGGCAAAAACATTGCAAAATGCAATTTTCGCCGGCACATTATGAATTGCCAGGTGCATAAATGTAAATGCGGAATTTCTTTTTCTTATAAATATCAACTAACATCTCATATGCGGTGCCACGATGGTAAGAAATGAGATTTGAAATTTAAAATATAAAGTGCAAGCTAGGTTCGGTTAAGACCAGTGCCGGCAACGGAAGCAAGCTAGAAGCAAACAGAGTGTAAGCTCTTGTATGTGCACAAAATGGCTGCCAAATGAGAAGCTAAGCTGAGTGCCAAAAATTTGTACAGTTTAGTACAAAACATATAGAACTATAGCTGCAAGTTTGGCCAAATTTGGGCGCGTTATTGCATTATTTGGTGAAAAAGTTCAGCTGTGGTCAACCACGTAATACCTTTTGGCCGAAGTTGCAGCTATAGTTCTATATGATGGGGACGGAGCTGCGTCGAATGAAGCTATATGAGAACTTGAATTTTTTCAGCTTTGATAAACTTAGAAAAAAATGAATTTTTTATACTCCAGGAATTTTTTTCATCGTTTTTCTTAACATTCAGTTATTTTATCATATAATATATATAAATTCAGCACTTCAATGATTTGTAGAATAATTCTCTGCTCTGCAATTTAAATTTTCAATTTAAAAAAGCTCAAGATGAGCTGGAAAATCTCCAAAATGACCCATCCCTACCTCTTGGACGTGGCCGGCACTGGTTAAGACCTTTAATTAAGGGGAAAAAATGGTTCGCTATTACCACAAACAAACAAAATTTTAAAACATTTTAAGTTGTTGTTATAAACTAATTGAAATGTGTATGCACATTTTCAGATCCTTCTTTGATAAGTTGCTTACCATGCAAAAAGGTATTTAAGTACCAAACAATTTTGAAGCAACACTTCAAAACAATAAAGCATATGCGAAATGTTGGGAATGTCCAAGCTGAAGATGACGCAAAATCTCCAAGCGTAGAAGGTTTTGCCAGCTCAAGCCCCCATAACATCAATCAGCAAGATGTAGTGGAAGATGGAACCAATTCCGAAGACGGCGCTATTGCACTACTGCTTGAAGATCCTGAAAGCTCAAGCACTCACAACATAAACCATCAAGATGTGGCAGTAGATGTCACTAATTCCGAAGACGGCGCTATTGCACTACTGTTTGAAGATCCTGAAAGCTCAAGCACTCACAACATAAACCATCAAGATGTGGCAGTAGATGTCACTAATTCCGAAGACGGCGCTATTGCGTTGCTATTTGAAGGTTTTGCCAGCTCAAGCCCCCATAACACCAACCAGCAAGATGTAGTGGAAGATGTCACTAATTCCGAAGACGGCGCTATTGCACTACTGCTTGAAGATCCTGAAAGCTCAAGCACTCACAACATAAACCATCAAGATGTGGCAGTAGATGTCACTAATTCCGAAGACGGCGCTATTGCACTACTGTTTGAAGATCCTGAAAGCTCAAGCACTCACAACATAAACCATCAAGATGTGGCAGTAGATGTCACTAATTCCGAAGACGGCGCTATTGCGTTGCTATTTGAAGGTTTTGCCAGCTCAAGCCCCATAACACCAACCAGCAAGATGTAGTGGAAGATGTCACTAATTCCGAAGACGGCGCTATTGCACTACTGCTTGAAGATCCTGAAAGCTCAAGCACTCACAACATAAAGCAGCAAGGTCTAGAATATTTAACAAAAAAAAAGATAAATTATATGAAAGTATGTGACGATATGTATTGCTACATATCGTCGTCCCGGAGTTATCTCCTCGTATATCACAATCAACCTTTTGTTGGGAAATTGAAGTTTAAAGTTTAACATGGAATATAAAAAAAATGGCTCGTTGAAAATCGTTGATTCTGTTTTCCTTATATAAAATGCTTTACTTTTTATTATTTCTGATCATTAATTTAAAGTTACTTGGAAAATCATTTAAGTTATAGGGTTTTTTTCATTCCAAGAATTTTGACAATTCATCGTATACGCCACTTTTTTTGCAACCTGTGTTGGAAAGTGGATATACGAGCAAATGATTTAATAAAGATTTGAAAAATTTTTTTTGTTTGTTTTTGACACGAAAAACGACATAACTAAAATTTTTTTAATGAGTTTATATAGGAAATTTGTTATTTGAGTATCCTTTTTACATTTAAAAAAAAAGGAGTCCAAATCATTATCTTATTGTTGAAAAATGAATTAACTCCGCATTTCGTGAGAAAAACAACTTGCCACTGCATCAAATAGCGAAATTTTTTTTATACATTAAAGGTAGCATTCAAAAGTCATACCTGATACCTTAAAAATGTTCCTATTTAAATGATACACATTTCTCTTCTTATTCTTTTCCCGTGACCTAAACATTAACACCTTTCAAATAGATTTTTCTCAAAAAACAGAAAAGTGGGGTTAAGTCGTTCTTCTTCTCAGCCATAGATTTAAAAAAAAAAAATTAGAATTCGTTTTTTTTGTTGGGGAAATTAAATTATTATATGTATTGTAAGCAACTAAGCTGCAAATAAGGAATTGATATGGGTATTGTTGTTGGTAGAACGTTCCACATTTGTTTTAAGGAGCTGAACTACCTGCATTAGCTTTAGTTAGTGCCTTTCAATAAGATTAAATCATTTAAATACAATAAGAACGATTTTTTTAAATATAATGTACAAAAAATCTTTCAGCGAAAATACAAAACCATTTTAAATAAGTATTTCAACCCCAAAACAAATTGCGCCACAGAAACAAAAAGACATTGAGAGTCTATTCAGCTATCTTCCAGAAGAAGATGTTAAATATTTTCAAAATTTTGTTAATTTAATATAACTTTTTATATTATAAATTTAATGAAATGGAATTTGTTATATTCTAAGTATAATAAGCATTCCACATTATTTTCAGAATGAAAATTTTTGTAGGAGTGTTGCTATGAGAATTGTTTTTTTTTTTGCTTCTTTTTGTTTTTTTTTCACACGAATAAATCTTTTTTTATTTAAAAATTAACATAAAAAAATGTTTCTTAAAAAAAAAAAAAAATTGTTTGCACATACGATGAGATCGCAACAACTTTTTACTGCGCAAATTTCATATATAAATCATAGTATATCCACAAAATATGGATATACGATGCTATAACGCGTAGAAATTATCATTTTAAAGGATATACAATTATTTGGCTCACAAATATCTCGTAAACTATAAGGTATAGCAACCTGGAGAATCGACAGATGGATAGATCTTGGAAAAGTACACGGGAAAACGTGCTTATCTCAAATTTTTTGATTTTGTGATATACGAGGAGATAACTCCGGGACGACGATATGTGAAGAAAGGTATGCATGTCCAGACAACCTTAAAAAGCATTTAAGAACTGAAAAACATAAAAGAAATATTGCTGAAAATAAGCAAATTAGAGAAGAATCGCAAACAATTGAAAAACACCCTCATGAGTTGTGCGACATAAATTTGGAAAGCAAAGCTAATTTATCAAAACAATTAATATCTAATATACATGAAAATGTACAAAAAAATGAGGGAATTTTAATTGACAATCTATATTTTTGTGAAACATGCAAATTATCTTATAAAAATAAAAAACATTTCAGTTCGAAACGTCACAAAGCTAATGTGAGACGTGCAAACGCACCAAAAATTAAATATTGTGACATATGTCGCGAGCATTTTAAGAGTCAAGTCTGTTTAGAAAAACATTCAAAATCTCGAAAACACCAAAAAAATTTTGAAATAAAAGAGGGAACGTTTGAGAGGATAGAAAAACCTAATTTATTCTGCGAAATATGTGAAAAAACATATCAATCCGTAAGAAACTTAAATGACCATTTGCGTTCAGTTAAGCATGAAACGAATTTAAATAAGAAAAAATTACGAACAATTGACATTGAATCGCAAAATGATTATGAAATTGATATTTCATACGAAATGCTTTCAGTTTTTAAGAATATGTCATGTCAGTCCGGCATATTACGTTATGAAGATTTGGAAATAATGAGAAGGAATACAAAGTTATTAGCGAAAAAATTCCAAGTTGAACCAAAAAAAATATCTGTAAAAAAGCAGCACGAATTCAATTTGTTAAAAGAAATGACCATTCCTGAATTATTAAAAACAGAAATTTTTAATGAAATAATCAAACAATCCAAAATCGACCTTATATTACATTTAAACAATGATCGTTTGAAATTCCGAAGAATGTATAACAATTATGTAATGATCCTAGACCAGTTCAAATCAACTCTAGTTTACACCTTCATTATAATTAAAAATATTTTAAATGCGGAACATTTTATATTAGATTTCGATATGCACGTAACTGGGAATAAGGAACACTTAACTACATTCGTACAAAACGCTGTTGCGGTTGCGCAATCTTTAAATTTTTCATTACCAATTTTTATATTAGATTATTCCCAAAAAAACAAGCGCATATTGAATAGTTGCACAAGTAATTTTTGTATTAAAAATGAGTCATTTTCAATTCCAATAGCATACGATTTTAAACATATGAAAAAGCATTCCATTTTACAATCATTACCGCCTATAAAAGTATTCCGAACAATGATCATATATAAAAAAGATTTTAAATCATTTCAAGAAAAAATTGAAACTTTCCTCACGAATATATCTCCAGAAAATAGTGACATTGGTGCATTTATTATACATTCTTTGAAATGTTATTTAAATTTTTTTAACAGTTTTTTTACATTTTCAAAATTTGAATCGTTCAATCTTGAAGAAATATCGCAGTCCTATATTGAAAATTACAATTCAATTATATTGGATTATGGCTTGGACTTCATAACAACAACGTGCCTAAATGCCGAAAATTTGTTGCACAACTTTCTAAGACTAAAGTCGCAAGTGAGGTAATTATATTATATAAACACTTAAAAACTAGAAGTGGGTGCGTGACGTGGATTTTATTGTGCCACGGCAAAAGATACATATCTTCTTCAAAAGTATAATACCACTTCTAGTTTTTAAGTGTTTATATAATGTACTACTTTTCAAAAGAATAAACCAACTTCAAATGACGGTTTTATTGGTAGTCCAATATTTTTCTAATTTTTAACGTTCCCTTTCGATCGAGTTTCGTCGAACATATTACTATGCAAATAAAAAACAAAAGTTAAACAAAATTTTGCTTACTGATTTTAGGTTAACATGAATTTTGTTGTTCCGAGCCCAAATAAGATAGTCGAGAGCCATTCGAACAGCCCCATAAAGCATTCCCCCCTTTAAATCACTTTTTCTATGACCATTTCCCAATAAGAGAATCAGAACAAGTGGATGAATATTTGAAATAAAAGCTCCAACTCCACTAATGGTCATTTAGATTGCAGGTAAGACGATTCCTACTGGGTCAAAGCATTCCGGATTCCCATTTAATTGAAGTCAACGAACGCTTCGCTGCAGTTATTCCGAGGTCTATAAAAAGAAAATTGAATCTCCACATGCAACGTTTCCATTTTCCCATTTTTTTTATATAGAATCGGCGGTTACACATTTTCCAATTATAACAGCTGCATTGGGTATTCTGATTGGGCTCATGCAAAACGAAATGGAGACGGATAAAAATCACTTAAAGGTTGATTGATTTTTTTTGTAGTTTTTAAAAATATTTTTTATTTTTAAAAATATATTCTAATCATAATTTGCTTTATTAAGGTCACACGCGTAACACGTGCCCTACTCACCGATCCGAGCTTTCAATTTGCAAATTTGGAATTCGCTTTGGGTGAGGTACATACACCAATATTGCAGCTAACCGAAATACCGCGTGGTAACTTCGATCCATCGACCCGGGCGCACATTGATCCTTTAACCAATGACGTACGTGTGCCGGTGCCAACAACTTCTGGGAAACGCATACGATCAGACCCACCGATGTTGAAGTTTTCTCTAAGGGATTGTAAGTCATATTTGAATTCATTAATTTTTTTTATTTTTTTAAATAATTTTTATTTTCTGACACTTTCAGTTCCCACGCATGTCACACAACAGGAAATCGATAGCGTTAGCCGTCTTATTGAAATGCTACGCTCAAAGCAATCACTACTCTCGGTTGTAACGCTACCATCGGAGGATTCATTATGCCCGATATGCTGTGCAAAGCCCATCACGGTCGTATTCTCTCCATGCAAACATCAATCTTGCAGCAATTGCATCCTACAGCATCTAATGAACTCGAAAGTTTGCTTTTACTGCAAGGCACTCATTAAGACAATCGAAACATCCGATGGTACGATCATTTATCAAAACGATGAACCATTGCTGCCAAATACTCCCTTCGAAGATGGTTGAATGCAAGCAAAATAATTGCTCTGAAGCAAAAAAAAAAAAAACGCTTTACACCTCTAGTCATAGTTATTTAAGTTTTAGTTTTTAAAGCGCCATATAAAACTGCCAGTGACAAAATTAGTTTGCGCAATTTGCTTTAAAACTGTCTATTGTGATATTTAAAGAACACCCCGATTAGCTTTAAGGCAAGAATTTTTTTTTTTAAGTTCTAAAAATTATTTATAAAGAGTTACCAAAATTTAATGCATCCTCTGAATAAAAAAAAATTAAGAACTGATTTCAAACATTCACAAAATTTAAATGAAATAATTAAAAAAAAAAAATCGGAGCTAAGAAAAGTTCGCTAAGTAGTCATCGAGGCCTTATAAATATATAAATTCATCATTAAGACAAGAGAAAAAATTTAAATTCAGAACCCAAAAGTATGCTTATAAATATTAAGAATATTTCTGGCAGTCAGATGTCTGCCTGCTTTTGTCGCTTTGTCTTCGACTTTGATCTATTCAGGGGATACATCTAGGTTCTGAATTTATATATTTTCGTTTGCCTTATTCATCATCATCTGCATGGAGAAGGATGTGGAAACTTTCAATAGCCTACAAATTTTATCACGTATCGGTATGTAAGCAACGTTTAGAGTGGTATGAAGAAAGTTTAAATATGGCTTTAATATTTTCAATATTTTTTCCAAATCGCATTGAACCGATTGTAAAAAAGAGACAAAAAAAATTTCCTGTACACATTTCTACAGCATACGAAAATAAAAATTTCTTTATCATCATCGAACATGGAAACATGGATCATCATCAAAGGAAGTCAACATTCTTGTACTTAACATAGAGAAAAAAAAAAATAAAAAATAAAACAAAAATTACGAGTTGAATATATGAAGAATTTATTATTATTTATTGCAGATTGAATCTTAAGTGGCCGGACCTAATTCTATGGGGCATAAAGAAATGGTAAAAGTTCAATTACTTCAGATTAAGATTAGAGATTAAATATGTATTGGTTATTACCGATGTGATAATGGCCATGGAATAAAATATCTGCCACGCAACGCTGCTTCAAGACTAATCATACTCTTGAGTTTGCCTTTATTCTCGTATCATTATATCCGACTCACTCTATGCCGAGGGTATATTGTGTTTGTGCGTACATTTGCTGCATGTATAGAAATGACCAGCGTCACTAGCGGAATCGATATAGCCAGCCGTCCATCAGTCCGTCCGTCCGTCTGTCTTTCTGTATACAATTCTTTTTTTTATCGGAATAGTAGAGCTATCTTGACGAAAGGCAGGTTTGCGGGGACATGAGTAAGAACAAGTTTGTGAATGGAACAAATCGAACCATTTTTATGGGTACCTCCAGTACTAAGACCTATCACAAAAATCACAATAAGCGCTCTAAAATCTGAATTTTTCGATATATTGCCATATATTTATATATTTAGGCCTGAGGCCCTATTATGGCCTTGAAAATCTAGTGAATACTTGATCCTAATAGTCGTTGTCTTGGGCCCTGTTTTGAAAATATATTCTGACGTGTAAAGCTAACCGTTTTTTTTGTACCGGGTATTGCCTGACAATAACACCTTTAATTGTTTTATATTTGTGTCGTGACATCACTTTCGGGCACGCGGCATTGCTTACGTCAATCCCATTGAAGTGGTCAATCCAATCCTTTTATAATCGTATTAGACGAATCGTTAAAAGATTTTGAATAAATTTTAAGTGGGCTTTCGCAGTAAAAAAAAAAAAAACAAAGGATCACCAAAATATTGAACTTGGATCCGGATCCGGATCCTTGGCAAGTAATAGATTAATTCACAGAGCTTCGAGCCTTATGTAATTTATTCTTCCTTGCAACATCGCATGTCCTTACGAGCGCCTAGTCCTTTTGAGCACATGATGCAGAACAAAAAAAAGTAGATATATTTCTTACCTCTAGAAACCTTTCCTTGTCAACTTCAAATGGTGAATAACAAGTCTCCAATTTTTCTGCATATGGGTCATTCTTTTACAAACCGAACACATTTTGGACTTTATGTCCCTGATTCCCTCAAAAAAAATTTGCAGCTTCTAGATATAAAACTATTCAACATGTAACATAACATAGTAAAAAATTTTTCTCAGAATGCATTACACAATGCTAAAAAAAAATTTTTTTTTCATACACTTTTTTTCTAATGGTTATTTTATGTAAGCTTAGGGCTCCGTCATTCCAAAAAGGTCAATGGTTTAATGGATTTAAGTAGCGTTTCCGAGATATGGCCCAAAATGTGAAAAAAGTCAATTTTCTCTACTTTGCCCCATATTTAGGACCATAACTCAATTACCGTATAAAATAGCCAAGCAGATATACCTAATTCGTAAAGGTGGGGACCGTACGCAAATTTTAAGTGCTACGCTACCCTACGACTCTAATTGTGGCTTCTATGAGGTCAGAAGGGCCATTTTTTGCTCATATTTTCAACGTGGGTATTTAGTACTGTACGAGCATACATTGCGTATACGCACTGAGGACCGACATACCTACCTGTCGTATACGCAACGTATAATCGTATGCTCGCACAGTACCAAATATCCACGTTTTTTAAAAATAAAAATGCAGTTTTTTGCTTATAACTTTCACATTTGTAATCCGATCGTCGAATTCTGTGGCTTTAAATGCTCGTTACGATTCTCGCAAAAACCGGTATGCCTAATATTGGGATAACTTGAACTGCTTGCTAAGATATGGTTCGATAATTGAGTGAAAAAGTTGCTTTAAGTCTATGCTAACTTTTAAAAAATTTATTTTTATTAAAAAACATTATATACAAATATATTTATATAAATTCAGAATTTAACTACTGACTAGTTCAAGCACTGGCACCAGGATTTTAACCAGTCTAAGAAGTTATCTTTGTACAAGAAAATAATTGATTGAGGTTTAAGTGCAGTTGAGTTCGGTCTTAAAAAACAGAGTGAAAATTCGTATAAATTGAGGAGTTTGATTGTTTTTTGTAAGATACTTTCGCCTTTCCATGTTATTGAAAAATAAAACGCATTCATTCGGGGGTGTTATGAAAACCGACAATTTCTGGAATCGGATTTGAAATCGATACAGTTTTCGTTTTGGTTTTATTGAAACTCGGGGCTGTTATGGAAACCGACAACTGTCAGAATCAGATTTGAAATCAACACATTTTTCGTTTTGGGGTTATAGAATCAGACTTTCAGTTTTAAAAATGTTTTCGTTTTCGAAATCAGGTTTGCATTGTTTTTAGGTGTTACAGAAACAGATTAATAGATTTGATTGTCGGATTTAAACCGAGTAGCTTTTAGTTGACAAAATCGGTCGACAGTTCGTGTGCTGACTTTTTCCCGGCTGGTTTTTTAGTAGAAATATAAGTAAGTACTTTATTTGAATATATTTTCTTAATTGTTTTGGTATTTAATGTTTTTGACTATAGGGAATAGCATAAAAATGCGACTCAGACTTCCATACTGATTGAAGTCATGGAAAACCACCGGGGCATGGCCAAAGGGGGTTACTTAGCGGGACAAACCGCTTGTGGACTTGTTATGGCAGCAACTCGTGGTGTCGTTAAATTCTGCAGACCCACCTACAAAAGACCTAATCATCCACCGAATTCTCTAGTTCATTTCTTCTTGCGAATTTCGCCACATTCAAAATGCAATTACTGCAGAAATCATTTATTATTTTGTAACACAAACTGATCAAGGTAATGTTAGGTTAGTGTGGCTGCCACCATTAAGGATGACACACTTAGGGCTCACATGGGCCCATTGTGACGCCACGAATAATGGGAAAGCAAAGAAAAACAGAAACCGAAAAAAAAAAAACGATACAAATTACATCCACGACCTCAGCTGGGAGTTGAACCCCGAGTTTTTCGCATCGGAAGTTAATATCTCTGCCAACATCGACGCGGCGGCCGCAAGGACTGTGATAATAGTCGTTTCATTTGCTGGGCTTTGCTATCTTCGAAAACCGATTTGGCTATCTTCGAAACACCATTTAAAACCGATATTGATTTCAGTTCTGATTCTGATCTAATCCTTTGTTGGTTTCCATTGCGGCCCCGATACAGTAGCGTAGCGACGGAGGGTCGAAGGGGACGGCCGCCGCCCCGGGCGCCAAAACATATTTCAATTTTTATGGAGTTATTTTTTTTGAGGCCGGTTGGAGGGGGCGGCATTTCCTGCATTGTGCCTCCATCGCTCCACGGGCGCCGAAATGTCCCGCTACGCCACTGCCCCGATAATGCCTGATTTCCAATATTCAATACACGCAAACATACCGAAGTAGTTTCAATAAACTACGCTTTTCATTGTAACTGATTCTGTACGTTGGAATATGTTGAATATTTGCAAAAAAAAAAAAAAAAAAAAAAATCCTGCCTGTTGCAAAATAGACATCACAGTGTAAATTCCGCCGAAAGAGAAGAGAAGAGACGAGACGAGAAGAAAGAACCCAAGAAGGCAGGCATTTTTATCAGACCCTACTCTGGCCAGCTGAAAATTTCGTCCCTTGACCGGTCCATCTACGTTTATGGAGAAATTATAAAGCTTTTCCAACATTAAGACATTATCAAGGAATTTTTTTAAAATAGATTTTCTCGACTTTATTTCTCGCGGTTGTGAGTCAAGGTCGTAAAATTAAAAATCAGGTGGTCGAAAAGGATTTAAGTGGGAACGAATAAAGGTGAAGTAGATTTTTTTTTTTTTTTTTTATAAATGGCCACTTTACTCTTGATCGAAATTTCCTAGATACGATAGAATTTATCACCCGAAATTTTCAAAATGCGATAAGTTTAATCGAGAAGAGCCGATCATATTTATTAAATGCGACAATATCAAATTATTAAAATGTGATATACAGGAAATGGGAATTTTTTTGTGTCAGATTAGTTAGTTTTTCGCTCTTGAGATACGTTAATCCAATAACAATAAACAAGGAGATTAACAAAAAGAAAAATTTTTTTTATTGTATTTCAAGGGTCACTTTAAATAAATTCAAAACAATCACAAATCATTCCCCAGAAATCATTTGAATTCCCAAACAAGTTATAATATTAAAAAAAAAAACAAAAAATGGTAAATTCTAAAACATCATAACGCTCAACACGAATATTTTAATTAACAAGTTTTTCTTTTGAAAAAATTAAAAATTGAATCAACCTATTTCAGTTGAATTGAAATGAAATTTTCAAAAATGGATTTAAATTAAGTTGAACCAACCACGGAATAGTTGATAATGCAGAAAGTTAAAAATTCCAATAAACAATACATCAAGAAGAAATGCTCTAACTATACGTTCAAGCAAATGGCCATTAGCACTCTGCTGAACATGACCAAATATAGCAATCGAATGGACTTCATCCGATTCGTATCCGTTCGTGACTGCTTTCGAATGCTTAAAAAGTTGATACAAAAGAATACATATCTTAAATATGTACTTTTATAACAAATGAGATTTCGAAAAGAAATGTAATAACATATTTCCTAATTCAACCAAAAATTTAATAAAAAACAATTTTCTTTTGAAATTTTTGTTCTGTCGAAAATCAAAAGATGTAATTATCAATGCGTTTTAAAAAATCATGGTTATTGCTCATTTGAACATATTTCAAAAAAAAAAAAAATGGTGAAAGTTTCTTAAAACACCTCCCTGAACACCGGCACGCCATCGATTCCATCCGATTCCGAGGCGGACATTGGTTTTTCTTTTATATAATGGAAAGAATGTCGAAAAAGCGCTTTTCAAAAGATGGAAAAATTAAATAAATAACAATGCATTTTCTAGCGCCCCCCGGCCGACCATCGCTAATCGATTCGATAATGGCGATTGAACGAGCCTCGCAAATCAAGCCAATTGATCGAATCAGTGGGATTGCAATTCTCTGGCGAATATACTTATGTACCTACGTACGTATGTATGTAGCATGATCGTGTCGTCCATCGTCCGTCGCTCGTTCTCGTGCACTTTACACGACACATCATCGGCGGCGTCGACTATAAATACCCTGCGTGGGTACTGCTTCAATCATTCAGCGATCTGAATACCAAAAGAAATGACGAACTCGTTAAAGTACGTAGCCTTGTGCTTGGCCCTCTGCTCCGGTTTCGTGGCTGGTCAATTCAGTCCCAACTATGCCGACGACAGGCGGTGAGTGATTTAATAAAAAACGATTTTTTTTGGTTTTTTTATTTCTTTGTTTGAATGGTATTCTTTGTTTTTTTTTTTTGTTTGTTTGTTGACATTTTCAGCGATGGTGCTATGGTCCATTTGTTCGAATGGAAATGGCAAGACATTGCCAGCGAATGTGAGAATTTCTTAGGACCAAAAGGATACGCCGGTGTACAGGTAAATCCTTCCCTTCACACACACACACACACACACACACACAATCACCGCCATGTTGAATGGAATTTTTTGTGTTATAAAATGGAGAAATAAAAAAAACTTTTCTTTAACCGAATTTCAGGTCTCACCCGTAAATGAGAATATTGTCATTGACAGCAGACCATGGTGGGAGCGTTACCAACCGATATCGTACATCCTGACAACACGTTCGGGCAATGAGGACGAGTTCGCTGATATGGTCAGACGTTGCAATAAAGCTGGAGTTCGTATTTACGTTGATGTGGTCTTCAATCATATGGCCGCCGCCGATCACGGCAGTGCCGTCGGCACAGCCGGTTCTACAGCCGATCCCGCTAGTAAAAGCTTCCCTGCCGTTCCCTACTCGAGCTTGGACTTCCATGACACATGCGTTATTCAAAACTACGGCAATGTTGCCGAAGTTCGCAACTGCGAATTGGTCGGCTTGAAGGACTTGGATCAAAGCAAATCCTATACGCAGGATAAAATTGTTGAATTCTTGAACAAACTCGTTTCATTGGGTGTTGCAGGCTTCCGTGTTGATGCATGCAAGCACATGTGGCCGCAGGATTTGAAGGTATTTATTTATTTATTTATTTTTTTTTATTTTTTTTTTTTTTTGTTAACGAATGATGTGAACTTAATTGCCGTGTTTTCCCCCATACGCAATAGGCCATTTACGGCAGGCTTAACAACTTGAATACCGATCATGGTTTCGCCTCGGACCAGAAACCATTCATCTTCCAGGAAGTTATCGATATGGGAGGTGAACCGATTAGGAAAGAAGAATATACCGGTTTCGGTACCGTCACCGAATTCCGTCACTCCGATGCCATTGGCCGAGTTTTCCGTGGCAACGATCAGCTTAAATATACTGTCAACTGGGGCACCCCATGGGGTTTCTTGCCCTCCGATCGTGCACTCGTTTTCGTCGATAATCATGACAATCAACGTGGTCATGGCGCTGGCGGCGGTAATATCCTTACTTATAAATCTTCGAAACAATATAAAATGGCTGTTGCCTTCATGTTGGCCCAACCCTTCGGTATTCCGCGTGTTATGTCGTCGTTCTCATTCGATAATACCGATCAGGGGCCACCAACCACCGATGGCAATAACATAAGGAGCCCAACATTCAAGTCCGACGGCACATGCGACAACGGATGGGTATGCGAGCACCGTTGGCGCCAGATTGCCAACATGAATGCCTTCAGAAATGCTGTAAGCGGTACAGCCCTCGAGAGCTGGTGGGATAACGGAAGCAACCAGATCTCATTCTGTCGCGGAAATCGTGGTTTCGTCGCTTTCAACAATGAGAACTCCGACTTGAATCAATCACTCCAAACCTGCTTGCCCGAGGGTACATACTGTGATGTCATTTCCGGTAACAAGGAAGGCTCCAGTTGCACTGGCAAATCGGTCAACGTTGGATCCGATGGACGTGCTAATATTGTTATCAACTCGAATGCGGATGATGGTGTCCTTGCCATCCATGTGGACTCCAAATTGTAAATCAATATACGAAACGGTGTACAATGTACATGAATAAAAAAAAAAACAAATTTTTTTAAATCTTTCCTTTATTTTTTTTTTTGTTGGTGGAATGTGCCACGAACAATACTCAACAGGCAAGGTTAGAGTTAATTGAAATGAATTGAAATTTTTCGAAATCGCCTTAAAAAATTAGGTTTATGGATCTTGTTTTTTTTCTCCCTAATTTTTTGAAAAATTTTAAATAATTAATCCTTTTTTTTTCTATGAAAAAATTGTTTGAGAACAATTTTGGAAGGCATAACATATGTATATGACGAGATATAAAACGATAGCGCTGTAGAACTATTTCCGTTTATATAATGTGATCTGATGAGATCACAATGACCCATTCACAGACTCTAGGAAAACGTTTAGTGTCGAAAATCCAGCCGAAAAGGTCACATATAAACGAAATCCCCTCCGATTGGATATGCCATATGGAACTTACCACTTTATGTTGATGGCTTTTTTCGAACTTGATTGTTCATGTTGATGAACTATAAAATGGAACGTATACGTCTGGGGTCACACGGATGTGCACATGTACATACATGCATTAATACATTAACCTTGTAGTCGATTCAGGAGTCGATGTCGTTGGCATGCAATGACCATTTCGCTGCTGGGTTGAAACAAATGTTCTGGCAACAAATGGTGCTTCTTATTTTTTCCCTCTCCTATGCAATCAAATGAAAGTTTTTCGAATGTCTGACCGAGCACTGATTGGAATGTGATGTAAGGGGGGTGGGACAGAAAACCCAATTCGTCATATTGGATCTTTATTCCTTGCAGCATTTCGTCTCAATCCCCATTGATATGTTTTAAGAGACAACATGATCACATGAAGTGGACCCGAAAGCGCCCTTGTCCACCAAATCTATTGTCGATTCCTTTTTCATTTTTTATTTTTTATTTTTTTATTTTGAAGGAAACCTTGAAGCTAAGAATCCTTTGATCCTTTTTTTGAAAAATTTGTTAAAATTTTTTTAAAATTTCTTGACGTTAAAAATTAAAGATTAAAAGTCATAGTTGGCCATTTCAAATGTTCGCCAGTATAAAAAAAGAAAAATTGAAATGAAAAATTTTTCAATGAAAACAAGAGGCAAAACAATCAATTATTATTGAGTAGGTAAATATTATTTCAATGATCGGAAAACATAATCGCGATATTATGGGTTGTTTTTTGTTCTCCCTCTTGAATTGAGCAGTTGTCCAAATTAAAGAGCAACGCTTTGTTCAGCAGATTCGCCTCTTATTTATTTTCTAATGTCGCAATATGTTATTATTATATATTGTATGTATGTTTGTATGTATTTGCTGTTCTTTCTTTTCTCTGTAATAATTTTCTTGTTGTGTTCTTCTATTTCAACAACGTCATGTATTTGCGTTTGTTTTTTTTACTTATATTTTCTCTTCACATCGTGATAAGATTAAATTTTTTGCCCGCTTAAGTTAAAGTGGATCCACGAATAACGTTGTAAGAGACCAATTTTCAATTTTTCCCAAATGGAAAATACCAAAGATCTGCAAAATTAAAAAAAAATAGGATTAATAAATAAATTTTTAATATAATTTTTTTAATAATTTGGTGCAGCTTATACGGAATTTAGTATTTATCAAAATTTCTATCCAGATCCCAAAGGCAATCAGCTGCATACGGACGCGACAAAAACGTTTCTTTTCCAGGAAATGCCCATATGTATGTCGCATATAAAATTATTCACGGCTCCGCTTCAATTAATGATACTCTCTTCAACCGGAAACGCCTACTCATTCATGTATATATTCTTATAAATATGTATACATACTTAAGTATATACTGTAGTCAGTATAATATTATATAAAGTGCTCACAATATCATTTCATCTGAAAAAGTCGGAAACATTTTTTTTTTCCCCAAAAACATTAGAAGAAGAAAACAAACATCTATTTTCTACTAACCCATTTACGCCCGCTGTACCAAACATTTTCCATACACTTTCTTTAATACTCGCAAGGGTTAGCATCGAAAAATCAATTTTATAATTAAAGTGCAGCCAATTCCACACATTATGTGCGATATATCGATTTGTAAGAACCAAAAGCCTTTTAAACCCTACAGTAATATGGACTGACCCAAGTATAGATTTCGGTCAGTCCGTCATGGTTACCACTACTAGTCCCCTCATAATTCCATTTCTAATGCATTCAACTGACCTTTTTAACGTGGGCCTGTCATTGGAGAAGGGCCGGTCCACAAAACGGATGACCGTAGGTCAGTTTTTTTTTGGGTCAATTGTCGTAATTTTTTCTGGTTATAGGCTAGTCATATAAGGAAAATAAAAAAATCCAATTTCTTAGTCAATTTTCTAAGTTGATGAAAGTGAAATTTACAGAGGCTACCCTTAAACCAACCGGTTGATTACCGACCACCGGCTAGCTAACTATATAACTGGTACAATTTGGACCGGTCAAACGCCAGTCCTACTTACGAAATCGACAGGCTTATTACTGAAGGGAAATCAGAAAAAAAAGTATGGAACACATGCCCTGCAGAGGGTAAAAAGAGGCAATTTTTATACTACATATTTTAATAGGTTTCTCTCATATGCCATGGCCATAAATGGGTTAGCCGATTAATATTCAGAATCTCTCGGCACAATTACGCCGTAAAAAAAAAAAAAAAAAAAATATTATAATCTTTGGATATCAATGTGAAAATCAAACTTTAATTGGTACCAAAAAATATTAAAAAAAAAAAAAAATAAATTTTTTTAGACATGGGCATGAATACCAGCAGACGATTTTCTGAGCACTTGTTGATCATGGAAATGAATTTCCACTGTGCCATGGAAACTGCCACGAAGCAATGTCAATCACCTTGGCAATGCTTTTTCGTGCCTTGTTTGTTCTATATATGTATCTCGAAATATCAAGTGTGCATAGTCTGTGTTTTAATTTGAACAAAAACTAAACTTCCAGGACTTTGTAAAATAAAATAAAATATTAAATAAAAAAGAAAATCGAAATTTTACTTTTGTACTTTATAAAATATTTTTTTTTTTTTATAAAATATATATTTTGCGAGTTTGTCTTTATATATTTTTTTAAATAGACATGTTGCGTATACCTGGAATGCCCTATTTACCGGGCACCCTTTATAGGGATGTAAGTGAAACTATTTACGGTTGAAAAAAGTAATATAAAGAAAATTGCGATTGGAATGTTGTTGGAAGCCTGTTGGTTTATTTTATTATAATTTTTATTTATTTATTTTTTGGCAATTTCGCAGCTTACCAAGACGACTCATCCGAGATCGCAGAGCTTAATAAATTACAATGGCATTAGTATGCTCGCTGATCGTCAGCCACCTAGTTTAGTTAATCCTGGCGGAATGCTAATCGATCCGAATTGTCCGCCGATCGAAGTACCGTCGTTATATCCTCCAAAAAGTGGTCCTAAATTACCGCCATGGGTTGCCTACGATAAGAAAGTTTTATGTTTCAATGCGTATTTTAAGCAGACGCTGCAGGAATTCTACAACGCTCCGTATTTGATTCGTAAGGTGAAAATTTTGTATTATCTCGAAGATGGGACAATGCAGGTAACTGAGCCGAAAGTGGAGAACTCTGGTATACCGCAAGGCTGTCTTGTGCATCGTCAACGTATTCCGAAGCCGCCGCCATGCCAAACAGACTTCATATCGATATTGGATCTTAATGTGAATAGCACCGTACAGATATTTGATCGCGTCTACCACATAACGAACTGTGACCTCTTCACGCGGCATTTTCTTAACAGGTCGGGAGTTTCAGTACCAGATCCGATAGATGAGCCCAAGTAAGTTCGATGGCAAAATAAATAATGATATGTACATCATCGCGTATTGCTTTCGATAAAAACTATTATTCCAACTGCTCTGTTTTTTTCGCTTTATTAAAAAATTTTGTCAATGATCGAATCTTCCAGCGATCCGACCATGGAAATGCGCAAGCGTGATGGTAAAAAGATTCGTAGCGCGCCACCAAAGAAGCATCCTTTTGCGCAGTTCCTTGCGTACGATCGTCAGGTATTAAGGTTCTATGGATACTGGGATGACCGTACCGAGTTTGGCGATGTAAGAAAATTGGAAGTATGTTACTATTTGGCCGACGACACAATCGATATAAAAGAACATTATCCGCGCAATTCCGGACGTGATGGTCCGTCGACGTTCTTAAAGCGTGGCAAACTGCCAAGGGTAACTAACGAAACTTATTCGATCCTTATTATTTTTTTTTTTTTTCGTTTTTTCGGCACAGAAGCCAATAACACTTGGTTTCATTTGAACAATTTAGGAATTTAAGGGACTTCCGATACCGGGCGAGCAAACACAAAAAACGCTGCTCAATGTCTTGGGAACGAACATGAGCAATGTGCGTTACGTCGAAGATCCACTGGATACCGGTAATAAGGAGGTGTTTTACTATTGCGATCGAGATTTGCAGATCGGTACGGTACTAAATGTATTCGGCCGTTCGATTGTCCTCACTGACTGTGATTCATTCACTAGGGAATACTATAGCAAGAAGGTTAGTAATAGTAGTAGTAGTAGTAGTAGTAGTAGTAGTAGTAGTAGTAGTAGTAGTAGAGTAGAGAACAAACTTTAAAGCAATTTAATTTGGAATTTAGTACGGCATTGACGACTTTACGCCGGCACCTGTGCCCTCGCATGTTGAAGCTTGCGAGCAGAAAACTCCAGAACGAGTTTTGCCGCCATACAACGGCTGGGGCTCGTATGAGGACTCCGAGGGTAATTGCAAATCAGTCGAGCCAAACCACCGCAGGGTGACTTTAAAAAATTCATCAAATACGATCGTTTCGTGCTTCGCTATGGTGCTAAACTCCTTTCGACAATACGTGAGAATGCCGAGCGTATTTTCATAATATCTTACTTCCTCGCCGATGATACAATTCAAATTTATGAGATTGCCGAGCGTAATTCGGGCTTCTTGGGCGGCGAGTTCATGAAACGGACGCGCATCGCATTGCCCGGTCAAAATAAGTTCACCGCTAGAAGGCCTCAATATTATAAACCATATAATTTCTACATTGGCTCAACGGTAAACCTTAAAGATCACATATTTACGGTGGTCTCTGCGGACGAGTATACACTTATTTATATGGAACACCATCCATTCGAGGTTCGCATCCGTTTCTATGTTAATTTTTTTTTTTTTCTCACCTAATTTCGTCCGTACTATAAATTTTCGCCTTACAGTTCCCTATGGCCGACGTTTCACTCATTATGAGCAAGGTACGCGATGCAGTTAAGCCAAATTATAAAGATTTCGTATCGAAATGCACACCTGATGGCGCCGTTGATATTAGCAGTGAGCCACGTTTCATTAATTACGAAACACTTAAGCGTGCCCTGATCGAGCTACTGGGTGACAAAATCACAAATCACGAAATCATAACCGTTTGCCGTTATTTCTCAGCTGAAAAGGCTCCGCCGGACACATGTAGTCGCGATATCGTACGTGCGGCTTGCCATTTAGAAATGAGACGTGCTCTGTGGAATGCAATCGATGAGGTTCGCGAACACTTGCACCATATAAATCCGTTGCATCATCCATTCCTGTCGGAGCAAAAATTGCGTTCAACACTTAAAGGATGTCGTCTACCATTCTCAATTGAGTTAATAGAAGACATGCTTAAAGTATTGAACCACAATGACTGTGGAGAGATAGAGGTCTGTGATTTCTTAAACTTCTTGGATATGGGCTGTGGAAAGCCACCCGATATAGCGCCTGTTAATATTGCATTCGAACTATGCCCGAAGATACCGTTCTTGCATAAAGGGCGTTATGTTAACTTTACGTGTTTCCTTCAGCATTTGAGTGTGGAGAAAGAAGAAGCACAGCCGACAGAGAGCGAATAAAAACAAAAAAACAAAAAACAAACAAAAAAACAAGGAAAAGATCTTGGGTAGCTCAGGCATCTAAATTTCATCATGTTTCAAATTTATAAAAAGAGGACTCAGGTTTTTGATTGACTAGATTTTGTGTTCGTTTTTGTGTTTTATATGTATTCATAAACCATTTTATTTCATTGAAACAATTGCAACTTTATAAACATATAATCTTTGTCGAAATCACCATTGGAATGTAGAAATACAAAAAAAAAAAACAAATAAAATTCGGAAAGAAGGAAATATAAAAACAATGAAACGTTACTGATTTTACAAATTGAAAAACCGCTTCGAAGACAAATTGTGGTAACAACGAAGAGTCGTCGGTAATCAGATTTAAGTTCATTGAACCTACAATTTGGATTCTGTTAGCCAGTTAAAGGTTTGCGGCTTGCGGTCCGATGATGGACTGATGGCTACGTTGATAATCGTTGGCTTGTCGCTTAATTTCTGCGAAGCCTTTACAGCCGCTTGAAGCTCTGGAATGGTCTTGCAAAAGTGTCCCTTCATGCCGAACATGCCGAGCATCTGCTCGTAGCGTACTTCCACACCTAAAGCAGATGGCGGAGTGACTTGTGAGAGATCGCCGCCGCTTCTAATCTGATCGAATGTATCTTGATCGAATCCTCCGTATATTCCGTTGTTGTTGACAATTACGATCGTGATCGGAAGTTTATAGCGAACCATCGTTTCGATTTCCATGCCGGAGAAGCCGAACGCACTGTCGCCCTCTACGCAAACGACACGCTTGCCGGGGAACCGATCGCGGCAGAAAATCGCAGCTGCAATTGCAAAACCGGGTCCGACACCCATCGTACCAAAGGTGCCAGCGTCCAATCTGTGTCGCGGTAAAATATTGAATAGCATCGAACGACCAATGTCCATTGTGTTGGCGCCTTCGCTGACTATCATTGCATCTCGTGGAATAAGTTCGCGCAAATGATGGAAAACCGTATAGTAGTTGAGCGGCGTTGACGTCTGCATCGCCATCGTGTGGACGGCATCACGATTCTGCTGACATTTGGCATTTAGTTGCTGCCACCAGGGATTATCTTTGGCAAAATGGTAGTTAACAGCATTCATTTGTTCAAAGATTTGCTCAGCAAAGGGTCTAATGTCCGATTGTATGGCCACAGATGCGGTTACCGAATTGTGAAGTTCCTCGGGACAAATATCAACCTGAATGAATTGCACATCTTTGTCGTAACGTGGCGGCCGACCGAAATGTAAAATCCAATTGAGACGTGCTCCTAATAAAAGGACCACATCGGCTTTTTGCAGGGCCAACGTTCGCGCGGAAGAAACACATTGCGGCGCCAAGTCAGAGACTACGCCCTTCCCCATGGGCGTTGGCAAAAAAGGCAAATTGGTATTTTCGATGAAGTGACGCAAGGTATTCTCTGCGTTCGCGTATGCAGCACCCTTGCCGATAATAACAAGCGGTCGTTTGGCACTACGCAAAAGATTTGCAGCACGTATGACGTCGTCATGAGCAGGATAGCTTATTGGTGGAACTGGATGTGGTAGAACTTTGTAGATTTTCTCCTCGGGTGCACGGGACAAAAGTAAGTTTCCAGGAAAGTCCAAATAGGCGACACCTGGACCAAGGGGGAAAAAAAAAAAAATTAAAAAGAATATCACATCATCAGTCCGAAAGAAATTGATAGTAAAATTTCTACCTGGTCGGCCGTAAGTGCAATACCGAACCGCTTTCTCGACATGCAATGGAATCAATGCGGTAGTGGGTGGACGCGCAGCGTACTTGCAATATGGTCGGGACAGTTCGACCTGTGGACATTCTTGAAAACCACCAATTCCTTCATGATCCTCATTCGTTGCACCGCCAATCACGAGAAGTGGCCAACAGTTTACTTGAGCATTTGCCATACCACCTTAAATATAACAGAGACTGCTATTATATCGAAGCGTAACATTTACTTCCAACTTTATACTCACCAACGACGTGCAGGAGACCTGGTCCTGAAACAACTAAGCAAACACCTGGCTTGCCTGTTAGGTATCCGATCGCTTGGGCGGCATAACAGGCAGCTTGCTCATTTCGCATACCAACATACTTCAGCCCAGCTACTTGGAAAGCCATCGACAGCTCAACAACAGGAATCCCAATGATGCCAAAGACATACTCAACGCCCTGGAATACAGAATCCAAAAGGTCAGAGTGTGTGATAAGCAATTAGACCGGGTAAGTCGACTTAGATAATATTCATTTTCAATGCGATGTAAAAAAAAAAATGGTAGATGGTTAGGTACTTTAATGATGTTCAGGTTTGAAGGTGTTTCATTAAAGCCAAAGAAGACATTTATGAACTCAAGAAGTATAGTACTACTTCAAAAAATGTTGAGGCAAGGGTGGAGGTTTGATCGGTTAGGTTTTTTCGAAACTAAAGATTCGGTTTTCCATGGAACTTTTTTTCATATAGAAATTTATAATTTTGAAAAGCCAAATCCTAAATCTTCGAAGTTCTATATCGAAAAGTAACATCGATCAACGAGCAGAGCATCATTTTTTTCGAGAACAGAGTCATTCGTTGAAGTCCGGTAATAATATTCCTTCAAAGAGATACATACTTAAGAATGGGATTCATTGAAATTTGAAAATTTTTTAAAATGTAACAAATTTTTCAAATTGGGAAATGAACTGTTTATGTAAATGTTCGTAGTTTTTAGAACTTATTAATGTTTCGTCAAGGATAACATATCGAAGAAACACCAATAAATAATTAACAGACGGAAAAATTTATACATGTACATTTAAGCCTATTAAAATGAGTTTGAAAAAAAAAAAAAAATAACGCTCACTCAAAATGGGAAAATTTCCCCAAGGCAATTTTCAAAGCTGAATGAATCCTCCTAAGGTATATTAGAATAGCAAGAACTGGTTGTTCAGAATGTTCGCCACATTATTATTAGTTTAGGCTGTAAGAGCACAGCGATCTAAAAGATCTTTTGTGTAGCCCATTTCAGAGTATGTTGAGACTGTTCATGAATCTCACAATCTCCGAAGGATTAATGCGACTTATTACTGGAGGACCCATTATTCGCGCGCCCAGACACATGAGTCTGCGCTCAGTCGTAGCCTGATAGTCGGTCCTGAGACATGGACATATGAGCTTTTTAGCCGCCCGCATGCCTTTGTGGGCTCACCAGTATTCATTTGTTCTTCCCATTTTCAAATCAGGTCATTTCTGAAGCTATTGTTAATCCTACAGACAGAAAGATTCTGGTCGAATGAAAGAGTTCGCCGCGGCCCTTTTGGCCAGACAATCCGCTCTTTGATTGCCTTCATGTCCTTAATGCGGCGGTATCTAGTATAGAGTTACCGTGCTCCTCTTGGAGAGGCTTTAAAGGAGCGCTGATAAACTTGTTTTTAGAGTTTATTGTGAATGCTGATAGGGCTCTTAGAGCCGCCTGGCTGTTCAAGAGGATACATATGCTGCAACCCGAAGTGTTCCTTCTTATGCACTCTCTCTCTGAAGCTCTAAGGCGTGGAACTCCGCCTGAAAAATAGGTGATTGTACGCCAATATACTGGTAAATCATTACAAAATAGAAAGGTGCATTAATTCTCTATCTTTGGGTATTCAATTTTTATTTTTTCAAATGGGTTGTAAACAACTTTTATCTCGCTTTCAAACTGCTTCGAAATTAGAGATTTGTTATCGCCACTTAAGCTTTTATTATTCATTGTGCCAAAGTACAAAAATCACCTTCTCATTTTCGATTGCAAAAATGAAAAATATTATAATTTGGACAGAATTTGTACTATTTTGCTCAATTCCCTGTTGTATTTTGAATTCGCAAATAAGTACTTTTATGGTGATTTATGAGTAAGGCTGCCAGGCTATTTTTATTTTACTTATTTATTAGCTATACGAATAATATAAAAAAAAAAATACTAAGCTTATATTAAAGAGGTACTGCTTTTGAAATTTCTTTCCCATATAAATATAATTTAAATCCAAAATCAGATCATTTATCAGATAACTATCAATTTGGGAATAAATTACATACGTAAAATGAACAGATAAACTAGATAGTCATTGGTATGGGAGCGAATTGCTATCGCGAAGTGTCTGCCGCCTGCGAATTTTTAAAAACATTGCACACCAATAAAATCGGCAAAATCGGCACAACTCAAAAAATCGTATTTATATAATCTTTTTTACATAAATGAATATTGTTCTGAATTAAATTCTGAGTCAATCACTATAAATGTTCCTTTTTTTTTTAAGTTTTGCTCTTCCTGCACTAATATGCATTCAAACATGAAAAAATTGTTTAAAATAAATACATACATTTAATTGTGCCGGTTTTATGATTTGTATGCGGTTTGTCTAAAACACAGGACGTCCCGAGGTAAACGGAACATCTGGCAACGCTTGAGTGAACTTTAATGAACCTTGCACCTTTATGAATATTAATATGTTATGAATAATGGCTTCTATCACTGATTTCACTCACCTGCTCCTTCAATGATTCAGCGATTATTTGTATTGCGTCTACTTCAGTCATTTTGAACTATGTATTTCAAACAAGAGGAAAGCAAGTATTAAATAGTGATGCACTATATCCATCGATACTTTTCATATCTCCGATATTTTTAATATCGATGTTTTATTCTTTGGTATTCGATTTTTTCATCGATGTTTGCAGTGTTGCGGCCTTTAATACGGGGTATAGACATGGCAAATGCTTGTCAAGCGTGGGTGTGTATATTACTCGCCGGTCGCACCTATGAAACATGTTTCGAAAATATCCCATTTGAATGCATGAGAAAGAAGGAGAAACAAAGATTGTTGCGGAACATTCAACAAACAATCATCTCTTTTCTTCCCACGTCTTTCTCTACTTACAAATTGTTACATATATTCCCTTTTAGAGTTGCATTGAGACCTTTTACACTCCCAAAAAACGCTCAATTCTCGATTACAATTATATATCGTTTTGCTCAGAAAATACGCCCGTTTACACATATCGTCAGCATCAGTGATGCCAGATTGTGGGTTTTTCCCCATATTGTGGGTTTTTTCACTCAAATATCGTGACATGGGGAAAAGTATGGGTAATTTTATATCGAAATTTATGCACTACATTTAAGGTATATTTACTACTTATGAGAATGAAAATCGTGTTTTCCCTCTTCCAGTACCATGCATGACTCTTTTTGCTGTATCTAGTCGCGTGTTCCCTAAGTGTTGTAAAGAAACTTGGTTTTTTTATTTAAGTCATGAATAAGACTGCAATTTTAAGTTACTTTTATTTTTTGTTATTTTCTTGATACTTTAATTAAAATATTAAAAAATTGTGTTTAAATCCAATGTTCAATTTTGAAATCGGTACGCCCATATTTTCAAAAAATCATTCTGGGTTTTTTCGTGGGTTTTTAGTTTTTGAAAATGGGGAAAAGTGGGTTTTTTTCCAATATATGAGGTTTTTTTTATCGATAAAATCTGGCATCACTGGTCAGCATCGTTCAACAAAAACGTAATTCGTTGGAGAGAGGAGAGCGGGAGAGGAATCCCCGCTCTCCTCTTTCCAGCAAAAATCGATCTGTTGAAGGATGTTGACGTACGTGTAAACGGTGCAATGAGAATTGGCGGTCAACAATTGGCTAAGGGCTCAAATACACCATAACGCCGGTTTACACGTACGTCAAAATCGTTCAACAAATTGGCGTTTGTTGGAATGAGGAGAGCGGAGATTCCTCTCCTGTTTGCCAAACAAAACTACCAAAAAACTACAAAAAAAAACTACCAATTTTGTTTATATTTTATCAACACCGAACCCAGTGGGAAATTTCGCCCTTGGGGAATAAGAAAAAGAATGCATTAACTCATTACAGAACACATTGCTTTCATCCACATCGATGTCCTACGATTTTCGCTCATTCCCACTCACGAAGGAAAGACATTCCTCTGTAATTAGAAAAAGAATGTGTTGGCTGAACTCACCTCACGACGATTCTTTGTATTACCAAGTAATGAAAATTATAATCAATTGCTAACCATGGAAATAAATAACACACATTTTTGGAATTTATGTTTGTTTATTTATTATTGTCTTTTTTTTTAACTTTAAAATTAAAAATATCAAACCAAAAGGTTCGCGAAGCTCGACATATTCATTATTTTCGTCCGTTGGGCCATCAAAAGAACATTCCGCTTCATCATTCGAAGTTCTCATGTGCTCCGTCACCGCAAGTAAACGCTTTTTTTCTTCTTCAATAAGCCGACGATAGCGACGTTTGCTATACATCATTTACCTTTTATTTTTATTTTATTTTTGTTTTAAATACGAAAAGTTGCACGTTTCACTTTGTTGAAATAATGGGACCAGCTGTTTTGTAAGTGTTGCTCTTCAAAACTTCATTACTTTGTAATACAGAGTTTCTCTCAAAGCTACATTTTAATTATTCTTTGCATTCCTTTTCTAGAAAAACGGTAATGCATTCCCTTAAACTAGAATTATGCAATGCTTGTCTATCAATGAATTCATTTATTCCTATAGAATTGAATATATATTGAAAGAAGAAAAGAATGACTTCTAAAACTTCCCACTGGGAAATGGTGTTTGTAGCAAAGATATTATTGTTGTCCTTGTTTCATATCTTAGGTTTTCCATTAGAACCCCCAAAAATCAGCCCGTGCGCACGGGCCTGTCATAGGTATATTTCAGGAATATGCACGAAATGCTAAAAGAATATAAAAGAATCCGAAGAGCTTTTGAAACCCGGTGGCTTTGATATCAGAAATGCGTCGAAAGTGTTTTGAAAAAGTGTGATGTATTATTACCATTGTTCAACTAAACTTCCGCGTAAGATAAATTAATATATTCTTGAGTATGTTGAACATACTATGTTCTCATGTAATATATCTCATGATAGATATGTTGCTTTTTATATATTCGGCGCTACTATGATAGTCTACACTTGATCGACAGTAGAAAAAGTTCTATCGGCGATAGATAAAAGCAAAATTTCGTATTAGTGGCTGTCCATTAATTACGTAAGGGAGATTTTGACCATATGAAAAGAAAAAGACCAAACATATGTATGATAAAAAGCACATCTAACACAATATATGTATTTTCGAAAAATATTTATTAGCTTTCTTGGATGATAATAAGTAAAGCAACCCAAAAATTGCAATATCGATGAGAAGAAAAAATAAATTTGTTTATGAAGGCGTATTTTTTTTTTACCTATTATAGCTGCAAGAGCTCAAAACGTTTAGTTTGATATGATCTATCTTCATATGTGATTTTTTTTTTACTGCATATGTTAATATTTCATGAAAAGAAATTTATGAATTAATTTTCATTCCGTCTGCAATTCTCATTGGCTTTGTGCGGATTTTCATATTAGCAGAAAAAAAAAAATAATTAGACGTTATCATGTAAAAATTATCGTGGGTAAATCGACTTTACAGACAAAAATTTTTAAATAATACTTTTAAATATCTCCTAAAGAATTCTTTAAATGAAAAATTCAAGTGTTCAAGTCTGATTTATTTCAGATAATCATAATCTAAATCTGCTCGATTTTCGTCTCCACAATCCTTATATCTGTTAATCCGGTGTGTCAGCAACACTCAAAGGTGGACTATACCTGTTTCTCATGCACTGCACAGAAACCATAGATGCTATTTGCCTCATATTTCACCCTAAAATTCATTCGTATCTCATTTATATCATTAAATTACCTTTGTTTTTGCTCATAATTAACTGAGAAATATAACCGAAAAAGAAGTGATTTTTTCCGAATTTCGAAAAATTTTCAGGTATATTTGGCCTTCCACAGGTAGCTTATTCTATCCCAAAACGAAATCGAAAGATAAGAGATTAAAATCATTTACTTGTTTAAACAAAAAATTCGAGGGCGTACACTTCTAATTGCCCGTAAATATGCATTTAAATTCATAGGTGTCTGGCCAGGCAACAAATGCCTGAACTGACGTTTCAAAATATGTGCATGTGCGGGGGTTAAAAGCAAAAATATAAAATAAAATAAAATTGTTGCAAGGAAAGCAATTAATCAAAGGAACCTAGCATTTCGCCTAGTTTAAGTCTTTCCATTTCTAATCTTTCCTTCATTTCTATATTTTTTAGCTCAATTTCCTTCTTTATTCTCATTCCCATCATTTTCAGTTTCCGATGCACCTTTAGTTCCTTTTCCCTCCGCAGAATCCATTCAGCATATTTCTTCTTTTCGAATAGAAATTTTTCTTTTTCCAATTCAAGTTCATCCTCCTTTAGCTTCACTTTTTTCGCCTTGATATCCTTGTGCAAAGCCAAGTACTTGGTCTGTACCCTAAGTACACGAGACAGTCCTTTGCACGAACAATTTGCTTGCGCCCAATAACGCGATATAGGATCAATGAATTCTGGCAAGAGAAGTGCCTTTTCTTTATTAGCCTCCTCATCGGTATGCGAATCATCGCTATCCAAATGAACGGGCTCTGAGTCGTGCATCAAGTCTCTAAAATCGTTTTGACTGTCCGTATCTCCAAAGGCTCCGTCAACATCATCCGAATGTCCAAATATTTCTTGATAGTCTTTAAATAACGGATGCCTTTTCTCTATGACGCCTTCGGATATAAGAAAGATAGAAAGAAAGATGGAATAGAGAATACGTTAATTGCTGAAGGGCAACTAAAAACAAAAACCCGACAGACGACTTTAAGTATACCTAGAGAGCATCATTCCCGCGTTCACAAATAGAAATCTTCAATTTGATACTATTATGTAAATTAGTGTTTCGTTGGACCATTCATGCGACTATTAAAATTTATTAGTCAATAGAAAAGCATAAAAAGGCAAGAAAAAAAAAACTGGTCGAGCAAGATTGTGGCATTTTTTTTTTGTGATCTCCTGAAATGATCTCTTGGCATTTCACCCTATTTTTTTTTTTTTAAATTCTTTTTTTTTTATTACTGACCTTGTATATTCTCTTCTTGGTCTGTCGAACAGGATTCCATAGAATTTGACCTCTTGTTAAGGTTTTTATATGCTCGTCGCATATTTTTAACTTTTGTCAGTATAGCAGGCCATTCCGCACGAAAGTTATTCTCTTCTATAAATTTCGTATAATACGACTGCGCATTTGGCTTCTCTATCGGTCGATTCCTTTTCAAATAGCTTATCAACTTTTCTTCCTCCCATTCCGTCCATCTCTTGTATGGTGCTTTGGTATTGGAAGCTTTTTTCCGCTTCTGCTTTTTTTTTTTTAGAAATAAAATTAAAAAAATTTTTTAATTTTGTCAAAGTTTATATATTCAATTTAACGTACACCCGCGCTATTCATTTCCAAACAATATTATTTATCCTCGGTGGCACCACTTGCACAACAGGCGATTTTGATTTCAACGGACTTTCGCCGAAATGACTTTCAATTGCGAGATCTTCTCGAGCCGTTACGGACGATCAACGAACGCTGTGCGAAGTAACTCCGACTTTGAATCGTTGAACAGTGCTGCCAGCTCGGAGCAATAGGAATGCCTACAAAATTTGTTCAAAAATGGATACATAAATAAAAAAAAAAGGGATCTCACAACGATAAATATATGTTTTCGGAGTCGCTTGCTATATGTTTTTTGGGTCTCTGAATCCAAAATTTGATGTAAATACAGCTCGATTGGGTCTAGTTTTCGCCATAAATTCATAGAATCATCCTCCTGCGGGGGGTTGTGGGCTTCTTTTTTGAGGGAATTGCGAAATCTGTTTGCGCTAGAGTTATAACCTAGATTAGGGCTTGGGGTCCCTATAACATGGGTTTGACACCTTGGTGGGGATTGCTTATAACATAGACGTAGCTTATAATCTAGATTTCTGTGCACGAAAAAACACCATGAATCCCTGTGAGCAAAAGATTCAGCATTGTCAGTGTACATATTCGAGATTCAGACACACGAATATGTTTCGGAACAATTCCATTTGTTTGCATGAGAAAGAAAGAGAAGCGCAGAACATTTAACAAACAACCGTCTTTTTACTTCGCTCGTCTTGCTTCACTTACTTAATTGTTTAAAAACATTGTTCGTGTGTCTGACTGTCGAGTAATAGGAAAACCCACAGGGACGAACTAGGCTGAAATATCCCGGAAAAGTGTTCAGCTGGCAGCACTGTCGTAAAATATTCAAACAGAATATCGATTTTTCTCTAACAGTCGAAGACAATCGAAAATCGAAGTTCGATGACGTGTTGAACCAGGGTTGGAACCTGGCGAAGAAGAAAGTGCAGCAGTTTTAACAAAAAAGGGCAGTGGATTTGAATTTTGCGCAGTAAAAATAAAAATCATTACAAATCTTTTTTTTATAACAAATATATATTTTATTCTTTTCAAATAAAAAGAAAAAAATAAACAAAAAGTATATTTCATGTAAATATTTCTCCATATTGCGCGTCTTCCAATGTGAAGCGAAGATTTTTGGCAAGATTTTTTTCTGTTATAACAGCTGTCAAACTGTTAATATTGCGACATATAAGCTTCAATGGAAAATCCAAGATGTTAAACAAGGACAACAATAGTATCCTTGTTACAAATAGAATTGCGGTGTTGATAATGTATAGCCAAAATTGGTATTTTTTTGGTAGTTATCGTTAGGATTTTGGTTTGAAAAAAAAAAATAGAGTGACACTAGGGACGAAAATCGCAGTAGATTTTAAGCTTTTCGCAGTGTCGCACTAGATGTCAAAAATTTCAAAAAAACGCAGTAGATATACTGCAATTGCAGTAAAGTTCCAACCCTGGTTTGAACCAGGGATGAAAAAGTAGCTACAACTGTACCTTTTTCGGCCCTATTTGACTTCAAAGGTACATTAAGTACAATTGCTTCGTTTTAGGTGCATTGTGTTTTTCAAAAAATTTTCCGCTCACTAAACCAAAAGAATGTGTAACAAGTAACAAGTGGTTAATTGCAGAATTATTATTATTTTTATTTGCTTTAAGAAAATTTGTCTGGCAGCTACCCAGTAATGTCAACTTTTAAACATATTTTTTTTTACCTTTGTTGATACACTGAATGAATGTTAAGTTTTTAATACAAAATTTTTTATAAAACCAATAAATAATTGGCTAATGATTTTTGGGTACATTGGTACCCAAAAATGTGATTTTTTTTTGTGAAATTAGGTACATTTGGAAATTCTCATTTTTCATCCCTGGTTTGAACTAACACTCTATTTACACGTTAAGACATTTCGATAATGAAACAAATTTTCGATGGTAAGGGAGGCAGGAGGAAGAGAGGAAAACGCTACCACACCACATCCCCGTGCGTCCCTAGCCCACAAAATGTGTGTTTTATTATCGAAATGTCTTAACGTGTAAATGGCCTCTAAGGCAAGCATTTAACCCTTTGATACCCGATGTAGCCTATAGGAGATTGTAGATTAGTGGCTTAAGACCATTTTTCCAAGGGAAGTCATTTTAGTCGATTTTATTTGTAATAAATTGAAGACATGTAAAAATAAATTCGAATTTGGAATTTTTGAAAAGGTAACGGGTTCTTTTGAGTAAAAATAAATGTAATCTGTAGCAATTTTTTTCAGATTTGAAAGAGGACTTTTTCTGCTTGGAGAAAACTTATTTCAGCACACATATAATTGATCCAAACGAGTTAAAACTACGCCTGTTTGAACAACACACCATTATCTTTCGTTATTAATCGGAAACGATAGTATTGGACAACAGATTAAAATTCGGGCATCAAAGGGTTAAACCTTTCGCAGCGGTTTTCTTTTTGAATTTTCATATATATATATTTTTAATTTTTTTGTTGATTTTTTTAAGTTTACTTTAGTCTAAAAAAGAAATAAATGCATTTTAAAATCTTTCTGCCTTATTCATAGAAATGCTAAAATGGATTTTACTAAGGGCTATTACAACATATTTAAAATAATTTTAAAAAAAAATCGATTTCATTTCACCAAGAAATTTTTAAAATATTTTAAAAACAATTTTAAATACTAGCAGTCGTTTAATTTTTAAATATGTAACAGCTTTATGGCGGTAAAAAAGTGATTAGATTCATTTAAAATTTTACGAAAAAATCTGCGCAAAACAAACAAGCAAAGCTTTAAATTTATGGATTCGGATTACAGCGATATGAGACTGATGAAAAATGCGGCACGTCCATGCTCTAAAAATATTTATTTCAATCATTTGTGATTTGATTGATACCCTGACATGGAGCATGTCTGACACATTTTGCTATACTTAAAAAACTTGCATATTGAAAATGAAATTTAAAATAAAACATTTTTTAATTTAATTTTAAAATTTTTTAAAAATATGTTTGTATATTGCCTAAAAATCATTTTAATTTCATGTATTTTTGACAGTAAAGTCACCGTAAAAAAGGCTTAAACAACGTTTTATTTCTATGAATAAGGCTATTTAAGTTTTTGAGGGTATAGGTATCAATGTGTTCCATTCGTCCTATATATTGGGGCATTTTACATAGTAAATTTATAATTTAGTCGTGCTTTAACTTTTGTTGGGACATATATAACCCTGCTGATGCGAAAGGGTTAAGGTTCTTTGTCGCTCTAAACTGTTCGGGCGACAACTCAACAACTCAAAAGTAAAAGCAAAAATCAGAAGTTTTTAATGGAATACATACGGCGCAACATTGAATTTGATATAGAACGAAATTTATTTAATCCACATTTTGATGATAAATTGTGATTTTCCTCCTTTCCCATACAATGCAACTAGTTGAACTGCTGACAACTAGACAGTCGAAACATGTTTTTCAACATGTGGCTAAGAATCAAAAGGAATTCCTGATCGAGGATAAAGGTATTTAAAGATCCCCTCTTCAATTAAAAATAAGGGAATTCACTTTACATACAAATAATAATAATAATAAAAGAAAGTGGATCTTTTGAAGATTTATTTTTAATATACGTACTCACTTTTAACAGCGTCGTAAAAAGCAAGAGGACTTAAATATATTCACAATTAAAACGATTTTAAACTAACGGATTTAATAATGTAATTTATAAAGTAAATTGTATGTATGTAGTATTTGAAATACTGAAAAGCTTCAAAGAACTAGAAAAACCTAATTCTTTTAGATTTCGATTTACAGCTTAGTATTGACGATCTCCTCGCGCGATGAGCTTTGGTCCAAGTCATTCCATTTTTGAATATTTCCTGAACCAATAATCCAGAAAATAATGGCAGGAATAATGTAAGCTCCGGCACCTATGAGGAAAACCCAATGCCATTGATCGATCGTGTTCTAAAACGGAGAAGAAAATGAGGTTAGTCGAGCTTCTTGGATATCCTTAAGTCGCTCAAGTAGAACTTACGCTTTCCTTTGTAAAGGCTGCAACGATCATTGGCGAAAATATTCCCGGCGTCGTTCCAACGCAGTTTATGATTCCGTAAAGGGTACCTGCGTAGTTCGGCGCTAAGTCTTGTGAGTTTTGTAAATTGGAGGCCGTTGCAGCGCCATTAAAGCTCATCGATAGTGCCATGATTGCAACACACACATAAGGATCACGCCCAAAGTAGGCCAATAATATGAAGAAAATACCGGGCATGATGTGAGCTGTTCAAGAAAATGCATTCATTTCAATAGCCCGGAAAATTTGAATACGCAATAAGAAGAACAAGAAGAAGAAGTTCTTAAGTTCGTATGAATGTACTTACAAGGAATACAGAATATTTTTCGTATTTTCGTCACTGAAAACCATTGTTTCCGTCTTATCAGATCAGCTAGAGCTCCAAAGCCGAACGCACAAATTAATCTTTACAAGATAAAAAGAGTAGATAGAAGAGCATATAGGTATCTATGTATATGTGTCTGTTATATCCCAACAAACCAAAGTGTAAATGTTAGGCAACAAATTATTTCAAAAAACTTTTTGTAAGCATAATATATAAGTGATTTATAAAAACTTACAAAAATCCTTATAAAAAACGTTTTGTAACTCTAAAATCCACACATTTAAAAATCACTTACAAATATCTCTAAAATAAATCTTTTATAAACATTAAATATAAACTATTTACAATTGCTTATAAAACGGTTGCTTTGCTAGCATTAACAAGCTTTTCAAAAACTTGTCTTGCGCATATAGAAAAAGCCCGCTATGTGAATCAAATTGTAGATTTTTGACAAACCGGAGTATTGCAGCTTATTGCTCTTGCAGCTTGTTATATCTTATAGTGCGCAAATTTCAAGTGACAAGCATACGCGTCGCATATAAAGGTCATGAAGATTCAAATTCAAAAATAATTCATGAAGATTTTAATGAATGCTTGTTAAACAAAAATCTAGTTTAGGATGTTTACACTATAATAAGGTTCTTCGTACTTTTGTACTTAAAGTGTTTGTTTTATAAAAATTTAATAAATGTTTGCTAAGCAAAAATATGTTATGTCTTTTTGATTTGCAGACAACAGAATTGGTGCCAAGCTTGGAATAACGTTTACTAGCTCACTTACAATACCTTTTCTTGAAATAGGAAGTGTTCGTTTTTACAAGTTATTTATACACCGTATATAAAGACCTTTAAATAGCATTACAAAACATTAAAATATAGTTTCAAAGGAAAATTATTAAGCTTCCCATGAATGTCTTTTGCAAGCACTACAGAATACTTTAATAAACGTATTTGTAACAAAATGATAAGCTTATAAAAAGTGCCGTTTCGTTGGTTTTCGCTTATACTGATATGTTTTTAAAACGAACTTCCAAAGGCTTTGAAACAAATTGTAAGCCTAGCTTGAGTTGACAAGATTAAAAGAGTAGACTTACTATTATCTATGTGAAATTGTTTGTTGATATTATACACGGCGAAGAACGAACAATTACCTTGCCAAGTGTGGAGCGCTCGAAAGGAAGCCTGCTGATGATAATTTGAATCCAAGAACCTAGTGAATGAGAATCATATATTTTAAATTACATCCATATGTATGTACCAACATATATTTGAATAAGAAGTGTTTTTTTTTTTTTTTTTTGTTTATATGAAATTACCTCGCTTAAAAACTTTGGTGTCGCCGTTATAAGGAAGTACAGACCCCACATACTTCCGTAGTGCAATAATGTAAGTCCCCAGAAAGGCAACGAGATCAAAAGATTTAAGAATGGCGGCCATTTCTAGATTGATGGGAGAAGAACAGAGATTCGATTTTATAGGTATTGGAAGGCAAACTGTGCATGTCGCATCATGTATCACGAACCTTTTTACCGGAAACTGAATTTCCTAGACTGTCTTCGATATACGCGCGTTCCTTGGCGCTAATCGTTGTGTGTTTTGCCGGACTGTCATCGACTACCAAGTACCAGGCAATGCAAACAATCGTCACAAATATAGCGACACAGTAGAACGACCATTTCCAACCGAAATTTTCAATTATAAGACCACAAATTGGCCATGTTATCACCGTCCCGAAGGTACCGCCCATAAGAGAGGCAACGAATTTTCCCTTTTCATCTGGTGGTGACCATTTGGAAATTAAATTGTGGCAAGACGGATAAACAACTCCCTAAAAATATATATATATATATATTTATATATTTAGGTATATGTATATTTATATATAAAACAAACAAACCAAAAGAAATAGGTTCCAATCTTCAATTCGACTTAAAAAAAATTTGAGCTTAGAATTTACTTTGAACTAACCGTTAGAAAGCCAATAAAGAATCGCAGTACCCACACCGCCCAAAAGTCCCATCCGGCCGCTAAGGGTGTTAGGCCTGTAAGAATCCCCGACAAAAAGCAAGCCATCCCAGCCACAGTTTTTCCTCCAAAGTTTTCAGCCAGCATGCCAGATGGTAACGAGGTTATGAGGTAGCCATAGAAATACGCACCCAAAAGCAGTCCTTGATCGTCTTGACTCCAGTCATACCGAGGACCATACTGCAACGAGTCGGAGATTAATTTTTGCAATTGACACTCCTTTACAAAATCTTTACTTACATCTTTCAAGGTGTCAGACGAGTTAGAGCTTGATCCCGTTGGATTGACCATAGCTATAATGCTAATGGAGAGGTTAACACGCATCATGTAGCTCATCAGACACGCCATAAATAGCATGATTGATATATTTAGACGTTTCGGAATTTTTTCTGTTAAGTAGTAGTAAGAAGAAGAATTATTTATAAGAATAACGTTTGAATAACGAACGACATACATAGGTACATATACAATATGCTGCGCTAAATTTCAATTCGTTGGCAACACTGCAAGTTATACGTTCATAAACAAAACATTTTTGTTTTGTAGTTATATTAGATATGTGGCCCTGGGATAGCTCTTGATCCCAGGGTCCGAGGTTCAATTCCCCGCACAGGCGAAACGGAGTGTAATATTCCAAGCCTAGAACAGCTTTTTCAAAAAAATCACATGTTAGGGGCACCCAGCAGTTATTTGTAACCGATGGTAATGCAAAAAGTAATTCAAAAGGCGTACTGTTTATGCATTACAGAAACGATTATTTTTAACACGGCGATGTCCTAGCGAATGTAATGCATAACTTTTTGCATTCCCAGCTGTGCAAAAAGTAATCGAAAAAGCTTGATTTTGTAATGCATTACTGTTTGCATTCTCAAGTAATGCAAAATAGATTGAATTTACGGGTTTAAATTATTGCCTAAAATTATGCTTACATTTTTTTGTTATTAAGAATACATATATACAAAAATGGTTTAACTTTTCATTTTCGGATACACATTACCTTTTCGATTACCTCTCCATGCAAATTTGTTCAATTTACTTTGCATTCCTATTTCATCGAAGAAAAAATGCATTACTTTGTTACGGCACTTCCTAAATAACTGCTGGGTTCAACCTACCTACCTATATTAGATATATAGCTATGTATTTCGAATCGAATGAAATTCTAAAAACTAAAGCTCACGGCTTTCACATTTGACAGATTTCAATCTAACGCAAGCACGCATACACGTACGCATGGAAGCTTTCGATTAGTGAAAACTTGAAATGCCATTAAACGTATAAGGCCAAGGACAAGTTAAGAAAAATTTATGTACATATGTATTTATGTGATATAACGAATCTTCAACGCTACATTATGTTACGCACCAAGTTACGCACATGCGTTACGCATTGTTACACCGGACGTTCATTGGAAATGACAAAAAAAAAAATCTTTTGAACATTCCTTTCCATCCATTTTCTACCATTTTTCGAACGTTTGTACTGGATATTGGTACTGGGAGCATCTACTTATGGTATGTTCACTTAAGAACGTTTTTTTAATTATCTCAAAAAGTACCCATTCGATTTTAATAATTTTTTTTGTAATAAATGGTAATACTTAGAGGTATTTTATAGTTAGAAAGTGACGCGAAAACGGGAGTACACTGAAAAAAAAAATTTTTTTTTGTGGAAAATTTTTTCTCTGTGTACATATAACGTTATGTTTTTTTACGTTATGTTAAGTTACGTTACGTTATGTTATGCTATGTTATGTTATGTTATGTTATATTATGTTATGTTATGTTACATTATGTTATGTTCATTCTGTTATGTTATGTACATTCTTTTATGTTATAAGTATTATATTATGTAGCATAATGTCATTTTTTTGTGATGTTATGCTACGATAGGATATTTTATCCGGTATGTTATCCGGTATATTATAACCGAATGAAATCTAATAATTTGGATAAACACAGTTTTATTAGGTTGCTATCTCAAAGTTGTAAATTTGCAAGACTAGTGGCTTAACTTAAGTCACGAAGTCAAATTAAGTAACTTAAGAAGCACCTTAACCACGGCCTAGAGTTATATTCATACAGTAAAATTCGGTTATAACGATACCGCTTATAACGATTATAATCGTTATCGGTTATAGCGATGAACATTTTATTTAAAGTTTAGTTCGGTATTCTAATTCTTCTTAATTTCTGTTACCGGATATAGCGATTATCGGTTATAGCAATGAATTTTTGCTAGTCCCTTCGACATCGTCATAACCGATTTTCACTGTAGTTGTAATGAATACGAAATAATGAAAAAGGTTATAGTTTAGCAAATTGAAATATTTCATTATTGGTGTGGGCTGTTTTCCTAACCTAATCTCATTTGTGAATGCTGTATGTATGTATAATGTGTAATACTTACGACCGAAAATGTTGATGAACGTCATTTTGAAGATCTTGTTGGAAGCAGCTGCGATCGGCAATGTTTCGGAGAAAATTCACAACTTCGATTTGTTTATCAGACTTCCATTAGTTCATAATTGAAAGTCTGTAACGAAAAATGAAATGTGGTTTGTTAGAAAAATTTCCATAAGTATGTCACAAAAAAAAAAAAAAAAAAAAAAAATAATAGCGGATACTGCATTCATTTATTCAAAACGGTTTATAAATACTACAAGCTAAGAAATTGGAGTAACTCGCAGCGACCTGCAATCTAACGAACCAAACAATTGAATAAATACAAAATAATAAGAATCTTAACCCATAGCGGCCACTAATATTTTAATGAAAATTTCGAGAATGCAATTTTTTCATTTTAACCCTTAAATGCATGATAAATATGTAAAATATGTGGGAAAAAATTTGCACCGAATAAAATTGGTTTATTAACCTTTAACTAAATCATATATAGAATAAGTGGTGACAAAATTTAAAGGGTTAAAGATCAATTAATTTACTTGTTTATTGACAAATAATGAAATAATGAAAATGACTCATTACCCATGTTCATCGTCAGCCACCAGCACTATACCTCAAAATAACACCGGATTTTCGATAGAGTGATATAAAAAAGGCAAGTTGAAAAATAAGTAGATAGAGGATATACATATTTAAACGAAAGTGACCAGATGTTTTCCAATAAAAACATAGATATCTCTACAAACAGAAGGTATGGCCTCAATACAAGATTTTTTGTTTTCGAATGCATTTCGTGGAGACATGTAAATGGGTCATATGGCCATTTCCACTTTGAAGCTGCTACATCCATACATATATGGTCATCTCCACACGGACGCGACGCTTACGTGAGTATTTTTAAGCCCATATGGACCCACAGTTCCACTTATCTGCATGCATGCGCATTTTGCGTACAGATCTCTCCAGCTCACGCGATATTGGAAAGTAAACTTAACGTGCGAAATTAACGGCACATTTATTGTTCGTGGCAAGTACGAAAAATTCAAATCGAATCCGATATAATCGGATCATCTGGTCACTTCAATAACAAGTTTAAGATCAAGAGGAAATGCGATTACATTTTCAATAGAAATATTAAGTACGCATGTCTCTGAGTTCTCAGTATAATTTATAAACTAAAGAAATAACGACGTTTCTTTGTCAAATAAATGCAGTAGAGGTAATATTTTCTGTCTGCCTGCCCGCTCCGCCTGTCTGTACTTACTTCTCTTATTCTCAATTGCAGTGAGATGGACTGTAAAATATCATTGCAAATTTTTTATAATTTTTTTATTTTTTTTTTTAATTTGTTTTATTTAACATTGTATTAAATTACAATCTGTCATAAGACAATAAGTAAAATAAGATCGTTAATTAAAATCGACAGTAATAGCGAGCCTTCGACTGTCTTATTGTAAATGAAAACAAATAAACCGAAGACTCGTTTTTAATACAAAGTACATATGTATGTATGTAGGTGCCGAAAAATAGATTCAAAGAATTTTTCATTTTACCTTCTAGGGTATGTGGACGATTTCACGCCGTTTGCTTATCAGATGTCCAATTCGAATTTTTCGGCCTCAGCCAGTAAATATTTACAGGGATTTTGAGATGGAAAGGAAACCCGAATGCTCCTATTTTGCTGAACGGGTCCAAATGGTTTTTCTTAAACTTACCACCCATTAAACTCAAAACCCATTTGAATGCACATTATATCCCATAAAATCTATCTGAAGAGTGGTATTTCTCTTTTGTGTTTCTAGTCGACTTAACTTTTGTGACCATTATGAAAACGAATAGTGGATCATAGCAGCTTCATCCGTTGTATGATGTAGTAACAGTGCCGGTTTCAGCACTACCAGCGCCCTGGGCAAGATATTTTCGTGGCCTCCTAACTCCAATCTAGGGCAGTCTCAAGTAAGTTTAAAAAAGGTCCCATTATATCCGGCGCCCTGGGCGGTTGTCCAACCGGACCCTATCCAAACGCCGTCACTGTGTAGTAAAAGACTCACTCTTATTTTCCACTATGATACAAAATCATTTGAAGCAATTATTTGGAAAGAATTGGTCAAATGCAAAGGAAACCGATTTGAATAAAGCAATATTTTCAGTGCTTCATATAGATTTCCCCCTATAAAGGAATAAAGCAAAAGAATAAAAAGAATGAGCTACTAAATCTGGATTGCTTTCTGCCGTTTTTGTTTGATTTTGCTTTGGCAGTTGCATCCACATTGGAATTTCCTGCGGTTTTAGCAATGACTGAAATATATTTAAAAAAAATTTTTTTTTTTTTTTTTGTTACCTCAGATAAGATGCCTTAATCGTTTTACGAAATGCTGATAAAAATCTTTAATGCTTGAATCTTTATGGCACGATAAAATCATAATTGAAACCATAAAGTCGAAGATGTTTTTTTAGTAAAATATTGAGATAGATAGAGATAGAGAGAGAGAGAGAGAGAGAGAGAGAGAGAGAGAGAGAGAGAGAGAGAGAGAGATAGAGCGATCGCATTTTTGGGGACACATTTTCGGGGGCATTATCAGGCATCGGTCTAGAATCCAACACATAAAGTTTCGACCGTAAAAAGTCATCATGATTGACAATTCAAGTGTATGAATTATTTTAATGATTATTGCCAATTGATTAGCGCCCCGATCGTTCGTCAAAAGTGATCGCGCCGGCGTAGAGAGGAGAGGACAGAAGAGGAGAGGAGAACTCGTATCTAAATGTGCTAATAAATTATTCATTTACAGAAGATTTCATTTATTTATAGTTTATCTAGATAGCTTTCTTGAGAATGCTGTTGAGCTTACCTATAGTCAGGTGAGTTTTTTCTCTCCCTCAGTATTATTGATTTTCATTCTCAGATATATCATGTAAGGGATTCGAGTCTTGGCGATCTTTTGATATCAGGTTAACCATCGTCTGCTCGTAAGCTCGTGTACTCAATCGAGTAAAACGTGGTAGGGCGGCATTAGGCACCATACTGGCTGTACGTGCTTCATACTTACCATTGAATTAACTTATGTAAGTAAGGTACGAGAATATATTTGGATTTTTTGCTTTTTTTTTTTTTGACGAGCAGAGAAATACTACGTTGTGCAATCATGCTATCTATTTCTATTTGCATTTCCATATCAACTTCCATTTCCATTTCATTACTCTTTACGTCCGTTGTAGCGAGATTTGCGGGGAATTCGTTTTTTACGGAATTCAATGTCTTTGGTTACATTTGTTTACACTATTCGCTTGACTCAGTTTTCAATTCTGATTGATTTAAGCTTGACATTAGCCGTAGCTGAATGATACGCTTTCAAATATACATATATACATATATACAAATATATATATTTTTAAATATTTTTCTGTGTTATTCGACTTCAAACTGAAATGTTGCCTGTGTGATTTGGCTGTTAAGTCATTGCCAAAAAAAAAAAAAAATTGTTGTAACAATACATTTAAATTCGTTTTTAGTTTTAATGTGGTCTTTTTTTTTATTTTTTTATTCGGACGAGAATGACTCAAGAGCACCGAATTCTTGTCACGTGCCGCGTTTTGACGTATCTCAATGCAACTTGATTTCGATTGGTAAAGCTTGGGATTTCCCGACCTCGAAGAAGTCATTTCCTTTGACTGTTTCTTTTTTGTTTTTCTTTTTTTCTTTCTTATGACTGCACTAATTTGTGTGGCAACCGATGTTTGCTTCCTTAGTAAGTAAACCGGACGCTTTGAAATATCTTCAACGATTGAGACGTGCTCGAATTTTTCGATAAATTCGATTTGTTGTCAACTGCATTTTAGTTTATTTTGCTGCCGTGCAACTTTTGAAATGTTGTTTATTTATTTCTTTTCTTTTTTTTTTTACCAATTTATTTGAATAACATGTTTAGCAAAAAAAAAAAAAAAAAAAAAAAAAACATGTCATTTGACGCAAGTAAAATTAGCAAAAACGAATAGCATAAAAAAAGATTTGCCAATATAAGCCATAAAAAAAAATTCTACGTGCGTCTTTTCTTAATTAGCTCAACTTAATTCAATGCTACTTCTTTGTTTATTTTTTTTTTAAATTTAATTTTTTTTTATTTTTTATTTTGCCTCACTAATTTTATGCTCTTGAATATTTTCCATAGTAAAGGTCGTCGTTTGAACTCCTCATAAAAGGCAAAACCAAATTCTTTTATTTTGCTTCAATATGTTGTTTTTGAGGACACCCAGAATCGTGGCGTTTTCTTCTGAGAATGAACTCATTAAGCATCAGTATCAGGTTCATTCTTTTCTATTAAAAGACCTTGAAAGAGTTATTAGGGGCTATTGAATTGCATATAACACCGGGTTGTTTGGGGGAAAAAGAAAAATTTCTTAAGGATAAGAATTGAGCAAAAAGCAAACATACACTCAAAAAATTCCGTCGTAGAATCTACGATATCCGACGTAGAATCTATTATATCCGCAATTGATATAGGTCCAATTGCAAGATATCATAGATTCTACGACCGCTTTGCAGTAGTTTCTACGATGAGGAATGTCATTGTTTTCAACGATATATAATGTAGATTTAACGATATTCCATCTTAGGAACTATGATGTTATTTCATAGGAACTACGATATCAAATCATAGGAACTACGGTTGTCAAATCTTGAAGTACATTTCGATAACTTCTTAATTTTGATATGAATTCTTGTCGGCGGGTTCGATCCCTGCTCCAGCGAGCGTATTTTTTTTTTTTTTTTTTTTTGAAAAGTAGATAATTTAACTTTTACATTATTTAAAAACCTGAGAAATTAAAGATTTTACCAAAATTTGTATGCTTAAAAAATTTAAAAAAAGATTCTATAGGACTTTCTTGAAAGAGCTTGTGCGTGACGTTTTGGAAGGCGCAATGAAAGCAACTCTATTTATTTGGTTGGCAACTTACTTTCTGTTTCCCCGTAATATTTGCTTTGAAATTTACTTGCCTGTTTTATTCTCCATTTTTCCACAAATTCTTTTCTATTTGACAGGGTTCGAGTTCGAACTCGGACCTTCCAGATTACAAGTCTAGCACACTTCAACTACGCCATCGCGTGATATGATTTGAGCTTGCTAGTTTTATTATATCAATATAAGTGGGAAACAGTAGAAACTATTAGATTGACAGTAGAACTTATTGTATTTTACGTAGATTCTATGACATTTCCATCGTAGATTCTACGATATTTAAATCGTAAGATCTATGATGGACATATTTCTTCCACAGTAGAAACTATTTTATTTACAGTAAAAACTTATTGTATTTTACGTAGGTTCTATTATATTTTTCTACGTCTTCCTATCGTAGAAACAACGATGCAAAATTTTTTCAGTGTACATGTATAAGTTTCCTTTCTCTCCGATCACACTGCCAACTAAAATACCAGCTCCACAAGATGCACCCTGTTGTAGTTGACCCTGAATGCAGACTTTTTCTCCAAGACGAAGAGACCGAATTCCATGTAATTGAGAGATTTTGTTGCCCCATATAGGCTGAGACTACGGCTCATAGTCTTCAACCCAGTTTAAACTTTTTGAAGGTTTAAACTTTCAAATGATAGTCTTCAGGATAGTTTAAACCAGGTTTATTTATTTTGACATGAAAATTCTTGAAAGATTCAAATATAGCAAAGGTATTTGATCGTCTTAAACTGGAATGAAGACTAAAAGAATAAATTCGAAAATTTAAACTTTCGAAGCTCTTAAACCGAGTTGAAAACTACGACCCGTAGAGTCTTCAATAAGACCTTCCAAAGCTACAGCGTGATGAGGAACGAGCACCATCTTAATGTCTTCAGGAACGTCATAAGGAAGGTCGGGGGAATACTGGAAAAAATCAACTAACTGGTACTACATAAATGGCAAAATAGATCTGCTATGATCACTGTGCTTCTATTTCGTCACAGGAAGAAATCCATAAAATTAAAAACGAAACGGATAAGAGTTCTTAGCTTCAAAAAATGCCTTTATATTTTATAATTTATAAGTTTGAATTCATTTTGTTTCAACTCCAGAACTTTTTCCAAAAAAGCCAGAAAATTTAAGAATGCAAGAACGAGAAAATTATTAATAACGAATTTTTTTTTTAGATTATTTTTATGTTTTTATAAAAAAAAAAGTTCTTGTCTCTGCGTAAGCAATCCTTGTGACTTTCTAACCGACGTCCATGTCGCATCTAAACGATATTAAAGGAATAAAAATAAAGAATTTTACTGGGTAAGAAAGAAGTTGATGTGGCCCTGCGCAAGCACCAACGAGTTTTGTTAATGGAATTTTATTTTTAGAATGTTGTGTTTCTGATTTTTAATTAAATCAAATTTCTTTTTGGTTTTTTTTTTCTTCATTTTTTCTTGAATATCGAATTAAATTTTTTTTATGAGAAATATTTATAGCTTCAAAGAATTTTTTCTCATGCAATTTTTAAAATTTTTTTTTATTGAACCGTGAATATTCAAAATTATTTAACGTGAAATGGACCTGATTCAAACATAAGAGTACGTTAAAGCATTTAGCATCAATACTTGCGTACTCATTAAAGGAATTTTGAAGACATTAAGAATAGTGACTGCTATGAAATCCTTACGCATAAAAATAGTCAGATGCAGATTAATTTAAAGAGAATGAGAGAATGTAGAAAGGGACAATAGTAGAACGTTGAACAAGTAGAAAATTAGTCATGCAATTAATTTGTGTAAACATGTTTGAAAGGGACAGAAGGAAAGTGAATTAGAGACGGATGAACAGGAGGAAAAGTAGGAGTCAGGTTGCAGAGAGCGAAGAGAGAGAGGGAGAGATTAAGAGAGAGATAGGAGGAGAGAGGGAGAGAAAGAGGAGCGAGAGTGGAGAGAGGAGAGGAGAGAGAGGAGAGAGAGGGAGAGAGGGGAGAGAGAGGAGAGAGAGGGAGAGAGAGAGAAGAGGGAGAGAGGGGAGAGAGAGAGAGGAGAGAGAGAGAGGAGAGAGAGGGAGAGAGAGGGAGAGAGAGGGAGAGAGAGGAGAGAGAGGGAGAGGAGAGGAGAGAGAGGGAGAGAGAGGGAGAGAGAGGAGGAGAGAGAGGGAGAGAGAGGGAGAGAGAGGAGAGAGAGGGAGAGAGAGGAGAGAGAGAGAGAGAGGAGAGAGAGGGAGAGAGAGGAGAGAGAGGGAGAGAGAGGGAGAGAGAGGAGAGAGAGGGAGAGAGGGAGGAGAGGGAGAGAGAGGGAGAGAGAGGAGAGGAGAGGAGGGAGAGGGAGAGAGAGGGAGAAGAGAGAGAGAGAGAGAGGGAGAGAGAGGGAGGAAGAGAGAGAGAGGGAGAGAGAGGGAGAGAGAGGAGAGAGGAGAGAGGGAGAGAGGAGAGGAGGGAGAGGTGAGAGAGGGAGAGAGAGAGGAAGGGAGAGAAATGGAGGCAGAGAGAAATGGACCCAAAAGATGAAACAAAGAATAGAAGCGGGAAGAATTCTGCGGGATGCGAGCTTCGTCAAAGGAAACTCAGGGCCCAAGGGAACAATTTTCTAGTTCTGTAATTTCTCTCTAAATGCTTGCTTATAGTGCTAAGTTATCTTAGGACCGGGAGGTTTCACGTCCCAAACTATGGCTGCTGATTTAACAAAATATCAATAGATATTTTAAGATTTTTGCGAAAAATGACTAAAAATCGATTTGTATGCTCAGCTGGGTAATTCCATTATTTAATTAATCATAAGTATTTGAAATTTTTCGCATGAGAAATTAGAATTTTTTCCTATTACCAGAGACAGTGTGTAAAATATTGCACATTTAGTAGATGAAATCAAAACAATCAATCGAGAACTGATCCCTTTCGCAACCAGAGGGGACGGATAAAAAGTTCGTGTTTTATCAAAAAAAAAAAAAAAAAAAAGTAAGGGTGTTATAGTCAGGCGAACCTGACAATACAATAACCGACGATGATTTTATCATTCATAATTTTTTAATTGTAACCTTACACCGGTTTCTGGTATCAAATGATGAAATGATTGGACAAGTAATGAATACACGATCACGATAGACATTCGAATTTAATGCAATAGATGTTCGCTGCTCCAAAGCAATGCATCGGAACGAAATTAAATTAAAAAAAATTTTTTTTTAAACAATTACCTAAGCAATATGTATTTTCTTTTTTTTTTACGAGCACGATGGGCGGTGACGCTGGGCTTTTAAAGGAGTATTTTTTACGAGCGTAAAATAAATAACGATCTTGACGGCTAAGCCGTTAAAATGAAATGTTTGCTGTTAAAAATGACACAACGAATGTTATTTCCAGTCAAAAATCGAGATTATACATCATTATTTGCGAAGATTCTGCGAGAGTTGTGAAAATTACGCAAAAAGCAAGACTTTTCAACATTGCCATCAGCTCAAAGATTGACGCGCACGCGTGGTCGTTATTAACATTTCGTTTTTACAGCATCTCTGAATTCCAATGAATAAAAAACAAGTAAGGGTGTTATAGTCCGACGAGCCAATACAATACAATACCGTATAAATTTTTCTCTGCGGAAAAAGGAAGTATTCTAAGCGTCATTTCAAGAAAAAATGTGATGATCCTTGCTCAAAAACGTTCGATATTCGAACTTCTTTTAGACTCCTTTCGCAAGTCTGCTTAGAATGCTAGAATTTTTTTGTTTTTTTTTCAACCCTTAGGAACCCGGAAATATTTAGAATTACACAGTCCAATTCTAAATATGCAATTTTCTTGCCTAAGAAATTATGCTGTCTTGAATAAATGCTTTTGAAAAGGCATCTTACATACATACATATTTGATGTTCTAGTGGGTGTGGTTCAAGGCAAAATAAAATGTCTGACATATCTGATTGTTCGACTCGCCTCATTCTGACGCTCTTTCTTTCCTGTTTCGAACGAGATTCTGTAATTCGAAGAAATCATTAAAGTTGAACTTCAATATTAAATGTTTTTTTTTTTTGTTTTTTTTTAGAGGCGATTGGAAAACATTTGCCTTTTTAATTACAATCAAGGTTACGCTTCGCAAAGCTTTCAACTTAAGTCGTGCTGCAAATTGCAATTTTAAAAATGTCACATACTTTGTTTTTTTTTTTTTTTTTTTTTTTTTTGCAAAAATATGTTTCGGGAAATTATCGGAATGTGACATTCGAAGAATGAAGCTGAATCAAGCGATAACCGCGGAAAGTCTCGAAATAAAAATTCGTATGATACTCGGTCGTTTGTGAACGCGATTTATGAGAAGCCGAATCGGGAATGTTATAGACCTACTTTTTATTTTTAAACATTAAACTTGAAGGCTTATAAATTCTGTCTTGAGTCCACGCACCATGTCCATTCACACTGGGTTGTTCGAATGGCGTCTGAACTTAAATATCGTTGAGTTATGATGCTCTCTGCCATTAATGGAGACATAAAGTGTGAGAGGGTTTTCGGTAAATGGAAATTATTAAGAGACATTTCATGATGTCTTCATTTTGGGTTTTTCCCGAAAAAAAAAATAATAAAATTTTTTCCCTTGTGACTTTGATGTGAAAGATTAAAGTTTTTGTAAACAATTAACAGCCAATGTTACTACACACTTGCACACACGAATTATCAATAAGAGTTCCATGTTAAAAAAGGTGCAACGATTACTTGTGAACGCCAATGCCATTCATGTGCAAATTTCGATAGAAGTGAGGAGTTGATGAAACCGTCGATGCTATCATTGGCATATTTCCGGCTGGGTTTGCCCATACAATAATTTCTCCCTTCATTATTCATAAAGGAAATTTTTGGATAAATACCATTTCCCACAATTCTCTATCGTGATAATCTCATGTCCAAAAAACAATTTTTTCTATTTTTATCACTACCAACAGTTTGATTTATTCTTTCCCCTTTTCCTCTTTGGTGTGATATATTTTTTATTTATTTCCATGCGAAAAGTTTTTAGGCTTTTCTTTTATCCGATAACTTTTGAATGACATAAAATGAAATTTCCCACAGAAATTTTGAAACAGTTGAAATACTTTTCTGCCTTATCTTATGGCAGATATGGCCTAAAAAATAATTAAGTAGGTCAAAGAGTGTTACGGTGAGTGTGACTCCCGAGTGGCAGCCTAACGTCGGCCAATAGAGACGGGCGCGATCATAATTTTGTGCGAAACGACAAGACAAGACAAGACGCGACACATGCCTTATTCAAATTTTTATTTCATACAAATAAATGCTTTTTTTTATTCACATATTTTTATAAAAAAAAAAAAATCTGTTTCGAATTTGAAGCACCTTTCACACTATATCTAATCCCGAAGCTCAAAAGAAGAAAAAAAAAAACTCACTTGTGACCCAACTGGCCGGCATAACCAGCTTCAATGTTCTTTCAATTGTACTATTGATATTATTGTTGCTAAGGCATATGCTTTGGAATCTCAGTGGGATCAGTTCATTGGAAGAGGTTTCAAATTTTTGCATGTGTTGAATTTTTGCAGCGGAAAAACACTCGCAACAAAATTCGCCCGCTATTATGGCATTATCATATTTTCGCAAAAGGTTCGAATCCACTTTAGTACTTATTTCGGATGAATGCATTATGTTTCTTGTGTTTTGTTGTTCGCGCGTGACACCAAAAAAGCACACAGAACGTGCCCATCTCTAATCGGTAGATTTTTTTTTTTTTTTTTGCCGCAAAGTCGAGATTAAGCTCCCAGCCGGACATTATCGCATGCATGAAAAAATCATTAATGCAGAAGAAGTGAAGCATTCATATGTAAAGAAGCCAATTGGTGCTTTTTCGAATGATCTTCTAGTGAAAATATCACAGAAGGAAGATCTCGTTGCAACAGACTCTTCTTCAAATGAAATTTTCATTTGAAAGATGGTTGTATACTCCTATTTTCAATGAAGATCCTATGAAATTTTCATGACAACATGTTTTTTCAATCTGTGTGCTACAATTCTCAAAAGTTTTATAATTTTTTTGTACTTAAGATGTCTTAAGAATTGAAACTCTTAAGTCTTTCCAAAGGCGATAATGTGTCACAATCACGAAGTGACGAAATATGGCCATATCCGCCAATTTTTTTTTAAATATTATTTTTCTTCTCCTCTCAGATCCCCGCGGCATTGTACTATTATTTCAAATGTAATTCTCATTCGTGTTTTTCCAAATGATATTTTCATTCATGTTAGCAGCATATACTATATTTTCAAATGAAACAATCATGCACGTTTGATCCATTTTAGCCAGCCAGCATGTACCTACTTTTTGCCCAAATGAAGTTTTCATGCGGACCAGGGTCATACACGCATTAACCTAATGAATAACATATGAATTTTGAAGTACTGAAAATAGCGGCCATCTCCTAACAAAATTCACTAGATGTAACGGTTAGTAATGCGAGTAGTCGCAGCATGAATTTTCACCACTTCGGCAGTACTGCAGAAGTAGTGAAATTTCCAGCTGGGAGCGTTGAGCTAACATTGTGCTGGCTCAGAATTTATTTATTACATGGTGTGTAAAATTCAGTTACTCACTCTGTATCTCTGTCTCTATGTCGCCCTTTCACACGGATATGATTTGAAAAATTCATTTTGGGGTCATCGAGTGGACTTTTAGAAACCCAAATCGCCCAACCGTGACTGGAAAGGAAAAGTTGTAAAGTCAAGACGCGTTTGAGTCTTTCCATCCCGCCTGGCACCGCTTAATTAGATTCTTTTTTATTCGGAATTAGTTATGCCTATTGGATTAAAACAAAAATAAAATAAAATAAAATACTAATCGCACACGTACTTCAATTGAGACGTAACTCGCCAGTCGAACAAAAAGCGCATATAAGCAACAAGAAAGCGCGATTTTTCACAGCAGTAAAGCGCTTTTCTCTCCTTTTAAATATACAATGATTTTAATATTGGCATGTCCTACGGACTTTGCGCTTTATTTCAGCGAGTACATGGCGCTCGTGAAGCGTTCAGCACTGATCGAAAATAACGAACGTTTGCGTTTACGTCAAATGCAACAAAAATTGAAGCGCTTAAAACAACAGATCAGCGCAAGAAACAGATCATTACACAAAGGAAGCGCCTTGAATGCGGACGAAAAAAAAAAATCAACATTTTTAAGTTTTTACGTAATATATGTAGGTAATCTGGTAATCTTATATAATAATTTCAATAATGTTTTTTGAATTCTTACGCTTTGCGGCTTTTTATTTCTTGCTTTTAATCAGGGACGTGAACCGGGTGGAAAATTTGCCCGGTTCGGTTTGGCGGTTCGGCGGTTCCAACCGTGTTTGAACTTTTGGATTGGTTCGTCAAACCGGATTTTCTTCTTCTTTGAACCGGGGTTTCGGGTCGGTTCATCGGTTCGGGAATTTCTCAAACTGAAAAAATTTGTTAACACCTGTTCCCATTTAGGGTTAAAATTTGCACAATAAAAAGTTAGTGGTGGTTACCTTACTCATAACATATTAGAGATGGTATCGATGCTAATTTCATAAGAATCTCGACTTCGATTTTTTTTATTTTTGGCCTATGGGAGCGACCACTGTGCATGGTTGCTGGCAAAAATTGAAACCCTGAACCTTTACAAAAAGGGGTGCGGTTTTGGGTTCGGTTCAAACATTTGTGAAAAACTTCGGCTCGGTTAATGGTTCGGTACATCAGCAGAGAAAAATGGTTTTCCGGTTCTAAACCGGTTCACGTCCCTGCTTTGAATTCCCTCTGTGCGGGATTTGAGCCTCAGAACTCTCATTTTCTGGTCATGTGCTGAACCGTTCTTGCGAAATCGAAAATCAGGGATTTGTCTCATTCATAAGTTAAGGGTCAAATAAAATTATAAATTAAAAAATAATAATAATAATAATAATAATAATGAAAAAATGAAAAAATTTTTTGTGCTTCATAACTATTCCTTTTCAAAAGAGAACTATAGAAGCGCTTTTTGGAAATCGGAAACGAGTATAAAAAGAATGCGCATTTATTCTGCTTTAAGTAGCGCTTGAAAAAGACTCCGACTGGATCAAAACAGATCCAAAAATTGCCAATCTCTCATTGTTCAGCATAATTTGTGATAAATCCAATTCGGGCAATATATTCCAAGAAAATTTTCAATAGTAATTTGCTTTTTTTTTGCTGATAGAATTTAATCTCGGAAAATTTGAAAGATGAATTTCGTGTCACTTTTGAAGCATTCACTTCGAGTAAAGTATAAAATAAAGTATAAAGAGATAAAGAATATGGAAATTCCACGCTAAGAAATTATTGAGATTGAGAATTTCTATTTCCAAGATTAATATTTAAAAAAAAAAACCCAAAGAAAATCGAATTTTAACGAGCGACTGAGGCTGAAAGCGTGAAGACACTTTAAGAGGAGTCATGCCTTTCAAATACCCTTGGATATAAAAAATATATATATTATACGTATATATATGTATAAGAATAAGCTTTTATTTCTGCACATTTGAAACTGTCGTAAAGTTTTCTCCTAAAGTCTCAGTCCCGTGGAACAGTAGTGAACAAAACCTTCCCCTCAATTCGAATAATTTAATAAAAATTAAAGACAAAAGAGACTTTCTGGAGAGCACAAATTACCCACACGGCTCAGAAAGCTGTATCACGATATTGCTTTATTTAATTGCTTTGTAAAACAGCAGGTTTTTCTGCTGAAATCACTTTGCGAACGTTCATTTTATTTGAAATACTTAAAAAAAAAAAATAAGAAAAAAATCTCCCATAAATCTACATAAATTATATGAACACTGCTAATTATTAAGGCGATTTTGAACTTTCTTTTTGATTGAGAACATTTCTGCAGGCTCGCTTTGAAAAATCGTTTAAAAACAGTGGCGTAGCGAGACACTTCGGCGCCCAGAGCACAATGGGGGCAGAATATAGGAAATGCCGACCGTTCTAAATAAAGAGATCTTTATTAAAGTAAAAAGATTGGGCGGCGCTGCCCCACTTGACCCCCTCACTACGCTACTGCTTAGAAAGTGAACGTTTTTTTTTTTCTTAGCAACCAAAGTTATTCTAATATTGCGGCTACTTAGTCCACAACGTTCCAAAGTCTATATTCTTGTAAGTACAGTCCCCCTAGGACTATATTAAATTTTTTGTTACTGCCCACAGAGCTTACAATTTAACGCTGACTGTAAGCAGTGGTGGCGGATTTACCGAATAGGCAATACAGGCAGCTGCCCAGAGCGGCAAGTTCTCTTGAATCGCCTCTAAACTGCAAGGGATATTCTTGTCCAAAGAAGCTTCCCGAAAGAGACTGGTGAACTTTTCATAAATGACTCATTGAAGACGGGATTTCGTTTTTTCTATTTTGCCTTGTATATAAACTCTCGGCAGTGTGGGTTTATTACCTTTAGTGGATTTCCCATAGAAACCCTAAAATTATCCTTTTCTCTCTATAGTCCTCAATAAAACTCGGATATATATGCAGCCCATATATAGGAATTACTCTCTGAAAATTATCGAAACTGTGGGATTATCGTCCTCCAATCTACTGAGATCATTTGGATAAAAGCTTTCATCGCTTGCAACGACGAGTCTGTTCGCATTTTTGATGGTGATCATTTCGGCGCGGAATACAAACCCTAAATGACAGCCGATGAATGCCATTTTCAATCTTAAACTGACTTGATTGATAGATCAGTCTTTCGACATTTTCTCGCGGTGTCAACAGAGCTTACCGTTCGCACCGAAAGGGCAGAAATCTGAATTCTCTTCTCCCATTTGGCCTAATGTTTTCGTTTAAAATTACCAAAAAATAGAAGAATTCTCGAGATATCCCAAAATATGACCCCAGGCAAGTTTCGAGAAAGCTCCCTTCGACTTTTTAGTTATTGAAATGTTTCCAATTCTCTTCGGCCTCTTAATAATTCCGTTGGCTAGGTAATCAAAACAACACGTTATTGGGTTGAGAAGACATAATCTATGTCTTTGAAAATTACCATGATTTCCCAGCCGGAAATTTTCTCATAAAGGACCAATTCATAAATTTTTTTCACCAAGGATATCAAGGGGAAAATTTGAGTACTTCTCAAATTGCAATGGCACTGCCATCGAGAGAAGCTCGGGTATCATTTTTCTATAGGAATTTAGTTCGGGTATCATTTTTCTATAGGAATTTATTTAGTTCGGGTATTGTTTTTCTATAGGCTTTTTATCGCAAGTGCAATGGCAATGCCATCGAGAGGAAATGTTATTGATCGCAACTCCAATGGAATTGTCATCGATAGAGGTATCGACACGATGGAATAGATCTACTCCAAATTTGATTACCATTTCGTGACATGTACTCTTATGACGGCCAATAGCGCTTGTGTGTACAATCAGGAGGAGTCGCGGCTCTATGTCATGCTGAAATCATTGATTGTTTCACCGGGACGTTTCCGGCTGGGTTATTATTAACCAGACTTTCATTGACTGGACCATAAAATTTTAGTATGTACATACATACAACTGCGGACTTGAGAGGAAGAGCGGGGACTACGTACCTACATACATACATGTATACTGCAACAGTGCCAAAACGACGAAACTAAAAATTTTTTGATCAATCTTAGGCCATGTTGCTATGCTCTTGATCCTGGGGTCCGAGGTTCGATTCCCGGCACAGGCAAAACGGAGTGTAATGTTCCAAGCCTAGCAATGGTTTTTCAAAAAACGCACACTACATAAAAAGACATACACTCGTCATACACAAACACAAGAAAAACCCCCGTGGTATCACAATGGGCCGCTAAACGGCCCAAGTGGCATCCACTCCAACATACATACATACATACATAGGCCATTGTGTTTTTATAAAAAGCTCTTAGGCGATGATAGGCCCAGTTAATACTTTTTTTTTGAAACGTTATTAGTCCGTTTTCGCGCTCGAAGCCTCAATTAGTCCAAGAAATTTTTTTTATTATTATTTCATTTATTTTTTTTTTTTTTTTTTACTTTTTCAGTTCAGAGACAAACTGTCGCTCCACGGCACACGCGATATGTGATTGGCGATTTACAAAAAAAAAAAAAATATATAAAAAAATTAAATAAAATCATTCAAAATTCGAAATATCGAGAAGAGTTTCACAAAGATGCGAAATTCGCGGGTTTCCCTCCTCCGAAAAGTAAGTGGCATACGACCGGGGGCAAGCCAATGCAAGGCAACGACGATTTTTATTTTCTTCGCCGAGCTTTTGGAGACACATTCGTCCAATAACAGGTGAGATATTAACACACTTTTTTCTTGTTTTATTTACTATATCTCTTAGACCGAAGACCAGCTAAAAATTTTTTTAAATTCCATGACACATAACAATGGCTTTGGACTTCTTACAATCCAACAAAAAAAAAAAACCAAAAAAAAAGACACAAGAAAAAAAATCGCTTTTGGTAAAATAAATTTTATAATTTCGGCAAAAAAAAAAGAAGCTAAAATCGTGGCCTCTAAGCTTTAATGCAATTTTTACTGCTTATACAACACTTGCGATAACAAGAGAATAGCCCAAGAATTTATTTCGCAGATGCCGTTAAAGCCGTACAGTGGAACCTGGAGTTGAAAAAGTGAAAAAATCTTATTGTATGTATAAAGAATTTTTGCTTTCATTCCAAGCTGAATACATGGAGAAATTGAATTTTTCAAGTTGGAGGGAACAATTGCTTTTAGGCATAGGTTTTTTTTTCGCATTCCCAATTTTTGCACACAAATTAGGCGAGAAAGCCAAGGGGAAGATAAGAAATTTCCTTTCGTCTCATCGGTCTGTAATTTATAACTAAAGAATTTTGAAAGAAATTGAAATTTTTGTCTGGAAATCGGGAGCTACAGACCGACAATTTCTATAATCGAATTGTAAACAAAGAAAACAATCCTTCGGATCATAGCAAAACATTAATTGCATTCATAAAATTCGCAATATTACGGTCTTTAGAGATGGCGGCCGAAGTTTTTGATTTCCCTCCTCCAACCCAAAACCTGTTCAGAGATCCAGAGTTTCGGAATTGAATCGACCTTTTACTTTTTGGTTACGCTCCCACTTGCCCCTTGAAGGAATCGCGAAGAAGCCCCCGGTTCGTTTGCCAGTTCCGTCCGAGGCATACATACATATGTAGGAAATTGGTTTTTCTTGCTTGCGATTTTCACAATGCTCTGAGGGGCCCCTTAAGTATTCTCCGTTTTTTCGCTCGTTTTTGAACGGTCCTGCAAGATGTTGTTCTTCCGTCATATGTATTCAATTTATTGCGTATAAAAGCTTTCTGTATATGTTCAAAAATATTTCTTATTTTAATAGGCACATGAGTGAAAACGCTTCACTGTGCGACATCTAATGTTCAATGAGTTTTTTTTGTTTAAGCCTGGACGATTTTTTGTTACTTCTACTTTCTTGCCTGCTCGACAGATTTGATTTTTTTTATTTTTTATTTTATTTTTTTTGAGCAAGATTGGTTATTAATCTTTGAAAAGAATGGTCCTATGACGAAGCCAAATTACTATTTGAGCTAAAGAACGTTTAAGGTCTTTCAATCAAATGTCTGTAAAGACAAACGATTGACCCTTAAGATTATTCCGTTGAAATTTGAAGTCATTTAAAGAAAATGCTTAAATATAAAAAATTATGATGTTTCGAAAAAGGACAAAAAAAAAAAAAAATGCCTAGGCTGCGCCCACCCATCAAAGTTTATATATCTCATCTTTCATGAATTCTGTATCAATTTTTATTTTTGGAAAAAATGCCCGCGGCAACGTATGAGCATATAATGCAGTAAAATGAAATATCCATACGAAAGTTGGACTAGGGCACCAAATCCTGGTGCCAGCTAACAACGCAAGGCAAAAATTGCCAAAATTTGTTTGAATTAAACCACCCATGGAAATAATCATTCCCACGCGACTGGCCTTGATCAGAAGGGATACATGTAATTTTGCAACATCCTTTCCACAAGCAAGGAAGAGTTTCCCCCCCCACCCCCCTTTTGACCAATCCACATAACAGTTCAAAGCTTAGCATTAGGCTTTCAAATGAAGTGATCACTATGACAAAAATTTTTATATATACATAAATATGTTGATTAGATGAAACTCATTAGTATCATGCACGCCGGCATCCCATTCGTTTTAATCATGACTTAAGCAGCAATCAAATCAAATTGGCAAAGCTTAAAACGTACCTTTTTCCGCTCGGTTATAACAATTGATTCGAGTCAGTAATTCTGTTTCTTTTTTTTTTCCACCAAATCAAATTTCACAATTAGAATTATTTTCCGTATATTTATTTATTTATATTGTTAATAAGAACAAAACATTTTTTGTTTTTGTTTTTGTTTTTGTTTTTTTTAAGGAACTTCAACCACTTTTAAGGCTAAATTATTATCAAAATTGTTCGCTTCAACTATTAACTTTGTTTTTTAAAATTACCTTTGGTCTTAATATTTTTTTTTTTTAATTTATAATTTTGTTTTTGTTCAATTTATTTAATTCATTTTTCGAGAATTTTTGATGAAATTGTTCAAATAATTTCTTATTTGGTCGAGTTTTGCAAACTACTCCGCACGGCGTTCAGACGGCGAATGAAAATTTTTAATTTATAAACGAGTTATAAATATGCTTCCCCTACGCTCGCGTTGTTTGTTTAAAAATTATAAAAACTGAGCGCACGGCTTAATGTGCACCGACAAATGTACAAACATACAAGAAAAGATAGTTACGGCGCCTTTTTTCTTGCATGAGAGTAAAAATTGATGTTGCACGCTGGCAGGCAGGTGATCAGGCACCTAAGAAAGAAGGAAGGAAGCAAAAAAAAAATATATAAATAATTCCGTTAATTCTTTAAGATTTATTTTTGAAAAGATATTTTGTAAAACAAAAAAAAAAAAAAAAAAAGAAATCACCAAAAACACGTTCTCTTAAGAAGAATTCTTTCACCTCCTTTCGATTGAATGGAACGATTTCGGGGGATGAGATGTATCCAAGATAATAACAATACACCCGAAGTATGCAACATCTTATTGGCGGGAACAGCTAGCCGCCGCGCCCCCTAAATGTTGTCTCCCCAATGTACGCCGTAAAAGAGTTTTTGAAAGGCATCAAGAAATGGGCTCGTGCTATTTTGTGGAACCAATTGAAATTCCGGACAGTCCCATGATTAGAAAGTATCTGCATATCAACAGAATGACGTCTTCTTGTTCGCTATCAAAATGCAGTATATCTTTTTCACTACAACGCGATGATAAGCATATTACCGGGAGGCTTTGTAAATCCATATATTCTCTATGTCTGTCCTCCATTGCGTACAACAGCGACTCCCAACCTACGGCACGCTACCAATAGTGGCCTGGCGAACTTAACCAATTTTTATTCCATACATTAGCGATTAATTGGAAAAGAAGAAATTTAAAAATGCCACATATGGGCATTTCCAGAAAAAGTTAACTTTTTGTCGCGTCCGTATATAGCTGATTGCCATTCGGGACTGCATAGAAACTTTGAAAAATATAAAAGACAGCATAAGCTGCACGAAAGTATTGAGAAGCAAAAGTTCTATTTACCGCGATCTTGAATTCGGGTCTTAAAATTGCTCATTTAAGTGTCGCGTCCGTTTGGAAATGCCCATATTTAACCGCAGCGACGCACAGTGTAACGAGCCCATACATTTTAGGGACAAAAATAGAAGGAGTACTCGCACAAGTACTTGGCACCGGGAATTATTTTGACCCAATGGAAAAAAAAAAAACAAGTTTTTATCAAAATCTGACACGCCTACCGCCCACCTCCCATACAACCCAAAACGTTTTTTCTCACCAAAATGGGAGGTAATCAACGAAAATGATTTAAATTGGGCACAGTGCTTCATTCCATTGAAATACAGACCTCTGGATAATTTGGCTAAAATCGGCCACGCCCACCGCCCACTCTCCATACAACCCAAAACGTTTTATTCTCGCTAAATGTTGTTTAGGCATGGTGGTGGCATAATGATGAAAACGGATTGTTGCGCAACGAACCGCTTTTTAAGAAATACCTTTTTTGAAAGGTATTTTATCAAGGAATAATATATAAAAAAATTTAGAACGATGATTTACGGTGCTTAGATTACGGATGCTAACACATTTGAGTTGTTGTTTCTTTTTTTTGGTTCATTGGGTAACACCAATTTTCAAAGGAAAACCCCAATTTTTAAACAAAAAATAGTTTTTCTTTTAAATTGTAAAAAATTGAAATTTAAAAAACCCTTTTAAATGGTGCAAAAAAAAAAATGAAAATCGAAAAAGGGGGAAAAAATTTATAGCGTTTTAAAGCTACAGGTCACAAAAGTTAAATACAGCAATAAAAGAAGCAAATTTAAAAAGTTTTGACTTTGACCATGCCTAGAAATCACATTAATTATTATTTTCCCAAACCCTTCAAGTTCTTTGTTAACTATAGTATTTGTAACAAGTCTGCATTAAAAAAATTTTAAATCTCGCACTTCGATTTTTTTATTTTTGTCCACTTTCGTTACACTGTGCGACGTTTCGATGGTGTTAAATTATGTTATAAATTTTTAAATATTGATCTTGTTGGCTTTCATTGGTCATGAGTCATGAGTCTACTTTATTGTAAGTAAGTATATTAATGCACCATGTGAAAATGTTTTCTTCATTATTGACGGTACGCTGACCTAAACGGTTGAGAGCCCCTGGCGTAGAGAAAAACAAAAAAAAAAAAAAACATTGTAATTATAAGATGCTCTGAGTTTTTTTCCGAGTCAGTGAGTTACATTGGCGTAGGTAGAAACGAATGATAGGGATGGATCAAAACTTTCATTTTCTTAAAGAAATCTAGCCCAATCCATCCATATTCATGCAATTCTTCGCACGCCCATGTTCATACAGGACCGTAGTGCGGAATAAGAAGATGATAGTAAAGACCTTTCCTTCCGATCCTGGTCCTTTTCTAAGAGAAACGCATTGAATTCGGTTTAAACAGCTTTTTATTGAGACTAGAAATGCTCGATGTAACATGTACATGGGCCAAAATTCTTTTTAATGCCTAAATTTCTGTCTCTGTCAACGAAAATCAGTGTTCGTAAAAGAGACAATCAAATAAATAACAAATAAATTTTACCTAAAAATGTATGAATAACGAAATAAAATACTGTAGTCCAATTGGAAAAAATCGAACATTACCAAACTTCCATCTTGTTTACTCGCAAATTACAGTAACATTGTTGTCTTGTTTGGCAAGACAAGACAAGATAAGACAACAATGTTACCGTAATTTGCGAAGGAAAAAAATTTAGTTTTGTTAACCATTGATTTTTTTCAATTCGACTAGAGTATTTTATTTCGTTATTCATGAATTTTTTGTTAAAATTAATTTTTTATTAATATGGTTTGCTCCTTCAGAAAAACTGATTTTCATTGACAGGGACAGAAGTGAAGGCATTAAAAAGAATTTTGGCCCACATACGTATCGACACCTTTTCGCGAAATTATCGTATGTTACAAAAACTAAAATTTACAGGAGAGCATTTTTTCGGATATCCTTTCTAGATGCGACTGTGTATAAGCTAAAACTAATTTCGCAATATCTCCATAAGGATAGTACTTTGGGTTATAATATTTTGCCAGGCCACGAATTAAAGTTCAACCGACTCAAATTAGCTTTATACATTCGAAATACCTTTCACTATGTTCACTAAATATTTCATCAATTCGACTATAAAAATTAACAACTACAACAAAAATTATAATATAAATAATAAATAAAATAAATATGAAAAACTAGAAATGAATTGCGTCAATAATCTTCTTGTTGGTTATATTAAGGAATAAAAACAATAAACATTTACGTCCACTTAATTTCTTTTTAAGCAAATTAACACTTCTTCTTTTTTACTAGAAAAAAAAAAAACCCATTGTCCATCGTACGTCAACGTACCGGCGGAAGGGGTCGGCTTTCGACTTTTACTCGCTTTAAGCTTTACTTTCCAAAAAAAAATTTCGGCTTTTAGCATTGCTCAGGTGGAATGAATGTCCGAATAATACCGACGATCTGCGTAAATTCGTTAAGGTGAAGCCCCTTAAGTCAGTTGATTGGGGTTTTTTTGTCTCCTTTTTTTTCTTCTTTTTTGTAATATTATTTTTCGTTATTTTCACGTAAAAGAAATACGTTTTGCGATTAACACCCGTCTAATAAAGATACCGGTTTGGATGTCACCTTCAATTTATCGAAAAAAAGAAGAAACATTTTTTTTTTATTTCAGATTGAAAGTACAGCAGCCGAAAAAGCATTCCGAAACGAGTATTTAACATCATTTATTGATCGCTATTGATGTTGAGAATTACGCTTCACCCCTCACACGTCACTGCAATTCACTGCAATTGAAGCCTATTCGAATTTAGAAAATCGCTTTTTTGTTTCCATTCGTAGTGGATAAAAAAAAAAAAAAAAAAACTGATTGTGGATATCTGGCCAGAATGATTTACTACGGAGCGTTCATAAATTTCTCTAAAACTTTATTAGTTTGCAACTCTACGAAGCTTTGACAACAAACTTCTTTTTATCTAAGCACAAACAAACAATAATTTAAGCTTTGACGTACACCAACTGATGTCCAGATGTTTTACCAACTAGCCTTCCATACTCTAACATCAGGTCGCGTTCATCCATATCGCCTGTCACCTGAAATGTGGAAAATGTAATTTCAAACATTTATATGAATTTTTTTCAAAGTGATTCGTTGATTTTTCAAAACATAATTAATATTTAAATCAGCGGTTTATGCCGTCAGGGCTGTTTAGAATATTTTTATGACACATTTTTCCCTCGGCGAAATAGCCTAGGAATTTCCTGCAACGAAACGAACTATTTTTTCCTGCTTTGTATTTCTGCAATTCCATTCAGTATACCCGGATTTAAGGATTAAAAAAATTTTGAAAACTCTTAAAACATATTAAGTCGGAGAACATGACGACGCAAGGCATCATTAGAAAAATTTGCTTTTTTATCAAATTGAACGCCCGGATTGATTATGATACTATACGGTCAAGTTAAGGCTACAACAAAGCCGGCCATAGCATGATCTTTTTCTGTATGAATATCAAAATCCAGATGAAGTCGAAAAAGACCTTTGGCTTCCGAGGAGAATGTTTCAAATGCATTTCTTTGGCCCCGTAATTCTTCGAAATGTTTTCGATAGTATTAATAATTGGACTTAGGTTTATTTTCCATAGTCCCACAGAGTGTCGCTCTCATTTGGGATCGCGTAATCGTTACAGAAATTTGAGACTAAAATTTTATGAGCTGATTCAACACTAAAAGTTGATATGAATTACCTCCCTAAGAATTGATGCCTTCAACTTATGTAGTAAACGTTTCGCCACTCCCGCTTTTAAAGATTGCTGAATTTTCGAAAAACACACACAAAAAAAAAAAAAAAAAAAAAAAAAAAAGGAAAGGAGGACTAAGTAGTTCTTGCATTCCATACAAAATGAACTAATAATTGCGCTAACCTGAACGTATTGCCAGTATGGCCAAATCTTCTTTCCAGTATATATCACAACATCATCCAGATCATTTGGTTCGAATTCATCTATGTCCTTTGCATTTGCATCTGGGTTAAAGCGTTGATACTTTCGCTCGTCCAGCTTGGCACGGATTTCTAAATAAATAAAAAATCATAAAGGATTTTCAATGATTTATAGCCAATGGGGAAAAATCATTTTCAATCGGTCATACCATCTGTCAGTAAATGCCATGTGTAACTCTCTGAGCACAGCAAATGAGATGGCACAAGTTTGCCTTTGTAACGCATTTTAGGACAGGCGTGAATATAGAAACCCATGTAGTAATATTTAAGCTCTGGACTACTCTTCGAAAGTTGCTGCACAAATTCGATTTCTCTTTAAAACAAAATAAAAAATTTTAAAACTCGAATAAATTAGATCTATATGGTTTAATTGGATTTAATGAAAATTACCTCAAAGACGCATATGTACCCAATGACAGAAAACTATAATCAGGATCATAAAAGAAATAGACCGAGCTCAGACAATGCGGAAGTATGTCAATGACAGCGACAGCAATTAATTTCTCGTCTAACCAATATTGCTGATGAAACGATCCGTAACCTTGCGGAGGTCCATCAGGCGGATTATTGTTCTACAAAATAGAAAATAGAGAGGAAAAAAAAAAAACAGAAATAAAAATAAATCAAATGAATAATCAATCCTCCATAATTTTGTGTTCTAAGAATTTGAATAAAAAATATTTAAGCGATTGGCACATCGCATGAGTTTCACCTTTAACGGAGTGTGTACTAAAAAGCTCAGATAGTCATCGATATCATCAGGTGGATCATTGTGTATATTCGTTTGATATTTTTCATAGGTCGCATAGGAGTATTTTAGCGTAGCGGAAAATTCTATGCTACGAACAGAAACTAGCTTCAGCTGTAAAATAGAACGAAAAGAAAGAGATTTCGTTTTTAATTTACCTGCAGCGGTGATTTATATAAAAAACGTTCCAAGTTAGATGGTGTTAGACGTTCAGGAGCATCGTTATGCACAATCATTTGATATTTACGATAAAGGGCGTGAACGTGCTTTTCAACCTTAAGGTTACGAGAGGGTACAAGTACGAGCTGCAAAAATGAACCTAGCTTCTTGAAGCTCCTCTTGCAAGGGAAACAGGTTGAATTCTTACCTTCAGTTTGTGTTTATCATTGGGAGATGCGTCTGCAATATAATCGGCCAAGGTCTTTTCGTTTGGCGTCGCTTTGCATTTCATTGGCGTGTCTGTTATACCCTTCGCTTGGAGTTTCGCTTGCCTTCGTTCGAAACGAATTTGTTTAGCTTTTTTACATGGTGGATTTGTACCGAAGTTGTCACTAGCTGAACACGATTGATCATAATAAAATAAGTAAATGAACAAATGCGAAATCGGAGAATGGAATAATCGTTGAATTTACCCTGTTGCTTTGTTCCTCTTTGAGTAGATTCTGGCTGATCTGTTGAGGTACGCTCTCTTCTTGTTGGGCACTTTTTTTTCGCATTCACATTTAGCTTAGCACCTGAGGCATTAACTGTCTCTAGATCGATCTCTGGCAACGGAACATCTGGAGCCTTGGGTTCATCGTGAATACCAGGGCCGCTTTCGTTATTTCTAGTTTCTTGGTCCTTCTCGCTATTGTCATTTGAATAATATTTGTCGTCACCTTTCTCCATTTTTCCATCGCGCAGAAATCGTGTCATGCGTTTCAGAATTTTCTTATGGGATTTCGACAGTTTGAATTCCAATGCGTCACATCTTATGAAAAGAAAAGCACACAAGCATATAATGTGTATCGTTTTATTGATTTTGTTGAATACTGGGAATTCCCAGCATTCTTAAATGTTAAAACCCAAAGGCACAGTTCGCATCGCTTGAACACAACCGCAAGCCTTTCGAAATTCTGGGCAATTTAAACCGATTCATTTAAACGAGCAAACGCATTTAAACGACTTGCAACAAGCAGAGTGCAGAGAACTGCACATTTTTTGAATATCGTGACGAAAGTTGCAACGGATATCCGGCCACTATCCGGTATCCGGCCTTAAAATTAGTATCCGGCCGGATACCGGATACCATCTATATCCGGCCGCCTGTTTCAAAAAATAACGTTCGAAATTTTTGCTACCAAACGGCAACGCTCAGGATCATTGCTACGCCGTTCAATATGGCTTTAAAACCGAAAAATATATAACAAAACAAATATATATATCCGGTATCCGGTATATCTGGTATCCGGCATTCGTCCGGATACACTATCCGTTGTAACACTAATCGTGACTCACTTTATAGTATAAGAAGGACAGCAGGTTGTTTGGTTATGCGGCTTGTAGCAGTATTTGCCTGCCCTTCTCCAACCCCGATTGATTAGATTTTGATAGTCATCGGGCGACATAGTATACGAATGCATTCCTACACAAAATCAAAATCAAAATAAAATATTAGAACAAAAAACGATTGCATTTGAAGATGAAATAGTGAGAAATATGCTTACCATGCGCGTTGCTGCATTTTGTACCCTTGCAATAACCACAACTGCTTGCCTGTAGGCCAAGATAATGCACAACCGAATCCATAAAATTTAGCTATTTTTTGAGGTCTGTCGAATTAAAGTCTCTATTCAAAATTGTTTATATTCTTTTGACTTAATCAGTCAATTGCTTCTGCTTCTTTTCTTCTTCATTCTTACTTGTCCTTTAAGCGTGGCTCCTTATAATTACATAGGAGCATGTTGTAAGACCAGCATTGTTCGTGTCAGAAGTCTCTATAATGTAAGATTTAATGCATCGGGGCTTCCTTAAATAATTAAGATTCATACAATTAGTGAGCACAAATAATATGATATGTATGTGTGATGCGAAGATAAACATTTTTTAAAATCAGCTAGATCAACAATGTACAACAGTCCGTAGATTTCTTTAGATTGCACATTGCAAAATCCGCATTAAGAGGAAGTATATAATAGTAATAAAAACTTAACTATTAATGGAATTGCCTAAGGTAAATCTGAATTTATATTTGGCTGGCGAAAAAGAGCTGAAAGCATATTTTAATTAACAACTTGACTCAAGCTGTGGGTACATAACAATAGCGGTGTACACTATCCAGTGCATTATTAGATTTAGTCATTTGAAATCTGATCCAGTGGGAAGTTTTTAAAGAAGTCAATTCTTTTCTTCTAATTCAATATATTATATCAAATATAATAGGAATAATATGAATCTCATTGATAGACAAGCATTGCATAATTCTATTTAAGGAATGCATTACTGTTTTTTTCTAGAAAAGGAATGCAAAGAATAATTAAAATGTAGCTTTGAGAGAAACTCTGTATTACAAAGTAATGAAGTTTTGAAGAGCAACACTTACAAAACAGCTGGTCCCATTATTTCAACAAAGTGAAACGTGCAACTTTTCGTATTTAAAACAAAAATAAAATAAAAATAAAAAGGTAAATGATGTATAGCAAACGTCGCTATCGTCGGCTTATAAAGAAGAAAAAAATGCGTTTACTTGCGGTGACGGAGCACATGAGAACTTCGAATGATGAAGCGGAATGTTCTTTTGATGGCCCAACGGACGAAAATAATGAATATGTCGAGCTTCGCGAACCTTTTGGTTTGATATTTTAAATTTTAAAGTTAAAAAAAAAGACAATAATAAATAAACAAACATAAATTCCAAAAATGTGTGTTATTTATTTCCATGGTTAGCAATTGATTATAATTTTCATTACTTGGTAATACAAAGAATCGTCGTGAGGTGAGTTCAGCCAACACATTCTTTTTCTAATTACAGAGGAATGTCTTTCCTTCGTGAGTGGGAATGAGCGAAAATCGTAGGACATCGATGTGGATGAAAGCAATGTGTTCTGTAATGAGTTAATGCATTCTTTTTCTTATTCCCCAAGGGCGAAATTTCCCACTGGGATATCAACTTAGCCTTTTTTCAGGCTATTTTAAGTTAAATCTAGGTTATAAGTTTTAAGGAGCCTAGAGAATACAGCTAGTGATGCCCTATATTCCGTTAAAATAACGATATTTGAATATCGATAAAAATCAGTGAGGCCCATGGTTGGAACTTGGCGAAGAGGCAAGTGCTGCAGTTTTAAAGAAAAAAGATAATAAATTTCAATTATGCGCAATGGAAAAAATCAATGTAAAACCCAGAATTTCTCTCTTTTTAAGCCAATAATAGTCATCTTACCACTTTAGTACATATTTTCCAATATATTTGGTACATTTGGAGCGTTTGTCGGCGTTCATTTCCTTGAAAGAGCTGTTATCGTCCTCCGGTGAACTTCCATTTTCTAGAGCAACTTCTTATTTTCCGAAATATTATAACATACATTTGTTCAGTACTTTCAACGCGTTTATTACATGAATATTAGAAAATTTACAATCAATAGTACGTAATTACACTAACTTAAAATATTTCTCCAATTTTGATTAGAAATTGTGTTTTATCTTTTGCTCTTTCATATGGCATTAATATTTGTTGCGCATATTTGCGCTAATTCAAAATATTTTGATTATTGCAGGGCAAGGACGTAAGCATGTCAATATTTAATAAATATTACTATATATTTCTGATATCGCGGTTATGTTGCAATATTTTCAGGAAAAACCTTGAGGGAACAATTCATATAAAAATTGAACGCTACAGTAAAATATCCCAGCAAAAATTTTCTAAACTAAAAAAAAAAAAAAAAAAAATAAACACGGCGATGTTTAGCTCGCCCGCAACCGTTATTTTGTTATCGCGGAATAGTGAAGCTTGTTAGGCAGTTGTACGGTCGCCCGACACTGTTTTGGAAGAGCAATGGGCGATACATTAAAAACTTAAAAACGTCGCGGAATAGACGATGTTTCAGCAAAGAATAATATAGCTAACTATTACTTAATATTTATTGTTGCTCGAATAACAAAATCAAGGACTACTTAATTGAATAAAGCAAAAGCTGCAATACCACAAGGTATATATTAGAAAAACATCGTATAAACCTTTTCCAAAAATGACTTGGGCAATGCTCGTCTGGAAGATGAATACGCGATGTATTTCGGATTGCTTGCGTAATGTTGGTCAAAGCAATATATATAATATATATATATTTTTTTTTTACATATTCTTTGATGGTAGAGTTGAGAAAATATCGCCTATTGCTCTTCTAGAATAGGTCGCGTAAACATATTCTTGGCGAACGTTCGCTAAAGCATAGGTTAAATGTTTGCTGGGATATTGTAAATCAGAAAAATTTTGAAAATGTTCAAGATTTTTTTAGTTTTCATACGTTTGGAAGAACTCTTTCTATTTACACATCCTCCAAAATTTTTGGCATGATGGCAATTGTAAGCTAAATGTTGTGAAGATAGGACCACGATATCCCCTGCCGAATGTCATTGGAACTTTTAAATGCTAGCTAAGACGGCTATACGCTCCAAAGTACGAAGGTTTCATACTTCTATTGATAACATTAAGCAAATATAAAAGTTTAATCAAAATGGCACACGCTCAACACCGTTTAAGAAATGTTAATTTAATTTTTTTTCTGACACCCTAGTGGTGGGCGTAGCCGATTTTGATGAATTTCTCAGAGTGGGCTTATATCGTTATTTTTCAAGTTTGGGTTAAGTTTTACGATCTTAGGGCGGGCCAAAAATAAAAGCCTTATATGAAAAAAACTTTCTGGAGTTTATGGGAGGTGGGTGGTGGGCGTGGCCAATTTTGATGAAACTTTCAAATTTTCTTAATATTATCTATAGACCCACGTGTACCAAAGTTCATTGCCCTAAAAGAACTCCTTCTAGTTTTTTCCAAAAAATTTATGAAGCCGAACCACTGTGGGATGAGGATTTTCAAATAGAATCAATAACTATTACTTTGAAAAATGTCTTGATTATTTTAAGCATGGTCGAAGGTTATGTATTGATTGATCATCACGAGATCCGAATAACTTTGTTTGACAGTAAGTTTAAGTGCCGCACTTGGAGTAAGTAGTTCAGTGTGCTGCCATTGCTCTGTGCATAAATTGAAGCATTTTAGTTGCATATATTTAGGGGCTCACATTTGAACTTGTGCTCGGCTTTGGCTCATTTGTTCTAACTAGAAATACCTATTTTTCAACATATGTTTGAATGTATGAATATATGTACTTATATATTTTTTTCGCGAATTCATCGTATGTTACATTTTTGTACGAAATTCATTTTTTGATGCAAATTCTAGAGCTTTCAACTCATCGGCTGCACATGCCTGTGTATATATATAATATGTATATAGATTCGCATGTACAATGTGCAATCAGTAAAAAAAAAGACAATTTTAAGTGCTTTCAAGCCGGTCTACTTAACGGGCCGACTTAGCACACAGGATTGATACATACATACATATGTATGTATATATGTACGTGCAAAAATGATTTCTTTTAAATCATTTGGAGCCTCAAGACAGCCTCATTTTCATCACGACTTTTTATCAATTGCCTTTTGTTCACTTTTATTAAGAGTAAAATTTGTGGCTGTCTGTATTATTTTCGATTTTAAGCCTTGCTCGATAACATTTATTTTTATTTATTTATTTTTTTTTCCTTTTCTTTTTGAAGTAACTCGATGTCAGTCCAGTTGCAAGTTATGCGCAAATCATCGAAAGATTACTTGCATCTTTCGATCCATTTCCACATTACGCAATTGTTGGTGCGCGTGAAATGAGGCTGAAATCTGAGCGAGAGAGAGAGAGAGAGAGCAAAAGAGAGCGATAGGGGAGTGAGAGAGTGATAGAGAGAGAGGGGGGGGGGAGGAGGGGAAAGAGAGAGAGAGATCGATTTGTAATAAATTAAACTAAAGAGTCGTCCAGAAGGGGGCAGATATGAAACCATCAAAGGATTCAATTTTGCTTAGTTCGGTGTTCAGTTTCCAAACTCATTGAGCCGAAGAGATCAAACTGATTCCCCATTTTTTTCCATCAATAAAAAGAAACGCCTCTGCAAAGTCGTCATTTAAGATCTCCACTCAATGATGAAATGATGAAAAAAAAAGAAAAGAAAAATGAAACAAAATAATAAGATAAAAAAAAAAGTGATTTGTCTTGAGGAAAACATTGAGAGCAATAAACCATAAAGCAGCCGGCAGTAAAGTGAGGAAAAAACTAATTAAATAGCTAAAACACACGCTCGACAAACATTAAATGGGCTCAATTAATTATTTCGTAGTAAAAGGAAATTCATTAATACATATTATTATTTTTTTTCAAAATTTCATGGCGAAAAATGAGAGTTTAAGTTTTGAGGAATGCTTCGAATTCATCAATACTTCCTGTAAACATGTTGAAGCAGTTGAAATTTCTAGGTAGTCTTCAGTGCAACCAAAGAGAAAAGTCCTTATAAAAATTTTGAGGCGACAAAGTTTTTGTTTTAAATAATTTGAGTTTCAATATTAAATTTAAGACAATTATCGTCTTATTTGGGAACATTCAATGCCAACACTGAGGCCGATTAATGTTTGCAGCAAAAAAAAAAAAAAAAAAAAAAACGCTGTATTGGAAAGCCATTTCCCTATCGAAATCGTAGCCCGAAATCGTTGTTTAAGTGTAGGGTCTACTTTACTCATTCAAGAGATTTAACTACGGTCAATACAGTCAGTGAGTAAAGCACAAATAAGGATTATATATTGTAACTGACGATTGACAGTGACAGATCAAACGACCATCCGACTGTAATATAAAAATCAGTCAAAAGTAAAAGTCAATCAAAAATGCTCGCATGTGGATCCCTAAAATAAGAAGAAGAAGATCGTTTTTTTAAAATAATTTTTATAATAATTTTATAAGAAGTTTTTCCCTCGGCAAATATTATTCCCTTTTCTGCTGACTGAAGATTCAGTACTAATGGGCTAAACAAAAATTGCCATATTCTATGGCCTTTTGTTGTACCTATACTTAATTATTATTTTTTTTTTTCAATTACGTGTTAATTCTGTATCTTTTTTTTTTTTGTAATTTTAATCAAAAACGAAAATTCTTCTATCTATGTATTCGTATATATTTTATAGGGTGTCAGTGAAGAAATTACCAGAAAAACAATCTCTGCAGAGCCTTATCATGTCAATTATAAGTGAGAATTGAACCCAATACTGTTATCGATCATTATTTGCATACGCATACACACAGTGGCGTAGCGAGACATTTCGGCACCCGGGGAACGATGGAGGCACAATGCAGGAAATGTCGCCCCCTCCAACCGGCCTCAATAAAAATACCTTCATAATAATTGAAATATGATTTGGCGCCCCCACCTGCCCTTCCCCCATCGCTACGCTACTGCATACACACTATACACTGTACTCTCTCCTTGTGGTGTTCCGGCTTCTCAAATAGTTTCCTCTTTAGCGGACATATTTTTCGGTCTCGAAGGTATCCGTTTAAGAGAGAGTGCCCGGATCCAGTTGTTGTTGTTCACAAAGATATTTGTTTGCAAGGATTTCCTAATTGCGCTTCCCATTTTTGAATTGAACGATCACCTTGGATAACATGAGTTAATTCGATAGTAATAGGCTAGGGAGGAGAAATTAACTCAGAAGCATATCTTCTAAGGAAATTTGTTTGTGCTCTTGTTGTTAAATAAATGTTTATTTTATTTAGAAAAAATGTTTGCCGATTAGACAAGATACACAGTATATGCCATTAAATTTGATTTTATTTTCATTATAAATAATGAGCCCTTTTGAATGTTTTCCCAACTGGCAAAACTTATAGCGAATCACAGTCTTTGTTCTTTTGAGTTTGTTGTTGCTTTTCTTGTAGTTGTAGCTGTTGTTGTTGTGGTTGATGTTTTCATTTTCCGACTCGATTGAGATGAATTCCAAATATTTGCAAACTCTGCTAAAGCAATGCACGAAATATCGAAATGATGGGTATTTTTTGTTGTTTCTTTTTGTTTTTGTTTTTGTTTTTGATTTTGTTTTTGTTTCTATTTTTCATATTTATTGGTTTTCCAATGGACCCACGTATTGGCCATTTTGATTGGCATTGCGGCGCTCTTCGAGTTTCTTGGCGAATTCGGGATCGCTCTTGGCGCGTTGCTCGAGACGTTCCTGTTGAAGCTTGATGCCAGCGTAAATTTGATCGAGACCCTTCTGGATTTCATCGGGTATGGCCGGTGGCGTCGGAATGTGATCGCCAGTGGCACGGAATCCATTCTCGTCGGCTGTGTATTGAACGTTAACGGTCTCGCCGTCCGGCGATTGATAAGAATACTGGCCATGCTGGACGAGAACACCATTGGGATACGTATCGAAATCCTTGAGGAAGCCAGTCTCTTCGTGTATGATATTATTGCCCGTTTCGTATTCAGTCTTGTAGCTGCCGTCCTCGCTCTGTTCCTTGTTATATTTTAAGATCGGTATCCAAGTGGTCGTATCCCTCTGCGGTTGTTCGCGTGCGTTGCTCTTCTCCTCGTAGGGTATATTATTGGCATTCGCATGGGCATGATGATTCTGGGAGCGATGGTTTTGTGCACGGCAGGACAAGACGGCCAAGGATAAAAAACAAACTGCAAACTGTGAAGACGAGCAAAAAGAGAATTCATTTTTATTAAATCTTTTTTTTTTTTTTTCTATTTAAATTTTGTGCTTAAATTAAATTTTAAAAAATCGATTGGGATAAACTTACAATTAATTTCATTTTGGGTTATATTTCTTGTTCTTTCTATATATATATATTTTTTTTTTTTTCAAACAATTGAAGGACGTTTGCGCGAAAAAGGATTCACTTTTGATTCTTGGATTTGTTATTTATTTATTTATTATATTTTTATTTTTTTATTTTTTATGCTGAACTAAACGAGCACAATTGTTTTTTTTTTTTTTTTGAAGTCTTTTGATAATTTTTTTTCTAAGAGATTCAATGCGTAACGGTAATCAGCTTGAGCGGGTGTATTTGATTTCTTTAACTCCACGTTCCGTACAAGTGAAAGCTGGTTTTGAAAGACGACGACTGACTCTCGAGTAAGCCCTATTTAAGCTATTTATAGTGGTTCGACTGCACCTCCTGAAGCTACCAACGAGTCTCTAGCTAACGACATATGTCGACTTCCATGTGAGCGCAAGCATCAGCGCGGGCAATTGCCAAAGCCATATTCGTGGCTTGATGCTCAGCTCAAGTGTTGGTGGCTCGCAGCCACTGTTATTGCTGTGGCTGTATGTGGTTTGGTGTGGTGTGGTGTGCTGCGCTGTGTGTTGGTGTTTGTCGCGCTTAATGGGCGCTCGATAATCGACGCTTGTGTGTTGGTGTCTCCAAAACATTTGACGCATTGAAAATGCATCTGCGGTAATTGCTGCCGATGGAAGTCGCTCATCGAACTTTTGCTTTCAATATTTGGGGATGGTATAAATCACACACGTTCACATTTGACCAAATATGTACATACATACGTGCGCGGTGATATTTGCAATAGCTAAGCATTTGTTTTTATTTTTTTTTATTTTTCTTTTTGTTTTCATTTACAATTATTTCAATTAATTAAATAAATTCTTAACCTATCAAGTCCAAATGAACCTTTTATTCCAGCAAAAGTGTGTGCGAATGAACGGCAATTTTCATTTAATATTATTTCTTGAAGCCAATAGATTTTGAGCAAGACCGAAGCAACTCTGATAAAAACTCAAAGTTGCAAAGATTGTCATTACTTTCAACGCTTCGTTTGGTTCTTCAACTTTAAAAGAGACAGACACAAAAGAAGAAGAAGAAGAAAAAAAATATAGAAAATGGCATTTAAAAGATTTAAAATCTTAAAACACTTATAACTTTTCCACATCATTCTCGAATCGTGTTACCAAACCAATCCCTTAAAAATACACAAAATATCATTTTTACATTTTTAGCAAAATGTCTGTTAAATGTCGTGCAACTTCGTTGCCCGTTAGCCGAACAGAAAAAAAACTAAAAAAAAAAAAACAAATAAAAACAAAACAAAAAGAAAAACAGAAAAACTGGTATTCCATCCCGGCTTAGACTGCGCCAAATCAACAGAAACCCATTGCGGCAAGAAGCGAACTCTGAGCTTTAAAACATTTATGCCGCTTTGAGATACATTTATGCAAAGGCGTTTGGCTTTGCATTGCAATCGTCGAAGCCGCTCTTCAGTTAAGTCAACACAAAAAAAAAAAAAAAACAAGTAAGGGTGTTATAGTCAGGCAAGCCTGACAATAGAATACCCGACACCGGCACACATGTTCAAATAATTTTTAATATCAAGAGGTGTTTAAGGCCATAAGGGACCCCACATACCGAATTTTGTTAAACTTCTTTTTGAAAACCGTCCCCTTGCCACGCCCACTTTTCCATTTTTTTTTGGACTTATAATCGGAGGCTTAAATACACGCTCAAATTCTAAGTTTCATTGAAATATTTCGAAAAATTCGGATTTTGAGGCAGTTTTGGGATTTTTATGACAGACCCTAGTACTGGAGGTACCCTTAATAATGGACCGACCAAGGAAATTTTTGGGGAGGATGTTTGTGGCTACAAACGAGGTATATGTGCCAACTTTCGTTCAAGTCCCATTTGAATTTCAAGTGTAGGAGACGATTTTCGAAAAACGCCCTTCTGCCACGCCCACTTTTCCAATTTTTGGAAATCATAGTACTTGCCTTTAAACATATTCAAATATCAAACTTTATCAAAATATCATGAAATCCGGGGTTAGAGTAGTCCGATTGGGTCCATTCTCGAACTTGTTCTTACTCATGTCCCCGTAAGCACGCATACCACGTCAAGATAGCTCAACTCCTTCGATAAGAAAACTGTATACAGACAGACGGACGGACGGATGGACGGACATGTCTAAATCGAATCTCCTGGAGACGCTGATCATTTCTATATATAATATATTTTGTATGGTCCATCTCGACTGGTTTTGGGTGTTTCAAACAACCACACAAACGTAATGTACCCTCGACACAGAGTGTGTCGGGTATAAAAAAACCATGGCGCTAGGAAAAAGCCGAAGAAGACAACTTGCATTTGCATTGCCAGTGAAGATCAGAGCGAGCAAAAACAAAGTGAAGCGTTGCAATTTCTTGAAGCAAAAATAAACCAACAAAAAAAAAAAACAAAATAACAAAATGAGAAATAAAATAAAAAGAAAATAGGTTAATAAGTAAATTAAAATGAAATTATGCGCTTACAGCATAAAAAATCATTCATCAAAATTACCCCAAATTGTTTTTTAAACGATAACGATATGAACTAAATAGTTAACCTTTTCTTTTAAGCCTACCTTGGAAAAAGGGCTTGAAAAGCAGAAATTAATATCAGGCTGCAACATGTAAAATTTTGAGAAAAAATTTTCGCCATCTTTAGTTTTGATAGATCGGCTACATGTTCATTTTTAATCGATCTCGAAGCGTGTGGCCGAGAATTAAGTTGCACAATTACTTATGGCTTTATCTCGCGTGCCGTTCAATATTTTATTATTCTGTCTATAACAAAGTTAACTCTACTAGGTAGTCACCTTGTCGTGGTGTAGAGGCCTGATAGTGACACGGTCGGATCGTGACACGGTCGGATCGTGGACGAGTCCCGTCTGCGATCCGATCGTGCTCTAGAACTAAGAACTACCAAAGGTAAGTCGTCCGCCACCCTGACAGCGGCTATGTCGGGGTTGTATAAATAGGGCCACAAACAAGAAATGAGTCGAAACGAGGATATCCCAAGCGACACAACTTCTCTTTAAAAGGTCTTCAAGAGCGCTCAGAGACTAATTAATGAGAGCTAATGCTCTCAGAAAAGCTCTTTGAGCGCTCTTGAAGACCTTCTACATACTAAAAGGACGCAAAAAGGCGGGGCTTAGGGGCCTTATGAGAGTTTTTAGAGACTTAACAAAAAATCCGTTTTCTCTCAAGGAAGTCTTTGAGAACTCTTTGAAAGATCTTTAAAACATCTTTAAGAGTTCTTTGAAAGACTGAATATTGATGTCATCATCAGTCCGTGTGCGTGATAGGGACGCAAATATGTTCATACGTTTTATAAATTATATCCTTTTTCTTTTTCTTTAAGAAGAAACACAAAAGACGTCCTACATAGTCAATGTTGGAAATATTTTGAACACAAAAGGACACGTGTGAAGATTATAATGTAATAAAAAAATATGAAAAATTGAAATGAAATATCTCGATTATTTGAACATAAAAATGAAAACGGAGATCAGTTCATCGGCAATATGATATATTCTACCCCACTAAATTTTCACGCGCCTTTAAAATATTAATGTTTTGTAAAAATTTTTAAGTTTAAAAATCGTTATTTTTTAAATTTTCTTTTCGTTTCTTTTACATTTTATTCTGTAATAATAGAAAACTTATTTCAGGCATTTTCCCTTCTTAATTTGAAATCAACATTTTCATAAAGCATAAAAAAGTTTTGGTTGATTGTTTAGAAATTAAATCATGCAACTTCGTTCCAAAATGATGGCGGATTTCCAAATGTCTTTTGAAGACCTTCTGAAAAGTAAAACGTCTCAATAGTGAGCAGACATATTTAGAGCTGCAACAGGATTGTTTTGTTTGAATTTAAATAACACCCCTGGTAAGAGTTGCATTTTTATTTTGCTTTTGTTATTTCTGTTCTCACTTGTTAATGTCAACCCTGCGTAAATGAGAAAAATGTCAAAAACAAACAATAAAATGTAATGACTCACTATTTCCTCTCAATAAGTTCTTAATAAGAGTTTCCAAAGACGTGACGTCACTGAAAATCTCTGAAAGGTCTTTATAAACTGGAATATAGAGGACTACTCTCACAAAGCTCTTTAAAATGTCTTTTGAAGAGTTTTCTAAATATGATTGTGTTACCTCTTTGAAATACCAATATGAGAGTTTCCGAAGAGTTAAAAAAACGTTATCGGAAATTGGTCTTCGGACGCTGTTCAAAGAGTTTATTGAGAGCTTTCTAAGACATCCGATTTTTTTAAGTATTCTAAAGACGTTTGAAAGAGTTTTTTGAGACAAGATATTTTTTAAAGTTTTTATTATACTTTTCAGAGAGTTTTCAAAGATATTAAGTTTTTCAAAGACCTTCTAAAGAGCATTCAAAGAGTTTTATGTGTAAGAATACTCTCCAAATTTGATATCTGTGTCGCTTGGGATGTCTGCACGGGGTACTCACACTGGTGAAAACCCCCCGCTGGTGCACTACCATATGCAGGGCCAAAACTCATTGACGCTTAAGACCGAGACTAACTGGGGTCCTGGAGGAAGCAAGCTACCAGACCTAAAGTCGAAAGTATCCTTGGATACTCCGGTGGTCGGCACATTGACGCTGTCAATGGAGAGCCTGCTGGAAAAACGACGGGATGGATACAGCGAAGATTTCTGTACCGCCGAAGAATACACTGGATACTCCATTGGTCGTTTCACCGGTCGCAGGAGTCTCCGCTGGGACACCTGTCGTCTTACCAGAAAAACCTCGAAATTTGTCCGTGATAACGGTTAATCCTGGCGCAATCCCGGAAAGTACCGGTAAGCGGGAGATCAAAAGGCGGAGGTAGAGAATGAGGAAGATGAAATTGGATGCACCTTCAGCAGAAGGCTTATCTGAAGCCGTAGGACCTCGACCTGGAACGAAAATGGTAATGGCGGTAATGTCTTAGGTTCCTTCTAATTCTAAAAATATCAATTTCTCATTTCTTCATGTCCTTTGCTGCACGGCTTTTTCGAAACCATATTTTTCTGTTGTCTGACGTATTTATTCTCCGTGGAAAAACAGAAGGTCTTTTAAAAAAACCGACTTTATCCGCAAGGATCCACAAGCGCAGATGGAACGCTAATCGGGTTCGTCTATGTTCCGCGTGCAATTTATTGTTCAAGTACTTAGCTGGTATATATACTTGGTATGTTTTTTGGGTCAATTATTACTTAAGTTCTTTTCTCCGTATCTAAGGCTGACTCTTTGCTATGGACAGGAAAATAAAATACTAAATATTTTACGAGATATAGCCGTAAGTAAGTGCGCAACTTAATCCTCGGTCGTACGTTTCGAGATCGATTTAAAATTGACCTGCAGCCAATGTAACTAGTAAAACTAAGGCAGTTTTTTTACATTGATCAAGTACTTTCAGGAGCTGAAGTCAAAATTTTGTTTACATTCGATGACCTTAAAAATGCGCCACAGTTTTAGTGAAGTCAATCAATCATCCTTCGAATGTACAATGTATGTAAATAACATAATACGCTTACTTGGTTGGTTAGATTTGAAAAAAGAAAAAGATTTTCTTTTGTCCTCATTGCTCCCTGGTCTATGTGTCAGACCGGGGACTTATCAGCCAAATGTTATGCAAAGGCGTTTGGCTTTGCATTGCAATCGTCGAAGCCCTCTTCAGTTAAGTCAACACAAAAAAAGAAAAAAAAAAAACAAGTAAGGGTGTTATAGTCAGGCAAGCCTGACAATAGAATACCCGACACCGGCACACATGTTCAAATAATTTTTAATATCAAGAGGTGTTTAAGGCCATAAGGGGCCCCATATACCCAATTTTGTTAAACTTCTTTTTGAAAACCGCCCCCTCACCACGCCCACCTTTCCATTTTTTTTTGGAATTATAATCGGAGGCTTAAATACACGCTCAAATTCTAAGTTTCATTAAAATATTTTGAAAAATTTGGATTTTGAGGCAGTTTTGGGATTTTTATTACAGACCCTAGTACTGGAGGTACCCTTAATAATGGACCGACCAAGGAAATTTTTGGGGAGGATGTTTGTGGCTACAAACGAGGTATATGTGCCAACTTTCGTTCAAGTCCCATTTGAATTTCAAGTGTAGGAGAGAATTTTCGAAAAACGCCCTTCTGCCACGCCCACTTTTCCAATTTTTGGAAATCATAGTACTTGCCTTTAAACATATTCAAATATCAAACTTTATCAAAATATCATGAAATCCGGGGTTAGAGTAGTCCGATTGGGTCCATTCTCGAACTTGTTCTTACTCATGTCCCCGTAAGCACGCATACCACGTCAAGATAGCTCAACTCCTTCGATAAGAAAACTGTATACAGACAGACGGACAGACAGACAGACGGATAGACATGTCTAAATCGATTCTCCTGGTGACGCTGATCATTTCTATATATATTTTGTATGGTCCATCTCGACTGGTTTTGGGTGTTTCAAACAACCACACAAACGTAATGTACCCTCGACACAGAGTGTGTCGGGTATAAAAAAACCATGGCGCTAGGAAAAAGCCGAAGAAGACAACTTGCATTTGCATTGCCAGTGAAGATCAGAGCGAGAAAAAGCAAAGTGAAGCGTTGCAATTTCTTGAAGCAAAAAGAAACCAAAAAAAAAAAAAAAACAAAATAACAAAATGAGAAATAAAATAAAAAGAAAATAGGTTAATAAGTAAATTAAAATGAAATTATGCGCTTACAGCATAAAAAATCATTCATCAAAATTACCCCAAATTGTTTTTTAAACGATAACGATATGAACTAAATAGTTAACCTTTTCTTCTAAGCCTACCTTGGAAAAAAGGGCTTGAAAAGCAGAAATTAATATCAGGCTGCAACATGTAAAATTTTGAGAAAAAATTTTCGCCATCTTTAGTTTTGATAGATCGGCTACATGTTAATTTTTAATCGATCTCGAAGCGTGTGGCCGAGAATTAAGTTGCACAATTACTTATGGCTTTATCTCGCGTGCCGTTCAATATTTTATTATTCTGTCTATAACAAAGTTAACTCTAATAGGTAGTCACCTTGTCGTGGTGTAGAGGCCTGATAGTGACACGGTCGGATCGTGGACGAGTCCCGTCTGCGATCCGATCGTGCTCTAGAACTAAGAACTACCAAAGGTAAGTCGTCCGCCACCCTGACAGCGGCTATGTCGGGGTTGTATAAATAGGGCCACAAACAAGAAATGAGTCGAAACGAGGATATGTCTGCACGGGGTACTCACACTGGTGAAAACCCCCCGCTGGTGCACTACCATATGCAGGGCCAAAACTCATTGACGCTTAAGACCGAGACTAACTGGGGTCCTGGAGGAAGCAAGCTACCAGGCCTAAAGTCGAAAGTATCCTTGGATACTCCGGTGGTCGGCACATTGACGCTGTCAATGGAGAGCCTGCTGGAAAAACGACGGGATGGATACAGCGAAGATTTCTGTACCGCCGAAGAATACACTGGATACTCCAGTGGTCGTTTCACCGGTCGCAGGAGTCTCCGCTGGGACACCTGTCGTCTTACCAGAAAAACCTCAAAATTTGTCCGTGATAACGGTTAATCCTGGCGCAATCCCGGAAAGTACCGGTAAGCGAGAGCAAAACTTGAAGAGGCCGGTTTGTCTAAACGGGAGATCAAAAGGCGGAGGTAGAGAATGAGGAAGATGAAATTGGATGCACCTTCAGCAGAAGGCTTATCTGAAGCCGTAGGACCTCGACCTGGAACGAAAATGGTAATGGTAATTCTAAAAATATCAATTTCTCATTTCTTCATGTCCTTTGCTGCACGGCTTTTTCGAAACCATATTTTTCTGTTGTCTGACGTATTTATTCTCCGTGGAAAAACAGAAGGTCTTTTAAAAAAAGCGACTTTATCCGCAGGGATCCACAAGCGCAGATGGAACGCTAATCGGGTTCGTCTATGTTCCGCGTGCAATTTATTGTTTAAGTACTTAGCTGGTATATATACTTGGTATGTTTTTTGGGTCAATTATTACTTAAGTTCTAAGGCTGACTCTTTGCTATGGACAGGAAAATAAAATACTAAATATTTTACGAGATATAGCCGTAAGTAAGTGCGCAACTTAATCCTCGGTCGTACGTTTCGAGATCGATTTAAAATTGACCTGCAGCCAATGTAACTAGTAAAACTAAGGCAGTTTTTTTTACATTGATCAAGTACTTTCAGGAGCTGAAGTCAAAATTTTGTTTACATTCGATGACCTTAAAAATGCGCCACAGTTTTAGTGAAGTCAATCAATCATCCTTCGAATGTACAATGTATGTAAATAACATAATACGCTTACTTGGGTTGGTTAGATTTGAAAAAAGAAAAAGATGATTATTTAAGCTTTAATTGCTCCCTCATTTCGAGGCTCCAAAACCGGCGATTATAAAAAGGTAATTATAGCGAAATCAACATCATTTTTTACTGAAAGTTTTTATTTGTCATTTATGCGATTCCAATGGGATTGAACCTTTTTTTTATATTTTTAAATTGGACTTCAATATTTTTATATGATATTTTACTTATTTGATTGAGAAGAAGTTAATGCAATTGTAGCAGAGATTTTCTTGAAGTTCAAAATGGTTCTTTATGGCTTTAAAAAAATGAAAATTCGAAGAATATACAATCGATATATATAAGTATATATATATATATGTAAAGAAATAATAACGAAAAGCAAAACAAAAACAAATGCAATGCAAAAAAAGCGACGTTTCAAAGATTGCCCAATCGTTTGGTTTGGTTTGCTTTGCTTTGGTTTGGTTTGGTTTGGTTTATCTGAAAAGTTGAATAACCGCCATGCCATCGCCACCATCAACAACAATAACAGCGAAGCAGGAGAAAAAATACACCTAAAAAATTTTTATAAAAATAAAAAAAGGAAAAACAAAACTGCACAAAAAACCAAAAAAAAAAAAAATTAATACAAAAACAACAACCACAAAACGTGTTTTCAAACAACAGAAACAAAAAGTAAAACATTTTATTTATTTATTTTTTTTTTTTTTGAAGCATTTTATATTTTGCCGCTCACTGGAGTCTGCGCTCCGAAATAAAGCTGGTCAAACTTGGGGCAACATAATCGGTTGATGCCTGTGCTCCATAAGCCGACACCGCTCAAACCGCCGGTCCGGTCCGGTCCCGTCTCATCTTCCACACCTACCGGAAAAGAAACAAGAAGAAACAACATTTTATCGAACGTTCGCGCTTACAAGTCGGATTTCCTTTCCTTTCAAATCTACGCGGCTCACCCATGGCTGCTCTGTCAAAGATTCTTCGATGGCGATTTTGAAGATATTTTCACAGCGCTGACTCATGACCGAATTGTAATACGTACATGTAGGAATGTTTGTGTGTACCTATGTGTGTATTGTACGCCTGTACGCTTGCATGTATGTAGGCATGTAATACGAATAATGTCGTCTATTTACATCTCAAGTCGAATTGTGCAATCATTGAAGTTTAAATGGCTCTTTGAACAAGAAAAAGGAGAAGTAAAAATTCAACAACAACAGCAGCAACAAAACAATACAAAAAATAAAAACAACAAAAAAAAGCAAAAAAAAAAAAAAAACAAAGGAAAGAAAAGGGGGCAAATAAACTTGTTAGGCACACAAACTTAAAACAATGCAATTGAGCCGCTCGTTAAGGTGACCATACAGAAAACAACAACAGCAAAAACAATAAGATGAAAAACCCAAAAGCAGTATTTCGACAGCATAACGATATTTGGAATCATATCAAGGCTAGTGAGAGGCTAGCAGCTGAACTTTCATAAATGGCCAGGCCGGATGGCGGGGTGCGTTGGGAGCTTGTGGCTAGAGACAACTTTTAAAAGTGAATAACTGTAGTTTGAGCAACCTGTTAATGTGTAAATTTCAACTCGAATTAATTGCCTCGATGTGCGAAATACTCGCAGAGCTTCTTCTTCTTCTTCTAATTGCATTTCGCAATTCGCCGCTTGCCTCATTCGCATGGCATTAAGTTGCTTGCTTGCTATCCCAGCGGGATATTGGTTCTTCCATTACCTTATTCTTCAAAGAATTCATCGAAGAAATGCGCATCGCATCGCAGCTTTGACGAAAATGGTAATGCATACAGAGCGAAAAATGTCACCTTAAATAAGGAGATTTACGTCTAAATAAGAATGATGAATTCGAATCACTGAGTGGCGTAGTGGACAACGTATTTACTTATCAATCTAAAGGGCTAGGGATCATCGATTCCTGTCGCAGGCTAAAAAAAAAGGTGTACAAAAAATGGGGACTTGAAAGAGGCAAGTCAATTTATGGAAAAAGTTCTCATATGCCAGTCATAAAGTGAAGTCTCCATCGCACCTTCAAAAGCTCTTTCGAACAATTTTTTTTTTTTTTTTTTGCATTAAAAGTTTGGTTGAAAGCTTTTTTTAATCGTCTAAGTTTTGAATTTAAATATAAGTTTTTTTTTTCAGAATTATCTACTTATTTACCAAAAAAATTTGTGTCTTGCCCGACCGGGATTTGAATCCGCCGACATCGGCGTGTTAGGTAGGTAGGTAGGTAGGTTGAAGTGGCTGCCACTTAGGCAGTTAATCGGCCCATTGTGATACCAAGGAGGTTGTCTTGTGTTTGTGTGAGTGTAGGTCTTCTTATGTAGTGTGCCCCTAACATGCGATTTTTGAAAAACCAGTGCTAGGCTTGGAACATTACACTCCGTTTCGCCTGTGCCGGGAATCGAATCTCGGACCCTGGGATCAAGAGCATAGCACGCATCCCCTACGCTATCCCAGAGCCATGGCGTGTTAGGTACTTTCTCTAATTTTTTCTAAGGAATGCCTTCTTATTTGTACATACGTATACTTCGATTATGCTTTTGCCGAAGAATTCTTCGATTACACTGTCGTATTAGAATTCTTCAACTGAATGGTAAGCGAAAGAGGTAACGAACGAATTTTCAATGACATCGCCATGTTAATTTTCATCGATCCTGGTATCTATGGTAAGTGGTAGACATGTGCTGTATAGATTACCTCGCTCGCTTACCAATGTCTACCATATCCCGCTGGGATGTTGTGCATGCTCAGAGTATGAGCCCAGTAGAGAGGGATTCTTATAGGTCACTAAGTGCTCTTTCCGTTAACTGTGAATATCTTATCTTTCAAATGAGCTTTGAGCAACTGAGCTTGTGCTTTAACCTTTGTGAGCTAATTGGAATAGAAATATGTAGCTCAGAGAAAGATGTTGTTGGGCATTTTTTTTTTTAAAGCGTTCAATCCTCTTTCGGAAGCGATATACGGAAATATCTTCCACATTGGTAAAACCGGAACTTCATGCTTCAGGTTTGAATGAATATTATTTGTTAATGAAGTGGTTTTATTTCAGATTCAAATCAGATCAAATGAGATAGTTTTTAGGATGATCTTTTTACTTCCAAAACACTATAAAACGTAGAGAGAGAGAGAGAAAGAGAGAGAGAGAGAGAGGAAGAGAGAGAGTGAGGAAAAGAGAGTGAGAGAGAGAGAGAGAGAGTGAGAGGAAGAGAGAGAGAGAAAGAGAGAGAGAGAAAGAGAGAGAAATACAGAGAGAGAAAGACAAAGAGAGAAAGAGAGAGAGAGAAAGAGAGAGAGAAAGACAGAGAGAGAAAGAGAGAGAGAAAGAGAGCGAGAGAAAGAGAAAGAGAGAGAAAGAGGGGGGGGGGAGATAGGAAGAGAGACAGATAGTGGGAGGGGTGGAGGGAGAGGGGAGCCAGGATAGAGAGTGGTGATAGGGGAAGAGAGAGGTAGAAAGAGCAGTTCTTTGGAGAGTATCTTAAACCTAAAAATAGTCGGGTTTTCGGGAAATGTTTTTAGTTCGTCTATTTTTCGGTTATAAGTACTCTTGAATATTTCCTCGTCAAACGGAGGGCCCTTTACATTTAATCTTGTGGTCAAATTTTTCAGTCTATAGGTTTTGAACATTCTAAACTTATGTGCATGTGTGTGCAGTTTTTCGCAATGGTGTCTCATATTTTTTAAGGGCTGCAAATGTAAACGGAGCTTAGTTTTGCTAGATTAGCTGCAGGTAAATTTTAAACGATTTCGAAACGTGAGGCCGAGAATTAAGTTGCACACATTATCATGGCTAAATCTCGTAAAACGTTTAATATTTTATTTCCTTATCCACAACAAAGCCTTAAAGGCTCTAATTTCTACAAAAGCAAGTCAATTGCCTGATGTTCTTAATTTTCTCCGAATAATATTTCTAAAAAAAGAAAGGATTTTACGCTATTTAAGTTATTAAAATAATTTTACTACCGAAAGGTTTCTGCTAAAGATTAAAAAAATAAAAATAAAAAAAACCCATTAAAAATACCAAAATTTCTACCCACACGAAAAAAGGTTTTCCCAAAAGTTGAAGATGAATTAGTACGTGGAATTCCGTTCTCCCACAACATTTTGCCAGCCCATTCGAGCCCATGAGCTCGAAGCTCGCCGAAGTGAGTCTTTTTTTTTTTTTCAGCTGTAATAATTTATGACAAATTGAGAGCCTACAAGAAATGTCAAAAGTGCAAAGCAATAAAAAGAATGCAGCACAAGAAGTCACCTTGAAATAGAAAACCAAAACCAAAAATACAGCTTTTTTCAAATTTATTTGATTTTATTTCAATTGTGCATGAAAAGAGCACCGCGCCGCGCCATAACTCCAAGATATTCTTAAGTTTTTTCTTGAAAATATTTTTTTGGTATTCAAAGCACGCCTCCTTAACGACGAAGACCGCGATGGAGCAAAGAAGATTCGTCGCGCATGCGTAGCCGACATAGCTCGCATCGAAATTCCAAGAAAAAAAAAATCTCAAGAAGACGGTAACCAATTAAACGTACATACAGGAGCGGAAAAAAAGAATTTTATTCTTTTTTCATCACAAAATCACATAAATTAACCCACAACCGCTGCCTTAATGGCTAATGCCTAAGCCTAGAGTAGTCTTCGGCTAGTGTTTTGAGAGCCATTCGAAACCCCGTTGTTCCCATTATCCACACGGTTTGGCAATTCATGTCACGCGCCAAAAATGCCTAGCAACACGCATGCGAAAATTGTCAAAACTGTCAAATCTTACAATCTTCATTTCAAAGCAGCAAAAAGCAAAAAACTTCAATATAAAAATAGTTAAATGAAATGTTTCTCCTAGCGGTCGATGCACCATAGCCTCTTATTTTTATTAACGTGGCTTTTTACCTCAGTACGCAGATGTAATTTTGCAAACATTTCGACCGTAAACGTCATTTAAAATGCTATCAAATTTTTTGTTCAAGAACTGATAACACATTTTATATTTTTTAACCCTTCGCAGTTTGTTACAAATATCGTTCTTAACATGAGATACATACAATGTTTACCTATACTGTTAAATAACATTTGGATTTTGGAGGACACCAGATTAAGACGCGCCGATTTTTTGCCGATTTTGGTCTTTCTGTCGGCGAAAAATTTTGGACACAATGAGTTAAATACATATTTTCTATTGAAGTCGTTTTTCTGTTTGCATTTTTGAGATTTCCGGTCTAGTTGTTTCAAAAATCATAATAATATTCTTTTGTCCAAGTAAATTTCAGTTTAAAAAAAGTTCAAAACTTTCATCTAATGTTTAGAAAAGCCAAAATTGGTTACAAAATCGTTGGTACGAACAATTTGTAATCTCAACTCCTCTAACGCGCTCTCTCACAGCCTCTCTCCGGCTCATCCATTCTCAACGTCACACCCTCTCGCTCTGTCACACCTTCTCCTTATCCGTAACATCTCCGTTATTATCTGTTCTTTTCTCTATCTTCATCTTTTCATTTTTCATTTCATTTCATTTCATTACAAAGGGTCTTGGTGACTCAGGATGGCAATCAGTCCCCTGAAAGGGATTTTGAAGTTTGTTTGTGAAGTTGATTTTTTGATAGGTGCTATCTAAAAACGCTGTAGAAACTAATTTGAAGGGCTCGATTCCCCAGTGTCCTTGAAATATCGTTGAAAAATCCTTTTTATAAGCCCTTATTTAGTAAAACAATTCTTAAAAATATCTAGAAAACCTTGAAATTGATATTACTTTAACCTTTTCAAAATTAAAATTTCGTGCCTCCAAGCAGAATTTTTCGAAAATTTTTATAATTTAAGTGTATTCAGTTATTTTCAGTCGTCGAATTGTATAGTGTAACTTTTACGATAATCTAGCCTCCAAAGAATATTTAAAAAGCTTTCTCCAATTGAAATTGGTTTTGATTCCCACACTCAACCATTACAAATGAAAATTAAAATTGACATATTTTGACCTTGTCTGAGATTAATTGTAAGAAATTTTTGGACAAAAACGTAAGTGTACATAGATGAGCTCAGTGCTATTTATGCAGCGGTTGGCATACGTATCCAGTGATGCTAGCTTTACGCTTTTCGCGCTAGATCTAGCGCTTTTTAGAGGGCGACAGGGCGAATATATTAAGTACTTGGTTTTTGCACAATTTTGTAGGAAAATATTTACAATTTTTTATCTGACAAAATTTTTATCATTTCTAGAACATATCCCCAAAATTGCCATAAGCCACGTATATTTTTTTACACGATTTTTTTTTTTTAACGGATTTTCGACGAACCGATCTACCGTGTAAAAAGAGAGCCGGTTGTATACGTCATGCCACGGCCTACTCTACATTGCTCATACGTCGGGCCGATTCTCAGACCTACCGGAAATGCACAAAAAACTGCATGCGAATCGGCTCAGCCGCTTCTAACACTGAGACACGAGAATTTTCTATTATCTAAAAAATAAAATAAAAAATTTCAATTATTTATTAATTTATTTACGTTATATTTTGAGGGGGCCCCTAAAATATGGTGACTCCGTGACCACGGCCTACCTGGTCCATCATATAATACCGCCCTGTCCATTATTAACGAGATGTTTGCGTGTAGTTCATTCATATCGAAATGTGATTTTTTTTTTTTTTTTGTTGCAGCTTAGGTATCATTGCATACTCTTAGGCGAAAAGCTTAAGTTTCATCAATTAATAAAAACATTTTTCTCGCATTCACAGCTGTTCAGAATGCTTTTTTGAATTATCTTAAGAAGAACTAGCGAGCGAGCACAACTGAAATGGGAGCCAAATATTCGGTGAAAAGGTGATGGCAGAAATCTTTGATAACAGAAGGAAAATAAACTAAACACTGCCGGAAAGAAAAGCAAGGACTGGCTAAGTTGAAAATGCAAAAGCTTAAAACAGAACGCATGGCCGAGAAACGATAAATCAGTTGAGAGTTCTGGACAGATTGACTTGGAGTCAATATAAATGTCAGGGTTGTGAGGACATCACAAAGCTGATTGCATTGATATTTTTGAAAATGGAATCGAGCAAAAATCCATCTAAATGGGATTGGTAAAATAAGCATTACAATGGGTGCATTCAGCCGACTCAACTGTTGCCGAACTGTTGACCATTGGGAAAGTTCGCTCACTCAACAATGCCTCAACAGTTGATTTTGCTGAATGCACGCATTGTAATGCTTCTTCTTCCAATCCCATTAAGAAGGATTCTCCCTTAAACGTCTATTTGCCTCGAAAACTCCAAAAACTCGTGAGTCGAGAGGGCCAAAAAATTAAAGAATGGGGGAATGCCCTATATATATTTTTGTACTTGTATTACTTAAGCCGGTATCCCACTATCTGCGCAATGCGCCGATAATGTGAACGCAATTTTTGGACTCTGATGATGACAAGTGTGATCGTCTTGAACGACTTTTATTCGAATTTTATTGCTCCCTGATATCTTTTTGACAATATGCGACGATAATGTGATCCTTCAGCGATTAAAATCGGCTCAGAATGTGCTACTTGCGCATATAGTGGGATCCCAGCTTATAGCCACTGTTCCGATTCCTTTTTCCGAACGAAAAATTTGTATGAAAATTTTGACATTTTGAGAGAATATCGTGACCAAAACCTTTAACGAGAACAGTCCCAGTTAGCATTTTTCGAAATTTTTGATCAAAAGCGAGTCTTTTTCGAGTCGCCTTTCTGATTAAAAAGATCAAATATGCGCTCGTTTTCTGATCAAAAATTATACTTTTATCGGGAGAAATTGGAACCCTAGCCGCGACTCTTCTTAGGGAGTCATATTTGATATCATTTGCGAGTCGTTTTCGAGTCATATTCGTTATCATTTTCGAGTCATATTTGATACCATTTTAGAGTTTTCTACGACTCATATTTGCTATCATTTTGGCAATTGCTCTTTTTTTTATTTTTGTAATTTGAATACGACTCGCTTTTGAAACATATTGGAGAGTCGTTTTCGAGTCTTCTTTTAATCATGCATGTGATCAATCATTTTCTAATCATGAAGGGGGCTCGAAAAAGACTCGTAAATGAATCTTCTCATAAAACAGTCTTCCAAATGTTGGGTGCGGTAGCAACCGCATCTAATAAGGCATTCTTTCAAAGCTTGCGCTGATTGAGAAACAAATTCATAGCATATTTAAAGGGTAACTTTATTTTCTTCTTCTTGTTTGGGCTAAAAAAATTTCAAATTTTCCGCTTCAAAACGATATCAAGGACCGATCAGTTGTAGTTAGTGTGCTCGAAGATTTATTTTTTATTGATTTTAATAAAAAAAAAAATTCATACAAATCGTACCTGTACAGGAGCTATGGACCGGAAATGGTTAAAATAGGAGACAGTTTTTTAAATATTTTAACATTTTTGCGTTTTTTTCTCCTTATTGTACGTTTTTTCGGGTCAACTCTTATTAAAGTTATTTTCTCTATGTCTAAAGGTGCTTCCCCAATTGGGAATAAAAGAGCTTATGGGGCAAAACACGTCAAGTGTACCACCGGCAAAATTTTTTCTCTCCGATTTGGATGAAACTTGGTACAGCTGTTAAGATGTAAGAGTACGTTAAATGTGCAAAAAACAAGTAAATTTTAATCACAGGGTGCCGAGATACAGGGTGTCAAAGTTTAGGTTTTTGCTTCGAAGAACATATTTCATTGAATTACAATGGGGCTAAAATCGCCTCGCTTCAAAAATTTTTCGAATGTTTCTTAGAAAAAATTGTCTGAACTTTTCGAAAACAATACAAAAAAATTTTTCGATAACGGTAAATGAGACAAATTTGGCATTTTAGTTTTATTTCTTGATTTTCTAGGAGAGACCCTATTTTTTTTATTTTTTTTTTTAATTTAAAAAAAAGCCCAACTTTTTCCCTTTAAAATGATGTATAAATCATAATGAGATCTCCATAACTTATGCTCAAAATAACGCATTGAACATGAGTACCTAGCATATTTCCCTCAATAACAACGAAGCGAGCGCGTTATTCTCAAGCGCAATCGTTGCGTACCGTTGTTATATGTGCATATATGTGCATATATTAGGTGTAGTAAAAAGAAATCCATTATTTTTGCATTAAATTGAGGGCTTTATTTAAGATAGTTAGAATGACCCGATTTAGGTCAAATATGCGCCGTTTTGTTCGATAACTTGTTGCCATTTTAAAGGTAATTTCATTATGCCTCTCTCATAGAAGCCCTCGTTATATATTTGCACATTTAACGTACTCTTACATCTTAACAGCTGTACCAAGTTTCATCCAAATCGGAGAGAAAAAATTTTGCCGGTGGTACACTTGACGTGTTTTGCCCCTTATAACAAGTATTTTGCTTTCTCTTGCCAAGTGAAGTTGATCAATAAGCATTTTCAGCAAGCAAAATCGTTCTTGATTGAAAGTTTGAGAGTAAGAAAACTTGCTTCTTCAGGAAGTAAAAGCGCTTTACTTGCGATGTGGGGAAGCAACTTAAGACTGAAATTTTTGGCTGTGGACAGGATAGTGAAATATTAAATAGTTTACGCGATAACGCCATAAGTAAGGGCGCAACTTATTTCTCGGCCACACATTTCGAGATCGATTTAAAGTTGATCTGCAGCAAATACAGGGATTTGCTCTTATTTACTTTCAGGAACGGCAGCTATAATTTTGTTTAAATTGTGCGAATCGCGACTTGTAATTGAAGGCGCCTCAGATCCGAACGCATTGACCTATCCACCTACTTATGTGGAATATCAAAGGCAATCGAGGACTAAATACGAACAGATTTTTTTATAAATTCAAATACTTTTTTGGACAAATCAAGTAGTTCGCTTTACAGAGACCCCATTTGAAATCCTAATACTCTCTCAATGCCATTTCATTTCCAGTAAATCAGTTACAAGGTTAATTACACAATTTTCGAAAAAAATTTTGATAGTAGGTATTTCACGCGAATGCGATGCGAACCTAAAATTGACAAAATAAATAACAAGCACCATCACCAAATCATCATCGTCGGCGAAAATTTGTCTTGAATGCTAAAAAAAAAAAAAAAAAAGATTATGATACCTTCGATCGATGACAATGAACGCTCAGATAAATGAACATTGAACTAGCGGCAAATAGTGAAAATAAAATTATTATGATACTTTGATGATGATTGCGGTTAATTTTGAATTAATACGATGCCGAACAATTGATGCAATCGCAGTGGCGTAGCGAGACATTTCGGCGCCTGGGGCACAATGGCGGAAATTCCGTCTCCCTAAAGCCCTAAATCAAAAGAAAATACCTTTATAATGTGATTTGGCGGATGCCCTCTTTGACCCCCCGCCCACCGACTCAGCGCTACTAGGCAATCGAATACTGCAACAATTTTAGGAAGCTGCCTTCTTCGTGTGGTTGGATTTTTCGTTTCGGACTTGATAGATTTGAAAATAATTGAAGGGTGGCTCAAACTGAGTCTAAGATAATTTAAGTAGATCTTAAGCCGATTTTGACCACTGTTTGGTGTGGTTTTTCTTTCTATTTTCTATTGTTTCTATTCTCTTCACAAAAACTCATTACAACTACGAGTAAATATGTAGTTGCTCAATAGGTTATGTCATGAAGGGGTTAATTGCATGAAATTTCTTTAAAAAAAATAATAAAAAACCGGTTTTCTTTTTCCGATCGGAGAAAAATAATATCGATAATTATTGATTTTAATATAAATTAAAATTTTTACAGTGTGAGAAAATTGATCTTAAATACTAACTTAGGATGCTAATTAATTTTAAGTGCAATTTCTTTAATAAGAATATTTTTATGAGTAAAATTGTTCACAAGAATGGCATCGATATGTCGGTACGTAAGGGCCTTAAAATTGACCTCAAATATGTATGCGTGTGGTGTGTGTGTGTGTGTGTTTCTGTGTGTCTGTGTGCCCATCATCGATTGTTAATACTTGAATTTTTTCGCATGACTGTGTGTATGCACGTTAGCTTGTTCGAAAACAAAAAAAAAAGTGACCTCTCATTACATTATTTCGTCGACTTTGGCAGGTGATCACCTTGCGGTTGGAATCCATTTTCATCGGCGACATAGCGTAACGTTATGAGATTTCCTTCCGGATCGATATACGAATATGAGCCCATCTGAACTAGAACAAGCTCCTCGTGCTCTTCGACAACTTGACCATCGGCCGTCTCGCCTCGAGGTACAATAATTTTCTTCATGAAGCCAGCGTTTTCCACTTTGATGCCATTCGATGTTTCGTAGCTAGAAACGGGTGAGAAAGGGTTAAAAAAAATATTTAAAAAAAAAACAATTCAGCTATTTGCATTGTAATCGTTGATGAAAGAGCAGCTATCGATCTGATCGTAAATAAATGCTTCGATTCGATTATCGACCGGCCCTTTAGATGGCTCCTTAAGCCGACCTTACACTTGTTGACTGCGTTGATCAAGAATTTACCAATATTTTAGTTTGACAACATTGCCAACATAAGAGAATTCTAATTTACATAACAAATGACAGGACGACAGGATCGATCGTTTGGACCAATTGGGCAAAAAATGGGACAAAACTGTTGACATTTAAATGTTGAAGCGTCAAGGCTTAGGACGTTGGATAATAAGTGGTATTTGTAGGAGCACACCTGCTGTTATAGCTTCCATCGGGATTATTAACCTCCACTTGTTTGACAATTGTTGCTGGTGTTGTCGATGTGGTTGACGATGCCAAGGACGAAGATGACGATGACGATGACGCCGCCGAGGACGATGACGCTGACGATGACGCTGACGATAAAGCCGATGATGCGCTCGCAGCATTGGCAATAGCCTGCGCCTGTACCGGATGCTCCTGCGCAGGCATCGCCAAGACGAATGCAAAGAGCACGGCACACAAGATTACAGCGAAAAATTTATACATTTTTCCGGGAAAAAAATTCTTTTTTTTTTCCAAATCCAAAAAACCGTTAAAAAATGAATGATATTTAAAAAAAATTTTTTTTTTTTTTCGTGTAACGCTTCACCGAGATCTATTCGAGAATGTTAATTGCTGCTGAGCATAAATTGACTGCGAACGCGAAAATATATTGGGCTCTTTTTATATCTGCAGAATAATAGTAACGCATAAGAAATAAAATAAAAAGAAAATGCAAAAAGAAAAGAGAAAAAGGGAGAGAAAAAAAATCAAAACAAAAACGATACCAATGAGCAAAATAGACACCGAGTGATGAAGACAAACTCACGTTGACGAGACAAATGACAGACACGAGCGAGAGAGAGAGAGAGAGAGATAGAGAGAGACATTCTGTCAGGTGGGAACAGCGCGACGCTAAAGATGGGCGCGCTTAGATAGGAAGCACTGATACCGCCATCTGCTGACGAAGAGTTAATGAAACTGTCGTGGTCGGGAGGACGTGCGAAATTTTTTCGATTAATTCATTTCGCTTTTTAAAAAATTTTATTTTTTTTTTTTGGATTTTATTTTTTGTTTGTTTTCTTTTCGTTTCAAACTCAGTTTTATTTTGAAATTTATTTCGACTTTATGTCTTGTAACGTGTCCATATAAATGCAAGTACTCCGACGTGATCTCATGATAAGGTCAGACGATTCAGTTCCTCTTAAATGCAAACGGAGTGAATCACAGAGGGTCTTAGGCCTTAAGATATGATTTATTGTATATTTTATTTATAATTCTTTGTAGGTTGGTCGGTCCGATGGTTTAATTTGCTTGGTTTATCCCGGCAATGGGTATTTTTGTTTGTCTTCAATAGAGTTTTATACATTAAAGATGCAAGGTTCATATGAATGTTTATATTTCGTGTTAAGTTAATTGTGAAAACTTCATTTTCGACTGCATTCCAATGTAGCGTTGGAGCCTCTAACCTTCCTCTCATAATAAGTTGCACAAATTTACTTAGCAGAGAACTTGCTAATTAGAAACACTTTCAGCTCCGACCAATTCTTCTAGGGAGCGAGGGAGATTTTAAGAAATCTAGTTTTCTTACATTAGTTTCGACAATAAAACTAAAAATCAAAATAACAAGTAAGAAAGCTAAAGTCGGTCAAGCCCGACTTTGAAATACCCAGCGTCCCGACATTATTAACGCACTATGTTTTGCCTCTCCACTTTTGGGCGTGGCAGTGGGCGGGCCACAAAAATTTTTGTTCCTACACCTTTCATTCGCCTTGGTCAACCTATGTTGCGAATTTGAAGCTTCTACGCCTTTTACTTCACAAGTTACGATAAACCTTTATTTGTGGGCTTATTTGTGGGCGTGGCTCGAGGAGGGCGACGTCAATTTTTTGGCAGAATATGTAATTTTTCGTAGTTTACCAGCACACCAAATATCAATGAAATGTGTTGAGTGGTTCGCAAGTTACAAGCATTTTACTGAAAACACATTAAATTCATTTGTGGGCGTGGCAGTGGGCGGAAGTCTTCCATTTTTACTTAGGATCATACTCGGATCCCGATACCTGTGTGCCAAATTTCGACTTGGTTGGTCCAGCCGTTTCGGAGGAGATCCGAACACAGACGGACGGACGGACAGACGGACATGTCTAAATCGATTCAGTTTTTGATCTTGATCAAGAATATATATACATATATGTCTATACCTACGGATCATAGTTCTGGCTGTTACAAGATTCGCTAATAAAACTAATATACCCTGCTTACGCTGGGTATAAAAAGTAAACAAGTAGAGGCGTTATAGTCAAGCAAGCCTGACAATTTATTACCCGGCACATATAAATGAATATAGTTTAAGAACAGGCCCCAAGACCACGAGCACTGGTATAAAGTGTTCTTAAGATTTTCGAGACCATAATAGAGCTTCACATGCAAACTTCTATTCAATTACTTTATCTATACATACTTCCCTTTTGCATTGCAAACTTTTCAAGTTTTTGACGTGATAACGTCTATTAAATCGATGATAGGACACTCAAATAGCGAGAATCTGCCAACGGCGAATTCAATGTGCGTTCAACATTGATCATCGTTCATTTTACGCGACAACAAAGATGGTTTGTGGGAGAGGGACGCAAGGGAGAAAAAAAAACTCACATTCCACATACCCGAGCATCCTCTCACCCACAAACCACTCAAATACACAAAAGTACGAACCGGCTTAGAGCAGAGAGTTCGCTCTCATGAGAAAGCAAATCGTCTCAATCGTCTCTTCACAAGCAGACAAGGCGAAAATATGCAAAAGGTACACAACGTCCAAATACAAATTTACGTTTGGCTATGGGGCGCACACACAAATTCACCCATGTCACGCAATCGACAGACAAGCGCGGGACTGCCGAAAAACAATCAGAATGAAACACACTTCTCAATAGAGCTGAAGAAATATCGATAGTTGCGATGGTCTCGATATTCGATAGTATGAAATATCGATAGTATCGATAGTACTATCGGAAGATATATTTTAAAATGTAAATTTTTTTTATTGGAAATTTGCTAGTGATTTCAATCAAGCATGTTTGAGCTGTTTAACATTTAAATATCCACCATTTGAAAGTTTTAAATTTAAAAAACGAATGGTGGTCCTATAATAATTTAATCAAATACTGTTAAAATTCCATCAAAATGGAAAAACCCCTCGTTCTGGCATCAGTGCATAGAATAAAATGTTTGCATGACGACTATAATTCTCATTTGGTTTGTAAAATGGGACACTTAAGACTCGCAGATTTTCTGACGATTTTTCGAAACGTGATGAAGCACGCTTAAATCATAATCATCATCACCATGACCGTCATTATCACCGTCGTCATCACCGTCGTCATCATCGTCGTCATGAACGTCTTCATCACCGCCATCATCACCATCACCATCGCCATCATCATCACCATCATCATCACCATCATCATTACCATCATCATCACCATCATCATCACCATCATCATCATCACCAACATCACCATCATCATTACCATCATCATCACCATCATCATCACCATCATCATCATCACCAACCTCTCCATCATCATCACCAACATCACCATCATACACCATCATCACCATCATCACCATCATCACCATCATCTACCACATCCATCATCATCATCACATCATCATCATCATCACCATATCATCATCACCATATTCATCACCAACCTCACCATCATCATCACCAACGTTACCATCACCATCATCATCATCATCATCACCATCATAATCATCATCACCATCATAATCATCATCAACATCATTATCACCATCATCATAACCAAATTCATCACCATCATCATCGATAGTTTCGATTATCGATAATTTTGATAATCGAAAGATGAATTTTCGAGCGGCTCGCCCTAATCTAAATTGAGGCATTTTTAGGAATCTGTCCATTTCAAAAAGAAGAAATCCCTCTTTCACCGCCAGCACCACCTTTCAAATGCTAAAGTAAATGTCCATCAATCAAGACTATCGATAGTATTCAAAAACTATCGATGTTTTCGATATTTTGAAACCATCGATAGTATCGATAGTGCTATCGATTGTTTCTCCAGCTCTACTTTTCAATGTGGCGAGAAGTCCGATTGTTTTGTTCTTGCCGTGATCGCTTCTACGAATTCCTAGCTTTTGCGTTGTCTTCATATAGAACGTTGTCTTTCTTTCCTCGATTTTTGGTTACATTACTTCAACCTACAAATTTCAGCATTATGCGGATGAACATATAAGACATAACAAAATTGTCCGAACAATTTTTTGCAATTTTTTCACGCACTCATATAAATTGTGCGAATTAATTTTCGAAAAGAACAATTGCTACATCATCATACTCTGCACGTTAAATATATGTTCACTATGCCAAGTAAAAATTTTATTTTGTATGAACAGGGCCTGCAAAAATTTTTAAAACGAAGGCAGAGATCAGTGCTCCGATTTGAAAATTTTTAAATGTGATAGATGTTTAAAGAAGAAGTGGCAGATTTATATAAGAAGTGGTAGATTCAAAATTGTTGCAAATAGTACTATAGTATATCACATATGATCATGTAGAAAATTGGGAAACTTACATAAATATTTTTAGGTGATTTCTCTTATTATAAAAAAATGTATCAATATTTATTGGATGTCGTTAAGCGCTCATACTGTCATTCTTGACAACATTCTTGGCAATAGAAAGCTGCCAACATATTTTTTCTCAATTATTCTAAATGATCATAAAATAAATAAAACAAAGGCATAAATAAGTAAAAAAAAAAGCGGTAGGTTTGGACCTAGCGTGGTAGAAAGTGAAAATAGTGGTAGATCTACCATCAAAGTGGTAGAAGTCCGAGCACTGACAGGAATCTAAAATATTAATGAAATTGATTTTGAAAACTTTAATATGCAATTTTAATTTTAAAATTGAAGTATAACTATTATTTTCTATTTTAAACTTACATATATTAAAAATCGCAACAACAAAAAAAAATACAAAATGAGACCTAAGTATTTTCTAAATTTTAAATTAATAAGTCTAAGGGGAGGGAGTTTGAAAAATCGTCAAAAATATACAAATATAATATAATCGGAGGGCTAAATGTGAGCTCGAATTTCAGATTTTATTACATCATCTCGATAAATTCAGGTCTTAGAGATGTTTTTGCAACTTTTGTAATAGATCCTAATACTGGAGGATCCCTTACAAACAGTCCAATCAAGCCTATTGTTCTTTTGCATGTCGCCGGAAAATACGCATACCAAATTTTGTGAAGGAAGCTAAACTCTTTCGATAAGAAAACTGTATACGGACAGATGGGCCGACAGACGGACATGGATAAATCGAATCTCAAAGTCATTTTGTCATTTTGTTTGCAAAAGTGCAACATTAAAATCCACATTTGACCTATGGTTTCTTCGGGATAATTACTAAGTATGGGCCATAGAATAGTGCTCTGCTAGTGGAATAGGGAATTTAAAAATCGATCCACCTTAGTAAGGTGTAGTAGTATATTTGAGTAGATACAAATGCTGCGGAGACGGACGTTTCGTTACATGAAATTTCCAAAATCGTAAATTTTTGGCTATCGATATCGATATCTGTGACATGCGGGTTAGCCTTGTGTCGAATCCCTCCTCCCCCGTTACACAAAAGACTGATCTTTCAAAACTTAGGAGATCAGCTCAAATCGATTGATAGCCTTAAAAATAGAGCTGACTTCTTCTTATTTGCCCAATCACTTGACGCATGCGTGATTCATTTTCACGGCCAAAAACAACTTTGGCAATTCAAACATTCGCAGCTACATTGACGAACCACACCGAAGATCGCAGGCAATGGCGTAGGCCATGCGAGCGTTGTTGTTGATCATTCGATTATAGTTAGATTGATAGTGCTCGGAGCACCTCTTCGGTCACCTGGTGGTATGCCTGATGCATGCCGGTTTGGATAATTGATATTTAAGTCACATCCAAAATATGGAAATAAATCGTAACATTTTGTTCTATTAAATAGACTCATGAAGCGCGCCAGCCGTCTTCATTCTATTGTCTCATCTATAACGGTTAAAAGAGAAATAGAGAGAAAGCAGAGCCAAAGCAACAGAAGGAAAGGGGGAAAGGGAAAGAGCAAGAGAGAGAGAGAGAGAGAGAGAACATGGTTTTGTGTTAGCATTACCAAAGAATGTGTTATCAAATCAGAGTTGTGCTCCGAATATTGAGCATTGGCGATTAATCACACAGAAACATTGCATTTACTTATGAGCCGAGGTGAATAAACTTCGCGTTAGAAGCTAAAAAAATGTAAGGAAGCAAAATTTCAGAATGAATGGAACGAAAAAAGCCAAAAAAGACAAAAAGTATAAAAAAATTAAAACAAGAAAGTTGCAAACCAAGGTGTATTTAACAAGATGATGACAGTACAACAACAATATAGAAAAAAAAAGTGAAATGTCAAAATCAGCTCACATTTGTTTGAATTTTTTTCAAGTATAAAAATTTTAAATTTCGTTCAAAAATAAGGGTATTCACAAAGGCATAGTAAAGTTTTAATCTGGCAATATTGCGACGTCTTAAAAAATTCAGTGTGAGCACCAGGGACCGTAACTGTTATAAGGGATATTAAAAAAGTTATTTAATAATTATTATTTTGAAACTTAAAAAAAAAAATCCAATTAAAGCAATTATTTTTTAACTGAAAAGAAAAAAATTAGAATGAAAGTCTTAAAAAGAGATTTTTATTTTTCAAGCCAAAAATAACAGTTATTAAAGATTTGTATTTTTTCAGTCCCATATAACTGTTATTTTGCAACTTTTATTTAAAAGTCCGAAAATAAAAGTTATTTTCGGATTTTTATTTTTTCTGTTGAAAATAAAAATCCTTTTTATGTAATTTCTAAAATAACGGGAAAAATTAATTTTTGTTTCTTTCAATGCACAAAAAAAGACATAAAGTTTCATATAATTAGGTGTTTTCCCCGAAAACTTCTATATGGATTTTTATACCCGACACACTCTGTGTCGAGGGTATATTGCGTTTGTGTGGTTGTGTGTAACACCCAGAACCAGTCGAGATAGACCATACAAAATGTATATAGAAATGATCAGCGTCACCAGGAGATTCGATTTAGACATGTCCGTCCGTCTGTCCGTCTGTCCGTCTATCCGTCTGTCCGTCTGTCCGTCTGTTTGTATACAGTTATCTTATCGAAGGAGTTGAGCTATCTTGACAAAATTTGGTATGCGTGCTCACGGGGACATGAGTAGGAACAAGTTCGAGAATGGACCCGATCGGACCATTTTTAGGGGTACCTCTAGTACTAGGGTCTGTTACGAAAATCACAAAAACTGCTCTAAACTCGAAGTTTTTCAACATATTTTGATGAAATTTGATATTTGAACATGTTTCAAGGCAAGTAATACGATTTCCAAAAATTTTTAAAGTGGGCGTGGCAGAAAGGCGTTTTTCGAAAATTGTCCCCTACACCCGAACTTCAAATGGGACTTGAACGAAAGTTGGCACTTATGCTTCTTTTGTAGCCATAAACATTCTCCCAAAAAATTTCCTAGATCGGTCCATTATTAAGGGTACTTCCAGTACTAGGGTCTGTCACAAAAATCTCAAAACTGCCTCAAAATCGGACTTTTTCCAAATATTTCAATGAAACTTAGGATTTGAGGGTACATCTAAGCCTCCGATTAGAATTCCAAAAAATTGGAAAAGTGGGCGTGGCAGAGGGGCAGTTTTCATAAAGAAATATAACAAAAGTCGGTGTATTGGGCCCCCATATGGCCTTAAACACCTCTTGATATTAAAAATTATTTGAACACGTGTGTCTGTGTCGGGTATTCTATTGTCAGGCTCGCCTGACTATAACACCCTTACTTGTTTTAGAATGCAAAGACTTCGAAATCAATTACTTTAGGTATACCCAGCTCGCAGTATCTTTTAAAGTCAAAGCTTAGCCTTGGATATATGCATATGATTTTGATTTTATATTTTATTTCAATTCATTGTTTTCCGTGGCTGGATGATATGGGGTATACAAAGATAACAACCCAGCAGGAAAAGTTCGCATGACATCACCTCTTTATTTTTCTCTGCGTCTCGTTTTGATTCTATTGATAGATTTTTTTTTAACAATTGCTGATTGTGCTTGTTGAGGATTGAACTCTGGTCTCTCGGGTGTTAGGCCAATACGCATCCCCTAAGCTACGACAGGCAGCATTTCAGTTTTCGGGAAAACCACCTAATTATAAGAAACTATGTCTTTTTTTGTGCATTGAAAGAAACAAAAATTAATTTTTCCCGTTATTTTAGAAATTACATAAAAAGGATTTTTATTTTCAACAGAAAAAATAAAAATCCGAAAATAACTTTTATTTTCGGACTTTTAAATAAAAGTTGCAAAATAACAGTTATATGGGACTGAAAAAATACAAATCTTTAATAACTGTTATTTTTGGCTCGAAAAATAAAAATCTCTTTTTAAGACTTTCATTCTAATTTTTTTCTTTTCAGTTAAAAAATAACTGTTTTAGTTGGATTTTAGGATTTTTATTTAATATCATCACGCATTTCGACAGTTAGTTTCAATGCGATCCCTTCCATATATTAATCTTCAGCCTCCGATGACTTGAAAGTTATGATTTTTTTGCCTCTCTTTTTTTCCATAACAGTTATTTACGATCCCTGGTGAGCACCCCTTCATCAAAACGGCCGTATTAAAATAGCAATTGTTTGCTTGTTAAATTCAAAAACAAAAGGAGGCTTTTGAGTTTTTCGATTGGTTTTCAAAAATTTCAAAAATTTCAAAAATTTCAAAATTGTCATTGGAAACTGACACATTCTTTAGAATCTTATTTTTGCCACACCGTATTAAAACGCAGCTACATATTTTGGGATCCGAGAACGATCTCAAGTGAAAATGGACGGTATCCGCCCACTGCCATGCCCACAAATGCAGATTTTTCGTAACTTCCGAAGTAAAAAGGCTAGAGGCTTCAAATTCAAACCAAAGTTTAACCAAGCCAAATGAAAGGTGTAGGAAAAAAATTCATGTGGTCCCATAAGCCCACAAAAATGTATTTTGTGCAACTTCCGTACGGAAAGGAAAAACATGGTGCGCCAATATTTTCGTGCCGCTGGGTATATAAGGCATTCTTATTTCTTTTCCTTTATCATCGTCACCGGCTTCTGCGAGTAAATTGAATTGAATTTCGAAGGCTCTTTTCTGCCATTTCTTTTTCATCTCTTCCACCTTGTCCTCTTCCACGGCCACCTGCTGCACCTGTTCCCACCCGCCAGCTCCGCCAGCTCCGCCAGCTCCACCCGCCCCACCAGCTCCACCGCGGCCCCCTCTGGCATCTTCACCGTCTTGGCCGTCACGATTTCTGCGCGCATTGCCTGCATGGCTCCCACCGTCGCCGCCTTTCCCACCTCCTCTGCCGCCATCACCACCTTTCCCACCAAGTCCTTTTCGACCATTTTCACCGCTCTGGCCGTCAGCCATGATCAAATGGAATAAATGGACGAATTTGGTACGAAAAAATTTTCCAAAAACAAGAAATTTAAATTTATTTATTTTATTTGTAACGAATTTTTCTTCTTTATTTTTTCCAATTTGGAAATCGAAATCGAAAAGAAAATGAGAATGGGAATGGGAATTTTCGAAGAGATTGAATGATTTTAATTTTTTTTCCCCTGCTTTTCGTTCTTTTCAACTTGACGTGGATGTTCGGCGATGTAACGCAATGACTTAATAACTGATTCCGGTATTGGCGGAGGCGTTGGTATATGTGGTCCGACCGGTCGATATCCATTCTCATCAGCTGTGTAGGCCAGAGCGTATTCAACGCCGTCGTCAGCGATGAATGAGAAATTTCCCTCGACAGCTTCTCCATCATGATCGGAGCTCACGTGCTTGAGAATGCCATCCTGAGAAGCTTTGGAGCCATCAGCAAGTTCGTAGCTGCAAAAAAAAAAAAAAAAAAACCAAAAATTTCAATTTTATGTTACCCTTTTGGCGTCCTCACAGGCTCATTTTCTTTCTCATTTTGAAATCTTGAACTAGCATATATCGAAAGAGGAATTTTTGTTTTGTTTTGTTTTGTTTTGTTTTTAAGAGAAATAGTCTTTAGTTCTTCAGGGATTCTAGGGAGAATTTTAGAGTGATATACTATGTCATAGTAATACTAGTCCAGTCCAGTTAGAATTTTGATTAATCTTTTCCGTCTCGTTTCCGTAATATTTTTTCTTCTCACTTACTGATAGTGGTATTTCCCATTCCGAGCCATTATCGTTTCATATGCGACAACCGGCTTTTCGTTGGCGAAGCTCAACGCAAATAATAAGCAAAAGCAAAAAATTATTAAAAATTTCATTTTTAAATTATTTGTACTTTCGAGATCTTATTTTTTTCGCTACCGAACCGAATCAATTGGTTTCAAAATATGACAAAAATTTGTTGAAAGGACTCAACTTTTATACGAAAAATTAAAGGTCAAATCGCGCGAAATGCTCGCGCCGAGAATAAATACTTGTTGTAACGCAATCTGACGTAGGATTTTAAAATCCAATAAAAAATAATAATCGTCAAAAAATAATGTTCACGAACATCGAAACGGAGTCAATAAACGAAATTGAGTCAATGCAGGAAAAAAAAATCATAAAAAAAACAAGTAAGGGTGTTATAGTCAGGCTGACAATAAAATACCCAACACAGACACACATGTTTAAATAATTTTTGAACCACGCCCAAAAAACAGGACCACTAAGTAAGAATATTCAAGAAGTTTTTAATGCCATTAGGGGACCTATAAACCGACGTTTGTTAAATTTCTTTATGAAAACCGCCCCTTTTTCACGCCCAATTTTCCATTTTTTTTTTTTGCAATTCTAATCGGAGGCTTAAATATACGGTCAAATTCTAAGTTTCATTGAAATATTTCGAAAAAGTCCGATTTTGAGGCAGTTTTGGGATTTTTGTGACAGACCCTAGTACTGGAGGTACCCTTAATAATGGACCGACCAAGGAATTTTTTTAAGAGGATGTTTATGGCTACAAAGGAATCAATGTGCCAAATTTCGAGCAAGTCCCATTTGAATTTCGGGTGTAGGGGACAAATTGCGAAAAACGCCCTTCTGCCACGCCCACTTTTAAAATGTTTGGAAAACGTATTACTTGTCTTGAAACACGTTCAAATATCAAATTTCATTAAAATATGTTGAAAAACTTCGATTTTATGGCAGTTTTTGTGATTTTCGTAACAGACCCTAGTACTGGAGGTACCCCAAAAAATGGTGCGATCGGGTCCATTCTCGAACTTGTTCTTACTCATGTCCCCGTAAGCACGCATACCAAATTTCGTGAAAATAGCTCAACTCCTTCGATAAGATAACTGTATACAGACAGACGGACAGACAGACGGACAGACAGACGGACATGGCTAAATCGAATCTCCTGGTGACGCTGATCATTTCTATATACATTTTATATAGTCTATCTCGACTGGTTCTGGGTGTTACACACAACCACACAAACGCAATATACCCTCGACACAGAGTGTGTCGGGTATAATTATTTTAAAAAAAGCAGAGCTGTAATAAAGACGGCTCCGCTTCTTATGGATTAAGGTTTAAGTGTTCAGGGTAACTAGGGTTACTTTTTTCGTTTTGGGTCTTTAGATGCCGTTGATTATGGGCTAGCTTGGTGACAGAGAAAATAATCGCTCTCTTGAGTTGCACAAACAAAAAGTAAGAGCGGCGAAATCGCCAGAGCTCCGGGCTCAGATTTTGATTTGCATCACGCCTAAAAGTGTAAAGTTTTCATTCGGTGTCGAGGAATTTCTAATAGACAAAGTAAGTTAAAAGTTTCAAGTCTACGCCATGATGGGTAAGACGTCATTCGATTGGATGCCAAGGAAGTGGCACACAAAATTTATTCCATGAAAATTCAACGATCAAATCGAGGAGTACGGCGTGGCATTCCTGTGAATAGGTACATATCGCACACCCTCTCTAAGGTGACACAACTCAAAAATCGTCAATTTTGAGTTAACATATGGAACTTGAGCATAGTTTACTTCTCTATCTGCACAAAAAATTCTATTCCGTTTTGGTTATTATAAAAAGCCGAAATATCTCGTCAATGCCTTTCTTCTTGCTTTGATTGACACAGCGAGGCATTTTGTTTTTTGCGTTTCCTGAAAAATGAAAAATTTTGAGTTGTGTCACCTAAGAAGAAGGTGTGCGCTATGTACCTTGAACACTTTTCATCATTCGGAAATTATTGGTTTTATAATCGAGTACAGATGATTATTTCGAGAGTTAAGTCAAAAAACGGATCAGGTTAATGGAAAGTCCGTCTATGAAGCTCTCGGTGAGTTGCAAAATAAAATTCTTCAGACGCAATTATTTGTTTGTTTTGGATTTTAAAGAGAATGCCTTAACCCATTATAGTGCATTGATGCCATGTGGCATCACTTTGTCACGTTGCAGTTTTTCGGGCAATACTCACTCATGCATGAACAAATTCACATTGACAGTTTTATTTTCTAAAGAAATCTTTGGCGCGTCCAACATTGACTCTACTTGAACATTTGCTTTTGAACTTTCGTCAGAAAAGCGTCATAAGCACGAAACTCGAAAAACCCGAAAAAATTCCGATCTATAATGGTTAATATTTCCATATAAAGAGTCTTGTATACTTAAAGGAGTAGTGAAATAACTAGAATGGACTTTGATTGAACGACGACAATGATAATGGTGAGCGGGAACAAGACTACTTATATTGATTATGATAGTGATGATGTTAGAGATCACGATGAGGATGAAATGATGATCTTGGATATGATTATGATGATCATGAAGATAATGATGAACGTGAAGATGATGATGGTGATGATAATGGATAGCATGATGGAGATGAGAATGATGGTTATGGTTTAGATGACGATGGTCATTCTGATGATCATGCTGATGGGTGGCGATGGTGATCAATATAATCATTATGATAATGAAGATTATGCTGATTATAATGCTGATGTTCATTCTATTGATCATTCTGTTGGATCGCTATGATGGTTATCATATTGATGATGCCGATAGTGATCATTATTGTGATCATGCTGAAGATCAAGCTGTTGACCATGTTGATGATAGCGATGATGATAAGCTGAAGATTATGGTGATGATCATGTGGATCATGATGGTGTTATAGATGGTCATGATCATGTCAATGATGATTATGAAAACTGATGATGGAAATGATAAGGGTGAAGATCATGATGATGTATGGTTGTTTGCAGCCTTTGATTAAAAATTCATTCAAACAAATCGGATTGTGTTTTTTAAGAATCCTTGATTCTTTATTTGCGTTTCTTAACATTTTTAATGGTTTATAAAATGTACAATTTTGTTTACATCGTCATCGTTTATATTATGTAGTTTACAATTGATATTCATTTATACATACATACACTGTTATAAAAATTATAAATTTTTAAAAATATTTTTCTGATCAAAGAGCAACGATATCACATGAGTCCGAAATGGCAATGTTTCGGCGACTATTTGAAAAGTGCCTTAAGAGAAATTTCAGAGGATCGTTCAAAATAATTGATGTTGAATAGAAGAGATATAAAATCAATTGTAAGTGAGACAGGAGTGTAATGATATGAGTATTTTTCTGTAGATGTGCAGTTGAAGTCCGTTCAGTCAGTGTAAAATATTGTATTTATATTTCGAATAGTAATTTTTTTTTTTTTTGATTTTTTTTCGTTGTATTTGTCCCTACAACTCATTTTTTCTGTTTTCTAGTTGTTGTGTGAATGTGTTTGTTCATGTGTATGTGTTTGTGTGCACTTGTAGTCACAATTCTTTGCGAATTATTGTGTTTTTTTTTTTTCATATAGAAAAGTCGATAGAACTTAATTTAAGTTGACTTAAGGATCTACAAAATTAGTAAAAAAAAAAAATTTTTTTTTTAAATGAGACAATTATTTAAAGTACTAAATATATGTATATATATATATATTTTTTTTTTTGTGATTTTTCATTTGCGGAGAGAAAGGATTTTTTTTTGAAAATACGAGTACTCCATCATTTTATGTTTTTGTTTTTTGTTGTTTTGTTCTTCTTCACTATGTATATGCTCAACCGCCGCCATTGCTTCCGTTCCGTAAATTTGGTTCCTTCTTGAGGATTGAAAGAAAGAAAAATAAAAAGAAAAAGCTTGCTAAGTTCATCGGTTCCTTTGGTTGCCTGCTGCCGGACGGATTTAACGACGTTTTGTGGCCAAGCTAAGCAAGAGATCAACGGCCTTTTGGATTGCTGGTGGGATTGGTGGTGGGGTTGGCAAATGGTCACCAGTTGGTTGGAAACCGCCTTCATCATCGGCAACATATTGCACCGAGATCACTTCACCTTCGGGCGATGTGTAAGAGTATGAGCCCGATGCAATGATGACATCGCCGTTCTCAGGGACGTGGCCTTCTTTAGTGTGCCCTGTTCGTTGGCCGTAATGCCATTAGCGGTTTCATAGCTACGCAGGAGACAAACAAGCAGAAAATGAGAGAGAGAGAGAGAGATTATTAGTGAAATAATATGAGAAAATGCTTTGCTGGAATTGTTGCTTTCTTGGGTTATTCAGTTAATGAACTTTCGAAACTGCTTCGATTTGAGACATTCTATACGTATGAGGGAGAAGCGATAAAGTACAATTAAAGCTTGAAATGGGAGTCAACATCCAAGCGAGAAGCGAAATTGAATTTTATTAAATTTTAATGAATTATTATTGCTTATACGATTGAGATAAGCCAATTAAAAATATCAAGCTTAGAGCTTTTATTTTGAAAAATTAATTTTCGAAGTATACTTTTTGGCTGCTGTCATAAAACAGGAAATCTTGAGGTATATCCAGCTACAATATTCGAATGTTTTCACTGTTATTTGTTCATTTTGTTCACTTACTTATAGTTGTACGATCCATCGGGTTCCTGATTGGATTCTTGGCTCACAATTGCAATGGGTTCCGTTGAGCCTTGGGGTGCGGCAAAAGCAACAGCAACGATGCTAGCGATCAAGAATAGAGACAGTTCCTGTAAAGGGAGGAAAGAAAAAACAACATTGTTTAGTTTTCATTATTGATCATTTTTTTCATTGGGAATGTAAACAAATTCCGATGCTAGCTAAAATCTCGAGTGCATTTCAAATTGAAGATGCGCAAATTTATTTTACTTATTTATTCGCTTTTTGTTGAGCAATTAATTTTTCGTTGTATTGTCGGTCATGTCATTGGGGCTGTCAGTCACTCAGTCCCTCGTTCGTTCGACTATGAATCGAATGGAATCATTATTTCTCCATGTTTATCTGCGAAGACTTTTGACTCAGCTCGAGTGTGATATTCTCACGTTGAAAATTGAATTATTTCCAATGGATCCACTAATTATGGTGATTTATTAGAAACGAAATGCAATTATCAATTTCCAGACCTTAAATTATGCGAATTATCATTAATTAAGGTCGTGAGGCTAGATCGGAGCCATGTATGTATGTGTGTGCGTACGTATGTATGAATGTACTAGATGTACTGAGATGCACTTAGATCACTTGAGGCTTTGTGGAATGTAACACAGTTCTTTGGTTTTTAACTAGAAGAAAGAGATTGAAAATGTTTTCCGATCGATATCGGTCAAACCGATATATCGATTTTTTTTTTTTTTTTTGCTGTAAATGCTGTAATGGTCACAGAGGAAGTCTCCGTATGAAGTCACACACCTTAGTTTTAAATGGTTGAGTCGTTTGTTCGCAAGAAGAAGAAAACAAGAAGAGGAGGAGGCTGAAAAAGTGGCCCTGCATATTTCGAAATTTTTGATGTTTACGATGTACTCGTGTGCGATTGGCTCTCGTGTTGCATGAGCGACACCACACCACAACAGCACGAGTCAAAAGTCAAATGAAATTTTCGCAAGTACTTCGGCTCGAATAGGGTCCACACGTAGCGGTACTTTTGCCAAAAATCTGAAGACTTGCCGCGAGAGGCTGCGATAAGTGAAAGCGAAAATATAGATTTCTTTAATCTCTTGATGTTGTGCAAAAGGAGCTGTTATTCGGAGAACTTTGAGCAATCGGAAGAATGCAAATAGCGAGGATATTGCCATTGCCACTGCGGAATGATATTGAAATGGAAAAAGGCTGTAGTAGAGCCAGGCTAGAGTCATCTAATTTTTCGTAGTTATCGGTGGTGCGCTAAATAAGCCGCCAGAAAGAAGTCTTCAGTGCGCAGTGCGGATGCGTTCAATAACCTTTTTTTTTCTTTTCACATTTAATCACTTTATGAAATTCTTCTATACATTTTTTTGTATATCTATGTATATATGTAGGTATGTCCTTCTAGTTCTAGTCCTTATCGGGTATTCTTATTCGAATTTGTTTTTCTGTCTTTTATCTTCATAGAGCGAGCACCGGTTTTTTGTTCCTTCGTGTACTCATTTTTATTTATTTATTAATTTTTTTTTTTTTTGAATATATAACAAAATATATATGTGTATATTTTTTTTTTTTTTAATATTTTTTGGGCTTTTGCTTTCACGTCAGCACTTACTAGTTTCATGTTGAGATTTTTTCTAAGCTTTTTAGCACTCTTCACTTGAATGAAATGGAAGGATTGTGTTTGGTATTTGATCCTTTTGATGTGGCTTTCGTTTGAAGCAAGTGAAGTGATTAATTGAACAGAAGATTGTTTAATGATCTCTAATGCCGGCCACCAGCACTATTTATACGAAAAATATATTCAAACACCTTACTGAGGCTAGCTGAGGAGCTCGGCTCGGTTCAGCTCAGTGCGCTCAAGAAGCTCTATGAAATTGTTAGTTGGTTAAAATGCAACAAAAACAACAAAGCAGCAAACAACAACAAAGTTATCTGGTAAAGAGTGTAAGTTAAGTTAGTCGACAAGTACTAGTTGCTGTTGCTGTTGCTGCTGCTGCTGCTGCTGCTGCTATGTTCGCTGCTAGGTTTTGTTGCTTTCAAAATGAATAAAGACGTTTGTAGGCAGATGCGGCTGATGCGGCGGCTATCGAGAGTTTGCAAATAGTAGGGTATATGTAGTTTATATGTTTATCTAAGTAAAGTAAGTTTAAAGCAGTTAGGTAGGTATGTGTCGTTGAATTGCAACGGCTCAGCCATCGTTGACTACAAATAAAAGTGCAAGTGTAAATCTTTGGTTCTGCCCCGTCGACGCCCCGTTTTAGTGGCATAGTTCAGAGTGTTACTTATCTCAAATGAAATGTTATGGAAATAATTTAAATATTTAAGAAATTATTTCGTTGGCATCTTCGTTGGTATCTTTAATGATGTGTTTTCATATTTGAATATTGATGAATTCAATTCACCGTTGCCCTAGTCGGTGATGCTTTCCATTTCTCTTCGCTTCTCACATCCACTTCTCTGCCGTGCAATGAAATTTTCTTCTTTATTGAAGATCTTCTTTGAGCTTTGAGTTGACTTTTGATCGTTTTGAACTTTCGTTTGAATGCTTTTTGATTTGCTTTTTAAGAGATTCAATGCTTCGATTTTTGAGCTGAAAATGTCAAGCATAAAAAGGTAAAAGTTTTGTGCCCTCAACTTCGAAGGATTCTCAACTCACGAAGATGAAAAAGAGTACACAACGCTTTTTGCTTTTCAAAGCGCCAATTCGTGAAGAAATAAAAATTTTTGAAAAAATTAAAAAACAAATTTTTTTTTACTTAATTAAAAAATTTTTAAATTAAATTTTATAATTTAAAAATTAAAAAAAAATAAGTATAAAAAGTATAACAAAAAAAAAAAAAAAAAGAAATTAGTTCTTTATTGCTATGAGTATGGGCTCGAAGAAAACTACGACAAAAATGACGAAAAAAGCGTTAAAACCAGACAGGGACGTAGCCAAGAGGGGGTTTTGGGAGTAAAAAATATTTTTTGAACGATTAAAATTATGAGCAACGGCAAAAATTGTTTCTCATTCATAATTGTTATAAGGCAACGTAAAAAATATTTATCAAAAAATAAACGTTTTGAGCAACGAAAAACCAAAAAATCCCAATCATAAGAAATATCGACTAACGTAAAAAATTTTCGTCTATTTAAAGGCAATTTTTTCGATTCTAAAAAAAATTTAATATTAATTTAGGATCTCTGGTTAAAACCAATGAAAAAAACCAAACTTATAGCTCTTTGTTTTATGGTTTAAAACTAATTAAAATTATTTTACTTTGAGTGGGTTCCATCGTATACATTGCAATTAAAAACACAATGCATGAAAATATTAACCAAATGATTTTTTGGGCATCAGTCCAAGATTTCTAGATCATTTTTCTGATGCATTTATTTGGACACTCGGAATGAATTTTTTCTCAATTTAAGGCTATTTTTTCCGAGCCCCACCTAAAGGCTTAAAGAAAATATTCTTGCACTTTTTAAAACTATGATTGGCCCCACCTTAAATGCAGAATAAATTTATTTTTTGTCTCAGAATAAAGCATCTGGTGTCTGTCGAAATGTCTTCAAGTTTTGTGAAGGTGATGGCGGGAAATTCAATGATTTTCAATGCTTACTCCTTCATTTGAATGCCCTGCCTTTGCCTTGCTTATTCCCTCTATGAAGCCCCGTCAAGATGAATTGTTGGGGGGATGCTGAAATTCCCAGAGTTCAGGAGGCACTTTGCAGGGAAACGCAGTGAGGACCTCAATTTGTTTCGGTTAATATTTTATTTTCCAGCTAAGGAAAGGGATCCCTCAAAACGACATATGGGCATTTCCATTTTGACGTGACGTGACATTCGAACGAAAAACAAAATTTTTTTTAAATGAAGAATTGCAAATTTAAAAAAAGTTTTTTAATATTTGCATACTAATAAAGTAGCACTATGTTCAGTAAAAAAATTAGACCAATAGACCATAAGGATTTGAGTATTGAAGCAAAAAAGTGTCCTAGCGTTACGTTACGAAAAACAGAAGTGGGTTTTTGACTTAGATTACAAGATCGCAAAACTCTGCTAATTTCGCAAAACTTTTCGTATTAAACTTATAGCAATAAGATTGGAAAATATAAGAGTTCATTTTCCAAGTTTTAAAATTGTAAAATCGTTTGTCGTTCGTTTTTTATTGGCCTTAATTACCTGGCGTTACGTTACCTGGCGTTACGTTACTAAAATTTCAAAAGGGTTTTAGTCATGAAAATAGTCTTTTATTTTAACCCTTTTTCCTTTTAATTCATAAATTCTGGTATTATAAATAGAACGGCCAATAATAAATTTTATCAAAAACAATATTTAATTGAGCTTGCGTAATTAGAAGATAATTATCAACTTATTCGTTAAAGAATTTTTGTTGTTGTTGTTTTGGTTGATTCTTCTGAATGGAATTATTAAGGATGATAACTTCCATTGATCAGGTTACTAAAATGGCCCAAATTTCATAGATAAAGCACTTTTAAAGGTAATTTAAGAAATACAAATACAACAAAATAAGCCTTTACCTATGTTTTACAGAAATGAGGGCTGACTATAACCACCAATCTTCTTAAATAGTGGAATTCAGATGTGTTACTATGATAGTACATACCCAAAAATTGTTTTAAGGAACTGGGGCATTTTCATTTCCGGTAGACTTTTCTGTGGAAATGCCCATATCCCAATAGGTATATGTCCATATGAACATAGCACTCTTTTGGTGCTTTTCATTTAATGGTCAAGAAAACCACCCAATTTCTCCTATCCGTCCTGCCACTATGTATTTTCTTCATTTTGCCAACTTACCTATCTTCCTTAAGGCGAATAAATCGCTACAATAAACGTGTGCTATGTGCTTTCTTAAACCCAAAATTCCTTTGACATTCGTGCCAGGAATTTTATCTGTCTATGCCTATGTGAACGAAATCTTTGTGTCGTCCAACAAAGCAATTGATATACGTATGTATGTACCTAGTTTGTGTGTGGAAACTGCTTGCGTCAAAGTTGAGCTGCAATCCAAAAGTAGGCACTCGAGAGCCCTTAAACCTGTCTTGGTTTTACGACTTCAACTCCCGTTGATGCCGAAAATTTTCGAATTGAGTGTGTGCAATTGAAATGAAATCCTTATCATCATAAAACGATCTGTAACTCATCGGGGTCAAAATGTCAGCGGCGATGATAATGATGGCAATGATGATGACGATGATGAAGACAATGATGGTTATGGTGATGGTGATGGCGTGCCATGGCGGCATGGTGGTTCAGTTCGGTTCATTTCGTTTTGGTGTGGCATGGCGTGGCATTGTTTCGTTGCTTCCCAATTTTTCGTCTTCGTATTAACTTTGGCTTGCAAACTTAAAGTGTTTTTAATGAATCGCAACATTTGTGAAAACTATCGTGACAAGATTATCGCAAAAGCAGAAAAATAAAGCAAGCAAAACAATTGAAACAAAGCCCAAAAAAAAACAAAAAGAAGAAGTTATAGAATGCAGCTAAGTAGCTGCTATAAATTTTCAAACCATGGTTAATTGTATTGTTCTATTTTCATGGTTGCGCAGCCAGTTTAGAATTTGGCAACATTTTCCGTTTGCTACGCCCAGACAGGATTTCAGTTTTTCTATTCTTTGAAGTTTATTTCGCTTTTTGTCTTGCAGGCTATTAATTTGCATATTTCCTCAGCTACTGCTGCACTCGAATGGAAATATCGCATTCAATTCAGCTTGTTACAATTAATTTTGTTCATTAATAAGCATTTTCACACTCATTCGATCGCAATTGATAAATGTCAGTTGCTCTTCGATGAGACGCGACAAAAATGTTAAGACCGCAAGTAAACTTCTATAATTGCCAACCAGTTTTTGTTGTTCATCTCGCGTTGTTGTTTTCGTTTATTTATTTATGAATTTTTTCCTTTTTTTTTAAATTTTTTATTTTGTTTTTAAATGGTTATTAAAATTTGCTTAAAATTTGAATCTGTCAGACCGGAAAAAAGAAAAATTAAAATTAAAATTAAAAAAAAAAAAAAAAAAATAAATAAAAATCAATCTCGCCTTCAAATTTCTGTGATGGCATATGCGATTCTAGAGAAGGTCACTGAATAGTTGTGTGGCTGTAATGAGTGTAAAGTCTAATTGTTTAGTCAAATGAGTCGTTATTTCAAAATAGCATTTCAAATAAAATATCAAATCTAACGACAAGCTGCTATATAAAGACGATTAGGCAATTGAATGCGTTTTATTTATACTCAAGCTTCCAGCGAAGAGGTCGAAGACGAAGATCTTTTATCGAAAAAGAACAGAAATTTTGACTCGGCAAGGCTTCGTTTTCTTCTTCACTAACTTCAATTACACACTAAGTGTGTAAGGCAAAAATTCCTCGAAGAAGGAAACAATCATTAAAGGGCAATACTGTTTCAAGTAAAAGCACTCATATTGTCCTTATCCAAAATTAATCGGTTCTTGGCACGACATCTAGTCCATGTAGTCGCATTCAATGCTTGAAGGAGCTTCTAAACAACATTAGCGATGCCTTTAACTGAGTACCTACCGCACATGGTTCAAGGCCTTTTCCGAGTCCTTTAAGTCCTTTAAAGTCAAGGACGTGTGTTTCAAAATATTTGAAATATAAATTTTTTCAATATTCAGGGGTGTCACAAAATCCGATAGCTGTGGGAATCGGAATTCAAACCGATTGAAATTTCATACAAAATTTACAAATTTTGTCGTTTTTGGTTTTGAATCGGAACCATTATCAGTTCTTAGTTGCACAGAACCCTAATTCATCCGGCTGTCTATGAGATATATATGAAAATTCAGTCGACTGAAATTCCAATTCCGACAGCTATCGGATTCTATGACAACCCTGATTATTTCAAGATAGAATCCATGGTGTTGTCAATCTTGGCATTCCGCAATGCCACTCTCCTGATGACTCCAATAACAATGGGTTGATCCTTTTAGGATGCACGAACATATCGGTTATTTTCCTTTCTGTACTCCTCTATCCATGTGGTCCCTTCTCAGGACGATGCTTTCGCTTATATTGTTCCCCCATTAAACATTTGTTTTTTTTTTTTTTTTGTTTTTCTTATTCAATATTCTTACACTTACGATATTTTTGATAGATGTGATGCGTCATGTATAGCGCATCATCAATCTTCAAGGCGACCCTCTGAAGAAGAAAAGACATCTTTTGCAAACTTGATTCAAAACAAAAACAGAAACAAAAACCAACACAAAAAAGGAGAATAGGACACACAGCTGCCATTGCTCATTAGCTATTGAAGTCAGAGTTGGTCAAAGCATTCACTAAAATATCGGACATTGTAATAAATCATTGAAAATTCCATTTCAAAAAAAATTATTATAAAAATATTTAAAAAAAAAATAATAATAATAATAAAGAGAAGAAGAAAAGCGTCGCGTCGCGTCGCGTCTTTATTTTGGTCCATGTATTTGCTTAGCATGACATAACTTGACATGCGTTCTACGATCGCAAGATATTATCATTATCGTCAGTAACATATTAATGGAAAACCAGTCGTTGCAACTCACTCAAATTTCGCTTGAATGCAAATAATCTCTTAATGCCTTTTTGTACGAAAAATTACAAACGACCTCAATACCACGAGGACCCAACGTATGGCCACGATCAGCTCTAAGCTCTTGCTGTTGCTATGATGATGTTCTGCCAAAGGCAAAGACGCCAAAACTTTTCGATATTTCGGTTAAGACTTTAATTTGTCACATAAACAATTGGCGACATTAATTTGTGGATGATTCCAAAAAAAAAATAAAAATAAAAAATAAAATAAATAAATAAATAAAAAATTAAAGAAAAAAGGGAAAAAATAAATAAAGTTAGCTGCAAGCAAGGAAACTGGAAACTGGTTGAATGGAGCGACAAAAAATGCGAATACCTGGACAAGCGACCGAAGCCGAAGATGTCTAATGTCAAGTGAGGCATAAATATTTACAAATATTGGCTTCAAACTTAAGACATACACACTCCTAGCCACCTAAAAATGTAAATGCAATCAACTTCATGCACACGCTACGTAAATGTCAAACTGGCTATATAACAGAATCTCAGAAGCTGGCTGCCACAATCACGGCTAAGACCGCAGGCTAGCGATGGAAAAAAAAAGTATAAAATTTAAGAAAATCCGCGATTGAAATACCTTGATGTCAGCTAAATTCCACTAATTGCAACTATTTTTTTCCTCTTCGTTTTCCACTCATTTTGCTGCTAAAGATCGTGGTTAATTCTTAATAAATTTTTTTTTTTTTTTTTTTTTTTTGTGCCTTTTATCTTGAAGCGCGATTTGGTCTTGGCATTTAAAGCGCCATGGTCAAGGAAGTGACGATTGTTCGAATTTTTTCGAAAGAAACTAGTGCAGCGGTCAATGGTCAGAGCATAAGCAGCATAAAGAGCCACCTCATCATCATGAGCGTTTGTGGCGAGCGTGCTCTGAACTTGAAACTCAAAGCATGTACGAACGCGCGATAGAACACCACTTGGCGCAGCTATCGATCGTGTGAAAAACGGTTGAATTTTCTTAATTCTTTTAAGCCTTTGGATTATCGCCACCGCTAGTACGTACTCTACACATCTCAATGCTCTCAGTCCCTCTGTCCTTCTATCGCTGCTTGGAAGCAACCTGCTCGATCCATTGGACATAGCGAGATACAACAAGACGCATAACAATGCCTTGCCAAACACTCTCAGGCTGGCTGGCTTGATTTCGTCATGAATATGTTATGTCGGTGCCTGATGCCGCAATCTGTTGCAGCAGCAGCAGCCATGAGAGATATCTGTGTTATATCAGACAAAGATATTCTATATAAGTATGGTTATATGGTTATAGAGAAATCGGCAGGGAGGCATTTGCCATTTAATATCGTCATTTTGTTGTTATGAGCAATGCATTCATGCTTCATCGGTGTAAGTCGCCTCAAAACTTCAAAACAGAAGAGGCTCAGAAAAATCACAATAAACATTGACCTTGCGTCTGCAGCTATTGTTGCACCGTTTTGTGTTATTTCTATGGCAATAAGGAAAAACTGTCTAAGTCCGAATACACACAATCTGGGTAAAAAAAAAAGAAAAAAAAATCAAAAGGCTCCACCTCGTCCGAACGAAAGGAGGCCAAGAATTAACTTTAAATATTTTACGTCCAATGGATCAGTCGAAAACCCACTTTGACCCAAGTCGACTTAAGCTGTTACTGCTTTTTGCCCTATCATAATTTTTTGGTTTGTTTGTTTGTTTTTTTTTTCGGATCGCTGCAAATTTAGAAGTAGGAATACAAAAGCGCCAATCATATCCGATTAGAGTTAATTTAATCACAGCGGATTGCAGAAGCATTGATTCTGCGGTTTCATTCTGACATCGTGAACTTATTAGAGCTTAATTGATTATTTACCGAAATGATTAGTCTTGTAAATAATATCTTTGGATAGTTCATTTCGATGGTTCTAAGCATTCGATTCTATTCCTAAAGGCGCTTAAGAATCGCCTCGATTTTTTAATTGGCAAATAATTAATAATTCAGAAGGCCATTCGCTGCTCTTCGCTCAGACGCGTCCATCAGAATTTCGGAATTTTTCGGATTTTCATTTTCGTTTTCATCAAATGTGAAACCTGGGAAGAATTTTGTTTGTCTTGATTACGAAATTCATTTCATTTGAGTCATGGATTTTAAAAATTATTCTTAACCCAAGGCTTCCCAACAACGAAAAACATTAAAATTTCTTATTCAATTTTTGATCAGTTTTTAAATTAAGTTCAATTTTAACTTGTTTTGAATTGAAAACTCCTCAAAATTTTTTGATCAACCCAAATCAATTCATTTTTTACCTCACTCGATGATCCTTTTCTGTTTAAAATCAAAAAAATAATATAAGAAATAAAGTTTGATTTAATAAGCCTTTTCAAAAGTAGAAAATATATACCAAAGTCAGACCGAATGCCCCTCCAAATAAGCAGCAAGAAAGCGATTTTTGAATATAGTGAAGCGCTTTTTCTCCTTTAAAATAAACATGATTTTTTTTAACATTGGAATGCCCAGGCCCGTACCAAACCAACGTCGAGTGGGGGCGGCAAAGAAATTTCTACAATTCTTAACCTCTTAATTTTCAAAATTCCTTTCAACTAAAGACTGTCCCAGAAATAACTGTCCTTTTGTTTTTTTTTTTATTGCAAAAAAACCAATGATGTTTTTTTAAAAATTCTTTCAGTTTATTATTAAGTGAACATTACAAAATAAATAAAAATTTTAATTACACTGAAAAAAATACACTTAAAAAAAATTATACACTTTTGATTAAGGTCCTCCATTAGGTTTTTTACCGACCTTTCGTTCACCTTAGTGTATGCCCGACGCCATTTATGTCGAAATATTTCGATGTTCTTCGCAGTTTGTTTGGTCTTCTTAAGGTTCCTTTTCATTAAAGCCCAATATTTATTCGGTTGGTACCAATCATGTTTCTGGGCGAGTCAGATGTTTCTAGGTCAGCCAATAGTATGAACCTTGTGTTGAGTTAAAGGCAGCACAACCGGTCCAATCTCTCTGTTGTAAATTCGGTGTTGATTAGTGCGATCCGTACAAATTCCTTACTTCGAAGGCCAATTTGACAAAATGGCCTGCACACCATGTATGTTCTTTGGAAATTTGTATGTAATTTCGGTGGTAAATTTAGAGGATGTCCACCCTCTAACGCAGTATAATATCCGTTCAAGTACTGCTTGAAATCCGCTTTGCAATTCGTTCATCATCCATGTATCATCTTTGCAAATTTGGATGTTTTAATCGTGATACAGTTTTCGAGCCTCCTCTGCTCGGCGTCCTTTCTTCTGACTATCAGCAGTATTCTTATTCGTCACCTTATAATATTTGGCGGAATCCTCAGTTTCGAGGTTCGCGCTGACACAGATTTTATTTAATCTGGTAATTTTTATCGTTGAACACTTGACTTCGATGTTCCCGCTTTTGCTGCCATATCACGAACCGAAGTGCCTGGATTCTGAGTAAACAGCCGCTTAACGTTCTGGGCCACCGCTTGGTTCGCTGGACCACTTTTTCTCCCTGATCCTGGTGTTTTTGATAATGGGGTAAGCTGTCTGTATCGTTTTATGGTCCTACCGACAGTTTTTTCGCACACGCCAACTGCCTAAGCGATCTTTTTGTACGTGGTGTTTGGATTTTCCAGGTGTTTGTAAATAATTGCTTTCCGCTTTTCTTCTTGTTGAGACGACATCTTTTCAGTAGCTCTTTTATTTTACGAATGGGTATTTTTTTTTAATCTGCAATATTTATACTTTATTTAGGTACCAAATATGTTGCTATAGAGTTAACACTTTTTTATAAATAGCCTAAAAACAAAAGGACAGTTATTTCTGGGACAGTCCTTACTTACCATTGATGAAACATTCGGCAATGATATTTGGTTAGGTTAGGTTAGGTTAGGTTAGGTTAGGTTAGGTTTGTTTGGTTTGGTTTGGTTTGGTTTGGTTTGGTTTGGTTTGGTTTGGTTTCGTTTGGTTTGGTTTCGTTAGGCTACCTCACATGGGCCCGTTGTGATGCCACGAATAATGGGAAAACAAAGAACACCAGAAACTGAAAAATCGAGACAAAAATCCCCGACCTCAGCTGGGAGTCGAACCCAGGGCCTCTCGTTTCGTAAATTGCCATCTCTGGCCAACTCTTATCTATCAATTTTTTCTTATTAGGTCACATAAAGATGAACTCATAAGAGTCACCAGTGGCAAGAAAATTCCAAAAATCTTTCGAATCTACATATCGTCGTCCCGGAGTTATTTCCTCGTATATCACAATCAACCTTTTGTTGGGAAATTGAAGTTTAAAGTTTAACATGGCATATAAAAAAAATGGCTCGTTGGAAATCGTTGATTCTGTTTTCCTTATATAAAATGCTTTACTTTTTATTATTTCTGATCATTAATTTAAAGTTACTTCGAAAATTCTTTAAGTTATAGGGTTTTTTTCATTCCAAGAATTTTTGACAATTCATCGTATACGCCACTTTTTTGGCAACCTGTGTTGGAAAGTGGATATACGAGCAAATAAATTAATAAAAATTTGATAATGTTTTTTGTTTTATTTGTTTTGACACGAAAATCGACTTAACAAAAATTTTTTTTATTGAGTTCATATAGGAAATTTGTTATTTAAGTATCCGTTTTCCATTTAAAAATAGAAAAAGGAGTCCAAATCATAATCTTATTGTTGAAAAATTACTTAACTCCGCATTTCCTGAGAAAAACGACTTGCCACTGCATCAAATAGCGAAATGTTTTTTATACATTAAAGGTAGCATTCAAAAGTCATACCTGATACCTTAAAAATGTGCCTATTTAAATGATACACATTTCTCTTCTTATTCTTTTTCCGTGACCTAAACATTTCTAAAAAAAAAATTTCTAAAAAAAAAATTCGAATTTTTATTTTTGTTGGGGAAATTAAATTATTATACGTTATGTAATCAACTAAGCTACAAAATAAAGAATTGATATGGGTATTGTTGTTGGTACAACGAAACTGTACCTTCCACGTTTGTTTTAAGGAGCTGAGCTACCTGCATTAGCTTTGTTGTGCTGTTTTGCACTCATTTCCATTTGACTTTGAACAAGTCAGGAATCTATAATCGGTCTAGCCCGACAATTACACAAACCAAGAAAAATAATTCAAAAGCATCTTATAGTATTCTATTAAAAGGAACAATAAGCTTGAGGACGTATTTACAGCGCTTGATCGAGTGGCGTGATCTGTAGTGCTACAAGATGACGTTAAAAATTTTAAAGAAATGCAATTTGTTATATTATAATAAGCATTCCACACTATTTTCAGAATGAAAATTTTTGTAGGAGTGTTACTATGAGAATTTTTTTTTTTTTGCTTCTTTTGTTTTTTTTTTCACACGAATAAATCTTTTTTATTTAAAATTAACATAAAAAAATGTTTCTTAAAAAAAATTTTTTTTTGTTACGATGAGATAACACAACAACTTTTTAATGCGCAAATTTCATATATTAAATCATCGTATGTCCACAAAATATGGATATACGATGTTATAACGCGTAGAAACTATCATTTTAAAGGATATACAATTATTTAGCTCACAAATATCTCGTAAACCATATGGTATAGCCACCTGGAGACTCGACAGATGGATAGATCTTGAAAAAGTACGCGGGAAAACGTGCTTATCTCAAATTTTTTGATTTTGTGATATACGAGGAGATAACTCCGGGACGACGATATGTACCTATATTCTAAGTACTTATAACGCAGTAAAAATGTCGCCGCCCAGTAATGAGGGACTTTGCTCCACCATTAAGAAAATTCTCAATGCTTTCTCGTACACTGGATCATTCATATATTTTCCAACGAAACAGTGACATTCCGGCTTGCGGGCTCTAAAATTACGAATTACGAATATTTAAATCGCAGAAAGTTGCATGTGACATTTTGAGGCTTCGTGCAGCGCCTCGGATCTTCAACGGCATATTGTAGTTCGAATGAATATTGTATCTTAAGCGACTTATCGAGAATGAGAATTGTTCAAACCGAATTAAATGATTTAATTGCAATTCGTCTTGCGAAATGTGACACTTCCATTACCGTCCGATGAAGCTGCTTTTTTAAATGTGAAGGTCGTATGAATTGCTTATAAACTGAGCTTCGACTGCATTTTTTTGAAAATGCATTTTTTTTTTTTTTTTTTTTTGATGATGAAGAAAAAAATTGTTTTTTTTCCTGTTATTCTCTCTTGCCGTTTTGTGGTCGGCGCTGCATCTTTTGACGTGGCTAAGAGTTTAACTGGCTTTGGTCATTGCTATTTACACAATTCATACAATATATTATTGACTATTGGTAATCTTCGGCATTTTCGTTTTTTCTTAAATATTTTTTATTATTATTTTTGAGTTTCTTTTCTTGTGGCTTTTGGCTGGCTATTTAACAAGTCTCCGATATTTTCTGCTTCAGTATAAATATTTACTTGGTTTTCTTGTTTTTTTTTTTACGGGTCTGCCCGGCATGAAATTATTTTCATAAAAGAACGAAAGATCTTAGGTGCATACTACATATGTTTATGAGCGCATGCGAAACTACCTTTTGAATAGCGGTTACGCATAAAGGTGCAATAGAGCAATTGTGGTGCCTTGAGCATAATGTCCCAGCTTGATATATAAAAATGCTTAAAGCGATTTTTATGAGCTCGCTAAAATGAACGAAACCGCCAGACAGTATCTCTGTGTGATGCGCTGTGTGTCAATAGCCCGAAAACAATCACAAAAAGAAAAAGAAATAAACAAAAAGACATGGGTAAGGTACATGGCATGGGTCACATCATCATGTTGTGCGATGCTGTGTTAACCACCGCTCAAAAGTTTTTACGAGTGCCCAACTTAAGCTCGGCGTACATCGAACACTCAAATGAATATAAATATCTAAGGTTTGAGCGGATCTTGCAACAGCTAGAACTAAGCGATATAAATGCCGACTAAAAATGATCCTTTCAGATCTGATTTTTTGTTTTTATATGCAAAAAAAAATTATTAAAATTACAAATACAGTGTACTCTCTCTTGAGCGGACACCTACGGGACCGAAAAATTTGTCCGCTTAACCGAGGTGTCCGCTCAAGAGGAAACTATTTGAGAAAAAAGAATACCATTCCCTAAAAAAAAAGTCAGTTTAATAGGAGTGCCAGCAAGGAGAGAGCACCCGTGGTCGGAGAGAGTCGCATTAGTAGATTAGATTTTAGAAGATTGTTGTTTCTATTAGCGAGACTTTTGCCAATTTGGGGGAATATCCCCTAAATCAAGGCACACTTCTGGAGTGACTTAGGGGAGAAAGTTCTTTGGGGAATTTTGGCCAGACCAAGTTTTTGTTTCTTGAAGACTTTCAAATGAAATTTAACGAGATTTTTTCCTTATTTTGAGACATTCAGGGGATATACATGTATTGCCTTAAGAAACTGTCCACAGCTATTGGCGCAGCGAGTAGATTTTAGGCAAGTTCAAACAATTTTTTATTTAATATCTTCGTTAGTGAGTCGATTTTATGTTTGAAAATCCAATGAAACGTTACCATTTTCTCGAGAAATGTTTTACGGAACTTCCGCGTTTAAGATGGCAGAGAAAAATGCCGTTGTTGGAAGAGGAAACCTACAGTTTTATAATGTACTTAATATAAATATTTTTTGGTGCATGTTTTATGTTAAGTATAAGGACAGCGTGTCGCTTTCAACACTTTCTCAAGTTGAGCTTGTTTCACATTAAATATAAAATACACCCGCAAAGAAGTAGAGCTGTAAAAATGCTCAAATTTACACTACTCGAGTGTATTCGTTATTTTTCGTCAAGTAATCGTTCCTTAGTACTCGTTACTAAGTACTCATTACATTTTTTCAAATATTGTTCACGAACGAATGACGTTGCATGAATAACTCAATGTTGATAAAGTAATCAAAAATCTCTCATGCTCTTTGAATCTTCACCCAGTATTTAGTAACCAAATATCAAATCAACTCACTCTACTACCATACTGTTTTGTGCACCCATTACATTAGTACTTTATTACTCTGGCAACCATCAGCTGGCATGTGTGCAAAAAAAGTTCAAATAACGAGATACTTCCATCAGTAACGAGACGTTATTGATTACTGACTAGAGTAATCGTTACTTTTTACCGAATTGTAACGATATTTTACAGCTCTACAAAGAAGGGCACATTGAATTCGGTGATGACTGATTTCAACATTTTTCTTTTACTTCATTTTGATGAATACTCAATTGTGTCCGAAAATTTTTCATATTTGAAATTTTAATGGCTCTTATATCCGTTCTTACCGGCATTGTTCGACTTGATCTTTTATTTTGACTGTTTTTGGGCATTTTCAGGTCTGCGTCAATTAATTTTGCTGTCGTTTGGAACGATCGTAAAACTCTTATAGCGAAAGGTTAGAGGAAATTGAAAAAGCCAAAAAAAAAAACAAACTTTGGTTTTATTATTATTGAGAGATGAAGTTTTTTTTTTTTTTTATTTTGCTTTATTTTAAGGTTTTCAGAACATTGGAATATAAATTGATAAACTTTCTAAGATCGCTCAACAGTTAAGATTTGAATTTGAATAGCAACGAAGCTTGTGCGATTTTTCTCCCAAAATAATAATATACAAAAGAAATAAGAAATGGTGGATATGACGGTAAATCTTTAACATTTTCATTCATTGTAATAATTCATTGGAAAAGGATTTCTGATCGAGAGCTTCTGGAGGAGTGAAGGCAACCGAAAAAAGAGGGTTTTCCATTTTCTTTTTCTTTTCTTAATATCACGAAAAAGGACTTTACAGTGAAATGCACAACGAATATTTCTTAGGATGGTTCAATCACATCAAACACGAAAAGAATTGATTGTGATCCTTAAAAGTTTAAAATTTTTCAAATGTTATAATAGAGAACGACAAGTTTTTCAAGGGTGAACGAGGATGGCCGCGTTCATTGAAGCCTCACTGTCAGAAAATACGTTCTATTGGAGTCAGCGTTGCTTCAGCTTCAGCGTCCCTCAGTTATAAGGATTGGGGAAACCCATTAATATGAACGATAAAACGCTTATATCCCAGATGCATAAGTTTCCATGAAAAGAAAAACGCTCCACATACTTGTGCGTCGAAAAGGATCACAATAAGATTTATAGGGAGTGCAGCGAAACTAGGAGGTTTCTTCCTGCCCGTAACTTTACAAGACGATCGAAATTCCCCAAAGGGCCTCAACAAAGTACAGTACAGTTCATTAGGTACTTGAAAAAAAAAAAACACTCCAGATTCCAAGATTTCATTCAAAAATACTTCCCGCTTACAAGATGACGTCCCCCACACCTCCATTTGAATGCTTGTCACTGCAAAGCTCAAAAAAATTTTCCAGTTGAATTTTCCTCGCCAATGGGGAATTTTCGATTGAAAAACTCTTAATATTTTTCCAGAAGTTACGAGCACATTGCGCTCTTCTCCTTATCCTCGCGATCGCAGGATCCGGCTTTGCAGCGAATACCTACAATAGCGGTTTCTACAGTCCACAATACCAAGGTCCATACGTTAATGGCCGGAACTTTTACAACAGTCGGTACAACAATAATCCGAACGGCGACGATTATTTTTATAACCATCGTCTCTACTACGATGGCCGCTTTAAGAACTTTAATCCCAATGTTGCTGCGCCGCAGGCACGAATTGTAGGGCAAGACTTCAAAACTCCACATAATGGCGGCTACGCCTATTCCTTTGAGACGGAAAACGGTATTCGGAGCGAAGAAAATGCCGTTGCCGTACCAATTGCCGGAGGCAGTGAGAGGATCCAATTGGTAAGAGGTTCATATTCATTCTTTACGCCGGAAGGGCTGCACGTTCTCGTCCGCTATGTAGCCAATGAAAATGGTTTCCATCCGACCACTACGTGTAAGTATAACTCCCTTTGGAATTTGAGTTTCTTCATCTCAAAGATTTGCAAAAATTCTTCAATCATTTTCCAGATGGTTTCGTTGATGCTGCAAAATACTCGCGCCGTGGCCCATGATGTAACTTGAAAGCATTAAAATAACGAATATCCTTGTGCAAAGTGTTTTTCCATACAAATTTTATTGTAAAAATATACGCACATATGTACATAATACTTACATACTTACATATGTATATATTATTGTTTTATTGTTGTTATTATTTAGTCGACCTCTTTTATATTCATATTTCAGTTTTATTCCTTTTTGTCGGGCTTAAGGTCATTCAATTCACCTCTTTTTGTGAAATGTAAAATTTTTGTTGTTTTATACGATTCTTGGCGTTAAGTCGAACAAATGCAATATATGGCCAAAGTTCATAAAAGTTCCGTTTTTGTACGTTCAGCAATCTTAAACCGCTTATACCTCCATAACAATAAGTGCAATGAAAAAGATTTTATGGAACGAATAGGTTAGGTTTAGTTATTTCTAACCCAAGGGTTCAAAAAAATGTGTGTCTCCATTGGGTATCGTCAAGTTTGAGGTGAAAAATGTAAAAAAAAAAAAAATAAAACGGACGGATGTGTAACGTTACCAGTATTGCCCATATGTCACCTCTACTTTTTTTTAAAATAGACTTCAAAAAGTGGGGCCGAGAACTAAATTACTCACTTACTTATGGCTATATCTCGTAATCCGTTCAATATTTTAATTTCTTTTCTATCACAATTAATAGCTCTGAACTCATTTTAAATAGCATTAGTACAAACTGACCCGAAAACGATATCTAGTAGGTGCAAATTGCAAAAATCCTAAAATTTGACATATTTTTTATCATATTTTATTTTGTATGGCCTATAGCTCCCAACGGAATAAACATTTTATCAAAATTTTTAAATGCAAATATAGAAATATTATAACTAAACAACTTCGTCAAATACACGAACTGCATCCGAGCACTACTTGATACCGTTTTTCCGCTGCAAAGTTGAACAATTTTTACCAAAAATCGGAAGAAAAAACGCAAAACCACCCTTTGGGTATGCACGAAGTTTTTCAATCCAAAAGCAAATTACATTATCACAATCACATTAATCTAATATGTTTGCTGCGCGTGAGTCAGATAGGTCCGTGGTGTGGGCTCCGTGGGCTCGATTTCGATTTCTATTGCTGGCGAAAAAATGTGGAAAAATGGTAATATTTGAAAAAATCAAAACATTTGATAGAAAAACAAGTCATCGCCAATGCCGTCTCAGAATTTTGCGCACAAATTTGCTCAGAATTTCCTATCAATCTGAAATTGTTCTTTTCTATTTATTTGCTTTTTATTCCTCTTAGGATTTCTATTTTAAATACTAATTGAAAACAAAACAAAACAAGTAAGAAAGCTAAAGTCGGTCAAGCCCGACTTTGAAATACCCAGCGTCCCGACATTATGAGCGCACTATGTTTTACGTCTCCATTTGTGGGCGTGGCAGTAGCCGGTCCACATAAACTTTTTGCCTAAACCTTTCATTCGGCTTGGTCAACCTATGTTGCGAATTTGAAGCTTCTACCCTTATTTGTGGGCATATTTGTGGACGTGGCTCGAGGAGGACGGCGTCCACTTTTTCCCAGGATATGACCTCTTACGTAGTTTACCAGTACACCAAATATCAATAAAATGTGTTGAGTGGTTCGCAAGTTACAAGCATTTTACTGAAAACACAATAAATTCATTTGTGGGCGTGGCAGTGGGTGGATGTCTCCCATTTTTACTTAGGATCATACTCGGACTCCGATATACATGTGTGCCAAATTTCGACTTCATTGGTTCAGCCGTTTCGAAGGAGATCCGACCACGGACGGACGGACAGACGGACGGACGGACAGACGGACGGACGGACAGACAGACGGACAGACGGACATACGGACGGACGGACAGACGGACATGTCTAAATCGATTCAGTTTTTTATCTTGATCATTTCTATATATATTGTTCTATATCTCCGGAGCTTAATTCTCCCTGTTACAAGATTCGCACAAAACTAATATACCCCGCTTACGCTGGGTATAAAAATCGGCGTTCGCTTGGCCGGGGAATTGAACCGTATCGTAGGGTGCACGCAAATACAATGTACTGAATTGGCCCTGTTGCCTCTACATTTGCACTAGTTAAAACGCGACTGTCGATTTTCGAATGGCACTTCAGAGTAAAAGTTTACAGTTCAATGGCATTGGCGGGAAAATTACGCGCGAGTAGTACTGTTGATTTGGGATGTATTCGAAGAATACTTCTGCACTAGTTCAATTTCCTACAGGGTAAGTTTTTGTATAATGAAAGCCTAAATGTATGCTATGGACTTTGCTATCAATGGCAATCGCTTTATTATAAATTAGGCTTTGGTTTGTGTTTTGGATATTCGCCTTATAACCAAAAGGCTATGTTATAAGGAGCCCAGAGATGCCAAACCCATGTTATAAGAAGCCCCGAGGCGTCAAACCCATGTTATAAGGAGCCCCGAGGTGTCAAACCCATGTTATACTGCATATAGGGCGATCGTTTTTTTTTTTAATTCGCATTCTAAATCTACTTTTTGAATTTGAAGTAAAGTGGAACTGGTTGCGAGGTAGATATTGAGACATGAACAAACAATAAGTTTTTCTTAAATAAGAACAGTTCATTGAGGATTCAATTCAAAGAGATAATCCGATAATGTTGTGTATTTGTTAACGTATGGAAAGCTTCAAGCTGCAATTCTTCAGGAATCGGACCGAAAGCCCAATACAATATGACCATGGATATCGCTTCTCTTGGTTGCTCTTTGAGGGTAAATATTTATTACTAGAATGGGCATATCTGGAAGAAGTATCTTTCGTTGGATAGAAGACTATGGAAAACCAATCGCTTGGAAGATTGACTCTCATTTGGCAGTTCTACTAGCGACTGATATAAATTAGTTGACTTGGTTCCTGCTACCGAACATTGTGCAAACACAATTAGCATTAGTGGTACTCATGCAGCTTCGCAACTTTTCCCATCGTAAATTTTCATATAAATTTTGACATTAGTGGGACTCATGCAGCTTCGCAAATTGTGGGAAATGAGAAATTTGTCACACAACTGTCAAAATTTATCGGAAAATTTACGATGGGAAAAGTTGCGAAGGAATTTGCGAAGCTGCATGAGTACCACTATTGTGTGACAAATTTCTCATTTCGCACAATTTGCGAAGCTGCATCAGCCCCACTAGTGTTTAATAGTTCACTATTATTGCAAGCTTCAATATTGTCGCGGAAGACGCTAGACTATATTTTCAATGAGGAAATGAACTAGAATTTATGAATAAAGAAGTTAATAATTTTAAATATAAATCTTTATTGATTATCCTTATGCTTTGAAATGTTTGGCACGAAGCCAAAAAGAGCCGAAGCGACAGAGTCGTATCACGCCAGGTTAATATGAAAAGTAGTTTGTGGACGAACTCAGCCCCGTGATTTCAGAGTTGCATTCCGTTTGTAGTACGGGCGCGCAATGAATTGAATAGAAATCGAGGAGTTTTTTGAAATCAACTTATATTAATTTAAAATTTCATTGTTTTTGCAATTGTTTTTACCCACAATGCTGCCATCTTGAGGTATCTTCCCTATTTTGTGGAACATTTTGGCATGAGATCGATAATATGGGAAAATGGGAATTTTTCTCTGTGCTAGTACAAAAGAGAGGATTTCCATTTTTATTCAAATTTGGAAAAAACAAACCTCTAAAGCCAAAATATTTTATATATTTCTGGCAGCTTTTCCACCAAAAAGGTGTCAGTCTTATTTCCAGAACAAACAAAAACAAAAAAAAAAATCATTGTGAGCTAGAAAAATTAGGAGAAATAGGATCATATCGCATCCTTGCTCCCGAACCGGCAGTGTTCAAAAAAATTTTTATCCATTTTTGTTTGGTTCGCCTACATTTTTCTGCAAGAAACTCACACATACAAAATTAACGCTGATGCAGTAGGCAATCAAGAATAATATGGGTTCATAAAAATAATTATTTTTTACAAGTTTCAAGAGAGAATGAATGATTGATCGAGAAATGCGGAATTTTGGTTGTACCGATTCAGTAGCAAGGGTACGATATATTATCAAAAAATTTTTTTTCTAAAATAGCGCCTATAACAACTCACATGTTCGACAGTTCTAAAAATGGTTTGCTTTTTCTTTTGGTATGAGGAACAGGGTTCACTATGTAAATTACCACATCATTCACATATTTTACTTTTCAATCGAAAGATTATTTACTTCGTGAGCCAATTATAAGTACAGCAAAAATTCCTTTATGTTCTGCAGAAAAAAACTAACCTTGCTGAAATACATGTTCCACTGCATGATTGCATCGTACAATATACAACATTTTGAACTATAATAAAGACTATTTGATTTTGAGTTTTAAAGGTGCTTGCCCACTTGGCAAGTAAAAAACTTAACAAGTAAATTGCTTTCGCTTGCCAAGTGTGATTGATAAAAAAGCATTTTAAGCAAGTAAAATTGTTCTTGATAGAAAGTTTTAGAGCAAAAACAACCTTGCTTCTTCAGTCCTGTTCCATACTAGGCGACAGTCGCCGGAGACACATTTTGTTTTGAAGAAGAGTGAGGGCCGGGGAAGAGAGAGGGGTGCTGTTCTCTCTCTTCTCCGACCGTCCCTCCCTTCAAAACAAAATTGTCTCCGGCGACTGTCGCCTAGTATGGAACAGGACTCAGGAAGTCAAAGCACTTAATTTGCCAAGTGGGGAATCATTTTGAGCAAAAAAGTTTGTTCACGTTATTTTTATTTAATTGGTAACGAGAATTGTAGTTTTGTTTTCTGTTACTAAAACACTAAAAATTTACTGATTTGTTTAAAATTAAAACCAAAAAAAAAAAAGATAAGGTGTTATAGTCACGCGAGCCTGACAATAAAATACCCGACACAGACACACATGTTTAAATAATTTTTGAACCATGCCCAAAACACACAACCATTCAGAAAGAATATTCAAGTGGTTTTTAGGGCCATTAGGGGCCCCATATACTGACATTTGTTAAAATTCTTTATGAAAACCGACCCTTTGACACGCCCACTTTTCCAATTTTTTTTTTTTTATTTCTAATCGGAGTCTTAAATATACGCTTAAATTCTAACTTTCATTGAAATATTGCGAAAAAGTACGAGTTTGAGAAGGTTTTGGGCTTTTTGTAACAGACCCTAGTACTGGAGGTACCCCTAAAAATGGTCCGATCGGGTCCATTCCCGAACTTGTTCTTACTCATGTCTCTGTGAGTACGCATACTATTTAGTCAAGATAGCTCAACTCCTTCGATAAGAAATCTGTATACAACAGACGGCCAGTCAGACGGACATGAACAATCGAATCTCCGGTGACGCTGATAATTTCTATATTTTTTTTTTGTATTGTCTATCTCGACTGGTTCTGGGTGTTACACACAACCACACAAACGCAATATATCCTCGACACAGAGTGTGTCGGGTATAAAAAGGGAAATTGGTTGTGTAGTTGTTTTTTTACAGCTTCGGCTTCGGTCTTCGGCCGAAGTTTAAGCCAATGGCCGAACATCGGCTTCGGCTTCGGCCAAAAATTTCACCTTCGGTCGGACTCTAGTATTTGTTAACGAAGGTGTTAAATTATTGGCATACTTTAAAGAATTAAGGGAGCGTGAATATAGTTGTCTCTCTCACACTTTACGACGTTGTAGCGAATAGGCTCCTAATGTGCAAGTAGTTACTGCATATCTCAGTATAGGCTCTTATGCTTTGAAATGTTTGGCACGAAGCCAAAAAGAGCCAGGTTAAAGCCTATACTGAGATATGCAGTAAGTAAAGCTCCCATAAGAAATACGTGCAAAAAAAATTGAAAAGTACTTCGAAGTAAATACTTTACTTTCGCTTATACTGAGATGTCAAGTAATCATGTGCGCAGGGTTGCATGCGACTTGCCTGCTTTACTTCGCCATAGAAATGAACATGTTCATTTTTTATGCGAAGTAAATGCCAGGACAGCTGATTGCGGCACATTTTTCAAATGAAATACTGACACCGACTTCGAAGGTGTTAAATTGTTGGCATACTTTGAAGAATTCAAGAAGCGTGAATATAGTTGTCTCTCTCACACTTTACGACGTTGTAGCGAATTGGCTCCTAATGTGCAAGTAGTTACTGCATATCTCAGTATAGGCTTTTAATATGAAAAGTAGTTTGTGGACAAACTCAGCCCCGTGATTTCAGAGTTGCATTCCGTTTGTAGTACGGGCGCGCAATGAATTGAATAGAAATCGAGGAGTTTTTTGAAATCAAATTATATTAATTTAAAATTTCATTGTTTTTGCAATTGTTTTTACCCACAATGCTGCCATCTTGAGGTATCTTCTCTATTTTGTGGAACATTTTGGCATGAGATCGAGAATATGGGAAAAAGGGAATTTTTCTCTGTGCTAGTACAAAAGAGAGGATTTCCATTTTTATTCAAATTTGGAAAAAACAAACCTCTAAAGCCAAAATATTTTATATATTTCTGGCAGCTTTTCCACCAAAAAGGTGTCAGTCTTATTTCCATTTTTGTTTGGTTCGCCTACATTTTTCTGCAAGAAACTCACACCTACAAAATTAACGCAGATGCAGTAGGCAATCAAGAATAATATGGGTTCATAAAAATAATTATTTTTTACAAGTTTCAAGAGAGAATGAATGATTGATCGAGAAATGAGAAATTTTGGTTGTACCGATTCAGTAGCAAGGGTACGATATATTATCAAAAAATTTATTTTAAAAATGGGCTTTTGGCATTTTGAGATAAAAAGGATATAAATTGTAAGTGGAAAAACGGCCCATAGTCTTAACCTTTTATGTCAATAATTAATAGCTCCTAGAGTCGAATGAAACCCAAAAATAATAATCACTGAATTAATATAAACAAGTAAGGGTGTTATAGTCAGGCGAGCCTGACAATAGAATACCCGACACAGGCACATAATTTTTAATATCAAGAGGTGTTTAAGGGCATAAGGAGCCCCATATACCGACTTTTGTTAAATTTCTAAATGAAAACCGTCCTTTCGCCACGCCCACTTTTCAAATTTTTTTGGAATTCTAATCGGACCCTTATATAAACGCTCAAAAACTAAGTTTCATTGAAATATTTCAATAAAGTCTGATTTTGAGGCATTTTTGGGATTTTTGTGACAGACCCTAGTACTAGAGGTGCCCTTAATAATGGTCCGATCAAAAAAAATTTTGGGAAGGACGTTACTGGCCATCAAGGAAGTATACGTGCCAATTTTTGTTCAAGTCCCATTGGTATTTCGGGAGTAGGAGACAATTTTTGAAAAACGCCCTTATGCCACGCCCACTTTTACAATTTTTTGAAATCGTTTTACTTGCCTTTAAACATGTTCAAATATCAAATTTCATCAAAATATCATTAAAAACTTCGATTTTAGAGCAGTTTTTGTGATTTTCGTAACAGACCCTAGTACTGGAGGTACCCCTAAAAATGGTCCGATCGGGTCCATTCTCGAACTTGTTCTTACTCATGTCCCCGTGAGCACGCATACCAAATTTTGTCAAGATAGGTCTACTCCTTCGATAAGATAACTGTATACAAACAGACAGACAGACAGACAGACGGACAGACAGACAGACAGACAGACAGACAGACGGACGGACATGTCTAAATCGAATCTCCTGGTGACGCTGATCATTTCTATATTCATTTTGTATGGTCTATCTCGACTGGTTCTGGGTGTTACACACAACCCAACAAACGCAATATACCCTCGACACAGAGTGTGTCGGGTATAACAGGTTGGCTGATAAGTCCCCGGTCTGACACATAGATGGCGTCGCTAGTATTAAATGCATATTATTTTTATATAGTGGCAACCTTCAAATGATTCGTGTCAAAATTTGACGTCTGTAAGTCAATTAGTTTGTGAGATAGAGCGTCTTTTGTGAAGCAACATTTGTTATTGTGAAAAAAATGGAAAAAGAGGAATTTCGTGTTTTGATAAAATACTGTTTTCTGAAGGGAAAAAATACAGTGGAAGCAAAAACTTGGCTTGATAATGAGTTTCCGGACTCTGCCCCAGGAAAATCAACAATAATTGATTGGTATGAAAAATTCAAGCGTGGTGAAATGAGCACGGAGGACGGTGAACGCAGTGGACGCCCGAAAGAGGTGGTTACCGACGAAAACATCAAAAAAATTCACAAAATGATTTTGAATGACCGTAAAATGAAGTTGATCGAGATAGCAGAGGCCTTAAAGATATCAAAGGAACGTGTTGGTCATATCATTCATCAATATTTGGATATGAAAAAGCTCTGTGCAAAATGGGTGCCGCGCGAGCTCAAATTTGACCAAAAACAACAACGTGTTGATGATTCTGAGCGGTGTTTGCAGCTGTTAACTCGCAATACACCCGAGTTTTTGCGTCGATATGTGACAATGGATGAAACATGGCTCTATCACTACACTCCTGAGTCCAATCGACAGTCGGCTGAGTGGACAGCGATCGGTGAACCGTCTCCGAAGCGTGGAAAGACTCAAAAGTCCGCTGGCAAAGTAATGGCCTCTGTTTTTTGGGATGGGCATGGAATAATTTTTATCGATTATCTTGAGAAGGGAAAAACCATCAACAGTGACTATTATATGTCGTTATTGGAGCGTTTGAAGGTCGAAATCGCGGCAAAACGGCCCCATATGAAGAAGAAAAAGGTGTTGTTCCACCAAGACAACGCACCGTGCCACAAGTCATTGAGAACGATGGCAAAAATTCATGAATTAGGCTTCGAATTGCTTCCCCACCCACCGTATTCTCCAGATCTGGTCCCCAGCGACTTTTTCTTGTTCTCAGACCTCAAAAGGATGTTCGCAGGGAAAAAATTTGGCTGCAATGAAGAGGTGATCGCCGAAACTGAGGCCTATTTTGAGGCAAAACCGAAGGAGTACTACCAAAATGGTATCAAAAAATTGGAAGGTCGTTATAATCGTTGTATCGCTCTTGAAGGGAACTATGTTGAATAATAAAAACGAATTTTGACAAAAAAATGTGTTTTTCTTTGTTAGACCGGGGACTTATCAGCCAACCTGTTAAAAATACGCCCACCTACCTTGCTTCTGAAAAAGCATTTCAAGAAATAAAATTTCATTTAGAATGAAAATGCAGATGAGATGCAAGACTTTGGTGCGTGTTTTTTTCTCAAAACATCAAATTTTAACTTAACCTTCCTGACTATATTCGTGGTCTGTGAGACCGACGCATCACTATCAAATGAACATATTGAAAAATGACTTGAAATAAAAACCGATGATCTATGGGTGAATAAAAAACTGTTTTTTCTTTCTTCTTTACTTACTTAATTACTATAGCCGGCAATCTGTCAATGAAAAGGAGATATAACTTTTTGAATTGATCAGGAATCCTAACATGGAGGAAGCAAAATTATAAATCGGTCTGAGAGACCGAAATATAGTCACGTGTTTCACAAAAATGAATATAGTCAGGAAGGTTAAGCAGTTATTCCTTACTGCGACAGATATATTTAGGCAATCATGCATTCCCTATGTAGAAACGCTATTTGTTCAGTATCGTCAAGATTTTTAAGAAATTTTCCGTCGGGTTTTACCGTAAGTAAATAGGAGGAAAAGGGATTTTCTGAGGACAACCGAGGGAAAATTTGTACAAAACTAGTGGCAGCACTGGTTCCCACAAGCGATTTCAGAGTTGAATTTCATAGATGGTACGGTGGGGATGGCAGGTGGAATAGAAATCGAAGGTAGTTTCAATGGCCGTGCCCAGTGGGAAGTTTTAGAAGTCATTCTTTTCTTCTTTCAATATATATTCAATTCTATAGGAATAAATGAGTTCATTGATAGACAAGCATTGCATAATTCTAGTTTAAGGGAATGCATTACTGTTTTTCTAGAAAAGGAATGCAAAGAATAATTAAAATGTAGCTTTGAGGAAAACTCTGTATTACAAAGTAATGAAGTTTTGAAGAGCATCACTTACAAAACAGCTGGTCCTATTATTTCAACAAAGTGAAACGTGCAACTTTTCGTATTTAAAACAAAAATAAAATAAAAATAAAAAAGTAAATGATGTATAGCAAACGCCACTATCGTCGGCTTATAATGTGTTATTTATTTCCATGGTTAGCAATTGATCATAATTTTCATTACTTGGTAATACAAAGAATCGTCGTGAGGTGAGTTCAGCCAACACATTATTTTTCTAATTACAGAGGAATGTCTTTCCTTCGTGAGTGGGAATGAGCGAAAATCGTAGGACATCGATGTGGATGAAAGCAATGTGTTCTGTAATGAGTTAATGCATTCTTTTTCTTATTCCCCAAGGGCGAAATTTCCCACTGGGTGTATTCGAACCGGCTTCCCACCAGATAATAAAAGACGTTCATGAGTACACCGAGAGAAATAACAACAGTTAAATCAACTACTTAGAACAGTTAAAGTAAGAGTGGTCAAATAAACTGTATTCCGCGTTAAATCCACTGAAAAAGGCAGTCAAATGAACAGTTGAAAAACAGTTACTTTTTATGTTCAAATTCGCTTTCGTTCACTTTGACGTATAAGTTCGCATTCTGATCAACCGTCTCCGGAGTTTTCAATAGCTCAGTGCTTTAAACTGTGACTCGACAGTCGTGAGCTTCGGGGTTCTATCCCTGCTGGCGGCGGGAATTTTTCTGATTATTTTTTAATTACAGTTTTTTTTTGTTCAGAGTGTAGTTGTTTTGGAAGACAAAAATTTTCTCCTAAATTCTTAAGGCTTTAATTTATTTAATTTTTTTTGTAATGGTTCATTTTCAAGCAAAAAATTTTGGGAGTGAAACAATTCCTTAAGCACGTTCCCCAAAACTTGAGCAACCATAATCTCAAGTGAGCATTTTGACCAACAAATTAAATTCGTTCGTTTAGCGTAATGGTTAAGACGTTCGCCCAGCGAAGTGGAGGTCAGCGGTTCAAGGCTCGTCCGAGGCGAGAAAATTTAAAGAGATGAAAGAGAAAAAGATTTAAATAGAAACAAATAAATAAAGAAAAAATATAAATTTAATAAAAAAAAAATATTAATAAAAGAAGATAAAAAAAAAGTCAAAGCAAAAAATGCATTTTTTTTCCCAGTCGCTGGTGACAGTTGATTTAACCGCGAGACAGTTATATCAACCATCAGGTAGTTATATCCTTATTGACTGTGTTTGTACTGTTGAGTTGACCGCTACTGTACATAAGTTAACAATTAACGGTGAACTCGGTTATTTTAACCTGCTTTTTCAGTTAATATAACTACCTTTTTCTCTCGGTGTACGAAGCAACACACAAACGTAGTAATAGATCATAAATCTATAATTTGGTCCAGTTCGAACGTTCAGTGGCTGATCGATTCGCTTAACGAAATCTGAATTTCTGACGCTTTTAGTCTCGATTGTAATCGGAAAAACTCAAAAAATTTATTTTTAAACGCATTCATTAAAGCATGCGAAAAAATATTTTTTGTAAAAATGATTGCCAAAAATTTCCGATGATCAAGTTTATTTATTCTTTCAGGTCGTTTTTCGTTATTCGCAGACAATATTAAACTCTAATATGACTGTTAATGTCAATAAAATAATTTCTTTATGTTTTTCCCTCTGCCCAAATCAAGATTTTTTGTTCTTTTTTTTTTTGGTTTTTACATTTCTTATTTTGTTCCCTCATGTGTTTCATTAGTAAGAAAATGAATATTTTTGATGCGAAATTTGTTAATTGCGGACAAGAGCGCTATTTGTCCCTTGTTTTTGTTGTTTTCGAGCCTGGCGATAAGTTAATTAAGCGAATACGTAATTGGGTAGCTGATCTTTTCAATTTTGAAAAAAAAAAACAAACAAAAAAAAATCAAAAACTGTCATGAGGAATAAATGTATAAAGCTTAACGACATAAATGAATATGTGAATTTATTAGGTCGATTTTTATATTGAAATACAAACAAATTTCTCGAATTGATTTTAAGGATAATTATAAGGTGCAACGCGTGAAATGTAAACAAAACTTTGACCGCTGAAGGTGATTGACCATATTAGCTATAGTTAAAAACGAAAATAAATAAATCAATCTCGAAAAGTCTGGCCAAGAATTAAGTTGCGCAGTTTTTTTTTTTGCTTTAACTTATGGCCATTCTCGTTAATCATTGAATTTTTGAATTTATCTATAGCAACGCTTTAGTCATGAAGGAAAGAAGTGTGGCAATAACGGGCTAGGAAAAACTCCATCTAAATGGTAGATTCAAATAACAAAAATTTTAAAATGTAAAAATTTTTCACCTATTTTTTATATTTTTGGACCGTAGCTCCCAACCCGGAATGAATCTGATCGAAGTTTTTTTGATTAAAAAAATGAAGAAAACACAAAACTGGACAACTTCTGGGAACTCACACATTGCATTCGAGCGATCCTTGTTAGTGTTTTAGTTCTGTTAGGTTAGGTTCGGTTTGATTAGTGTGGCTCCACCATTAAGGGTAACACATTTAGGCACAAAATGGGCCCGTTGTCATACCACGTATAAAGGAAAAAAAAATTAATAATAGAAACTGAAAAAACGACACAAACATCCACGACCTCAGCTGGGAGTTGAACCCGGAGCCTCTTGGTTGTTATCTCAGCCAACTACGGCACATAGGCCGACCTTAACATAAGTACTGTAAAATTGAACAATTTTTCCCATACGCATAAAGAAAAAGCTAAAAGAAATTCGAAAGAACTTATCATCAAAATTCTTGAATTCAAAGTAACGACAAGATATTCACACAAGACATGAAGGCGGTTTGCCTGTATTTTGCTATTTCGATACGATCAGAAAATCATCATGTCAATATCTTCAAATGTAGACTAATCGGTAACATGCATGTGATCAATCATCCAGGCTATCTGTATATATATATACAAACACATATATACATATCTTCGCTGTCTGCAAAATGTTCCATCCAAGGCATCGAAGCGATTCGATTGAATAAATCAATTATACCATCGTTTTATACGCCCATTATATTAAAGCGGCCCTGTTTGCCCTAATTTTTGCAATTTTCCATTAATCATTTCACGTTCACGTTCGTCTTTAATTTCGTCATGAAATCTTTTTCGAAATTTTTTAAATGAATTCATGAATTGAACATTCAGTCGTATGTAGATGTGTTGTCTTTCTAGCCCACGTTAATTGACATTTCTGAAATTAATCAAGCATCCACACAAACACACACACGCACACACCTTAATTCCTCAATTAAAAATTACTGCAATCACATTAAAATATTTGGCAAATGGCAGGGCTCTCATTACATTGAATGCCAATCGTTTGAATTTCGTATGCATAATTCGGCTCGCACTTCGCGAAGGTATGTCCCGCCATTCGAATGTACATACACATGTAATTGAAATTCCGAAGGTTCGGTCGGTCAGTCGATCGCTACGTTCAAGTCAATCATAAATTATGGCCCATTGTGGCGATCCCGTAAATCTCGGTCTCCAAACAATATTGACCTTTTTCCACCGTGACAAAATCGCATCGCAATGTCAAACTGACAGTTGGACAACAACTCAATTCAACTGCATTTCACTGATCTTGAATATTCATACAAATATTCATAGAGTTCCGTTTTGACAGAATTGTCAAGAGTCTGTCTGTCACTCCAGGTGCAAATTTCCTAGACAGACACGATCATTTTTAATCAATATACATTCTTAAACAATGCGATCATCTCGATGCGAATTATTTCAATTAAACGAGATACTTAGTAACCGCGTAGGTACCTTGAACTCGGATACGTAGTGTACCGGATTCAACATTTCCTGTTTTTTTTTATTTACACATTTTTTTTATTTTTTTATTAGGTATTATATTTTTTTTCCAATGGCCAACCCATAACAGCCTACGGCAAATTACAATAGCGTCGCATGGTCCACACACAGAGCGCCAGATTGACCGTAATAAATGTCAAATTTAAAATTGAACTATAATGAAAAGTGACAACAAAAACGAAGACGGTATTTTTTCGTACGGAAACTATTCACGCTTCTAGATTTTAGATAATTTTTTATATTTTATTAACTTAATTTTTTCCCCGGTTGACACACAAAAGGATTATTGCCAAGTTGGGTATTGCTCAGCCCAAAGTGAAGTTACGGGAAAAAAATTGGTGTCTGTAAAGTCAATTTACGGACGGCAAGTTTTACGTGATAACGTCATAAGAAAACACTCATTGTGTACATAAATGGGACCATTCAAGTATCACGTACGCTATTTTTGGCGATTTTTCAAACTCCCTCCCCTTAAGCCAAGTGTCGACTATAGAGTTTTTAAGGTAGAGAGTAGAGTGTAGTGTGTTTATAGTCGGCTTTAAAATTTTTGAAAATCTCGAAATTTATAGCCGAGCTATACGATTATGCTCTACTACACGATTCTATAGTAGAGAAAAATTCTTCTGCAGTGTATACGGGCTGTAGAGCACATAGTAGAGCTCTACTCTAAATATGTCTACGGCAGCTCTACGTAGAGCTGTGGAATTGTAGAAACGGTCTACAGTGTATACAATAAACGTAGAGTCTCTACACACTACACTCTATTCTCTATCTCAAAAACTCTATAGTCGACACTTGGCTTTAAGATTAAAAAAAAACTATCAAACATGTTTGATAGAGTGTAGAGCAGATATACCTCTCTACCCCCTACATGAAAATACGTATACACTATAGATTTTTGTATCCAACAATTATCTCAAGTAGAGTTTGTAGAGAGCTTGTGTAGTGCGCTCTACAGGGTGTATACACTTTTCTACGTATGTATCTACACGAGAGTTTTTTCTCTATCTCTACGTAAATAAATCTACATTTGGCTTTAGAACTGGTGCCAAAAATGGTGGTCTGTACATTCTCAACGTTGTGATGGAATCTATCTTTCATTTTTCTAAAAATTACTTCCAGTTATTTTGAAATTTTTCAAATATTATAATGAGCCCGAAAACTTGCCTTTTTTTTTGGCACATTTCAAAGAAAATTTTTATCTGAATGGACTCGAATTATACATAGCTAACTACCTTTAAAGAGCGTACTTGTGCGCAAAACGAATCCCACTTCATTGGGCTGCCAAGGCTCCCGCGCATATGGGGTTAGCTATAGTTGACCTCAAAATTCGCCCACATGCTATTCTATCGTGAACTACCTCATTTGTTAAACCTATTCGCTGACCTATTTTTGTCATCTGACTAAACCACGAATTCTTTTTTCTACCCCTGTCCTAACACCCTGTGCTAGTTCTACCGCTACTGATAATGCCCTTTTAACTGCACTTGATTCGGGACGTCAATATCAACTTAATCTGTTCTTTTCCATTTGTTCTAAAATTGAAATCTCAATTTTCAAACTTCCTCGCATAAGGGAAGACCTTATGTGTTCCAGTTTTGTTACCATAACTGTAATTCTCAGCATTTTAATCTCAGTAGTTAGCTGTCATTTGGCTTTTGTACGATTCGTACATTGTCCAGCATATCAAAGTGCTACTATTATGACAGTTGTGTAAAATTTTCCTTTCAGCTCAAGTGGTTTCCTCCGGTCACAAAGAAAACCTGAACTTTCCTTCAACTTCATCCACCCGGCTCCTACCCTATGCGCAACATCATCTGAACAGTACCCACCTTGATTAATTACTGATCCTAGGTACTTCAACTTGCTGCACTTCGGAAGAATAACGCAACGCCATCCAACATGGACACGAATTATATTATACTAACGAATTTTCCCTCTGTTAAAATTATCCTGTATTTTGTTCTTTTTCGATTCCTAAATATAATTGAATTTTTTTCTTGTACCCCCTACCCTTTTTTATTGCATCTTATCTGTATAAGATCACGCACAACGATCATTTTTACAGCAAAAGAAAAATATAACGAACTTACAAATAGTAACTTTTTTTTTTGATTTTTGCAGGAAAACTCAATGCAATTTTCTTTTGGACTTTGAGCATCTAAACACAAAAATTATATTTTAAAAATCTTTATCGAAAGGGATAATTTATACAAATCGGATGGTAAAACTTCTATATACGGGTATGTGAATGGTTTCCCTTTCGCGGGAAAGGTAATTCAATATCGAAATTGAAGTGATTAATTCCCCTTTTTCCTAGATTGAGATGGAAATTGAATTACTTTAATAGAGAATGCATATCGCCAGTTAGGTCATGAGGTAATTCAAAATCCTCCTTAATCTAGAGAAAGGGTAATCACATCAGTTGGGGAAATGAGTTCCCCGAGAAAGGGAAAATAATCACATACCCGATAACAATTTTATTTTTCATATTATTTTTCTTCAAACATAAATATTTAAATAAACAAGTAAGAAAGCTAAAGTCGGTCAAGCCCGACTTTGAAATACCCAGCGTCCCGACATTATGAGCGCACTATGTTTTGCTTCTCTATTTGTGGGCGTGGCAGTGGGAGGGAAACATAAATTATTTCCCTACACCTTTCATTCGACTTGGTGAACCAATGTTGCGAATTCGAAGCTTCTACGCCTTTTACTTCGGAAGTTACGAAAAATCTTTATTTGTGGGCGTGGCAGTGGGCGGGCCACAAAAAATTGTTTCCTTCACATTTCATTCGCCTTGGTGAACCTATGTTGCGAATTTGAAGCTTCTACGCCTTTTACTTCGGAAGTTATGAAAATTCTCTAGTTGTGGGCGTGGCAGTGGGCGGGCTACATAAATTTTTGTTCCTACACCTTTCATTTGCCTTGGTCAACCTATGCTGCGAATTTGAAGCTTCTACGCCTTTTACTTCACAAGTTACGATAAGCCCTTATTTTTGGGCTTATTTGTGGTAGTGGCTCTAGGAGGGCAGCGTCCATTTTTTGCCAGGATATGTCCCTTTTCGTAGTTTACCAGCACACCAAATATCAATGGAATGTGTTGAGTGGTTCGCAAGTTACAAGCATTTTATTGAAAACACAATAAATTCATTTGTGGGCGTGGCAGTGGGCGGATGTCTTCCATTTTTACTTAGGATCATACTCGGACCCCGATATACATGTGTGCCAAATTTCGACTTCATTGGTTCAGCCGTTTCGGAGGAGATCCGACCACGGACGGACGGACAGACGGACAGACGGTCAGACGGACAGACGGACATGTCTAAATCGATTCAGTTTTTGATCCTGATCATTTCTATATATATTTTTCTATGCCTCCGGAGCTTAATTCTCCCTGTTACAAGATTTGCACAAAACTAATATACCCCGCTTACGCTGGGTATAAAAACGCTTCCATAAAAAATGTTTTAAATAATTTTTTTTGGTGTTAACAAAGCCAAGGTATATCAGAAAAGTGCATAGATGTACATAAATGAACTGGAAAAATGCTGTAGGCTAGTGTACGTTCTTTCTGTCTTAAGTCAGGTAAGCGTGGATGCCACTGGTTACCAGACCTGGGCAATCCAATTACAAAATTGTAATTGATTACACACTTAATTACAATTACGTATAATGGTAATTGAAAGAATATTCCATTGGAAAAATTTGAATTACAATTACTTGTAATTGAAATTGAGAATTTCAATTTCAATTGCTTGTAAGTGTAATTGATTTTTCTTTTCAATTACAATTGCAAGTAATTAATTGTAATGTGGGCGCTTTATTTATTATTTTTATTTTTTCATTTTTCAAATTTTTTTTAAATTTTCAGTACAGTTGATTTTATTATATTTGAATTTAAGAGTTGAGTATATTCGGCCGACGCGTCGGTAGTGTAGGGGATAGCGTGCTCGGTTTGTAATCCGACGGATGAGGGTTCGATTCCCCACAAAGTAAAAGTAAATTATAATTTGATAATTTGATAATTATATTTTGGCTCAACTTGAAGTGCCCTTCCATTCGGATGGAGTTTTCTTTTTAGCTACAGCGGTGCCTCAATGATCAGTCATAGGGTGAGGGATCTTAGGTTCCCTCATGGAGCTACTGGATCAATGTCATAACCACAGTTGTTATAATTATTAATTATTATATATTATATGTATATCTAAGTAATTTATAAAAACTACAATTACAAATTGTAGTTGAAGATTTTTCAATTACAATTACAAATAATGTAATTGCATTTCTTTCAATTACAAATATGAGTAATTGTAAGTATTTTATAAAATCCCTCCACGATTTATTATGAATAATATTCAATTTACTTATGAGAATTTAATTACTCCTAGTCCCGAACAGATTATTGGCGGCATATGACAAGCGGCTAATTTCGATTTGTGTCACTTTTGTCGCGCATGTGTAATAAGTATTTAAATTGACTCATAAGAATTCCAATACATATATGAAAATGATGAATTTCTCTTTTCAGACGCTAAATTGTAACATTTTATTGAATTTTTTTTTATAAATAATTATTAAGTAAAAAAAAAACACTAAGAGTAAAAACAGCATAATAATTTAAAATAATAAAATAATTAAATTAATATAATTCATCGCATTATTGCAAATATTTAACATAGCTTATGAAGAGATGACGCGTCATGACGTTGAGACGTGTGGACTCTGACTCTGAGTGTGGCTCCGGCTCCGGCTCCGGTTCTGACTGGGACGCTGACGCTTTTGCTTATAGAAGCCATTAATGTCAGCGGAAATATGCGCTAAGTAGATAAACAGCTTATTATATAGCTGTAGGCAGTATAATTAGGAATAATTGAACGCGTGCGCGCGACAGAGAGACAGAGAGAAAGAGCGAGCGAGAGCGAGCGTTGATCGATCGTTGGTTTTTCCACTTAATTCTCTTCGGCTCTTTGTTTCTTTCCGGCTTTATTCTTTTCTTTTAATTTGCGCAGTTTCTCCATTTCCTCTTCCTTGCGTTCGTTTGCTTCCATTTCGCGTTGAAGTTCTTTGATTTGATCGCCCAAATCTTTTGGCATCTCTTCGACGTGTATCGCTTTGATCTCGGCCATCATGTCCTTCGACAAATGATCGATACGGAAGCCACGATGATCGAACATTGGCATCTCACCGTTCGCCTTACGCTTCTCGTCGACCCATTTAAGGGCGCGCGCAATCGCTTCTGGTATCGGCGGTGGTGTCGGTATATGCTCACCCATGGGCAGGAATCCCTCGTGGGTGCTCTTATAGTTAACACGATATAATTTACCATCGTCGCCGGTGTATTCGTAGTATCCTTTGGCGTGTGTTCCACCAGTATGATGTAATTTTGCTTGCTCTTCACCATAAATGCCATTCTCGGTTAAATAACTGCAAAAAAAAAAAATTCAAACAAAATTTATTTACATTCAATGAAATAGAATTAAAAGACGAAGAAATTCGTCAATGAAGGGTTAATGCTTGAACTCACGCATGGTCGTATTTGTTGTGCTTGCGTATTTCTTCTTGATGCAGAACCTTATGGCGGCCTTCGTCGTCGTACTTGAATAGGATATTGCGCGGCGTTGTTGTTGTCGTTGTTGTTGTGGTTGTAGTTGTTGTACGTTTGGTTGTCGGCTTCTTGGTGGTCGTCGACTGTATTATTTTATTTTATGCACATTCATTATTTGATTTTGAATCATGGGAAAAGTGACAAAAGGGCAAAAAGTTCACACCAAGCATTTTGATTGTTGTTTGTTTTTTCGTTTTTTTTTTTTTTTTTTTTTTTGTGGGTTTTTTTTTTTTGTTTTTTTTGAAAAAGTGTCGAGCGCAGTGTAATGTAAGGTAAAGTGCAAATTAAACAATACCAAGCAGTGCATTAATTAATAAATTCCAATTACAAATTGTGAAAAGTGCGTTTTGAAAACACCAAATTAATCAAAAAAAAAGAAAATTAATAAATAATAACAAATAAATAAAAATAAAAATAAATAGAAAAAAAAAATATATATATGATTTTGTTAAAAAAAGGAACCAAAGGAAAGTTTCATTTCCAAACTACATTCTAAGTATTTAAATGAAGGATGACCTAAGTATATAAGAAAATATATGAAATTCTTTGATTTTTTTTTTTATTATTTTTTCAATTTTGTTTCGATTTTTTATTATTTTTTTATATTTTTTTTTTATTGATTCAATACTGTATCATCTTTTATGCTTTCCAATACTCAATGTGCATCATGTGCATGAGGACTGGTGGTGCTAGTAGTGCTAGTAGTAGTAGTAGTGGTGGTAGGGTGTTCATGGCTTTCATGTTTTTCAATTTGTGCTTCATGATCGGGGAAACCATATTCCAAGCGTAATTCAGGCACTTTAAATTCGGCATTACTTACTGTGTACAGACTGTGGCTGTGTGTTCAAATCGAGAAAGAGAAAGCAGTATATGTATTATATATTTTGCTCTTTTCTTTAAAATATGTTATCATGTAATTTATATGATCTGAATTACTCACTCATACGGCTTTGCGTCATGTACATAGGGCCGTGGATCATGCAGATAGGGAATGTTGCTGCCCGCATAAGGTCCATAGCCACCGTCGTATGGATATGGTATATGCACATAATAGCCAAGTTCACGATTATCGTGAATGTGGCGATACGGATAGACCATATGCACGTAATGGCCTTAAAGAAAATAACAGAGAAAGAAACAGAACAAAAAGAAAGGAAGGGTTTCAAAATGTGTTTGCAATTTTTACGAGAATTTCTTCGTCGAAACCAACACCAGTTTTTTATTTCTTCTTTTTTTTTTTTTGTTATTTCTTCCAAACATACAAGAAAACAAAAAACAAAACCAAAAAACCAAAATTTAATTCTTTAAATTTTTGAATTTCGAGTTACAGTAGAAACTTTCTATAGCGAATTTCTCTCAAGGCTTTTTGGCTACATTTTTAGCGCTTTTTTTTTTGTTGCTCCTTTTAAGGAATTCTCTCCAAAACGAAAATTTTTTCCGACCGCTATAGAAAGTTTTGACTGTACATATTTCTATTATTTACAATTAAAAAAAAAAAAAAATTCAAACTTTACCGTTAGAATCGTAATAACCGCCAGATCGGCCTAGAAGGAAAAACATTTTTAGTTCACATTGTTAATTCAAATTATTTTGCTCAAACGGAGCCTTAAGTGTCCATGAATTTCGGGAAAATGATATCTTTTTGATAAATTGAAAAACAACAATTTTTTCTCAGTGTACAATTCGGTAAAGATCGTGTTTCTTGGACATCTAAAACTCCTTCGAGTAGCCAACGCGTGTAGGCATCTTGACGAGTATCGTTCGCAGTTGCAGTTTCACCGAAAAGCTCATAGATTTTGTTATCGAAACAATTTCAGATTTCCTATACAAGCCGATTTAGTTCCGATCGCTGTGTGCAGTTCGTTAATTATTAGCAGCAAATAAAGGTAAAAACTAATAAAATGAAATTGTAAAATAAATGCACATGCTCTCAACGTTCAAATGGAAGCGTCGCATAAAAATGAAACTAACTATTTGAATCGCCTTACAGTTGAAAAGCCACTGTGCCTTCGAAATGAATCGTTTCGCTCGAAACATTGAATAAGGTTAAGGGTTTTGGTTAAACTTGATAACATACATATTTGTGGGTCTTCCTTCTTGTAAAGTTAAAAAAATGTTAGAAAACAATTAATTAAAAAAAAATTTTTTTTTTAGCGTTATAAATAATAAATTATTTAAAATATTTTAAATTAATTAATTTTTTTTTTTAATTCTATGTGTTAATGTGCAATTCTATTTGGAGAATTATTTCACAAAACGAAGGGCAATAATAATAATATGCCAGCATTACAGGTAGATAAATAGCATCTGGTTAAGTTAGTGCCAAAATAAATCATCAGCAGCAACAAAAACAACACCTGCAGCAGCATCATCAGCAGCAATAACAGTAACAAACAAACATTATCTACATAAGGAAGTTAGTGCAAGTGTTCATAATCTGAACATAAGTAATACCTTCGTTATGTGATTTCGGATGATATTTTCCATCATCAAAATGATAATGGCCGTCATTTCGATTACTAATTCCATCATCCTTATACTTGCCATAATCATGTTGACTCTTTTGTGCGGTGCACATCGCAGCGAAAGCCTAGAAATAAATGAAAAATTAAATATGTATTGAATTAAAAATTAAAAATTAAAATAAAAATTAAAAAGACTAAAGTTCAAATCCACTCAAATTGTGAGAAAAATTCAACAATTTTGAGGGTGCGCCCGCCGCGACCGAAAAAAGCGGAAGTAAGTGCTCCTCTATGTGCCTGCCATAAATTTTGAGACGATGACTCAAAAAAGAAGGAACCACAAAAAGCACGTTCAACAACTTGAACATTTTTGAAGCAATTTTTATTAAGTTCAAAGAACGCATCGCCTACAATATGACAGTAATGTTTTGAATGTTTTTGGCAAAACGGATTATTATCATGTTAACATCTGATGTTATGTTTCTGCTATGTTATGCCTCCACCACTCGCTGTAGCCGGCACCGGCAATTGCAAAGAAACTTTTCCAACGGATTGCTAAATGGAACAAATGAAGGCCACTTCTATGGAGTGCCAATTGCAAGTTTCTTTTAAAGGTTGTAGTCTTAAACGTGTCAATATATTTGAAGAGAGTTGCCGCCTTAAGATGGGCAACATGTTGAATTGGCAACAAAATTACTTTGCTAAATGTTGCTAAATGAATGAAATTCGGGGAAGCTTCTCCTATTTTTAACCAAAAATATTCAAATTAATCAAGCGATCTTATCAATTCGAGATATCTAAATAAGGAAGAGAATAAAAAGAAAACACAAAAAACAAAAAGAGACGAACTACTTAAGCCCTTAATTAATTTCTTGTAACATAAGATTTTCATCATTAAATTCTCCCGCCGTTGCTTTTTGAAAGACAATTCTTTAATTTCGCGATAAAAGAAATTAATGGTTAAAATGAAGCAATTAAAAGCTACTATTTATTGCTTAAGCTAAGTGTTGACAGTTAAAACGGCCTACAGAATTTCAGATGCGTACATTTTGAGCTGCAATTAAAAAAATTTTATTTTTTATTTAAATTTTTTATTATTGTGCGAAGCAATTAATTTAACGAATCACATGGACGCCAAATTGTAAATTTCTTCATACAAAATATAAAAAAAATTTTAATAAATAAATAAAAATGAATGCAATATAAAATTGGGGCCCTAAACCTAGAGGTCATTCAAATATACATAAGAGCCCGATGGTACGAAGGTGTAGGTATTCGACCAATAGAGACCATCGTCTCGAAATTTCATCTTCAGAATTCGATCTTCAGAAATGTTCAAAGATTTCCCTTGATTCGGAATCAAAGCCTAGCATTCTTCATCCAGTACTCTCCGGATAAGAGCATTATCCGGTTAAATGCCCAATTGTGATTGCTTATTGGGCTGAAACGTGAAATCAATTCTACATAAGCGTTTCCTCCTTAGAAGGCCTTTTTTGTTTCATCCATGATGTCGTCTGTATTTTACAGCAGCCTATAGTTTCTCTCCCTAAAGTAGCCGCACTTTATTCATTTGTGTTGACAACACTCAAGTTCACTTGCACCGTAGTTGATTAAATTCTTGTGGAACTCCAAAAAAAAAAAAACAACAATGACAACACTTACCACAATTGTAAGACACAGCAATGATTTACGGTACATTTTAATAAAAATGAATAATATTTTAAATATTAAAATATCACAAAAAACTTGTTATTTTTAAAAATATTTTTTTTTTTTTTTAATTTAAAAATATGATTTTTTCTTATAGGCGGAACTTCACAATCTCTCTTGAGGTTTTTGTTTTGTATTTATAGTCCTTACGCTTTGAATACTGTAACAGGACTGCTTGATTTACCGACAGAATGAGCGCTCTTATATAGAGAGTCAAAGCATGAAATGAGCTGAACTGAGCTGATCCGATCTGATCTGATCTGAGCCGAGACGAGCTGAATTGAACTTCATCAAGAGCAAAGCTAAGAGTTGCAAGATCGATTTTTATTTTTCTTTATTCAAAATACGTACAAAGATCCAGCTTAAACTCAATACGCACATATGTAGTTATGCATGTTCGTATGTATGCATGCATGTATGTATGTAAGTCAGTGTGTTAGTGTTAAGTTAAGTTATATCGAGCTGATTCGGTATTTTCGCCTTCGGAGATTATTTTAATTGTTGCAATTTGTTGACCCGCAATATACACAATATATATATTTTTTTTTCACGTCGCTTAGCTGTGAATATTTACGATCGCTCTGCTCTCTTTAGTCGGAGTATTATTCATAATTTTATTACAAATTTTTGAATTGGGAGTTTCTAAATTTAAGTTCAGTTCAATTGTTGTTTTTTGTTTATTTATTTATTTTTGAAAATTTAATAATATAATAATTTTTATATCATATTTTAAATTGAAATTGCTCATTGATTTATTTGGAAAAGAAATTTTTACGCGATTTTTATAACACGAACAAATGCAATTGAAATAACAAAAATAAAGATTCTTTTGTTAAACGAATATTTTTTCTTCCTCTCTCAATTAAATCCTTTATAAATATCCTTTTAAGTTTAAAGGCATTTTTTTTAAAAATTGTCGAATGAATGTTACAGCATTTTTGAATTTCAAATAAAACTTGCAGCTCAAAGTACAACACCTCTTAATAATTAAAAAAAAAAAAAAAAAAAATACAAAATTAAAAAAAAATAAAATAAATAGATAAATTGATATTTTCTCAAGCTCCTAGGATATGATCGAATCTTGAATCCGCATTGATCGCTTCTATGTGGATTTGTTACTTTTCGAATGAAAATTAAAATCAGTTTTCACTTTAAAAATACCACGAGCCGAAAGTCTTAAAATGGGATTGCCGGAAGTATGCAGCCGAACGCGTAAATTCGACTGGATTTTGAGAGGCTAAGCGAAGAGATTGTACATATGCAAAGAGACAAAAACAAAAAATTATAGATTTTTGGTCTAGAGTCTAGACTCTAGAGCTTGAGCCGGTTTTCTCTTTTCATTTAAACGATTTATAAAACAATCTCTGGAGTATCTTTGAAATCGAGTTTGTTTCTTTTAGGCTTGCCGGATAATGGAGCAAACTAAACAATTGAAGACATCGTATGTTAATAGGTCGATTGCACAAATACGTAAAATAACGGAAAGAAATACCATGAGCCTTCGACGAATTTTGAGTTTTTCTCTGTCTACTTATTGGAAAAAGCCGGGAAGTTCGGTTAATAGGTTAAGAATAGAAAGAAACGATAAGAAGGAATATGGTTAGCGCTTTTCCAATACTTAAACTATTTTCCGAATTACAAGCACCTTCAAACAATTTAAGAATTCTTCCATAACACCCATAAATATACATACCTACATATTGTGTAGCATACAATACAACAAGTGACACATGGCTATGGCGGGAAAAAATCACCAAGACGGGTGAAGGGAAGTTGGAAAAATTGTATGGAACATGGACTTTCACCACACAGTTTGGACATTCAACAAAAGCAATACAGCCGCAAAAAAGTTAAGACTTTCACCAAAACGCCAGTACGTACAATGCCAGTGTCACTAACACACAGTCAAGAACAAATTTCAGCTCCCCACAGCTATCAGTCGTTTTCAGTCGCCCTCACATCGACTATTCTCTCCTGTCGTACTCGCTCTTATGTATTCTTATCAAACCAACAAGCAAATTTAAAAAAAATGAGAGTGTCACTTAACCCTGCAGGACTTTTATCAACCGATTAGTAAATAAGTTAATGAAATGCGAACTTTTTCGCAACTGCCTAGAAATCGGTTAAAAAGTCATCTAGACATCAAACAAGCGCATTATAGGAAATTTCTAAAATTTAACTTTATTCCAACTACATCACAACTGACTAGAAATCGATTGAAAAGTCATGCAGACATCAACCAAACTGGATACGAAAATAATATATTTCTGATGCTATAATTCAAGGGTATGAATGGGAATGCACTCAAACTTAGTTTAAAACGCTAACCGAGATTCAAATCAATACACCGAGAGAAATAAGAACAGTTAAATCAACCACTTAGAACAGTTAAAGTAAGAGTGGTCAAATAAACTGTATTCCCCGTTAAATCCACTGAAAAAGGAAGTCAATTCAACAGTTGAAAAACAGTCACTTTTTATGTTTAAATTCGCTTTCGTTCACTTAGACGTATAAGTTCGCATTCTGATCAACCGTCTCCGGAGTTTTCAATAGCTCAGTTGTTTAAGCTGTGACTTGACCGTCGTGAGCTTCGGGGTTCTATCCCTGCTGGTGGCGGGAATTTTTCTGGATTTTTTTTTTTAATTACAGTTTTTTTTTGTTCAGAGTGTAGTTGTTTTTGAAGACAAAAATTTTCTCCTACATTTTTAAGGTTTTATTTAATTTTTTTTTTTTTAATGGTTCATTTTCAAGCAAAAAATTTTGGGAGTGAAACAATTCCTTAAGCACGTTCCCAAAAACTTGAGCAACCATAAGCTCAAGTGAGCATTTTGACCAACAAATTAAATTCGTTCGTTTAGCGTAATGGTTAAGACGTTCGCCCAGCGAAGTGGAGGTCAGCGGTTCAGGGCTCGGACGAGGCGAGAAAATTGAAATAGATGAAAGAGAAAAAGATTTAAATAGAAACAAATAAATAAAGAAAAAATAATAATTTAATAAAAAAAAAAAAAAATATTAATAAAAGAAGATAAAAAAAGTCAAAGCAAAAAATAAATTTTTTTTCCCAGTCGCTGGTGACAGTTGATTTAACCGCGAGACAGTTATATCAACCATCAGGTAGTTATATCCTTACTGACTGTGTTTGTACTGTTGAATTGACCGCTACTACACATAAGCTAAGAATTAACGGTGAACTCGGTTATTTTAACCTGCTTTTTCAGTTAATATAACTACCTTTTTCTCTCGGTGTAGTCAACCAATCCGTAAAAATTGCTCTGATGAGACCCCAAACGGCAGTTCGAAACGTAAGTCAGCCAAAATATGTAGTCGCCTATGAATATCTTTCTGATGCATCGCTTGAAAAACATTTTCACATTCATAAATAAATTATTCTTCTTCTGCTGAAAACAGAAAAGATAATACCGAACAAGGGAATTCTAATGAAAGTAATTTTTTATTGAAAATTTTTTAACCAATTTAAATCAGTGTTTTCGTTTTCTGACTTCAAGTCAACTTAAAAGTAGCCAGATATTATTTTGTTACAAAGTCATGCAGGAACGGACAATTGACTACTGCCTGGGACATCGCCACGTTAAAATAGTGAGTTGAAGCCAAGGAAAGAAGTCGATTAATCAACCAGTTGGGCTTATTCAAAAGCTAACTTTAAAATACTTTAAAATCGGTTCGATTCCCTGCAGGGTTGTAGTATTGTATGTTGTATAGTAAGCATATCAAAATATGGTTCAGCGGGAATCAGGAGCCACAGAGCTTATTATGTCCCGCCTTTACTTTGGAGAGGCCCCTTGTAGGGGTCTCGCTGTAGCTGCCGTTAATTATGAGACGAGGATGATAGCCCCGAATCTTGACCAAGCAGCGTCCCCAGTCGTCTCACTTATTGTCATCGAATTAGACTCACAGGGCGGGGCAGATATCGATATAAAGCAAGACTACCCACCAAATATGGTATGCAATTGAAAGGAATTAGTTAATGAAATTTTACTTTGATCCCATTTCTCTCATGCTTAGGAAACAACAGAACAAACAGTGTCACAGGATTCGATGGAAAAATCAACCCTCTTGGAGTATACAAAACAAAAACAAAAAAAAAAATCTAAATAAAATTAAATCAATGAGAAGTATTTACTCAAAATGTGTCGAGCTTTTTGCAGTCCCATTAATTTTAATTAGGGACCATTGTTACTTATTACTCGGTATAATAAAGTTAATCATTTTTTTAACCAGAATCTGACAGTGTGGCTAATTCAAATTTACATAATGTAATATAACACACACAACGATCGTAAAATAATTTGGCAAATTTATTTCGCTTTTGCGCGTAATTTTGGAAAATCTTCAATTCGTCGTCGGGTAAAAGAACCTTTTAAATCGAAGCACTTTGCTTTATTCGAATTCTAATATGACCGCTTCAAAATTTGCATAAAAAGTCCACATTCACGTGTCCGCCTCTTCTCGGACGTACTCGGAACACTTTGAGTCATTCAGGAGCACACACACACACACACGAAGTTATGACTCGGACTTTACGATTTGGAATTACACTGAATTTCCGTTTAATGTACCACGACCACGCAAAATTCCCAAGGTCAATGTTAAAGGCTGATACTTTCCGAAAATTGCATACGAGTAAGAGAGAGAGAGAGAGAGAGAGAGAGTGAGAGAGAGAGAGAGAGAGCGAGAGAGAAATAAAAACAAAAATGATCCCAAAAACGTTAACGTCTTCTTTGCATTCCAGCAAAAATATGTATATATGATGTACCTATATATTAAAAAAAAATTTTTTCTTTATTGAATTTGCATGTATGTAAATTCATGAATTTTGCGGCGATTTAAAATTTTGACTTTTATATTTATTTAACATTAAAATGGCTTTTTAACTACTATTTAAATCGCGTTGGTGGCGTCAACAGAATCTCGGTAGTCTGCTGCCACGTAATGAATTAAGTTCAGTGCCCCTTGACTTGAAAAGTCGAAAAGTTTTCGGCTCTACAATTTCGTTAAAGGTTTTTAAGGTTGCCGTTTTCACCGTTTTTTGTTTGTTGGTATTTTTTTTTTTTTTTTGATTTTTTGGAAGACATATGTATGTAATTACTGCGGAAACTTTTAAGCGAATCATAAAATCGTTGTAATTTCCGTCATAAAGTTTTTGATTTTATTATCCCTCGACCTTTGGCACGTTGGATCTTTCATCTTGTAGCACATGGCATGCATTGAAAGAATATGGTCTTCTTGAACGTACAAAGCTGCGAATTAATTGGATGGAATTGTCTGAGAGGGCTTCCAATTCTTCCACGTCATCATTCGATTTATGCTTCGGGTTTTTGATGGATTGAAAAACAAAAAAACAAAAAAAAAAAACATTCGTTTCTTATGGCAGACGTGATTGTTAAATGGGTCAGTCATCCAATGTTGTCCATTTGGTCGTCCGTGTGTTGGTTTAGGACTCCTTTCCACGAATTGAAATGGATTTAAGAGCTCTCAAGCCGTGACAGACAGCAACCGTTCAAAGGAACAATCGTATTGACAGGACCGTATTCAGGAATTTCGAGGCCCCCTGCAGTGTGACCAAAAATTGAAGCCAAGGAAACCTATATAATATATTCAGCCCCAGCCGATCGCTTTTTTTCTCCTCTTCACATCGAACACCGGCATATGTGTGTACATGTTCGTATAAGTTCTGATCCTGGGAGGGAACCGTTATTACGCGGTTACGGGTATGGTCCACTCGCGGCACCTTACCAATCTTCACGAGCAACTTGATCGGGCATCGGATACAACTGTTAGTATACTGGAATTCTATGGATGTAGTTCACCATATCACCTAAATACATCCAATATGTACATACATATAAATATCTTAACATGACATTGCGTGTCTAATATTTACGAAGCCCCTTGGTGAGAATTTCGATGGGGGGTTGTTGTCAATGATGAAGTGCGGATGGTACTTAATCTTGACCTAAAATCTTATTATCAACACCCATATTACAGATGAATTTGATACTCTGAGTACGGCAGCGGCGCTTCCAGTCGTCATAGCTGGCTAGGCACTTAATGTCATCGAGATAGGCCATTCAGGGAAGGCATAGACTTAAAAAAGCGCAATCCAATGTCTATGTTTTCGTTTAAAAAAAAAACCTATGCGTGGAGTAAAAGCTTTTTTTTAGCTCAAAGAGACCCAAGGCACTATAAGTTTTTGTTCATTCAAAGGAGTTGTGTTCCAAATAACGGGGTCCGTAAGATCCAGTAGTAAAATAGTGTGCTACGGTGGGAGAGCTTCATCACAATTAGCTGTCCTCGATCGTTGATGATCCCTATGGAGTAATGGGTTGAAATGCCGACCAATTCCACGATGGTATACATAGCTTCGAATCTCGACTCAGTCGTTAAAAAAAAAAGGTCGTGATATATTTCGTCGCGTTTCGGTCCGCTGGCCTCGGTTGCTATGGTGCTCTCCATAAATATTAACAAGAGTATGTTAATTAATCACATGTGTTATTGTGAAAGAATAATTATTACAAATATGTTTGTACGTACTTATAATCTTTTATGGACTAAGCTGCTTTACGGGAATGCGTTGGGAAATCGAGTCACTAAATTTTTCACGCATTGTCGCCCATAATTGATACCGGCATGTAATATTCTTAAGCGCTGAGCATGATTATCTTGGCAACACATGTCGGCTTTGTACGAATATTTCGTGTAATTATAATTAGAATTTTTTGTGGTTTGCTACGTTGACATCGCTTTTTGTTGTTCGAAAATACAAAGCAAGAAGCTTTTAGGATGATTTTGTTTATACAAATATTTAACCTCTCAGTATCTCAACTCTGTTTTATTGTTTCATTTATATTTTATTAAAAATTATTACATATTATGGGGATTCATCAAGCTTTGAATATGCCTTTGTAGCTTTCCCCACCGGAAATTTTCATATAAATTTTGACAGTTCAGTAACAAATTTCTCGTTTCGTAAAGTTTCCGAACCTAAAATGAATCCCTAAAGAATTTTTCTTTTAATGAGATAAATAATTTTCATCTTCGACTTCGATCCAAATGAAATGAATTGATCCAATGAAGAGCCACGACTCTAATTCGTCTCCAAGTACAGTCCGTGCACAGAGAGGGCCTTTCTCATTCAAATACAGGCCGTCGCAAAAGTTCTATCGAACAGTGTATCCCGAAAGTAGAGGGTATCGAAGAAAAACCAAATCCACTCTGATTCATGCAAGCTTGAAATTACGGAACGAATGCGAAGTGCATGAATTGATTTGATTGAGCTGTCGCTTTAAAACGGCTCCTTATAAAAAGGCTTATGGGTATTGAAAATGCGTAAATCGTCATTTTTATTGCACGCATATCAATATCGCGTAACGATTTTCTCTACTTACTTTAATTGCGACTCACAAATGCACTATGATTGATGGCTTAGCAATAAATTCTCATACAAATGGCGTCATTTCACTCTTAATAATAACCCCCGACAATGCATTGCCATTCATGTGCGAAAGAGAGGGCAGCGATAAATAGAAAGACAAAGTAGCAAAACACTTAATCGAACCGTCCTGAAAGCTAGTGTGGCTGTCACCATTAAAGGTGACACACATGGGGCCTCACATGGGCCCGTTGTGATACCAGGAATAATGGGAAAAGCATAGAAAAAGAGAAATCGAAAAAACGATTCAAACATCAACGACCTGAGCTGGGATTGGAACTCAGAGCCTGTCGCTTCGTAAGTTGGCATCTCAGTCAATTCCGGCACAGAGGCCGTCAGATATATGTATGTAGACATATGGTAAGTGAGTATGCAATATAATCCATGACATTGCTTGATGGATTCATCATTCATCAATTTCATCCAGCGTTCATATTTTGCCTTCAACAATGCAAATCTACTCATGGACAGGTGGAAACACGCCAACGTCAACAGAGATATTATGGACCCGCGTGCTTTTCGTTCCTCACGAAAGATTGACGAAAGAGGAAAATATCGAGCCCTAACCGCGAAAATAACGTAAGCGACATATTTTTCGAGATTGAATTTTTTATGCAAATATGTTCTCCAGCCATCAATTCATCACCTAGTCAAATTAAACGACGAAAATCTCAATAGTAAAGGAGATAATTCATGATAACTTTTATAATTTGTATGACAGTCAATGCAAACGAGATCAGAAAATTCGCTGCCCTGTAAAATTTGATTTTTGTCGCTTACGTTATTTTCGCGGTTAGGGCTCAATATGTCAATCAGGTTGTTTTCCACAATTCGAGGCCCTTTACAGAAGTTCTCTACTAGTTCTACGCAGAGGGCTGAGCGGAAACCATGCCACATGGTAGAGCTGAAGAAACAATCGATAGCACTATCGATACTATCGATGGCTTCCAAATATCGAAAACATCGATGGTTTTTGAATACTATCGATAGTTTTGATTCATGGACATTTACTTTAGCATTGGAAACGTGGTGCTGGCGGTGTCAGAGGGCTTTCTTCTTTTTGAAATGGACATATTCCTAAAAATGCCTTAATTTAGATTAGGGCGAGAGCCCTCCGAAAATTCATTTTTCGATTATCAAAATTATCGATAGTCAAAATTATGGTTGGTGATGATGATGGTGTTGATGGTGATGATGATGGTGATGATGATGGTGATGATGATGGTGATGATGACGGTGATGATGACGTTGATGATGACGGTGATGATGACGGTGATGATGACGGTGATGATGACGATGATGATGACGGTGGTGATGACGGTGATGATGATTATAACTTACACAACTTATAGCTACATCACGTCGTAAAAAACCTTGAGAAATTCTGCGAGTCTTATGTGTCCCATTTTACAAACCAAATGAGAATTATAGGCGTTATGCTTCATGAGGTCGCGCAGTGGGGCCGTTCCATATATTTTTTGGAAAAAAATAGAAGGAGTGGTCCTAGAGCATTGAAATGTGGGCTCAGTTAAGATATTTTGAGAAAATCTTGGAAATCCACCCACTGCCACGCCCACCTCCCATATAAATGCACAAGTCAAAACTTTTGTTTTTGGACCTAGGGACTTGAAAATCAGGATACTTCTTAATTGAGTTCTCCTCGAAAAAAAAGCTACAAATATTGGGGCTGCCACGCCTACTTTGGGTTTAACGCCCATCGAAAGTTGTAGATTTTATATATTTTTATTTCCTATCTAGCATTATATGGAATTTTCACATAAATTAAAAAATTTTAATTTTTCCCAAAAGCTTAAGCATTGTTGTTGTCTCCATTCAAAAGAAGATTATACCCTCAACAGCCTTCCGCGAACCATATTAGCCTTCGAAATCACCGAAAATATCTCACAAATGCATTCCGCTTTTCTAGTAAAGCATTTTTTTGAAATGTCATTAAGTTTCGTTACGCCTACATATCCGTAAACAAAGATAATGTTTCATTTATAAATTGTTCCATGTTTTAATTACGTAAGACCTAAAAGTATGCCCCATTTTTTGTCTTATTGAGCATTTGTATGGAATATTGCTGTGACTTTTGAAATTCAAATCGATGTTACTTACAGAAAATGTATTAGAAGGTGAATTTTTTTGCTTAGATTGAAAGTATAGACTCGTAGCTTTAATTTTTATATAGTAAGAGGGCTAAGCAAGGCAAAGCACATAAAGATTTTTTTCCAAAAAAAAACGAGAAGTTGATATTTTTACTCTAATTTCTGGCAAATAATAATAACTATTCTACTTTTCCAATAAAAAAAAATTTTTTTTTCATGAAAGAGTTATTGCTATATTTCCACCAAAAACTAAAACAAAGGCAATAGCTTTGGGTTTTCACAAAAAAAATGTTCTCTATTTGGACCACAATTTTAATCTGAAATTTATTGAAAAACATTCCCTTGACTTTTGTTAGTTTTTTTTTTCATAAAAAAAGTCAATTTTCATAAAAAATAATGTTGAATTCCTCATATCCAAACATTTTTTTTTACAAAAGTAAATCATTAAAATTTTGAAATTCAAAAGTTGAAAACTCCTATTTTTTCCACCGATTCCCCACTGTGCGTCGTGAATAATCTTCAGAAATTCTGCGAGTCTTAAGTGTCCTATTTTACAAACCAAATAAGAGTTATAGACGTGATGCTAAAAATTTATTCCGTGCTCTGATGCCAGAACGAGGGATTTTTTCGGTTTTGAGGGATTTTTCGATTTTACTTTTAAAATCAATAATCAATACAAATGTTTGCAATGGATTTTTACTGATCACTTTCCTCAAGAGTCACTGAAATACTTGCCAAGCATCAGTGTTGGTTTCAAAGCATGGAGAATTGAGTAAGAAAGGTTTTCAAATTCGGCTTCTTGAATGTATAATACGACGTAATAGTAAATGAGGAGGGATACTTATGCACAGTATTTTATTAAATTATTATATAAAATATCCTATAGGTCCTATAGGACCACCAATAATTTTTTTAATTTAAAACTTTCAAATGGTGGATATTTAAATGTTACACAGCTCAAACATGATTGACTGAAACCGCTAAAAAAAATGTGCCAACAAAATTAGTTCAAATTGCAAATATACCTTCCGATAGTACTATCGATACTATCGATGTTTGAGGCAATTGACTATCGAGACTATCGATGGTGGAAACTATCGATTGTTCTCCAGCTCTACCACATGGTCAGATCTCCACATGTCGACATAATAGCATGTCCTCACTATAGGCCCAAATTACGTAATTTGAGCGCTTTCGTAATTTCAGTCTCTGAAATTGACTGACTGAAATTACGAAAACGCTCAAATTACGTAATTTGGGCCTATAGTGAGGACATGCTATAAATCGTCTATAGAACCATAGCTGCAACTTCGGCCAAAAGCTATGACGCGGTACACCACACTTCACTTACGTGGTTTACCAATCTATAGTGTCAGCTATGGCGTGGTTCACACCACATTTGAAATTTTTCACCGAAACGTGGTGGCTCGCGCCAAAGTATGGCTGAAGTTGCAGCTATAGTTCTACATGATATAAACGTTCCATCATGTAATATGACAATTGAGAATTTGAAAAAAAAAATTCCATATCGTTATTAATTTAAAATGAAGCGTGAGAGATCCGAGACATTGACTTATGCTAATTAGATAAAATATAATAATTACGCAATTTCTTTCCAATTGTGAAAATTTAATCTCAACAAATCGGTGCCAATGTTTCAAATATTGCCAGCAATTCAAAATCGGAAATGTTGTTCCCCTGAAAACCAAAAAAGAAATAATAAAATAAAAAAATTAAAAACAAAAAAAGAAAGCAGCTCAAAAACATGTAAATAAATAACTCAACTCAGGATCTTGCATTATCTTTGAACCGCAGCACAATGAACTCCGATTTGAATTTATGAATTCGCTTTAGCAAAACATATTTCCATTAAAACAAAAAAAAAGCCAACCGAATGCAACCGAATTACGATGGCGCCCGAAATCGTTTGTTCTTTCGATAAATTGAAATCTTTTCATTTGCGACAAATCAATAAATCAATCGATTTGATTTCATAAATCAGCGCCGAAGACCTTACAACATATCGATTCACATATCGAAACAATCGAGTGGGATGTGATGTCTAAAATAAACAAAGGTTATCCATGTGATACACATTTCATTGATAATTGTTGTTGTTGTTTTTCTTGTTGTTGCCTTCGAATTTTTTTTTGATCGATACAGTTTTATGGATTTGACGCCTTTACACATCGTTAAGAGAAGATTTTTCTGAATAATTGCTCCCAAATTCGATCAACAAGTAATAAATTCCCTTCACGCTTGAGGAGTCTTTTTGTGTGATTTTTTTTTTAATCTCTCTCTCGATCGCTCTCTGTCACTCTCTGTCTCCCTGTTTTCTTCCACAATCGATGCATATATTTATTAGCATCTTCAGAGCATTTGATTGCCATCGAAAATTAACAAAATTGAAGTAAAAAATATTCAACAAAAAATGCTTTCATTTATTATAATTCAATAGAATGTGTTGAAAAGTGCAGTGTGACAAAAACAACACGCATTCTGTTTGTTTTTTTTTTCTCGAATAATTGAAGAGCCGAAAAAATAAAGAGCGACGAAAAAACGAACAACTAATTAACGCAATTTAAAAGTGTTCTTTTATTTTATTTTATTTTATTTTATTTTATTTTATTTTTTCAATTCGATATGTCTACAAAGGCGTAATTAGGCTTTCGGACCCCGCGGGAGATTTTACGAGTAATGTTAATTTAAAGTACCTACAGTGCGTTAAAAACGATAATGAACTTAACATGTCTATCTATAAAAACAGGAGGGAAAAAACACAATCACATTGAGCCGATTTGATGTGTCTTGAGTGGATCGGAAGTCTTAAAATCGGAGGAAAAATAATTAAAATTTATTAAAATTTTTATTGATTTTTACTTATTTTTTTTTCTAGTCTTGTCTATAATCAAGACCAGCCCATTGCTAGTAGTTTTGGCCCAATAAACGTCGAATGCATTTCATGATCATTTTCTGCGCTGAGCAGCCGACATGTTTTGATTTTCTGCCGTAATTCTTTCATATTTTTTATTTCATAGTTTATTATAATTTCAACATATTAAAAAATAAAAAAGACATGATTAAATATTTGGAATTTTTGCAAGCTTCGACTTAAAAAATGAATAAATTCAAGTTTTGAGTTAAAAGCATCAAATCGATTGTGATGATTCAACGCCATTCCGAAACGAGGAATTTATTCATACCCATATATGAAATAACTAAGAATCTTTTTTTTTTTATTGTTTTTTTTTCTCTCTCGATTCTATAACTTTCATTGTATCACAATTGTGGATGATGAAGAAATGTTTTTCTATATTCAACGTCTATGTCCAGTCTAGTCCAGTCCAGTTTAGTCCGTCCATTGGTTAGGTTTTAATTGATCAACTTTAGAGTAGATTTGGGAACCTCACAAACGAAAGTATTTATAAATGTTAAGTCCCCATGCCGCTGTCTCTATGCCAAATCAGCAATGTTGACGAGACGAAGAGAATCGAGGAAATTGGTAACACACCTCTATGCGTTTTTATACCTGTAAAAAAGTCTCCGTAAGTTTCAAAAGAGAGATTATACGCGATGGTATATTGCATTTGTGCTTCCGTGTGCCACGTCCAGAATTACTTGGATGGCAGGCCAAACAAACTTCCGTCCGTTCAGTAGCGGAGCGAGGGGGGTCGAAGGGGGAAGCCGCCCCGGGCGCCAAATCATATTTGAATTTTTATGAAGGTATTTCTATTGAGGTCGGTTGGAGGGAGTGGCATTTCCGCCATTGTGCCCCCATCGTGCCCCGGGTGCCGAAATGTCTTACTTCGCCACTCCGACCGTCTATTCACAGTTTCTTTTGAATGTGTTGAAAAACCTTGTTATTAAGTCCTAGGGTCCGAGAGTGGACAGTGCAGAAAAATTGTTTTTAGTTAAAATAGTTCCGGGGAGGAATAAATCCTTTGTGAGAGAAGGGGTATGGTGGCCGGTATAGCCGGTAGCAGTCCGACACACCGGTTTGGCGACGTCCTTACTGATGGTCCATGATGAATTCCACACGCCCCACCCGCGAAAAAAAAAATAAAAAAATAAAGTATATCTTAGTTCGAAGTTTGAAAAAAAAGAGGGCATGGCAGATGAGGATCTCTACATTCATACAATTAATGATAATATCTGCGATCTGCTCCCAGCCTCATGAATATTCCGAAATTTTCTTATTTAGTGGGCGTGGCATTGCGTAAACTCATGGCTCGATCCACCTCTTTTGTTGCTCTGGTCAAAAAAATTATTTGCCATGACGTATGATGACACTAATATGGGGTACTGATCTTGCATATCTTTGTAGAATTGCCTATTCTCACAGTGCTGCTCTGGACATTTGCCCGGCTTGTTACCCCTACATCGGGGCCTGCGTTGACTTATACAACTTTATGCGAGGAGAATAATGTGTTCTGTTTTCATCAAAACGCAAGTGAATCGAAAACTTTAAACGCGTCTCTCTCGAAATCGATCTTTGTGAGATATGACATCCTTGAAGTACCTAAATGAGCGATCTGATTTTCGTGTGCCGGGCATTGCGTTGTGAGGCTTTTTTGGCTTGAACAATTTTAATAAAACTCTATAAAGACTACATTTGTTCATGTCTGGTCGTAGGTCTTTTGGTTCTCGATACAGATACTGCTTCACATTTCCACAACTCGAGGCGAGGCACAGAGGCGAAGAAGAGGTAAAAAAAAGCGTTCAACATTAAACATTGAGTTATTGTTTTTGCTTCAAGTTGAGTCAGTCGTTGTTAAGCGTCTAAATTATGTGCTAAGAGTCAAATTTGAAAATCCCAGTTGCATTTTTTTTTTGCATTAATTTTATTTTTGTTTTTTTTTCTTTCTTAACATTCCGAGTCAATAACTTTTCATTCTCAGTCCAGTGAACCTCATGGATTTCTATGAATTATAACAAAACCGTTTAATAAATGAAAAAAAAAAAAAAATAAAAATTTGATTATCGTCTCTTATCCTTGATTGTTAGACTTTGAAAAATTCATTTTCGCTTGAAATTTAATTACGATTTCGTTTGTTATTAATTTTGGGGACATGTTTTTTGTTGATTGCTCCAATAAATCTGAAATTTCGAGTGCTTTTGTAATCCATTATTTTCGGAAATTTATTAAATTGTTCATCTGGTTTGAACGCGTCCGATGTTATCAGGTGTGATGGAAGGACTTAGCAACATTAACATGAAGTTAAATTAATAAAAATCTTCATTCTATATTGTCAAATTAATTTCTTCTTTCGCGTTATTCTTTTTATTTTTTTATATATAACTTACTGGTTTTTGATTTAATGCAGGAGATCTGTGTGGGCTGACCGAACTTACCCACCACCTACATACATATTCTCAGGTTTAATTAAGGAGCAATTTCGTCTTTTTAAATGCTCAAATGAATGCTTTATTTATAAGCACGAAATCATTTTGAAACTTACTTTAAAAGACAATCGCCCCGTGGTCAGGCGTGGTCGGTGGGACTTGCGAAGCAAAAAATGTAATTCGAAATGATCAACCATCATACTTCGCTCCACAATTTTACGCAGCATGTCCTTGAAACCATTCTGTTGGGATTGACTGTCGGGGAGATTGTCTGTAAAAATCTCTGGCGAAATAATGTCTAAATACTTGATATCTTAAGATCTATTTAGAAGTAAATTCCATAAATTATTTTTCTGAATGATGAACAGAATAAAATTAAAGGCAATTTGCCCGAGAAGATTTTCACAATTCATTGTAAATTCGGTATGACAGACGTTCGAACATAATCCAGGACACTTTCAATAGCAGCACGGGTGTCAGCGGTCTTTAAAAAAAATAAAAAATAAAAAATAAAAAACAGGAAAAACAATAACAAAAATACACGCACACACATATCTCGAAAGATTCGTTTGTTCTGTTTGCACTGTTCTGGTTAATGTTTTTCGTTACGATATCCTCTCAGAATGTCAGAATTTTCATAAAAATTTTTTGTTTTTCGGAACGAAAAAATTTAATCAGACCAGTAGAAAACGGCCTTAAATAATTTAAAAAAAAAAAGAAAAAACTCACACTTGCCGGCTTCTGTTTATCCTTGAAATTATAGCTAAAAGTGTTGGACTCGTATTCACCGTCCAAATGCAGAGTATCCGTTGTCACGGCGCCAGCTCTTCGGGTTGTCGTCTCAAACTCAAAACCCTTTCCGGCCACATCATAGCTATAGCCCGTTATTGATTTATCTTTTGAGTCAATATCGTTGCTCTCCCACAGCTTACGCTCGTCAGTGAAATTATACTTCGGACTGTACTTTCCACCTTCGCCGTCGCGCAGCCAATCGAATTGCACAATTTGCCAGCCATCGTTGCTGAAATTGAAGTCCAGCATGAAGCGTAGACGATCTTTTTGTCCAAATTTGACTTTTGGCCCTGGAGATCCTGGCGGTCCTGATGGGCCAAGCGGTCCCTTGGGTCCCTTAGGTCCCTTCGGTCCTTTAGGTCCCGCCGGCCCGCCTGGTCCTGTTGAACCACCAGAGCCATTCGGTCCACCCGGCCCCATTGCATCAATCGATTTGGTTGGCTTAACTGGCTTAACGATGATATCTTTTGTCGGGCTATACTTTGGGCCACGATCACCGAATCCGCCGTTATACGGTACATCTATATGACGATATTTACCGCTATCATCCGGCCGGTATTTTCCAAGATTTCCACCATAAAGTTCAGGTATATAGATACCTGGTTTTATTGACGGATCTTTACCATATTTCTTTGGCGGACTCTGAGCAATGCCGTGCGGTAAACACTGAACGAGAACAAGGACTAACACAGAAATTTCTATGGAATTTCGTTTGTCTAACATTATGAGGACTCATGCAATAGGTATGCGTATATTGCGCTCCGATTGACCCCAGCACGTTCGATGTCTAATTGAGTATTACTGATGGAAATCTCATTTCATCGCATTTTACCTTTGACGAGCTGTAGCACTCTAGCGCTCTAGCTCTCTAAGCTCCGCCCCGCCCCGCCCCCCTCCGATCACCTAACAGCGATCGTATCTCAATATTACGTATGTCAATATATCTTCGACTTTATAGACCTAGCCGGACCATTAGTAAGAACGTCAAAATACGAAGCGCTTCGCATCGACTGGCTCGATCAGCAATGTCAAAATATGAGATATAACTTGGTTTAATGATGTTGTACATGAAATTCCGAATCAGACGAGTCGTCATATCTGAATTATGTTCTAGACATGCTCAGAAGAACTGAAACGCCTAATGAGCAGATGCCTTGACTTCAGTTGCACGTCAAAATAAAGTGAAAATGAAAATGAAATTGAAATTGAAATTAAAAAACAAAACCGAGATGAATAAAAGCAAAATGTTGCATTGACCGCATCAAAGCCAATCGGTTTGATAGCATTGATAGTGATCATTGTTTAATTGTGAATAATTTTTTTTTTTTTTTTGTCACCAAGTGCTTCAAGACCTCGAATAGTTTCCAATTGAAATTACATTTCGTTATTGGTTAGCCGCAATTTTCGCAACTCTTTTAAAACGCTTTAAAATTCCAAATTCTAACCGCCGAAAGCGAGAGGAGCGTCATCCACATAAGTCCAGGAATCCGGGACCATAACTGCTATTCATTTTATGATGAAAATCAAAAAAATATCAGCTGTCGTTTGTCCATTATATATGGAAAAAAATTTAAAGTTAAATTTTTCCCGTAAAAAAACTTTTTGTGACATTCGAATTTGACCGATATTCGTGGCCGAAAAAAAACGGGCAAAATTTAGCTTTTATAATAAATATATCCGAAAAAAATAAAAAGCAGAAAATAAAAGTTCTACTTTGCCCTTTACTCGAATTGAATAAAAAATTAAAGGCACCCGGAATTTGAGTAGAACAGGTCACAAGGATCACAAAGATAACTTCCTTTTTGCCCTTCGAATTTTTTTTCTATCTGCCTTTTTACCTTAAAAAATTAATTGATAACTGATATTTTCGATCCCTGCCTAAAATAAATCGAAATCAAATGAAAAAAAGAAAATCAAGTAATGAAAAATGTGATACAATTAATTTAATAAAATAAAATGAAGATTTTTATTAATTTAACTTCATGTTAATGTTGCTAAGTCCTAACATCACACCTGATAACATCGGACGCGTTCAAACCAGATGAACAATTTAATAAATTTCCGAAAATAATGTTGTAATCCAGCACTTGAAATTTCAGATTTATTGGAGCAATCAACAAAAAACATGTCCCCAAGATGAATGCGCAAAAATCGTAATTAAATTAAAAGAAAAATATGGCGAATGAGAGAGGGGAGAGATAGAAAGGCTTAAGAGTTTTTTTTCGAAATTTCCTAGAGAATGAAAGCGTTACCGTAACGGCTAACCAAGCTTGTCACTGCCGGTAAAACCAATTTTACCGGTAATGGATTAAATCTGGTTGGCCCTAGATAAATTCTTTGTTTCGTTTTTTTTTTGTAAATTGTATGAATCATGTATGTAACTATATACAGTGTTGTGCAAAACATACGCAACCATATAAATTTGTGACGTATTACGCAATAAATTTTGTAAAACAACAACAACCACAAAAAGAATGATGCTGTTTTATTCTTTAAAGTATCAGCTATAAGTATGTACAAAAAGATAACCATAAGAATGCATAACGGAAAAATTTTGAATGTTATGCATTCTTATGGTTATCTTTTTGTACATACTTATAGCTGATACTTTAAAGAATAAAACAGCATCATTCTTTTTGTGGTTGTTGTTGTTTTACAAAATTTATTGCGTAATACGTCACAAATTTATATGGTTGCGTATGTTTTGCACAACACTGTACATATGTGTATATAATCGTTAGGCTGTAATGTCTCCGGTCATACATAGTTCTCGCTATTATAAATGCATATCCGAAATAATTGGCACCTGTACAGCTAGAGGTGCGAAATTTGCGCATTAGTCATGGTAGTAGACCCTGACATCTAACTCTGATGCAAAATAAATGTTACTGTGAATATTAAAGAAAAAGACGAATAAGTGTTGATAAATACTAGTTCAGGAAATTACAGTGTAAAGCCCCAATTGATATGAAATACTTTCACTCTACCGCAATCACGATATCTTTGTTTGTAATAGATCGATAGCGTGCCGTAATACACGAGACGTAACCATTTCCCTTAAATGTGTGGGTTTTGTTCTTTGAAATTTTCCGAATTGTCCAGCTCCTATATTTATACCGTAAACTTTTTAGCAAGGGTCCGAACAGTCTTCATGGATTCAGAGGTTGTTTAAGCCGGTTTAATTCTGGCTTAAAACACTTTTGTTTTTTTTTTTTAAATTTATTAATTTATTTATTATTATTTTCTTTTAGGCTTTTCGTAATTCTCAACGGGGTACATGGAATAATTTCCTCCCTGGGAAAAATTGCAATATCAAATATATTTCCTTGTGCCTGTACAGCGTACGTACAAGGTGCTTGTTAATATCTTTTGCCCCATTTCCATTAGAGGACCCCTGAACAGGATCAAAATTTCTCTTAGAAGTTGCCAAAAGAACATCGTTTACCCCTGGTTGATGCTAAAGCAAATCCCTTTTGTAAAATTCAATGCCATTCGTTTTATTTTGAACAAACAGACCGAAAGCCCCAAGGTATGGTTCTCTGTGTACCATTTATCCTAAGGTGTAAGAAATAACTTTCATAACAGCCAAGAAGGACAATAATTTGCACATGAAATCATAGCAATAAGTATGGTTTATGATCAGGATGTTTGCATGTCTCTCCAATTCGGCTTCAACACATCCAATGAAGCTCTTGGGAAACTCGTTCTGGGCTAAAAAATAAATTCTAAATTTGTTTTGCAAGTAGAATTAAAAAATATTTAAAAAAAATCCCATTTGAGATATTAAAAATATTTATTTCCAGTTTGGATAATAATGCCCAACTTTCGACATAAGGCATTTATTTTTTAGCTGCATTAAGAGCTAAGTATTGAAGTAATTTAACGACATGCAATGGCGTTGGAGGTATATGCGCCCCTTGCGGCACAAAACCATTGTCGTCGGCCACATAGTCGACACGATAAAGGGCCCCGTCATCGCCGGTGTACTCGAAAAATCCCTTGGTGCGTAGACCCTCGCCCGAAGGTAATTCAACAATTCGTCCCTCTTCTTCAGCTAAAATACCATTTTCAGTTTCGTAGCTAAAATAAAAGATAGCATACTTTAAGGCTGAAATAGAGCTTTTTCGAAGAATTTAAGCTTTTTCATTTGTATAATTCACTGAATCTCTGAATCACTGTTAAGTTGGATACGATTGAAGCACTTACGTATAACGATAGCCATCTATATCTTGGTCTTGGACAAAATTCAAAACCCTGAAATCGTTTCGCCCAACACTGGTGCCACTGCCTCGGGTACGAGGAGGCGCTGATGTTGTGATTGGTGATTTTATTGGTAGACCCGTGCGCGGGTCGAAACGATTTCTACGCCTGATCGCAGGCGCTTGTCGTATAACTTTCGCATTTTTGATTTCGCCATTATTACTATTGTCAGCCACACTCTCACTCTCACTCTCACTCTCACTCACACTTGACTGAATCTTTGCGGATGCATTCGTAAGTACTCTCTTTGTTGCTATCCTCTCAGGAGCAGGACGATATCGACCGTCCTGCAGAGCAACGGCGATAGAACATCCTAGCAGAAATACAATCCAAATCTGTAAATATTTTGCAAAAAAAAGAATTCGTATTTTGAAATTCTCTTCGGTATCAAGAAAGAAACTTACCAACGGTTTCGACATGCCTTGGCGCAATTTTAGGCGAGGAATAACCATCGTCGAAGGAACGTCTAGCGTTTTATATTGTGGTTTTTTGTCCATATGTCGCTACATAATTAATTTATCGCTTCGCAAGTCTTCATTCATTATTTGACCTTTAAGCGAGCTGATTTTCGTCCATAAAAGCATAGAGTTTAATGATACTTAATGCACATAAATTGAATCATATGTGTCCAGCCACTACACTTTGAAGTGGTGGCTTTGAATAAATTTATGTCACATACTTTTCGGAGTTTTTGTATTATTTTTACGTTTTTCAAATTTATGGACCTAAAGATTATTGATTTTACGCACTGAGCCACACTGCATTGGACTTTGCGTTGGTCCAAAGTAATATTTATGCAATAATTTTACATCTTTGGATGAGCAGACACATTTATGGCTCCATTAAAGCTGTCGCATTTTTTCAATTAAATGAAATTCAAAAAAAAAAAAAAAAAAAAAAAAAACATTAACAACGACCTTAAAGAGTTGAATTATTTTTAAGGTAGCTGTATCGAGTTCTTGTTTCAGGTTTCAGGTTTTCGGCCATAAGTATTCATAAATGAAACCTTTTAAAGAAAATTTTTATATGTAGAATTTAATAATCGTATCGCATTGCAATCGAATATAAATATGGCTTAAAATACAGAGAATAGTTCCGATTTTTAAAATTTTTTTTTTTAAATATTTTTTCATCTATTTTTAGAGATCATTATGACTCGAAATAATTGAACGATAACTAAACAAAACTTTTCACGAATTCCTTAACAGAAGATCATTTTAGCTTTTAATTGTGGCCATTTAAAGTGGTGACAATTTGACAATTTCCACCACAGCCAAACGATAGTCATGCCAGGGCTTTCTAAAACGAAAATTAATAGATTAGAGGCTATTGCAACTTCCAGACGCCAGAGAGGAAATTTCATGTATCATAAAAAGAGATTTCGAATCAATAAAAATTAGTGGTGCTCGAATGCTCGAGTGGTGATGAGATGTCACTACTCTGAGAAAAAAAGCACACATTTTTTTGGCTGAAATTTGGTACAACGTTATATTCTTAAATTAAATGTGCCACTATTGTTGTGTCCCATATATACAACAAGTAGGACGCAACAACATTGGAGATTCCATGCACGAGCTAATAGCGGCGATTTCCGGAAAATTCAACGAACAATTTAAATAAGTACTTCAATCTCTCATTTGGGTGACTAAATGTTAGTTCCGCTCATTATCAAAACAGGTATCCCGCAAGGATCGGTTCGAGGGCCATTTAATTTTAACATTTAGGGACGTTGAGGACTTACCTAAAATCATACACACAAATCAAGTAGCTATATCTGGTTCAATGCGGTCGACGTGCGGTTGTTGTATTAGCTGTGAGTCACTGTTCATATGGATTAGGCGACAAATCACCAGCGACACAGTTGTTTTGATGGCGAGGTACGTTCGGGCATGTGGTATAGGAGTGTTTTTCTCTCTTCTCTGTGGGCCCCTCGCCATCAAAACAACTGTGTCGCTGGTGATTTGTCGCCTAATATGAACAGCGGTTAAGAATGACTCAATCGAAAGCTGCGAACATCCCATCAGTATTTAACCCGAATCCATTGTTCAGTAAAGCTCAAAATCCAATATTGCGAGAGCTCAATGCGAGACGCCGAGACGTCGCGCGAATATTTTGGGCATGAGCATGTCATTGCTGCGGCTTTGAGTGTGAACTTGACTCAGTACATCTTTAGCTACTCTTGTACTCGTCTTATTTTCTATGAACGGAATGTAATATTCGCTTTTACTTAGCAAATAAGTTATAGAAATCATAAATATAGAGACCGATGCTTAAAAGAAAACATAATTTAATGCATATTAATTGATTAAGGAAGAAAAGCATACCTCCGTAGTACCAAGTACCATAAAAAAGTACTCAATAGTTTCTACAACACTGTTATATTCCTTTCTTCAACTGTTATACTCAGCTGTCATGTTGCTCACGCGCAGGAAATATTCAATTTTTCGAACTCGTGCGTGTGCGTGAGCATGCAGGAAGTTGATTGAACGTGCTTCCATATGATTTCATGTGTTGCATGTTTGCAGGAATTCACGTTACGCAGCTCCTGCAAAATTGGAATTCAGGCTTAACTTGTTCACTACTTATTTTTTTTTTTACTTTCAAACAAATTTTGCTTTATGTTTTTAAAATTACAAATTTACAAATTTTATTTGAACATTTTTGGTTTCACTAGTTTTAACGAGTACCCAATAGCGAGTACTTAAAAAAAATATCTACATCATTAGTTGTCAAACTGCCTCGCAACGAGAATTATTCAATTTTTCGAACTTTTCTCGCTACGAGCTCTCGCAGTGCGATACATTGGAGCTTGAGCCATACGATTGAAAGTATTGAAATATTTGAGCGTCTCGCCCCGGTGTCTCGCATCGGGCTCTCGCAATATTGGATTTTGGGCTTAAGCCCTCGCAAGCACATACGATAGGTAGTAATGCAACAAAGTCGGTCTTGAAATATTTAAATAAGAAAGTTATTATCATCTCTCTTGTGCCACATGTTGAACGAAACGATGAAATTATTGAGTATGTGAAAATTCGGTGTCACTTTTAATCGCACCTGCATATCTAACTCAAAATAGAGATAAGGTTTCGGGTAAAAAATGTCATCCTTGTAGCACCAAAATTGTACCAAGGAGCACTTTTATATTTATAATTTTTCCTTTTTTTTTAATCAAAAACTGTTCATAAAATTCTTCCTGATTCCAGAGCTTTAGTCTGAAAATGGAAATATACGAGTATGTGAAAAATTGCCATATTTTTGACATTTTTGTTTATTTTTCTGGTCAGTTGAATTTAGAGCCAGGAAAGTAAAATAATGGTGTGTTTTACGAGTCATGGTAGCGTAAAAGCGAACGAAATTCGGAACTTTATTCTCAGCCACAGGGTTCGAAATCACTTTAAAATTGACCTGTTGTCGATCATGCGAAACAAAACATAGTTAGGCATTGGATACATTTTCAAGTTGTTTCAAGGAACTGCAATCGAAATAATTTCTAAAAAAATTTCGATGACCTCAAAAATCAGAAGCCTGTTTCAAATATTTAAAGAAGAAATTTTTCTTTTTAAATCAAAAATTACTAGAAAAAATTTCTTTGAAGTCTTTATTAAATTTGGTTAATTCTTTTTCATTAAATTTGTCTCACAAAAAAAAAAAAAAATATATATATATATATTTTAAAAAAATTCCAAATTATTAATTTCTTTTCGACGAAAGGAAAAGAACATTTTCATAATTCCTGTAAAGTGCTCGGCTACAAAAATGGATACAGCAGAATCGATTAAAGAAAGGTGGAGAGTTTTTAAAGAACTCAAAGATTTATTTTACAAATGGAGAGAGCTAACCTATGTCATGGGTGTCGATGAGCGTAAATTCATCTTTAAGAAAGCGAAAGGATTGAACGATTTAAATAGAAAATTCGACGAGCATTTAAAAGCGTTAGAAATGTCTTTTAGACTAGCAGAAATCCATCGACGTAGAGTGCAAATCGAACGGTATCAGAGATTCAAAAAGTATGGCTTCCGCAAGATGAAACGTTCTTTAAAATATCCCGAAATTCGAAAGTCAAATGAAAGTGAGAATGCCGATGCCAATGGGAATGGAAATGAGATTGCGAAATGGAATGGGAATGCCTTGTGTCCTCCATGCTCAAAACAGTTTTCGAAACAGCTGAGAACCTTTCAACACTACGAGCCGGTTTTCAATGGAAAATGCAAAGAAAATCGAATTGCCTACGTCTGTAATAATAAGGCAAATAGATTAAGACAGCCTGGTGGGTGTCGAACCTGCACTCAATTCCGTTAGAAAAATCGCTCAATTCAAGAAATAAAATTCCTCTTTACACCAGATGATGAAGGCATTTTTAAGATTTCAATTATAAGCTTTGAGCTCATGAAGTTTTTCAGTTTATAAGTACGACTAAGGTGATTCCCCTTTTTCCCTCTCTAAAAGATTCACTTTTACAATTACGAATTATTGTAAAAAGGACGTTTTTTTTTTTAGAAGCGTCCTTTTTTCATAGCTTCCACAGAACTGTCCATTTCCACAAATGGAAAGCGGTAGTGTGAAGAAAAAAGTTTAGGAGAACGAATTCGGAAAATGCGATTGTTATGAATGAGCTCGATTTATATATAGAGGGTATATTGCGTTTGTGTGGTTGTGTGTAACATCCAGAACCAGTCGGGATAAGCCATACAAAATAGGTATTGAAATCATAGGGCCACCAGACGCTTTGATTTAGCCATTTCCGTCCGTCTGCCTGTATACAGTTTTCTTATCGAAGGAGTTGAGTGATCTTGACGAAATTTTGTATTCCTGGTTTCCAATAGCGTTGAAATTTCAAAAAAAATTTCAACACATGCATTCATATTGATGGAGTTCGAACTAGCTGCGTGTTTGATTGAAACTGGCTCCATATGTTTGGCTATATTGAATATAATATTTGCTTGTAAAGCCAAGTGTCGACTATAGATTTATTTACGTAGAGATAGAGAAAAAACTCTCGTGTAGATACATACGTAGACAAGTGTATACACCCTGTAGAGCGCACTACACAAGCTCTCTACAAACTCTACTTGAGATAATTGTTGGATACAAAAATCTATAGTGTATACGTATTTTCATGTAGGGGGTAGAGAGGTATATCTGATCTACACTCTATCAAACATGTTTGATATTTTTTTTTTAATCTTAAAGCCAAGTGTCGACTATAGAGTTTTTGAGATAGAGAATAGAGTGCAGTGTGTAGAGACTCTACGTTTATTGTATACACTGTAGACCGTTTCTACAATTCCACAGCTCTACGTAGAGCTGCCGTAGACATATTTAGAGTAGAGCTCTACTATGTGCTCTACAGCCCGTATACACTGCAGAAGAATTTTTCTCTACTATAGAATCGTGTAGTAGAGCATAATCGTATAGCTCGGCTACAAATTTTGAGATTTTCAAAAATTTCAAAAATTAAAAGAAAATTTTTCAAATTCATTCCGTTAAAATGAGTCGTCGCTCAAAAGCAAGTTTCTGCTGCCCGTTGTTCTTTTGACTCAAGAAAAACTAGGAACTAAAAGAAAATGTTGGGAGCGTGACTAGGAATTTGAAATTCAAATCAAACCTACTTCGATTTAAAGCGCTCCATTTTTGTTCAACACAAATGTGTTTGAATTGCTATTTTGTGGAAAAATGGCACAACCTCAAAAAAAACCCCAGGAAAATGTGACTCCAAGCTGTGGACAAAAGAAAAAACCTGTCAATTGATTGGCTTATACGCAACGCACAGCGATTTATGGAATACATCTAATGAGAGGTTCAACCATTTCAAGTAAAGAAGTTTACATCGGCTTAGCCGATTGCACACATACCTTTTCCTCTGCTTAAAATATAGTAAAACTTTACCCTAACAAAAATTCCTATAGTTTTCATTGTTTTAGCTTGGATATCTAGTTATACGTTATCTGTTCCTCGATTTAGCTTCTCAAACTCGAAATTATTATTAAGCACAAAAATTTCGCAAATGATGGTCATGGTCAAGTTTTAACCGTTGGAGGGTATTATATCTAGCTGTAAAAGACTCAATTCAAAATAGTGAAAGTGAAATTTTTGCGAATTTCGCGAATTGTGGTCATGGTCAAAATAAAATAAAATAAAAATGACCATATTTATAGCGATGTCTCAACTTTTTTTCAGCCAAAGCTTAAGCAATCCAGTCACCCTCCCAACATTTTCTTTTAGTTCCTAGTTTTTCTTGAGTCAAAAGAAAAAGGGCAGCAGAAACTTGCTTTTGGCGACGACTCATTTTAACGGAATGAATTTGAAAAATTTTCTTTTCATTTAAAAAATTTTTGAAAATCTCAAAATTAATAGCCGAGCTATAGGGTTCAGAAGTTTCAAAAATCACGATTTTTAACGTTTTTCCTGGATAACTTTTTTACTATACATTCCAGCTTATTGAAATTTGGTGTGTGTATAGCTACTATGTAGACTTAAGCTTTCGCTGAAAAAAAATTGCGACATCGCTATAACTATGGTCATCATCCTACACATTAGAAAAAAACACTCTTTCTCTTATTCTCATATCTGAATACAAAAATGATTTTTTTTTTTTGCTTCTTCTGGTTGTGTATTTTGCCGCCAAATAAAGTCGTCACTTATGGGTAAATTTTGACCATGACCACCATTCGCGAAATTTGCAAAAATTTGTTTTTCACTATTTTGAATTGAGGATTTCGCAGCTAGACAAAATGTCCTCTAACGGTTAAAATTTGACCATGACCACCATTCGCGAAATTCGCAAAAATTTTATTTTCACTATTTTGAATTGAGGTTTTCGCAGCTAGACAAAATGTCCTCTAACGGTTTAAATTTGACCATGACCACCATTCGCGATTCGCAAAATTCACTAAATTGAGCGAGCTAGACAAAATGTCCTCTAACGGTTAATTTGACCTGACCACCATTCGAAATTCGCAAATTTATTTCACTTGAATTGAGTTTTCGCAGCTAGACAAAATGTCCTCTAACGGTTAAAATTTGACCATGATCACCATTCGCGAAATTCGCAAAAATTTTATTTTCACTTTTTTGAATTGAGGTTTTCGCAGCTAGACAAAATGTCCTCTAACGGTTCAAGGTACACCATGCAAGTGTACCATGGTCCTTTGGTATGTGTACCTTGGACCGCATAAAATAAAAGGAGTAAATTCGTAGCAAGTGTGTAAGAAATTAAAAATACTCGTTTATTTGCATATGTCATATTGTTTAAAACGGAAAGTATTTAAGTCTTCCTTTTTTTTCGGCGCAAAAGGCTTAAGATGGATGAATCATTTTCTACGCTTAAATCAGGCTCTACAAATCATCTTGAAATTGAATCTTTTCTTTCGAAACTCTTTTCGGTATGGTTTCTCGTTATCTTTCGTTATTTTCTGAAGAAAAAGAGACAATTTTCTAAATTCGATCAAAATAAGAAACAGCAAGCCAATATTCATTTAAAATTTGTACCTTGGACCGGTCCAAGGTACACTTGTCATATGTCCGAGGTACACCTTCCTGTTGTTTTAAAAAATATCATCTAAAAATTCATATTTTGGAATCAAAACAAAAGAAGAACTCATGCTATGTTTTGAAAATATGTAAAATTTTTATGATTTATTTGTAGAAATCGAAAATTTCGATTGAGTTGTGCACCAAAGCTTTTGCATTCGCCTTAAAAAAAAATACTTTTTTGCAGAAAAATTTTTTTTTCGCCTTTTTCCACTTGTTTGTATAGCTTGACACTATACAGCAAACTTAAGTCAAATAGCAGCGTGAGTGGAACATTCCATAGAAGAACATTTGCATGTATATGCAGTGGTTGAGCGGGAATCTACACTCGGACCGAGGTACAATCGGTCCAAGGTACACACCTCTCCCCTACGATTATGCGCTACTACACGATTCTATAGTAGAGAAAAATTCTTCTGCAGTGTATACAGGCTGTAGAGCACATAGTAGAGATCTACTCTAAATATGTCTACGACAGCTCAACGTAGAGCTGTGGAATTGTAGAAACGGTCTACAGTGTATACAACAAACGTAGAGTCTCTACACACTACACTCTACTCTCTATCTCAAAAACTCTATAGTCGACACTTGGCTTAATAAGCTAAGCATTTTTACACTTACATATATTAGTAAAGCCTTGCCCAGCCACGAAAAATCGACAACTTTCAATTCAACTACATTGTAGAGTATTCTTTTTTGCCCATTTTCTATGAGTTCTTTAATATGGTTTCGTATATTTGCTGCTTTCATCTTATAACATACATATGCAAGTGCTTGGCTATACAGCATTGTGTTGAGGGTTTATATGTCACGAACTGAAGATCACAATATAATTCAAATGAGAAATAAGGTGAAATAAAATTAAAAAATAAAAAAAATAAAAATTAAAAAAATTAAGAACAAGAAGTTCTCATTCATCAAAGCCGATAATGCATTGCGTTGAGATTGGAAGGTTATTGTTGGCTTGTTGTCGATGGCTGTCGTCTAACCTCTCCGATTGCCGAAGGTATTAACGGTTTCTTGTGGTGGCACCGCTGTGGCTAAATAGGCAAGTGCCTTCTGTATCGCAGGTGGAATTGGTGGCGGTGTTGGAAGGTGGTCACCTTGTGGCTGGAAGCCATTTTCATCCGATTGATATTGTGTGCGTATGACAACACCTTCGGGTGACGTATAGCTGAAGAATCCTTGTGCGAACTGAAAGGATATAAACCGAACAAAATAACATTTTTAGCCATAAAACTCTTCAACGAAATCCAAGTCGCAGTCGCAGTCGAGTCGAAGTCGAAGTCGCTGAGGCTGCGCAATTTATTGCATGCGATTTTTTGTGCAAATGCCAACGATTTATAGCGTGCAAATCGCAGAGCACGATAAAACAATTTGTTGTGCACTTTATCGTACTAATTGCCAAATTGATTGCGAGAAGGCAATCCGAGCTTAGAGCGAAAGAAAATGTCAATAAAGCATGAATCGCTTGCTCTTTGCGAGGCACATCTGATTTGAAAAGCAAAATCATTTTCATTGGCATTTTAAGCGATTTTTTTTTGTGTTGTTTTGTTTTATTTTCGATTTCATTTTATTTTAATATGTATATATTTATTTTTTTTTTTTTTTGTTTTAAGGTAGGCGATTTTGAAAAGTTTTAATTGTACCTGTGCTTCGGCATCGGTGCCGGGATTTTTAAGGTATCCTTCTTCCTCGGCTTGTATGCCATTTCCAGTCTCGTAAGAATATTTATACGATCCATCGAAGTTTACTTCCTGCTCTTGCCTCAGAATCGGGATCGGCTCCGTTGCACCTTGCGGTCGAGCTTCAATTCTTAGTAACGACATGATGGCAATGGCGAAAAGAAACTGTAAAGACAAAAGTTAATAAGAAACTTCATTATTTTCATTTAAGTCCTGACATTTTCTGAAGGCTGTAGTACATGAAATGTAAAAAGCCACATTCATATGTACATATGTCCTGACGTTATTTTGACGTCAGAAAGTTTTTAAATACACTATATGTAGCCGTTTTAAAAACTTCGCGACGTCAAAATTACGTCAGAGCTTCAGATGTTAAAATCGCATGTACTACAGCCTTTCCGCTTACACTAAAATCAATGCTCTATTAAATTATGAACTATGAATAACATATTTATGTAACTGGCTGCATGCATAGTTTCATTGAAGATGGCCCAAAAAAGAGACTCATTGAATAATCGCGAAAAATTCTTCGAAACAACGAGACTTCAGCAACCGTAAGCAAGTTCAGTTACCTACCAACACGAGCCGACATGCGTAGGTCGGGTTGAGTGTTAAAAATAAAGAACTTTCAAATGAAATATTTCATGCAGCACAAAAAATACTTGCTTGAAGTTTAATGAGTCACAATGAAAGCTCAAAGCACCATTCATCGAAAAAATACAACATAAGAAGGGGAATTCTGTTTTCTTTTAAAGACGCAAAAGAAAAGCGTTTGAATTCAAGCATTTTGATCGTTCTAAATGGTTTATATTGGTATCCAATTGCAGTGCATATGAGCATCGAACATTTTCGAAATTCTCTAACACTCGAAACTTTTCAACATGAATGATAATGCCCCGATTGACATTCATTCAAATATTGTCCTTATTGATGGCCGCGCTCAACATTAATCGTATTCCTTTTGGAGTTTCAACTATCAAAGATATGATTTCGTTCAATCGTGCTATTCATTAATTAAGATATTGAATCAGTTAGCTTTCGTTTTATCTCGTCACCCAAAACTATGTAGAATAAAACGGTGAAATGTTTTTTAGTCCTTTTTGGAATCTATTTTATTTTTCATTAATTTCTTAGACGGGATTTACACAGTAAGAAATTTTCATAATGAAACATTTTTTGTAAGCTAGGGAGGCACGGCGATGTGATATGGGAGCAATTATTTCTCTTCCCCATGCGTCTCTTGTCAATAAAAAAATGTTTTTCTATCGAAATGTCTTATAGTGTGTAGAGTGTATAACGGATTTTCATCAAAATATATAAATTTCTTCCTCTTTAAAAATGATTGAAATGTTTTTTTTTTTTTCATTTCAAAAGGCTTCTATGATATTTCACTTCAGGATACTAGTGAGCGAGCTTTGCAGGACATGGTTTAATTTTTTATTTTATTTAAATTTTTTTTTTTTATAATAAAGTAAGTATTATCTGAATTCAAAAAAAAATATAACTATTATTATTTTTATTATTATTATTAGCACTCACAAAAGACTTCATTTTTGTGAAATTATAATATTAATCCTTGCAATGTAATATACTTTGCAATTCGCTATGAGATTATAGGTCCGCACGGAATGTTTCTTTGGAAAATAATTTATGAGAATAGCCACAGAAAACTAATTTACAACTGTGAGTCGAATTCCATTTGACCGAAATATTTATACGAAAACACCTCTTGACTGCCAAAAGTAAAGACGACCAGGGGGCTATTACTGAAATTACTCTACTGTGAACTTTACATTACGACCACTGTGCACAGTGGATGCATGAGACTTTGCCGAGGTGTTCTGTTGTGTGCCACAAAATAGTGGCAGAAGCACAACGACAAATGCATTTGATGCCAGAAACATTGCCAACAACGATAGCAGTTAAGAAACCAGGCGACCACATATAAATTGTAGGCCAGACACAGGTTATTGCAGAAATACCTAGAGACGAGCAAAAACATAAATAAAGTTAAACAAAATAAAACAAAAAAAACAAAAAAAAGTAAAATAAAATTAAAAGAAAACAGAAAACAGAAAAAACGAGCCTGTAAAGCCAGATATGACATCCAAAGATAACCGACCCACCCGACAGATGATGAATGAGAAGCTCGCCAGCGTGCGCCGGCAACAACGTTGGGTGAAAACAAAAGACAGCCAATACCAGCCATTGAGCCTTGCTGCTGTGCCGATGCACGAAATCAGAAGTGAATGAAGTAATTACTCGTACATGAAAGAGAAAAAAAGCAAGCTTATTCGGTGCTCATTGGACTCGACTATAGAGTGGGTGTAATCAAATTACACAAAAAAAAAAAAAATGTTTTTCTGCCTTTTCAGCTGTAATAGAAAACTGTCTTTTCGCTGAAATAAAATCTGCATGACCTTGGGTTCTTATTAATGCCAACTCAAAGCAGTCAATTTTTCATGCTCATTAAAGATTATTTATTCATTAAATGTTAATAAACAGTAATTCTTTATCCTGAGGCCTAAAAGCATCGTAATATGAATGCTTCTTTATTGACCTTTAGAGCATTTCGTTCAAGTAGGACAGCATTACATTATTTTATTGGCGAAGGACACGTGAGGAGTAGAGAGCAAAGCAACCATCTTGCTTCCCCGAGCGTCGTTCTTTATCAAGCAAAGCAATTTTTTTATCAAAAACACAGAAAGAGGGAGAGAGAAAGAGAGAGAAAGAGAGAGAGAGAGAGAAAGAGAGAGAGAGAAAGAGAGAGAGAAGAGAGAGAAAAGAGAGAGAGAAAGAAGAGAGAGAAGAGAAGAGAGAAAGAGAGAAGAGAAAGAGAGAGCAAGAGAAAGAGAGAGCAAGAGAAAGAGAGAGCAAGAGAAGAGAGAGCAAGAGAAAGAGAGAGAGCAAGAGAAAGAGAGAGAAGAAGAGAGAGAGAAAGAGAGAGAAGAGAAAAGAGAGAGAAGAGAAGAGAGAGAAAAGAAGAAGAGAGAGAAGAGAGAGAAGAGAGAGAAAGAGAGAGAAGAAAAGAGAGAGAAAGAGAAAGAAGAAAGAGAGAGAAAGAGAGAGAAAGAGAGAAAGAGAGAGAAAGAGAAGAGAAGAAGAAGAGAGAAAGAGAGAGAAAGAGAGAAGAGAAAGAGAGAAGAGAAGAAGAGAGAAAGAGAGAGAAGAGAGAGAAAGAGAGAGAAGAGAGAGAGAAAGAGAGAGAAGAAGAGGAGAAAGAGAGAGAAAGAAGAGAGAAAAGAGAGAAAGAGAGAGAGAGAGAAGAGAGAGAAAGAAGAGAGAAAGAGAAGAAGAGAGAGAAAGAGAGAAAGAGAGAAAGAGAGAAGAAGAGAAAAGAGAGAGAGAAAGAGAGAGAAAGAGAGAGAGAAGAGAGAAAAGAGAGAGAAAGGAGAGAAAGAGAGAGAAAGAGAGAGAAAGAAAGAGAAAAAGAAGAGAAAGAGAGAGAAAAGAGAGAAAAGAGAGAAAAGAGAGAAAGAAGAAAGAGAAGAAAGAGAGGAAATAGAAGAGGAAAAGAGAGAAAAGAGAAGAGAGAAAGAGAGAGAAAGAGAGAAAAAGAAAGAGAAAAAGAGAGAAAGAGAGAGATGTTACGTCATGTTACGATACCATACGATACGATACGCGGCGACTGTTTTTAGCTTTAACTGCAAGTACGTTTTCAGTTGAAGCGGTGTGATCCCCCCGATTAATAGTTCCATGTTTATTTGAAAAAATATTTGTAACAGCCTAATTTCGAACGGCTGTACAGTTGTACAGCAAGTCGGAACGTGTATAGCCACAGAAACAGAAAAAATTGCTCAACACTGCTTGATTAGCTTCGAATGGAAGTAGGCATTGAATTTTCTTTAAACAAAAAACAAAAAAGAAGAGAAACCTTATAAAATAAAACGAAAATAAAAGGAAATTTTTAAAATAATTTTAAATCCTCGAGATTGAATTATAAATCGGAAAAAAGGATTTCGTGAGCAAAGCAAAGAGCTTCAAAGGTCGAAAAGAAATGGCCTTACCTGTTCGTGATGAATTAAAGAAGAAACGCAAAACCAAGAAAAAGTCTTTTCAATCAATGAAGAAAAAGCTGAAGAGGATGACATTAATGTTAAACAATATCAGCAGCGACCTCTTGGAACTGATCAAAATAAGTTCACCGGCGAAGGACGATCAATGAAGGGGCATTAACATTTAGTCTGGTGCTTCTGTAAAACAATTTTTTCATATTAAATAAACTTTCCATTTAGTTCGTAACAAATTGATTGTTTGGGTCAGCTCTCATAATTATACCTTCATATACTTACATCCATGTATATGTATGTTCATAAAACGATGCTGTATTTAACCATTTTGGATCTTCGAATTGGACTATATTCTCCCGCTTTTCGTTCGCATTTTTTTTGTTTTGTTTTTGTATGGCACCGGTCTTCGGGATTTACTCAGTAATCGGTTCTAAAGTCTTGTATGGGACTGCGAAAAAAATTTAAAAAAAAAGATCAACGTTGCCATTGCGCTGAATTCTAAATTCAACGAGTTTAATTCGAATCGGGAATATTTTCGCAAAAAAAAAAAAACAAAAGGATATTGCCCATTATATCGACAATCCATATAGGTGTATGTATAGAACTCATAACTTGAAAGTCCAAAAAAATTTCATTGCCCTCTAATATGGCAGCCACACGTAGGTCGAAATTGAGCAATTTCAGAACAAAATTGAAATTGCCTCAATTTCAAACGTCAAATTTGTTCTGAAATTTTTTGAAATTGAGCAATTTCGATCTGCGTGTGACAGGCACATATATAAGGATTGAAACATTTCTAAAAATCCCGTTTCGGAGGACCTATACGGAGGAAAGAAGTCGTTGCGCAGAACTTTCGCAAATAAGAAAGAATGGCATAAGATTTTATCCAGTTTTAATCGATTTTTCTATATTCGGTATTACTGCGGTAAATGCGGGAAATTCAATTTTCAAAAACGTTATTGCTTTGTTTTTTCTTGAATTTATTTCTTGGAAATAACTGAGCATGACAAAAACCGATTCAATATTCAAACGATCACAGTTGGTTGGTAGCCGGCAGCATCGGCCTTGTAGGTGACATGAATGGGTTTGCCTTCCGGAGAAATGTATTCGTATTCACCGGTGACGATCCAGTTATCCTTGTCATGCAATTCGCCTTGTTGATTCGCCTTGATGTGATTATCCAATTCAAAGGCATATTTAAAACTGTCAGGATTCACTTCTGACTCGTCGTGCAGAACTTTCGTCTCGAGATCAATGGCAAAGGCGAGAGCCAATAAGCAAGCGAAGATTATCTATCCAAAGGGGGTCGAAAGAGAAAAAAATTTATTTAATATTTTTATTTTTTATTTTGTAACTCTAGATTCTTCTCAGTTCTTTCGATTTGATTGCTATGAATGAACTCACCAAAAGCTTCATTTTTATTTCCTGAACTCTTCTGTTTATTTCCTTAGGATGGTTCTCCAAGTCCAACTGTGAATAGAACAGCAATTGCTGTCAGTATTTATAGCAATATTGTTAATAAAAAAAAAAGCAAAAGTGCAGAAAAAAGTGTAAAGCATTCCATCCATAATTTTAAGGAACCTGCTTACTTAGCTCTGCATATGACAATCGTTTATTCGATTTGCATTTTCAAGATTTATGCATTTGAATTAAATTAAATACCGTATGACGAAAAAGAGAATAACGAGAGCGTTCATGCGACTTTGTACAATATTTCGAGCAAGCGAATTATAGCAACAGAATTTTGAAAAACAGCAATAAAGTCCATTAATCAAACGAGGAGATAATTATTTTGTGATTTTAATCAGCCGTTATTCGAGTCATGCAATTTGGCTCTGGGATAGCGTAGTGGATGCGTGATATGCTCTTGATCCCAGGGTCCGAGGTTCGATTCCCGGCACAGGAGAAACGGAGTTTAATGTTCCAAGCCTAGCACTGGTTTTTTCCATAAGAAAAAAATAACATAACATAACATAACAAACATAAGAAAACCTCCTTGGCATCACAATGGGCCGATTAACGGCCTAAGTGGCAGCAGCCACTTCAACCTACCTACACATACATACTTCTTGAGCTGGATTTTTGTTTTATCCGGTCTGGCATATGAGGATTTCGTTCGGTCAAATGGTATCCGAGTTGAGAGCAAGGCTGAAAACGGTCTTTCCCAATCCTGTATGTCTGAGGATATATGACGATTGTAGAGACGACGAAATTGGGTGGTTTTCTCGTTTGCCTGGCATGCTTCAAAGAGACTCAAGAATGCTCAAAGAATTTCCTAGTAGATGATTTGCGGCTTTTTATACCCGACACACTCTGTGTCGAGGGTATATTGCGTTTGTGTGGTTGTGTGCAACACTCAGAACCAGTCGAGATAGGCCATAAAAAATATATATATTCGTAGAAATGATCAGCGTCACCAGGAGATTTGACTTAGACGTCCGTCTGTCTGTAAACAGTTTTCTTATGGAATGAGTTGAGCTATCTTGACGAAATTTGGTTTGCGTGCTCGCGGGGACATGATTAAAAGCAAGTTCGAGAATGGACCCGATCGGACTATTTTTAGGGGTACCTCCAGTACTAGGGTCTGTTACGAAAATCACAAAAACTGCTCTAAAACCTGAGTTTTTCAAGATATTTTGATTGAATTTGATATTTAAATATACATACCTTAGGGCAATTAATGTGATTTCGAAAAAAATGAAAAGTGGGCGTGTCAGAAGGGCGTTTCTCGAAAATTGTCTCCTAGACCCGAAATTCAAATGGGACTTGAACGAAAGTTGGCACGTATGCTTCCTTTTTAGCCATAAATATCCGCACTAAACCTTTTTAAAATCGGTTGATTATTAAGGGTACCTCCAGTACTAGGGTCTGCCACAAAAATCTCAAAACTGCCACTAAATCAGACTTTTTCAAAATATTTCAATGAAACTTAGAATTTGAGCGTATATTTAAGCCTCCGATTAGAATTCAAAAATATTGGAAAAGTGGGCGTGGCAAGGGGACGGTTTTCATAAAGAAGTTTAACAAAAGTCGGAATATGGGGCCCCTAATGGCCTTAAACACCTCTTGATATTAAAAATTATTTAAGCGTGTGTGTCTGTGTCGGGTATTTTATTGTCAGGCACGCCTGGCTATAACAGCCTTACTTGTTTCTTTTTGTTTTGGGGCCCCGAACCTCCTCTCTGACACTGGTTGGATCCTGGCTACCGCAATGCTCAAAGGTGACTCGAAAAAAATTCTCTCCCGGTACCGAAATTCCCCTCAACAATCTTAAAAAAATAAAACGTGATAAAAAATTAAATACAAAATACAAAAACCTTCAATTTCAGTCATAAAAGTATGTTTTGATTACCCCTGGTTTGAACGAAAGGCATCCACATATGCTATAGATAGTCAAAAGCCAGGAAATATGGCTAGAAACCTAATAGCCTAATTTTGTTTTCCTATTTCGCAATCTTGTTTAACGAGATTCCAAAAGCTGTCAATCAACAGAACATCGTCAATTATTCCAATATTTGAAAATTATACTAAAATTTGCTCCAGAAACTATTACGAAATCATGTTCTAATAACGATATGCAATTCAGGTCGCATTCTTCTAATTCGAGGTTCAATCTTGATGTGAATCAAGTTATCCCGCCTTTGAAGATCTGATAAGATGGAATGATTCCTCCGAAGGTTATTCAGTTGTTCGAATGGCGCATGAACTTGTATTGGAATAAGTAGATCTCATCATTTTTATCGAAACTTGTAGTTTACCCCTTGCCCCACTCACCCAAATGAAAGACATTTACATAAAACCGTTATATCCGAATTGACCCCAGATGAAATTGTGTTGATTTTATTTTCCAAATTTAACTACAACGAAAATTCTTCGAGCCTGCTTACTGCTGCCTAAGATAGCCTGATACTTTGGGCAATTTTTTTTTTGGCAAACCCAATAACCAATCCAGCAACCAGGCCAAACGAATCGCCCCCCAACTAAAACGGGTTAAATAAAAATCTGAACTCACAGCGCGAACTACGCAGTACAGGATTACTCGATGAATGTTCGATTACACAAACCAGTGCTGCCCAGCGTGATACTCTTTCAAATAGATGGGAGTACCGCCGCTTTGTTTTTGTTTTTTATACACAGCGTCCGTCACGAGCAAACTCACTCAGTTGGCTACGCCAGCTCACGCTCTGTGTTGCCATACACGTTAAAAATGAACAACTATATTAAAAAAATCCGTAATCTTGGAAATATGATTTTTGATTTTTTTGAAAAATCACATTTTTTCTTTTCATTTTTATTTTTATAAGTAATTTCAATCCGAATTTTTTGAATTTGAATTATCAATTTTTCATTATTCAGAAATTTTATATTTCCAATTTGTGATTTCTTTTTATTCAATAATCAAGAATTATGAAGTATGGAATAAATTATGTTATAATCAAAAAATCGAAAATTAAAAAATTTGTTCCCGATCCCTGTGTCAAGCTAACTAAATGACATAGGGCTGAACACAAAAAATACTGAAATATTAATTTATTGTTATTAGACAGAAACTAGTTGAAACATATTAAACCATTTTCCTATGAAAGTATATGATGAGCTAAACTTTTCTTTCTTTGATAGCGTCCATTTTCGTTATATATATGTATGTACATACAATGTATGAGATACAGTGGAGGCGAAAAAATTGTGTGTCACTTCGGCTCAGAGTTGAATGTCGGTCAGCCAGTCAAGTCTTCGTTTTCAATAACTATCAGATTATATGTGTATACTTCCATAGACATTTAATATGTTAAGTAAATTGCAGAACCCGAACTTTGTTTGGAAATTTCTTGGTCTAAAATCAGTACCTAAATAATTAGGCAATTCACAATTGTGAATTTTAGCTCAAAAAATAACAATTTTAGCTGGGGATAAATTTAAAAGGAATTTCAGAAGACTATGTAAATTGCCTAATTATGCATAAATTCCAATTAAACAATTTAACGTTTTCTTACGAACAGCCTTTTTTGAAATTCCCTCTTCTTAATTCTATCTCTGTCCCTCTCCCTCTCACCCTCTCACCTCTCATTCCACTTCTTGCCCCTCTCTCTACCTCACTCCACCCTTTGTCATTCTCTCCTCCTCTGTCCTCCTCTGTCCTCCTCTGTCCTCCTCTGTCCTCCTCTGTCCTCCTCTGTCCTCCTCTGTCCTCCTCTGTCCTCCTCCTGTCTCCTCCTGTCTCCTCCTGTCTCCTCCTGTCTCCTCCTGTCTCCTCCTCTGTCTCCTCCTGTCCTCCTTCTCCTGTCTCTCCTCCTGTCTCCTCCTGTCTCCTCCTGTCTCTCTCTGTCCTCCTGTCTCCTCCTGTCCTCTCTCCTCGTCTCCTCCTGTCTCCTCCTGTCTCCTCCTGTCTCCTCGCTCCTCCTGTCCTCCTCCTGTCTCCTCCTGTCTCCTCCTGCTCCTCCTGTCTCCTCCTGTCTCCTCCTGTCTCCTCCTGTCTCCTCCTGTCTCCTCCTGTCTCCTCCTGTCTCCTCCTGTCCCTCCTGTCTCCTCCTGTCTCCTCCTGTCTCCTCCTGTCTCCTCCTGTCTCCTCCTGTCTCCTCCTGTCTCCTCCTGTCTCTCCTTCCTCGTCTCCTCCTGTCTCCTCCTGTCTCCTCCTGTCTCCTCCTGTCTCCTCCTGTCTCCTCCTGTCTCCTCTCTGTCTCCTCCTGCTCCTCCTGTCTCCTCCTGTCCTCCTCCTGTCTCCTCCTGTCTCCTCCTGTCTCTCTCTCCTCGTCTCCTCCTGTCTCCTCCTGTCTCCTCCTTCCTCCTCCTGTCTCCTCTCCTCTGTCTCCTCCTGTCTCCTCCTGTCTCCTCCTGTCTCCTCCTGTCTCCTCCTGTCTCCTCCTGTCTCTCCTTCTCCTCCTTCTCCTCCTGTCTCTCCTGCTCTCTCTCTCTTCTCCTCCTTCCTCTCTCTTCTCTCTCCTTCTCCTCCTATCTCTCTCACCTTCTCACACTGTCTCTCTTCTCTTTCTCTCTCCTTTCTCCTCCTCTCTCTCTCTCCTCTCTCTCCCTCCTTCTCTCTCCTGCTATCTCTCTACTCTAGTCTCCTTCTCTTCCTTTCCTCTCTCCTTCTTCTCTTCTCTCTCTCTCTCTCCTCCTCTTCTCTCTCTTCTCCATTCCCTTCATCTCAACTATCCCTCTGACCTCCCTCCACTAGACCCATCGGTTTCCCTTTCCCCTCTCCTTATTCCCATCGCTCTCTACAACTCTCACCACCTCTCTTCCACTCCTAATATCTGCTGCTCTGCATATCTCCTGCACTCTCAGTCTCACGTTCTCTCCGTTTCACTCTCTTCTCCCTTCTTACTTACTCTCTCCATCACCCTCTCACCCCGTCACGAACTCTTTATCTGTCTGGTGGTGTTCAAGCATTTTGATTTGTATGCTGCTGATCACTCTTCTAAGAACCGCCGCTGCGTGCCGTGCGAGATTGCTCAGTCTTTCCCTGATGAATATTCCTTTAAAGTATGTTTAAGAGTGGCAAAGAATTTAAACGCAGATTTAAGCCATTATTAGCATGTTTTCACATAGTGAATTAACTAAATGAATTAGAGTTATTTCGGACATTTAGAAGCGTATAATTACGATTATTATTAAAAATATTGGTTCAGGAGACTAAAAACAAATAATAATGTTGATAAGATTTGATGCAGATGCGTTACAGACTCTAATCCAAATGGTTAATTCACTATGTTAATTCAATGTGGAAACATGCTATATCTCACACATATATTTATCTTTTTTGGCATTTCAGTAGCCCATAGCCATCTATGTACGCAAAAACCCCTTTCCAAGGAGTGTTTTATTTTTGAAATCCATACGATAGTATGGACGGTTGTCGATCGCACACAAAAACATGACGTTTTTTGTATATATACATATGTATGTAGATATCTACATACATACAAATATAGATAAAGGGTAAAGTTTATGTGATGCATAGAATTAACCCCTGGAAGTAGAGGTAATTTCTCCTTAAAATGCTCCTATGAAGATAGTCTCGAACTTAGACGGATTGATTTGTCTCTGAGTGCTTCTGCCGCATTTCCTTAATCCTTAACCTCCTACCGGTCTCAAAGACTGAAACATCATGTGTTCTTACCCTGCAGAAAGCCTGTCGTCTTATATCGACAAGTCAGTATCTCGTCTCTATAGACGAGGGATCTATTGACATCAGGTATAGCATGTCAACCGAATGTATTCAGTTTCATTTTTCTATATGTATACCAGCGGTATTTCTCAATATGGCGATTGTCAAGCTGAATAGAAGGCAGCCACTCGAAAAAATCGGATAGCTCGAAAGAAATATCAAAAAGTGCCAAATCAGTAGTAAAGGAGTACAGACTCAGTAGTACAAATGTCTCCATTGTATGTTGTCAAAGTCAGTACCTCATCAATAATTCATCAATAGCTCATTTGTCTACTGTTGACATTCAATGACAACTCAATGTTAAATGTCTAACGGGCGAAGCAATGCAAAGGGTACAGCTGGTCAGTAGTACCGGCGACACGGTCGGTAGTGAAAGACTATATATTCACTATTCAAATTTCCTGCAGGGTAATAACTTAAGTATGCAAGTGATTTTTTTAATTCGGGCCTCTAAGATGGAGTTCTAGAAATTTTATATTCTTTTAATACCCGACAAACTCTGCGTCGAGGGTGTATTGCGTTTGTGTGGTTGTGTGTAACACCCATAACCAGTCGGGATAGACCATATAATATATGCATATATAGACATGATCAGCGTCACCAGGAGATTCGATTTAGACATTTAGTCTGTCCGTCTGTCTGTCTGTCGAGAATGTATCCGATCGGACCATTTTTAGGGGTACCTCCAGTACAAGGGTCTGTTATGAAAATCACTAAAACTGCCCTAAAACCGGATATTTTCAAGATATTTTGATGAAATTTGATATTTGAACATGTTTAAAGGCAAGCAATGTCTTTTTTTTTTAAATGTAAAAGTGGGCGTGGCATACGGTTTTTCTCGAAAATTGTCTCACACACCCGAAATTTAAATGGGACTTGAACGAAATTTGGCACTTATGCTTCCTTTGTAGCCATAAACATTCTCCTTTAAAAATTTGTTGATCGGTGCATTATTGAGGGTACCATTTATTCTTTTGTTTCAATATCGTCATAGATCCCGAAAAACAAGCGGTAATCTATCAGGAGTCTCTGAGAGCGCACGTATTTGGTTAAAGGACAAATATAAGTAGTAGGTGGCTTAGGGTTAAGATAGGCCACCTAATTTTTTAAGAGATCTGTACATGGACAAAACAGCGACTGATATACTGACTGATAGACTGACAGACAGACGGAAATGGCTAAAGGGAATCTTTCGATGTCACTCATAATTTGATTTATTTATTTTTTTGTTCTCTTTTTTTTGCATTATTTTTTGAATAGTTTATCTCTATTGGATCTCTGATGAACGAATTACATCTGCACAGAGTGTGGCGGGTGTAAAAAAAAAAAAATAAAACACAATCGAATGAATGACCGTAAAGAGTGATTATTCATGTGTCGTCTATTATTTATTTATTTATTTTTATTATTATTTTTTTTTTCTTTTTATGTGAACATTTGACTGGTGCTCTATAATCTATCACCGTCTGTGGTTAAGACGTTGTTCGGTGCCAATTTAAATGCACTCAAGCAAAAGGTTAATTTAAGACTACAAAATTAAGCGGTTAAGGTCAAGATTGATAAAAAAAACATAAATAAATAAATAGGAAAAATGCAATAGAGGCGTGTGCGTGTTTCTCTTCATTTCTCATCGATAAATCAGGTTCCAACAGGGAAGCTGCTTATGTTTCTCTTTCCAGTAAGAAAAAGCAAAAAAAAGCAAAAAAAAAAATAAAAAAACCTTTTTTGGACTGTCGCTTACAAATTTATGCTAATTATTTCTCCATCGAAATATCTTGTCGTTTATAGTTTTTATTGTTGCCTTTCCAGATTGGAACTGGTTTCGACATTTTGTTTTGAGTATTTTCATGGCTGGCAAGCGGTTAAATATATAGTGTCGAGCGACTCTTACTGGAATGGAAAATGGAATAGACAATAGGTAGGCCTAAGGTTTTGGTTTTTTGGTTCACAAGAATGTATAAATAGATGTGCCTTGCATAGCAGAAGTGCTCAGTCTGAAGGTTCGCTCAACAGCGAATGGAAGTTTGATGATGAGGCTCATCGTAAGTGTGAAAAAAAAAAAAAAAATTTCGCAATAACACAAAAAAAAAAACTATAAAAAAAACCATTTTCTTTAACATTGCAGATCGCTTTCACTTACCTTTCGACTGTTCCTTACACCGGCAAGAGGATCAACAATGCATATGGATAAGATCAAGAGTGTATCGTATCAGCGGGAGGAGCAGAGGTCAATTGCATGGAATGGAAATAATGAATTATATTTCACTCTCCATGAACGTGAACAAATTTCTTTGACCTTTACTGATGCTAACGAGACCAGTCCGATATTGCGTTGATTCATCGAGCCAGTGATATCAATTGCGCCCAACAGCTCCAGAGCTTTTTTTGGGGTATATCGCAAGCTCCATCGTCAAAAGCGAGGAGCTTTTAAATTTTAAGCACTATAACTAAATAATGAGCATTACAAAAATTCCAGTTTATGAATAATTTAATACCACGTTCTAAAAAAAATACCAAGACCGAGAAGTCGAAATTATAATAATTTTAAGTTAATACAAAATATGTTTGTGTATACATATTATTGGTGCAAGTAAATTGAATGGTCTTTTCATTGTTGGCACGGTTGAATGTTTTGGTTATAGGTACACATAAATATGTATTTCAATTCGAAATATCTTCTCTGGAGGTAGTGCAAAATGGATGAAGGAAGTGCGAGGTCAATTGGAAAGATTGTGGCTTTCTTAGCAGAGACGACAGACAGACAGTCGACTCAACTATATACTTTCTCGAAAAACATTTCCTATATAGACTTTCAAAGATACTAAATGATGTAGACATGTATGTTTGTGTGTGTGTGTGTGTGTGTGTGTGTGTGTCGCATATACACGAATGGGTTGGCTGATTAAATGATAATCAAGTTGTGTACAATAAATGGCCTTAGACAATTCCTGGCCGCTTGTAATGCGCTGTTCAATTTAAGAAAATTTAAAACGATCCCACACTAGTTCAATTTACTACAGTTCAGCTAAGTTAATATCAGCTTAGCTCAGTACAGTTCGGTTCACTACAGTTTAGTACAGTTCAGTTCGGTCCTCGGAAAGATCAATTACGGTCGTTCAGTACGTTTGGAGCTTATACCGAAAACGGTTGCAATGGCAGACCTTTTTCACAAAGTGCAGATTATTTTACTTGGGCTGGTATATACTTCCAACTATTGTGATATTTCGAGTCCAATACTCCCTCTCTATCACAATGTCTCGATGTTTCACTTTTGCTAACTTATTTGTTTGCTTTTTTGCATGGTTTACATTTTTATTTTTATTTTTTTTTTTTTTTTAAGTTATACTCTTGCAGCTTTGTATGGGGTTCAGCTTGCGTGAATTTAAATGCCACAGATTGTAAGATACAAGCTGGAAAACAACTCGAACAGGAGCTAATTGCAGCGAATGTTGCAGTTTATGAGAAAGCCCTCAAGAGATACATTGAATTTTATGCATCAGTTCTGAGAGATCTACCGAAAAATTCGGTAATGGAACCGGTTATGAAAAAGACGATCAACAAAATAAAAGGTCGAATGCGAAAGATGCAAAACAATTCGATTGAAGAGGAGAAGTTGAAGAAGGCCCTCAGGAATCTGGACGCAAGCGTTTTACCCGATTATAAGGGGATAAAATTCAATAGGGATTTGGATGAACTATTGGATGGATTGTTTGAAAAATACGATCATGAGGGAATTAAGGAATACTTTCTTTATGGTTCGAAGGATGACATCGCAGATAAAACAATCGAGATATGGCATAAATTTTATGCCGGACTTAGACCAATCGATATTTCGACCTTCTGGAAGTACACCAATCTCAATGAGAAAATTAAAATTTTAACCGATCTTAAGATCGCCGGAGATAAAGTTCGACCATTGTATTTTAAAAACACAATGATCGAAATTGTTCGATTCTTCGATATGACAATACTGAAGGTGCTCTATAAGAAATGTCGCCTGCTGGAAGGTGTCTGCTAACACAACGATCTGATGGATCTTGAACGCTTTTCTTAGAGCGATTCTTGTTGATCGAATTTCAAATAAAATTATATATTACCAATTTTATTTAAATAAATAAAAGTGCAATTCAATAAAAAAAAACTGTGATTCAAAAAAAAGAAAAACCAACAAAAAAAAAAAAACAAGTGATCAATTAGTTTTGATATTATTTAGCCCCAAAATTCTACATATGATCGGAGTGGAATTTTTCTTCCTTGTACGCCATATTAAAAAATTAGTACTGCAGGTTTTTAGAGAGTTTATTAGCAACCCTTGGAAAGGTACAGACCTTACCTATCGTTGTCATCATATAGATAAACATTCTCTCGTCTTCTTCATAAATTCATTCCCTGGCATGGGCGATGGGCACAAAGATGGCACCAAAGGGCCTTGTCGGCTTCGGAAGCCTATCGGCCCCTCAAAAAGGAATTTTAAGGGGCTTTTTTTTCCTTTTTGGATAGGTAGGTACTACTTTAAAACATTGTAGAAACCGATTTTTGAGTTCAGATTGTGCAGTATCTTTGCAGTTTCCTTGAAAATCCTTTCTAGTAAGCCCGTTTTCAAAATTTCATATTTCGAAAACTAATTTAGTTAGAAAGATGGAACAAATAAAGGAGGAATTTAATTTTTTCTCTCTTAATTTTACAATGATCAAAATTTTTCTTCACACAAAAAAAAGATATAAGTTAATTTATTATTTTCAGTTTACTCCCGTTCTAGCGTCACGGGTATTATCCTTAAATAGCGTACACATTTTTTAGCGTTTTCCATTGATTCCATGAAAAGAAGGGGTTAAAGCACTTGGCGATAGTGCACTCTGGGTAGAGTTCTATGCCTAGGGGGTTAGCCTTTTTTGAGACAAGCTGGATAAAATGATATCGATAATTTGCCATGTCGATTGCAAAGAGAGAGAGCTTTGAAAGTTTTAAAGCTCGACTTATCGACTTGATAGATACGAGCTCTTCAAAGTGAGATTTGTGCCCATTTGTCACAACTTTCATCCACGTGACTGTTATCAAAATGGACAAAAGGGTACATGCACTAATGACGTGTTCAGGGAGAAAAATTTTAACTGTAGGTATGTTATGCGACCTAATTTCGATTGCTACTAACAATGGTTGGTTTTATAGGCCGTTGGTTGAAAACCTACCGAAATCATCAAACACACACACCAACACATAGGGAAGGCGAAGTACCAAAAATTATTATAGTTGAAGTTGTATAATTATTCATTTCGGGTTGCTTTTGATTTTCCTGTGTTTTTTTTTTTTTTTTTGTTTTTTGGTGTGTTATATGTCAGCTTTTTTGACACTGCCATTGGTCAATAAATCAGCTTAATTAGTTATTTTAACCAACTTCAATTTGAGAATTTGCATAAAAGTTGATTATTAACCAGTTCTTTGCCATTATTATCATTTAATTTGTACATTTTCATGTTTCAATTGTTGCGATCATTAATATTTTCCCTTGCCAAAAACAAAGGCTATTTTTTTTTTACTATGAATTTTTCGGTTTTTACCTTCCTGTTGAATACTCTCCGTTACTACTAAAAATGACAACTATATCGAGTATAAAAGTGCTATTCAATGAAAGTAACATCATCAGTTATTGACTATAAATCGTCGAGATCATTTGAAATTCGATCGAAAACTTAACAAAATAAATAATAACAATAATGAAATTCACCGTAAGTCGCTGTGAGGGTCCTTCAAATCGAAAGGATATAATTGTTCTCGTTATTTTCAGATTCTTGTTGTCGTCCTCGCATGCTTTTTAGCCATCGGATTCGCTGACGATCGTGCCGCTCAAGTGATCCGCAATGATGCTGAAGTGAATCCTGACAGTTTTAAGTATGCCTACGAATTCGATAATCACATCAAAGCCGAACAGGCTGGCAATCTCCAGGGTGAGGAGAATTGGGTTGTGACTGGGGAATATGAGTACATGTCCCCGGAGGGCAAGCTTATCAAAGTAACGTACACCGCAGATGAGAGCGGCTACCATCCAGTTGTGCATAACTAAGGAATTTATAATTTCTTAACGTCTGGAATAATAATGACTTTGATGCATTAAGAATTTTGATTTTAATTTCGATATCCATTTGATTTCATGGGTGGCAGTAGAATTGCTGGGAGTAGTAGTAGTAGTAGTAGTAGTAGTAGTAGTAGTAGTAGTAGTTAGTAGTAGTAGTCCGGCCATCTTTCTTATTGGAGATTATCGAGAAATTATTTTAAAAAACTCTCATATATAGGTTGATCAAAAGGAAGTCCAGTGAAGGCGGTGTCAGACTGTAGATTCAACTATGCGTATGTGAGCAAATAAATACACTCAACTAGAGCCCCGGAAGAATCTCTGAATCGGATCAGTAAGACTGCAGTAATGGATTAGAAAACAAGTAAGGGTGTTATAGTCATGCGAGACTGACAACTAAATATCCGACACAGACACATCTGTTAAAATAATTTTTAAAACGCGCCCAAAAAAAACAGGACCATTAAGAAATAATATTCTAGAGACTTTAAGGCCATAAGGGGGCCTGTAAAACGACTGGCGTACAATTTCTTTATGAAAATTTGACTTCTAATCGGAGGCTTAAATATATGCAAAAATTCTAAACTTCATTCAAATGTTTCGAAAAAGTCAGATTTTGGGGCAGTATTGGGATTTTTGTGACAGACCCTAGTACTGGAGGTACCCCTAAAAATTGTCCGATCGGGTCCATTCTCGAACTTGTTCTTATTCATGTCCCCGTGAGCACGCATGTAGATAGCTCAACTCCTTCGATAAGAAAACTGTATACAAACGGACAGACAGACGGACAGACAGACGGACAGACAGACGGACAACAGACGGACAGACAGACGGACAGACAGACGGACATGTCTATCGAATCTCCTGGTGACGCTGATCATTTCTATATATATTTTGTATGGTATATCTCGACTGGTTCGGGGTGTTACCGTGCCGTCGATGCAGGCTCTAAGGCTGGAACGGGGGTGGAAAAATTAAATAAACCTAACATTACCATAACAGGCCGGAAACCAGGCCCTCTAAGACAAATAATTCAGGGTATATCCATGACCCAAAAAATAAAACACTTTATCTACCCGTACATTTCCGCTTTTGTTAGCAACGTGAATGGCTCCAAAAGTAGCGCAAATATTAATTTCCGTCAAAATCAACCCCCGTAGAACCTCCAAAGCCCCCCGTGTGCATGGGCCTGTAAGAGGTAGGTTTCTTTAATCGTAAAGAGCTTTGACAAATCGCACACTTATCACTAAATCGGCACAACTCAAAATGTTGCATTTCTCGGGCAAACAGCCCGACGCCTGTAAAATCAATTTCTTTTCTAAGCTTATATTATTCTTAATTAACAGCAGAATCAATAAATACACCAAGAGAAATAACAACAGTTAAATCAACTACTTAGAACAGTTAAAGTAAGAGTGGTCAAATAAACTGTATTCCGCGTTAAATCCACTGAAAAAGGCAGTCAAATGAACAGTTGAAAAACAGTTACTTTTTATGTTCAAATTCGCTTTCGTTCACTTAGACGTATAAGTTCGCATTCTGATCAACCGTCTCCGGAGTTTTCGATAGCTCAGTGCTTTAAACTGTGACTCGACAGTCGTGAGCTTCGGGGTTCTATCCCTGCTGGCGGCGGGAATTTTTCTGATTATTTTTTAATTACAGTTTTTTTTTGTTCAGAGTGTAGTTGTTTTGGAAGCCAAAAATTTTCTCCTAAATTTTTAAGGTTTTATTTTATTTTTTTTTTTTTTAATGGTTCATTTTCAAACAAAAAATTTTGGGAGTGAAACAATTCTTTAAGCACGTTCCCCAAAACTTGAGCAACCATAATCTCAAGTGAGCATTTTGACCAACAAATTTAATTCGTTCGTTTAGCGTAATGGTTAAGACGTTCGCCCAGCGAAGTGGAGGTCGCGGTTCAAGGCTCGTCCGAGGCGAGAAAATTTAAAGAGATGAAAGAGAAAAAGATTTAAATAGAAACAAATAAATAAAGCAAAAATATAAATTTAATAAAAAAAAAAAATATTAATAAAAGAAGATAAAAAAAAAGTCAAAGCAAAAAATGCATTTTTTTTTCCCAGTCGCTGGTGACAGTTGATTTAACCGCGAGACAGTTATATCAACCATCAGGTAGTTATATCCTTATTGACTGTGTTTGTACTGTTGAGTTGACCGCTACTGTACATAAGTTAACAATTAACGGTGAACTCGGTTATTTTAACCTGCTTTTTCAGTTAATATAACTACCTTTTTCTCTCGGTGTATCAATGTAAATTTTCCAAGTGTTCCTTTTCCTGCAGTAAAATGTTGGCGAACATGAAAAAAATGATTGAAAAAATTTTGAGTTGTGCCGGTTAAGTGATTAGTGTGCGAAATCTTTGCATTCGATCCTCGAAATTACTTTCATTATTTTTTCGAGGATTCTCGAAACATTCATTTGCACTTCTTAGTTTTTAGGAATACCCTGAAAAAGTTTTCTTGTTCTAGAACTAAAAAGACTTTTTCCTGATGGCTCCTAAAATGATTTGAATTATGGTTTTTTTTCCATATTGAAGAGGATTTTTCGTTAAAAATGGCCATTTTTGTGGCAATTCAAAATTACAGCGACAACGTTTTATAATAAACTTCTCTATAGCGAAATCTTCTATTGAGTGAATCTATGGATAGTTTTTATTTTCAGTGTTTTTATTTTATTTTGCTCCCTCTATAGAAAGTGGAATTGTTTTGGCGTTTAAAGATCCGTTATGTGAACAGTTTTCAATGTACAAGTCGTGGTTGCATTGACCGGATCGAAAAGAAGTTTTGCTTTAGCTTCTTAGATAATTCCCCGTTTTCGGCATTTTTCGAAACGATTTTAGCGAATCGATCTCAAGATATCCATAATTAAGGGATCTAGAAATTTAGGACTGCACTTTTCTTCATCTTCATCTTCATTCGCGCATACGCGGCCAAAATTTGTGGCCAACCACTAAATTATCATATCGCACACTAATCACTAAATCGGCATAACTCAAAATTTTGCATTTCTCGGGCAAACAGCCTATAACTCTCGACGCCCTTAAAATCAATTTCTTTTCTAAATTTATATTATTTTTAATTAACTCCAGAATCAATAATCATTAATGTTCATTTTCCAAGTGATCCTTTTCCTGCAGTTAAATGTTGGCGAACATGAAAAAATTGATTGAAAAAATTTTGAGTTGTACCGCTTTAGCCGCTTTAGCCGCTGATTAGCGTGCGATATAATAAAATATAAAAGGCGGGGCGATTTTTTTTTTTTATCCTAATGACTTAGGGTGAATTTTATTTACAAAAAAAGAGCAAGAGCAAACCATAATATTTCGGGTAGACAGCATAAATTTCATGCATACATTTAGTCTAGCCCCCAGTAGGACTCTATTTTCGCTTATTTCTTTCCGTGCAAAGTGCTGTGGTGTTTTGCGTGAGATTCAATGAATGCCGGATGGGATTTAATGTATTCCAATGATCTCAGGATAGCCTCCGGGACTGGTGGTGGGGTTGGCAAGAGTGGGTTGGCAGAGTCGACTTGGTAGCCATTCTCGTCAGCTGTGTAGGCAATAGCAACTTGTTCACCTTCGGGCGAGGTGAATGAGTATTGTCCATTGACTTTCCAGAGATCTTCACCGTGCAATTGACCTTCCTGTTGAGCCTTGATCGAGTTATCTGTTTCGTAGGCGTATTTGAAGTTATCCGGGTTCACTTCAGCTTCGTTGCGGAGAACTTGGGCGCTACGATCATCGGCGAATGCGACAGCCAAGAGGCAAGCGAAAACGATCTAAACGAAAGCAAAATATATGGATGCACATTATTCCGAGAGGTCCTGTATTTTTTTTTCAAATTTTGTTGTTCTGTTTCGATTTATGTTTCTGTTACTTTTTATAATTTGTTTTTTTTTTTTTTTAATAAGTATATTTTTTTTTCTTTTTTTTGGCTTGCTTGCTTCTAAATCTTTTCGACTTTTTATCTTTTAGCTACTGGCACTGAGAGGTATTTGTTTGTTTGCCTTACCAAGAGTTTCATTGTGCTAGGTTATTGCTTTAAGATATCCAACTGATGTAGTTTCTTCGTTTTCAATGGTTTTTATACTAACGCAACGTCGCAAGAAATAAAACTTTGAAACTACTTAACATTACCAAAACTTGACCTCTTTATGGTGAGTTCTCGTCTCGTGTTTTTTATTGTTTCTTTCCGTTGTTTATTATTATTCCTCGAAGTTTTCCAAAATATTCGAATTCGAATTTGGATCTTGTTTTGTCGTTAAGGTATGTCATTGTGTCTGCCTTATGAAGTACCATTGGATGAATTTGCAATCTGGGCATTCAAGTTCGTTATTTATCTGTATAAATTGAGCGTCTAAAAATGAGTTTTTTTTTTCTGATCATCTTTTATGGTTTAAGTGCTTGGCTTGGTTTGGCGAGATAATAAAAGCAAAACACTGTTTTGAAAAGGTTTTTTTAAGGCGCCAAAAGACAAATGTATAAAAATGCATGAATCGATTCTTTCTTATAAATAATTCTTTCATATAATTTTATTATTTTATATTGCAATTCATTTAGTGATAATTTGGGAAATGATTGAATAATTTTAACTTTCATTCGATCCGCGATGATTTCAGATCCGCGTCAATTCCAGAAGTCAATTGTTTTTATTGCAACGAATGAGATATATGAATATAGAGATATATAGATATAAATATTTGTGTGCTCCGCTCAAAAGGAATTATATGAAATTTTTATTTTAAGATTTGTTGAATTTGTTGGCAGGTTGCATCTTTAGAGTATCGGAAGGAAGCCCATTGAATTTGGTTTCTTATCTAATTCGATTGTGGCACCGGTCACAACCGTTTTGCGCCCATATGCTTTTATGCCTACTAGTGGGTTTGTCCATCACATCTCTTCTTACTTTTCGTAGCTAGAATCGTCCTAAAAAAGGATCAGAGTTCTTGATCCTTGAGTGCCAATCAAGTTGAGTGAATTTTTCTCCCAATGTTTTTCGACTAGGTACCTTGCCTTGATGACCAATTTATAGAAAAGAAATTTTGGGGCTACTTCCGAATGAATAGAGTGAAAATTAATATCCTTTATACTAAGTCTTATTTAGGAAGAAACATTTTTGTTTAAACGGTTTTTATACCCGACACACTCTGTTTCGAAGTTCTATTGCATTTTTGCGTACACGTGTAACACTCAGAACCAGTCAGAGACCATACATATAGAGATATATATAGAGATACATATATAGAAATGATCAGCGTCACAAGGAGATCCGATCTAGCCATGTCCGTCCGTCTGTCTGTCCGTACACAGATTTCGTATCAAGGAGTTGAGCTATCTTGACGAAATTTGCTATACGTACTCATGGGGACATGGGAGCAAGAACAAGTTCGAGACTGGAACCGATCCCGGGTCGGCGATCCGGTGCGAGGGTCTGTCACAAAAATCCAAAACGACCCCAAAATCGGACTTTTTCGATATATTACAATGCAATTTAGAATTTGAGCGTCTATTTAAGCCTCAGATTAGAATTACAACAATTTTGAAAAGTGGGCGTGGCAAAGGGTCAGTTTTCACAAAGAAATTGAACATGATATGTTTTAAAAATTATTTAAAAATGTGTGTCTGTGTCGGGTGTTGTATTGTCAGGCTCCCCGACTACAGCACCCTTACTTGTTTTGAGCTGTGTTTTTCGAAATGGCTAACATTAGCGCTCCAAGGTTAAATAACAGGACTTCCACACATATGTACGCACAAAATTGAAGTATTATAGCATTATGTAAGGACAGTTCTATAGAGAATACCGTTAATACCGTCGATAGAACCTACATTTGATAGAAAACAAGTAAGGGTGTTATAGTCAGGCGAGCCTGACGATAGAACACCCGACACAGACACACATGTTCAAATAATTTTTAATATCAAGAGGTGTTTAAGGCCATAAAGGGCCCAATATACCGATTTTTGTTAAATTTCTTTATGAAGACCACAACTTTTAGAGCAGTTTTTGTGATTTTCATAACAGACCCTAGTACTGGAGGTACGCCTAAAAATGGTCCGATCGGGTTCCCGTGAGCATGCATGCCAAATTATATTAAGATAGATAAGAAAACTATACAGACAGACAGACGGACGGACGGACGGACACGGCTAAATCAAATCTCCTGGTGACGCTGATCATTTCTATATATATTTATATATTATATGTATGGTCTATCTCGATTGGTTCTGGGTGTAACACACAACCATACAAACGCAATATATTCTCGACACACTCTGTGTCGGGTATAATAATTCGTCTTTTGAACAAAAAAAAAAATTAAATACAGAAACTTTATATTCTTGGAGGATCACCTTTAAAAAGCAGTTCCATTCCATTGATATGATTACAAGTGTCAATGTTTTCCGATAACCTTTGGAGTAGTTCACCTCAATATACTATGCCCTGCTGTCAGACCGGAAGGGCGGCCTTTAAAAAAAATTTGTTCTTATAATTGAGAGGGCGAACGCCCTGAATAGCAAAGCCGAAATGTTCTTGTATGTTACGATATGTATTTGTCTCGTTGGGGAAGTTGAAAAACATGCTTATTCATTTTAAAAGGCCATTTTAAATAATTTTCACATTTAATTCAATGAATTCGATTCGAATTAAATTCAGACCGATTAATTCTTATTTGAAGTTGGTATTTGAAAATTTAGATTTTATTTATTATTTAAATTTCGAGTAAACTGGGTCCATATGCTTTAGAATGTTGCTTTGCTCTAGCGGCATTTTTCGTACTGTTTTCATTTTATTTCGGATTCTTTTGACATCTTTTGTCTTGGATCTCTCTCCCTCTCTCCCTCTCTCCCTCTCTCCCTCTCTCCCTCTCCCCTCTCTCCTCTCTCCCTCTCTCCCTCTCTCCCTCTCTCCCTCTCTCCCTCTCTCCCTCTCTCCCTCTCTCCCTCTCTCCTCTCTCCCTCTCTCCCTCTCTCCTCTCTCCCTCTCTCCCTCTCTCCCTCTCTCCCTCTCTCCCTCTCTCCCTCTCTCCCTCTCTCCCTCTCTCCCTCTCTCCCTCTCTCCCTCTCTCCCTCTCTCCCTCTCTCCCTCTCTCCCTCTCTCCCTCTCTCCCTCTCTCCCTCTCTCCCTCTCTCCCTCTCTCCCTCTCTCCCTCTCTCCCTCTCTCCCTCTCTCCCTCTCTCCCTCTCTCCCTCTCTCCCTCTCTCCCTCTCTCCCTCTCTCCCTCTCTCCCTCTCTCCCCCCTCTCCCCCTCTCTCCCTCTCTCCCTCTCTCCTCTCTCCCTCTCTCCCTCTCTCCCTCTCATCCTCTCTCCCCCTCTCCCTCTCTCCCTCTCTCCCTCTCTCCCTCTCTCCCTCTCTCCCTCTCTCCTCCTCTCTCCCTCTCTCCCTCTCTCCCTCTCTCCTCTCTCCCTCTCTTTCTCTCCCTCTCTCCCTCTTTCACTCTCTCTCACTCTCTCCTCCCTCTCTCCTCATCTCTCCCTCTCCCTCTCTACTCCCCTCTCTCACTCCCCCTCTCTCACTCCCCCTCTCTCACTCCCCTCTCTCACTCCCCCTCTCTCACTCCCCCTCTCTCACTCCCCCTCTCTCACTCCCCCTCTCTCACTCCCCCTCTCTCACTCCCCCTCTCTCACTCCCCCTCTCTCACTCCCCCTCTCTCACTCCCCCCTCTCTCACTCCCCCTCTCTCACTCCCCCTCTCTCACTCCCCCTCTCTCACTCCCCCTCTCTCACTCCCCCTCTCTCACTCCCCCTCTCTCACTCCCCCTCTCTCACTCGCCCTCTCTCACTCTCACTCCCCCCCTCTCACTCCCCCTCTCTCACTCCCCCTCTCTCACTCCCCTCTCTCACTCCCCCTCGCTCACTCCCCCTCCTCTCACTCCCCTAACTCCCTCTCTCACTCCCCCCTCTCTCTCTCACGCTCTTCTCTCTCTCTCTCTCCCTCCCTCTCCCTCCCTCTCCCTCCCTCTCCCTCCTCCCTCCCCTCCCTCTCCCTCCCCCTCTCCCCACTCCCCTCTCCCCCACTCCCCCCTCTCTCCTTATCACACTGTCTTTATCTCTCTCTCGCTCTTTCCGGCCTAAGATTTGTTGGCATCTTAAAGCAGTGTGTATGAAACGGAACCAGTGCTGTCCAGTGTTCGGACTATGGAGAAGACCGAAAAATTCGGAGTAGAAATGAATTTTTGGGTAGTAAATTGGAATTTCTCATTTTCGCACAAAAAAAAAAAAAAATAGTTCAATAATTTATTTGAAACAAACATTTATAACTTACATTTACATATTACTTATGTTTTTTATCTCCATCAGTCAAGATTTAGATACAGAGACATCCGTATGGAAAACAACAATTTGTTTGCGAACGAGGGAACACAAAAAACTCGTTCTCATTACGTCTAAATCGTGACATAGACATAATTATTTTGAGTTTGGTGAAGTGAAAAAATCGGAGTAGATTTCAGGTATAGGGTAGTGGCGGAGTAGATTTCAAAAATTTTTTAATAATGCAGTAGATCTACTCCGATCGGAGTATAGTCCGAACCCTGGTGCTGTCGAAAAGCTACACACTCTGTGTCGAGAGTATATTACGTTTGTGTGGTTGTGTGTAACACCCAGAACCAATCGAGATAGACCATACATATATAAATATGTTATATATAGAAATGATCAGCGTCACCAGGAGATTTGATTTAGCCATGTCCGTCCGTCCGTCTGTCTGTATAGTTTTCTTATCGAAGGAGTTTAGCTATCTTAATAAAATTTGGCATGCATGCTCACGGGGACCCGATCGGACCATTTTTAGGATTACCTCCAGTACTAGGGTCTGTTACGAAAATTACAAAAACTGCTCTAAAACCGGAGTTTTTCAAGATATGTTGATGAAATTTGATATTGGAACATGTTTAAAGGCAAACCATGTGTTTTTTTTTATATGTTAAAGTGGGCGTGGCATACGGTTTTTCTCGATAATTGTCTCATACACCCGAAATTTAAATGGGACTTGAACGAAATTTGGCACTTATCCTTCTTTTGTAGCCATAAACATTCTCCTTTAAAAATTTCTTGATCGGTCCATTATTGAGGGTACCTCCAGTACTAGGGTCTGTCACAAAAATCCCAAAACTTCCTCAAAATCGGACTTTTTCAAAATATTTGAATGAAACTTGGAATTCGAGATTATATTTAAGCCTTCGATTAGAATTCGAAAAAATTAGAAAAGTGGGCGTGGCAAAGGGGCGGTTTTCAAAAAGAAATTGAACAAAAGTCGGGGCCCCTATGGCCTTAAAGTCTCTTGGATATTCTTTCTTATTGAACCTGTTTTTGGGCGTACTTTAAAAGTTATTGAAAGATGTGTGTCTGTGTCGGGTATTTTATTGGCAGGCTCATCTGACTATAACACCCTTACTTGTTTTTTTTTTTGTTATTATGCCCCATTTACTTTATAAAAACTACGTTTTTAAAACCATTTTGCTACTTTCAAAGATACAAAATCGACAGCACTGAACGGAACTAAGTTTCCCTTGAAGTAAGCTGTTATATGAAAATAAAACAATATAGAACTTATTATACCCAAAACACTTCTATACCTTCTATTTGATCTAAGACGGACTGAAACAAATATTTCAGATATGTATTGAAACTTAATGCGAATAAAACGTCTGCTTTTTATTTATTATACACATTTTGTTTTCATCTTTTTGCAAAAATAAAACTCGCTAATTATCAAAATAAAAAGAATCTAGTTCTTTCGGAATGTTTTTGAATTAAGCTCTAACGCGGAACCTCCAAAATTATTGTTTACTGTTGTTGTTATTCTTTTTAGCTTTCGAAATAGTTTCGGTAAAATTATGCACACATTTTTAAATATTTCTCAATTATCTAAATTTAGTCGCTGTAAGTACCCTGCAGTGAACGCGGGCCGAATTGACGCCAATGCCACCAATGTTGCAGCAGGCGTCTACAGTTCGATTTCCTCGAACATGAATGCATTTTTAAAATTTTTTTATTCATATTTATAACGAAGAAGTAAATACTTATGTATGTGCCTTCTCGCATTTAGCTCCATAATACGTTCATAAATAATTTCAATAGGAGATTTTATTCCCAGGGGTATAGTTTGTCATCGGTACTGGTGACAGAGACACTAGTGCAGAAGTGACTATATGTAGGACTAGTACCATTTACTTCAGGGCAGGTAATAATCATTGCTTGATTTTTAATCTGCGCCTGCGCAACATCGAGTCTTCTTGAATTCAAACGCAAATCTCATTCGATTCGAGGTACGATTTCGCCCCGATGCCTTAAATTCCAAGAATGCTACATCTTAATGGAAGGTGCGATGGCGATTGCGATGGCATTGCCTCCAGCGCTCAAGCTTAGTGTGTACTTTTTTTGTGCGCATATGATGCGACGTAGGCAAACCTGCATTCAATACAAGACTTGCCCAGGGGGCAATCAAATAATCTTCGGAACGCAAAGCGATGATGATGATGGCTTCATAATTGCGATGTTCACGAATGAATGATTGGCGGAATAACTGACCGATAATAGGCTAAGACCTGTAAACATATTGAATAAATCACAAGTTGGAAGCCCCAATCCGGTCTAGCATGAATAATCTGTGAAATTGCCATAGAAATGACAATTTACTTAAAGTACGCAGTAAGACACTACGCTGTTGCCATCCATTTTCACTTGACCCATGCTTGCGCCGACTGATATTTTTATTTTATTTCTTTTTGGAATTGTTTTTGTAAGAATCGGAGAATATGTGTCTCAATTAAATCGACAGAGGTGCAGGCACCCGGATATGTGTGAATCGCCTCAGTTGTATCTTCTAATCAAAAAATTTTATACGTTCATATGTGTGGACCTATGTAAATATGTCGATTTCAATGGAGCTTAGCTCGGACAGTTACAAGATGCGCTTAGCTCAAATATTGCCTGCTAGAGATGTGTACATACATATGTATGTACAAAAACTCATGAGCGGCTTTAATTCTTTTGAGGCTTAGGCATGAAAGATATTATGCAAGAATACATGTCATGATAGAAAAATGCTTTAGCCAAACGATGACCTTATGAAAAATACATTTATTGTTTTTTTATTTTAAATACTCACAATCGAGAGATTCCATTCACGTAGTAAGAGAACAAAGCCGGAAGTCAATATTAGCGAAATTATTTTTTAATTGCATTCCAGCTTCCGATGTAGAATAAAAAGAGAGAGAGTGAAAGAAAGACAGATTGAAGGATTAAAGATGGAGAAAGTGAGAAAGAGAGAAAGAGAAGAGAGAAAGAGAGAAAGAGAGAAAGAGAGAAAGAGAGAAAGAGAGAAAGAGAGAAAGAGAGAAAGAGAGAAAGAGAGAAAGAGAGAAGAAGAGAGAAAGAGAAGAAAGAGAGAAAGAGAGAAAGAGAGAAAGAGAGAAAGAGAGAAAGAGAGAAAGAGAGAAAGAGAGAAAGAGAGAAAAGAGAAAGAGAGAAAGAGAGAAAGAAAAGAGAGAAAGGAGAAGAAAGAGAGAAAGAGAGAAAGAGAGAAAGAGAGAGAAGAGAGAAAAGAGAAAGAGAAAGAGAGAAAGAGAGAAAAGAGAGAAAGAGAGAAAGAAAGAGAGAAAAGAGAGAAAAGAGAAAGAGAGAAAGAGAGAAAGAGAGAAAGAGAGAAAGAGAGAAAAGAGAGAAAGAGAGAAAGAGAGAAAGAGAGAAAAGAGAGAAAGAGAGAAAGAGAGAAAGAGAAAAGAGAGAAAGAGAGAAAGAGAGAAAAGAGAGAAAGAGAGAAAGAGAGAAAGAGAGAAAGAGAGAAAGGAGAAAGAGAGAAGAGAGAAAGAGAGAAAGAGAGAAAGAGAGAAAGAGAGAAAAGAGAGAAAGAGAGAAGAAAGAGAGAAGAGAGAAAGAGAGAAAGAGAGAAAGAGAGAAAGGAGAAGAAAGAGAGAAAGAGAGAAAGAGAGAAAGAGAAAGAGAGAAAGAGAGAAAGAAGAGAGAAAGAGAGAGAAAGAGAGAAAGAGAGAAAGAGAGAAAGAAAGAGAGAAAGAGAGAAAGAGAGAAAGAGAGAAAGAAGAGAAAAGAGAGAAAGAGAGAAAGAGAGAAGAAAGAGAGAAGAGAGAAGAGAAAGAGAGAAAGAGAGAAAGAGAGAGAAAGAAGAGAAAGAGAGAAGAGAGAGAGAGAAAGAGAAGAGAGAAAGAAGAGAGAAGAGAGAAAGAGAGAAGAGAGAGAGAGAAGAGAAGAGAGACAGAGAGAAAGAGAGAAAGAGAGAAAGAGAGAAAGAGAGAAAGAGAGAAAGAAAAGAGAGAAAGAGAGAAAGAGAGAAGAAGAGAAAGAGAGAAAAGAGAAAGAGAAAAGAGAGAAAGAGAGAGAAAGAGAGAAAAGAGAGAAAAGAGAGAGAAAGAGAGAGAAGAGAGAGAGAAGAGAGAGAGAAGAGAGAGAGAAAGAAGAGAAGAGAGAGAGAAAGAGAGAGAAAGAGAGAGAAAGAGAGAGAAAGAGAGAGAGAAGAGAGAGAAAGATAGATAAAGAACCAGAAAGAGGGAGAAAGAAAGAGAAATAAAAGAGAGAGAGAGAGAAAGCGAAAGTGAGAGAAAGATAGAGACAAATAGAGAAAGAAAAAGAGAATTTGCTTTCGACAACTCTGCCACTAAATTCTTCGATAAACTTACGAAATATCTTAAACGGAATATAAAATTTTGAACCTAGATTGTAGGCATATTTTTGTTTAAGTCAGGATTCTAAATACCTTCATTATTCTGGCTTTTAAAGCGGTTAAAATTTTTATCTTTGACAAGCATGCAAATTGATATTTCGTATGCTCAGTGCCGTAGCAACCATAGGGGAAAGAGGGGGCTTTCGCCCCCACGCATTTTTGTTTTTGCCCATGAATAAAATTGAAAAAATAATTTTTCCCCCCCACGCAAATTGGAAAAATAATTTTTCCCCCTCACGCAAAACAGAATTGCTACGGCACTGCGTATGCTCCTCGCTTTAATTCTCTGTTGTCTTCTTTTATTATTTTTGATTCGTCTCTTATTCGATAAGCCTTAAAATTAGCTAAAAACAAATTTGCATAGAAAAATGTTGCTTCAAGATTTCAAATTTTTGAAAAAAGGAAAACCAGTTCGAACCCTATCAAAAATCATGTCTTCGTAACAAAAAAAAAAAAAAAATCTATGTGCATATTTGGCCCGTCTCATGCGAATCTATGAATGTTTCGAAATCTATGACGTAAATATAAGTCTTCTTCCTTTCGTTATTAATTAAAAATGCAAATGTCCCACAACGCAACTGGTTGAGCGACATCTTCTTGACAGTTCTTGTTACCATGAGTTCGCTCATAATCGTCGTCGGAATCTCGTCACAAACTTTGACATTTTATCTCAATCTCGAGAGCTTTAATTCATTTCAACAGATTTGAACAAACAACAAACAACAATGTCTATGAGCGAACGCGAACGCGAACGCGAACGAATGGTAAGACGAAGAATGAAGACCGAAAAACTCCCACCATTTTTATGGTTCGCTAAAATTTCGAAGCCTTTCAGTTTCGATTTTCAGTTAGTACGTCATTATCATTTCCGAACGGCCACACGACCATGACAAGCCTGAGGAAACGCAAAGGGGCGAGGGGAGCTAACAAAGGGGAAAAGCAAAGACAAAAGCACGAGAAAATTGTTTCCGGCATCGCTCGATTACACAGGGCAACAATTTTGATGTGACCGAATGTTTCGGAGAAAAGGACTGCAGTTTTCGAGAGTACTCAACGAGTATAACAGCGCCTCATACTTGGTTTGGTCGGATTGGTTCGAGGTTGGTTTTTTTTTTTTAGCGATCTAAGCAAAGTTTAGCCGAAAACTAAGTTCCGCACGTAAATTTTTGCAGCTTTGAGGTGGCAAAATGGAATCATGAAGTACTCGGATGCATTTGATGTATTGATTAATGGTTACTTTATTGTTTTTCTATATAAAAATCAAAAAATTTTCCAAAATTTAATTTTATTACCGGCTTGGGAGCTTTGGGCCTGAAGAGTTAAAAAAAAGGTGAAAATTTTTGAGATTTTTGCAATTTGCAGCTTTTCGATGGAGTTTTTTTTTTGGATTAGTTAGTACTACATTTATTTTTTTTGAGTCTAGTACTACAACTTCATCATAGAAAGGAAAGAGAAATATTAAACAGTTTACGAGATAAGACCAAAAGTAAGTGCGCAGCTTAGTTTTCGGCCAAATTTTTTTAGATCGCTAAAAAAAAAAAACAACCTCGAACCAATCCGACCGAACCAAGTAGGTATGAGGAGTTGTTATTATACTCGTTGAGGACTCCCAAAAACTGCAATCCTTTTCTCCGAAACATTTTTTGTGCTGCCCAGTGTTATCTGTATGCAAATGTCGAAATGAAAACGAAAGCCTGTCGGAGCCATTAACATCATTACCCACATATCGAGTTAAAATGTTTTTTTCGCCTGTCGGTCAATGCCTTTGCACCTCAGTTCGAAACGAGGAAGAGAAGGGGGCTGTATGGTGTGCAACACTTTCTTTGCGCTCATTTCGAGTATGATAATAACGACTGCCCTGCTCATGGAAGATAATGATGAAGATGAGAGATTGTTGTGCAACACAGCATTTGAATGCATCGGCGACCGTGAACTGAAAGCTCTGGAGTGATACAAAAAGCAAGAACCGTGGAACCTACATTCATTGTTATATATAATTCAAAAAGACAGTTGGTTGTGTGCGCGATTCGTGCTACTATCAAAGGTCAGGTTTATTGAGGAAGAGCGCAACTGTGAAAAAGCTTCTGACCTTCAAACCTAGTCATGATTCGGCTGGTCAGGACCTGTATGCGTACATATTCATATGTATTTATGTATGTCTGTACCTCGGATGAGATGGGAAATTCAATCCAACAACTACGCACGAATAATAACCCTGCAGAAATGAGCCGGTCAATTTCTTAGGAAGGACTGGCCTTTGACCGGTCCAAATCTTACCGGTTATATTATGGCAGTTGGCTCCATCGAATTCGGCTAGCCGGCGGTCGGTAATAAACTGGTTGGTTTAAGGGTAGCCTGTAAAAGGCACTTTCATCCATTTAGAATAAATAGTTCCTTCAGCTTTCACAAAGCAATGACAAACATTAAATGACGACAGCACAGTGCGAAATGTTTGAGCCGCTTAACAAACTAACGTCGTCAATGAGTAAACAAGTAGATGCTTGGTTGAATTTACGTGTAAATAAAAACATTAAAATTGATTTCCATTTTTATTACCAATAAATGCGACAGAAGGGTAAAACCACATTACTTTTTGCTAAAAGAAAAAAAAAAAAAAAATTTTAGTTAACCTCTTTTTCTACTTATAAGTTTTAAACAAACTGCTGCTGTGAAAGAAGAAAAAAATTTGAAACGAAAAAAAAATTTTTTAATAAATAAAAAATAAAACCAGACAAAACTACGACAATTGACCCAAAAAGAACCTGACCTACGGCCGGCCGTTTTGCGGACTAGTCCCGCTCAAATGCCAGGCGCATGTTAAAAAGGACAGTTGAATATATTGCAAGTGAAATTAAGAGGGGACTAGTACTGGTCACATGAGGAACTGACCGAAGGCTACACTTGGGTCAGTCCATATTTCGGCAGGGAATTGAAAGCTCTCCGTTCGAATTGCGCCGATGAGCTCAAATAAAATTGTTGCACTTCACTTGCGAGCTGAAGTGTATTCCCAGGCGGTGGTTCGTGAACTTTCGTGGAAAACGAACGCACACATTCGTTGCATATTTTTCGGATGTTATCGATTTGTGTATTTAACCCTTTGAGAGCCAACTTAATCGTTTTAGCTACGAAATTGGGGCCCACTGCAATGTCTTTTCTTAGTTCTTCGAATTTTAAACTCATTTTGCTTTGTTTTGGCAATTCATAGAGTTGTTTCACATTGGATCTGAAAGGGTTCGATAGCCAAATGCGGCCCCTGAAAAGGAATTTTTATCTTTTCTTGATTTTTGAATAGGTACTACCTAATGACACTAATGAAACCTATTTTAAGCTTCCAAATGCGCAGTGTCCTTGATATATTAGTGAAAAACATAAACTCTTTTTCTACATTTTTTACCTCGAACCCAAATTAAGATAGAAAGATGAAACATATGGTTACTGATAGTTTATAACATAAGGCATAAAAAAAAATTTTTTTAATTTTCCACTGCGAAAATTTTTCACTAAAATTTAAAACAAAATTTCAGTGTATTCCAGTTTTGCTTATTACCTCACTTTCGGTTGAGTAAAAAAGTTTAAAAAAAAGCACACATAACATGTGCGATGAGAGGCAAAATAAAAAAAAAAATGATGAACTTTATAGCGAGGAAGTAATTTATGACTGCGTAGATTCTCGTCAAACACATCAAGGGGCCATGTTAATTCGTTGGTTATTTTTTTTTTTTTTTGACAATAATCCGATCCGATTACAGTCAATTTGTTGGGTTATTTGCTACAAGTTCGATTGATTTCCCCTTCCGTCCGCAAATCCTCAGCGGGTCTCTGTGGGTTGAAATTGTGCTCCAAAAACATTTTCATGTAATTTACTCGTAAACGATGAATTTCAAAGATTAAAATGCGCATAAAATTTATCATCAATAAAATCGCGATGGCAATTGCATCTTAATTGCACTGAGTATCAATATCGGTATCGGTATCTGTAGCTGTGTGTGTGTGTGTGTGTTTGTGTGGATGTGTGTCAGTATGTCTATCTGGATATGTATCTTCGAAATTCGCGCTGACATTTATGTAAATACTCGTACTCCATTCGTATCTGGCTGTTATGAGTCGAGCGGCATGGCACGGCACTGGGCCACGGGCCACGGGCCACAATCGATGGGGAGAGAAGAGAAGAACGTGATGCACTACTTAAAGATGCGCGGCGCGGGATGTCATCGTTTTTTCCAACTTTTTTACTGTTATTAAATCGATTATTTTTGAAAAATCTAAACTGAGCGCTCACCAAGGCTGTTGCTATTATTAAGAATTACGATTTTTTCTACTTTTTTCTATTTTTTATATTTTTATATCTTTTTTTCTGCTATTTCGTTTTGCTTTAAATACAATGTGTGTACTTTGAGTCATTTGGTGATTGTACTGCAGTTTAAAGGCATTCCAGTCATCTCAAGCTACCGATGTTAAGTATGATCATTTATAGAAGTTCGAAGATGCATCTCAGTGCATATATATTTTCGTCGGATTTTATTTAAAATAAATCAACTTTGTCCAATTTTTTCACACACACACACACACACAAAGTGAAATAGGCTTGATTACAATAAGATTCCCTAAAGCATTTAAAAACAAATAAGGGTGTTATAGTCAGGCGAACCTTACAATAAAATATCCGACAAAGACACACAACTTCTTCTATACTTATATAAAAAAGGAATGTTCTTCGAAATTTTCACTTATTCTATATATAAAGTTTCATCCAAATCGGACGCCATGATTTTCTCGGATTTTTTTGGTTTTTGGTCCATAACTCTCTAAACTTCCTCTAGCACCCCCCCCCCCACCCAAAAAAAAAAAAATTTCGGGTTAATATCTTATAATTGTTCAATATACCACTGTGGAAAATATAAGCACTATCAAAGCACTCTTTCTCTGGACACGCCACTGTAGACACTGTAAGGACAATAGAAGCTCATTGAAAGGATTGCTCCTGCAAGAGATTTCAATGAGACGGAGGGACAAATAAAGTATTTTGTAATTTGTTATTGAAAAAACAGTAAAAATTTTATTATAAAAACTTTGATGCGCTCTTTTTGGATATTAATTTGTGTATGTGTGTTTGTGTATATGTGTATGTGTGCTTCGAACGGTGGCTCAAATTTCTATGAAATTATTTGCCTTCCGTGGCATGTTCAAACAATGAGAACACTTATTCTCCGGTCATCATTTCCATGAATTCTGTAAACAAAGAACAAGAAACAAACAGCAAAATGAATAATTACATCCAAAATGTTCTAAAAATAAAATCGCATGTGGGAATCGATTGGCATTCGGCCATAAAAAGATCAAATAGAATAAAAGCAAAAAAACAACAACAAAATACTTCTAATGAAATGAAAATAAATATTCTTTATGCGTGAACTCACCATCGAAATCCACCGTACCAGAGCCGTCCGAATCGATTTCCTCAATCATAATGTCCAATTCGGCTTCGGTCAGTTGATCGTCCAACTCCTTGAGAATCTCCTTGAGGCAAGTTGTGGGTATGAAACCATTTCCTTGTTTATCGTACAAACGGAAGGCTTCACGCAATTCCTTTTGCATGGCCTCGGCGTCCTCTTCAACAATAAATTTCGCTGCCAATTGTACGAATTCCCCGAACTCTAACCGGCCGGATTCTTTCGATCAAAGGGAAAATCGCAAAATTCATTGCATTATTTTTCATGTCAACGATAAGGAAATTTTTTTCCAACAATCGTAAAAAATTGCTTTCTCTATCGGGTTCCTGAAAACATGCTTGCTATAAGAATTTCAATTGATTTTGTCTGACAGACACTTCTGTTGGCTGGACGACTGTTTTATATTAACCTAAATAGTCGATCTATTTCCTTGACATCTCTCTCCAGTGGATATTTTTCTTGAATGGAAGAAAACGAACTACTTGGGCCGTAGATTTCACTTTATCTATGTTAATATATTGAAATTAATCTGTCCATCCATCGTAATTCTGCGAATGATCTTCTAAATGCTTATTACCTTCACATTAAGTGTGTCTCAGACTAGGAAGAAAAATGTATTTTCATTTTTTTTCTCTCATTCGATTTCGATGCGTGGGTGCCTCACTTAAAACAATATATTTCCTTTTCAAAAAAGGGCGTGGTCGACATACTACGTACGATGGCGGACGGACAGGGTGATGGCCAAGATTTTTTTTTTTTTTTTTTTTTTTTATAAAATATTCACGTACTATCTTCGTCAACTTCCTCGATAAGTTCCTCCAGAATTTTCTTGTCAAAAGGTTGACCCATCAGCCGCAAAATGTCCGCAACCATTTCGGTGGGTATGCTTCCAGTTTTCTGATGATCAAAACTGTTGAATGCCTTTTGTAGCACTTGAAAACGCAAATAATATAAGATTAGTAATAAAATAATTGAAATAAAATGGAAATTTCATACCGGCAATCTGCTCTGGTGTCAAGTCTTCATCCTTTTAAAGAAACAGGAGAATATACAATTTTTTTTTTGTTTTTTTTTTTTTTTTTTTGTTAATTACATAAACCACTCTTTGAAAGCGTCAAATGCAATTGACTTACTGCTCCACTCATGTTTCGATATTCCGATTTTTCGATGTTCGTTGGATGGGGTAAAAAAATGTCTTCCTCACGGGTTGAGATTGATCTCCTTAAGGACAATATCTGCTGGAATAATACGGCCAAGCGTTCGCGTTCGCGTTCGCGATCGGATGAGTGAAAGTGAAGATCGCTTCCGTCCACTTGCCTGAGCGTTGTGTGACTGATTGTAAGCGCACAATGTGAAATTCCAAAAAACCAATTTCTGTTTTGAAGAGCAAAAAAGGCTAGAAAACACCAGCAGCAGCATCGGCAGCAGCATCGGCATCAGCATCAGCATCATTGATTTCATCAAGTTCCAACAAAAGCTATTAGAATCATTTTCTTGTGCGATACTTTTCTTTTTGCCTTTTGTTTTTCTTTTGTTTTTTGTCTGTTGTTGTTTTCGTCCCAAGACGCTATACAAATATAGCCTAGTCGAAAGGAACGCAGTGAAAATCAAGCGCGCTGCCGCATGAAAACAGCAACAACGTTTTATTTTGGACTCTCGCTTACTTGTAGATCTTGCGATTTTTCATCGTAATTGTTTTCGTCTCATATAGAAAAATACTGTAAAGTCATAAAGATCCACATGAGACTTTTTGTATCTCGGGCTATAGTACAAAGCGAACGGTGGTGTGTTTGCGTCAGGGTCGCATCATGCAGGCACAATTATTTATGGCGTCTTCGACTTGAACCGATTTATCAAGACCCCAAAAATTTTGGCTAAACAATCGCAAAGCAAAGTAAAATTACTTCGAGTGTGTTCGCACACGCATAAATAAGTAATTCGTTCGGAAAACCGACATAATATATAAAATCGCCCTGAATTTTGCGCCTTGCACAACTGGCGTTCTGACTTCATTTTGACCCTGTGTTTTATGTGCGAGTGTGTTGTCGCAATCAGTTTCTGTATAGTCGATTGCAAATTTCACAGTTTGACTGTAAATTCGCCATATGCCGAAAAAATTTATAAACACTAGAGTCCAATACACTCGCGTATATCCGCACATCATGGCATTACGGCGCACGCCACGAGTCGCCTCTGCAGATTTCCATTTTACATGCAGCATTTGTGAATATACATAATCGTATCCAAAAGAAAACTCCCCTCGCGCATCCGTATTTCCCCTATTAGTTTTTCATTAATTAAACAAAAAAAAAAAAAAAAAAAATTAAAATAAATTAAAATAATTTTTTTTTTCGGAACATTTTCAAATATCGAACTTTTGAAAGCGGCCGCTCAGCTCAGTGAATATGAAATTTGTTCTTTTTACTTTCGGAAAAAGGGGAATACTCTTGAAATATTGATGACATGCCAACTTAAATACATTAGGGCTTCCCTAATTTCTCATTACCGTCTGCCGTATCGAAATTCTAAAGGCTACCAACAAGTGCTAAGCAGCCCGTAGACGATACGTCATGATGGAACATAAGTGCCTCAATTAAATTTGACTTATCGTCGTTCGTAAGTTATTGTGTTCTATATGAGAAAAATAAATTTTTGGAAAAATTGATTTTAATATTTTATTTCAAAAAAACTGAAATGATAAAAGTGTGCTTTTATTGTGTCTACTAAGGCGGTAATGTCTAAGGTTGCTTCTGCTTTTAAAACAAGTAAGGGTGTTATAGTCAGGCGAGCCTGACAATAGAATACCCGACACAAACACACATGTTCAAATAATTTTTAATATTAAGAGGTGTTTAAGGCCATTAAGGGCCAAATATACCGACTTTTGTTAAATTTCTTTATGAAAACTGCCCCTTTGCCACGCCCACTTTTCCAATTTTTTTAAAATCTAATCGAAGGCTTAGTTATACGCTCTAATCCTAAGTTTTATTGAAATATTTCGAAAAAATCCGATTTTGGGGCACTTTTGAGATTTTTGTGATAGACCCTAGTACTGGAAGTACCCTTAATAATGGACCGACCAAAAAAATTTTTGGGGAGGATGTTTGTGGCTTCAAACGAAGCATAAGTGCCAACTTTCGTTCAAGTCCCATTTGAGTTTCGGGTGTAGGAGAGAATTTTCGAAAAACTCCCTTATGCCACGCCCACTTTTCCAATTTTTTTAATTCATAGTAATTGCCTTTAAACATGTTCAAATTCCAAATTTCATTACAATATCTTGAAAAACCGCGATTTTAGAGCAGTTTTTGTTGTTTTCACAACAGACCCTAGTACTGGAGGCACCCCTAAAATAGTCCGATCGGGTCCATTCTCGAACTTGTTCTTACTCATGTCCCTGTGAGCACGCATACCAAATTTCGTCAAGATAGCTCAACTCCTTCGATAAGATAACTGTATACAGACAGACAGACGGACAGATGGATAGACGGACATGTCTAAATCGAATCTCCTGGTGACGCTGATCATTTCTATATATATTTTGTATGGTCTATCTCGACTGGTTCGACAACCACACAAACGCAATATACCCTCGACACAGAGTGTGTCGGGTATAAAAATCAAGCTCCGTAGAACAAAGTTTTTTAGTTGGACGTGAAATCGCAATTCGTTTTTATCACATAGAACACAATAATTTATGAACGACGTTATGATTAACGGAACACTTTAAAGGAAAAATATTTACTACAGTGTGCTCTCGCCTTGTGGAAACTCTTCTTAAACGGACACCCCTCTTAAACAGTCACTTTTTGGGAATTCTGTATTATTTCCACTTAAGCGGACACCTCTGTTAAGCGGACGTTTTTTTCGGTCCCGTAGGTGTCCGCTTAAGAGAGAACACACTGTATACGGCCTCGACAAAAGTGCATGCGTCAATGATGGCTTATTCCATTGTGATGGTCACACCGGACACACTCGCATTTTTTGTTTAGATCAGAAATATTTTTTCAATGCAAAAATGATGTGATTCTCAGGGATATGGTATTGCGAAAACGTTTAAAGCTGTTAGTATGAACTGAATGAACATGATTTCCCGTTAGAATGCTGGAATGGAAGGACTCTGAAAGAGCGTGATTTAGATGAAGGAAGCAATGAAGTACCAACTTCGGACCGCTTAAGTCTAATGTATGTATAATAATTGTGATGCATTTTCTATTGATAATTTGTGTGTGTCACAGTGTGATTAACCCCCTTTAGACCTAACCAATCAGATGAGTCCCATTACAAGAATTCTCTCTTTTTAAGTAGAATAAAATCATATTTACACATACATATGTATTCATACGTCCACCACCCTTTTTATACCCAATACACTCTGTGTTGCGTTTGTGTGGCTGTGTGTAACACCCAGAACCAGTCGAGATAGACCATACAAAATGTATGCATATAGAAATGATCAGCGTCAGCAGGAGACTCGATTTAGACATTGCGTCCGTCCGTCTTTCTGTCTGTATGCAGTTTTCTTATCGAAGGACTTACAGCTATCTTAAAAAAATTTGGCATGCATGCTCACGGGGACCCGATCGGACCATTTTTAGGCGTACCTCCAGTACTGGGCTCTGTTACGCAAAGCACAAAAACTGCTCTAAAATTGTCAAGTCAAGATATTTTGATGAAATTTAATATTTGATTATGTTTGAAGGCAAGTATGTAAGGTAACTGACCCAAATAAGGCCATGCTAACAGTTTTTGCCACAGAGGCGAAAAATTGTGACACTTAGAGAGAGTTTGGATCTTAATCGCTTTTGTTTGACCATATCTTTATTTGAAAATGTGAAAAAAGTAGCAAAAAGTGTTTAAAAGTATTCATTTGACACATTTTAGAAATTGTCCTTTTTTTTTTGCCATATTAGGAACCCCATGTCTAAATAAGGCCCAATGCTGATTGCTCTCAAAAACGTGCGAACAAATAAAGAAATAGATAAAATTATTATCTGATTTCATTGTTAATGTTGTTTGAGATCAAAAATTAAAATAAATACACTGCACAGCTCTTCTTATATAAAATAATATTATTAAAACTCAACGTTGTATATTCAAATGCAGGTAGAAGGCATTATCGATAATAATTTTGTTAACTTGCTGCCCATTGCAGTGAAAAGCCTTCTTTCTCATTGTTTTTAGCTGCTTGGAATACAACAAAGCCAGGGTTTTTCTTCCAGCCTTTTTATTTTGAATAAAGTCCGACTTTTGGTATGGGCAGCAAGACTTTAAAAAATTACCAAGAACTTTTGGAAAAACGGTGTTCTTCTTCCCATGCAAAATTAGATTAAGCACGTTGTATTCACTTCTTCCGACTTTGTTGGACGATAACTATTCACTCAGCTACGCAAGCGAAGGAATTTTTTTTTGCTTTGTGAAGTAAATATGTATAAACGCTTTAGAAAATGCCAAAAATCATTATGCAGGGAAGTGCTAGCAATATGTTTTCTGAAAATCGGGCCTTATAAAAGCGTTGGCCTTGTTTGGCTGAACCACCTTAGTATGATTTCCAAAAATTCGAAAATTGGGCGTGGCAGAAGGGCGTTTTTCGAAAATTGTCTCCTACACCGGAAATTCAAATGGGAATTGAACGAAAGCTGGCACTTATGCCTCGTTTGAAGCCACAAACATCCTCCCCAAACATTTTTTTGGTCGGTCCATTATTAAGGGTACCTTCAGTACTAGGGTCTATCACAAAAATCTCAAAAGTGCCCCAAAATCGGACATTTTCGAAATATTTCAACGAAGCTTAAAATTTGAGCGTAAATTTAAGCCTCCGATTAGAATTGCAAAAAAAAAATGGAAAAGTGGGTGTGGCCAAGGTGCGGTTTTCATAAAGAAATTTAACAAAAGTCGGTATATGGGGCTTCTAGAGGCCTTCAAAACCTGTGGAATATTCTTTCTAGGGCCACTAGGTTTTTGAGCGTGATTTATAAATTATTCAAACATATGTGTCTGTGTCGGGTATCTTATTTTCAGGCTCGCCTAACTACATGTATATCACCCTTACTTGTTTTGAGTATGGCACTGTTGCGCCATCCGATTTGAAAACTTTGTTTTTAATGAAAATAAATGCTAGGGGGTATATTAAAAAAAAAATTATACATGTATTAAAAATTGAAATATGTACTGCCAACGTAATCGGGCGGCGACATCTTGACTGACACAGCTTGTGAAAATCAGTTCGCAGAATATAAAAGAAACCATTGTTTTATTTTTGTTTTTTATTTATATTCATTTTCCTGTATGTTATCATCGGATGAAATAAATTTCTTTTTAGCAGAACTCATCCCAGTAAACATTTAGACGAATTTTTTTGCGAACGTTCGCCAAGAAGGTGTGTACGCGACACTTCTGGAAGAGTAAATGGCGATTTTTTCTCAACTCTAGCAACTAAGAATATGTAAAAAAAAAAAATATGTATTGCTTTGACGAACATTACGCAAGCAATCCGCAATACAGTTGAATCTGGATATAGTGAAATAATTTTTGCACCTTCTGATCATTGTATCCAGATTGTTCGTATTAGCGAGATTGAATGTTTTGTTCGTTATTTGCAGGCCCGTAGAACGAAATTTCGGGCCCGGGGAGTTTTTTCGGGGTCCCCGACCAACACAAAAAAGTCTCATGCCTATTGCGGAGTTTCTGAATTGCTATGTGTGTTAGGCACCTCGGCAGCTGTGGTTTCGTTGCTTTGTCAAAATGCGGTGTAAAACCACCATTGCTTTAAATGGGAGGAGACTTATTTGGAACAAAGTGATTGCAGACGAAATCCCTTATCTGTATGCCCTTAATAGTGATATCATCACCAGAATGCTATTCTACATAATCCTACAAACAATACAACCTTTTTTTAAAATATGTAATAATTTTTTTTTTTCCGGTAAGCGGCCGAATAGCTAATTTTTGACCGGATATGCCGTATACCGGATAGTAGCCGGATATCCGTAACATCTCTAGTAAGTATTTGAACACCAAACGAAAGCTTCTCACGTATTAGAGCTTTTTTGGAACACAATTTTTCAAAAGAAAAACTGGAAAATTTATATTGCATACTTTTAGGAGCAAAATAATAAAGCTTTCAAAAGCTCACAACGGCGCACAGTGGTTTATTTGCGGAAAAAATTCATTTTTTGAAGTACCTTGTTCCAATGTTTGATGTTTTTATCTGAGTTAAGCATTGTTTCAATAAGAAGAATTCATGATATTTTTTTCCGAAAAGGAAATTTTTATCCTCAATAAAGTTATTGAAAGTCAGAAAACATTTTTTCACCTAAAACCATGAAAATATTGGTAATATAAAGCAACATTTTTTTCTTATTATATTGTTTTGATGGCTCCTTTTGTTGGTTTTATATGAAAAAGTAGCATTTTATCGTCAAAATATAAAAAAAATTTAATTAATCCATGAAGAATCTTTTAAGTTATGAGCAATGTAACAGGCAGCTTTCTAAACATCAATTTTCCGCCTTTTATGGACAAAAACTTAGTTACCTTTGTTTACCTTTGTGCTCTACCTATATAAAAATGAAAGGTCGAGATGTCATCTTTCAATATCTGAAAGAAATTTTTGCCGACAGCTGCCTACCAGTGAGTTATTCCAATTTAAATGAAAAAATACTTGCAAAAAAAAATGTTAAAAAAATGGGGCATACTTTTAGGGGGCTGTTGACATTAGAATTATGAATGGTATTTTATGCCTGTGACGGTTCATAAGATTTTAATACATGGGCAACGAATAATGGACGCCGCAGGTCTTCCAATAGGAATGCTATCTGAAGAAGCCAAAGAGGCCCGAAACAAGGATTACCGAAAATACAGACTGATGTTTTCCAGGAAATGTGACAGAGTCTCTACGAATGAAGACGTTTTCTGTCGGCTAATGGCAACTTCGGATCCTTATATTACTTTTATAAGACGTCAACCCTCTAAAAATACCTTGGAATTAGATCCGGTCGTAATTGAAATGATAGCCGAATAAATTAAAAATTGTATTTCTTATTTGCAATAATTTCAAGAAGTTGTTCACATTTTGGGAATGGTGGTGGGGAATTCAGTTGTGGGTGGTGGGCGTGGCCGATTTCGATGGAACTTTCAGAATGTGTTTATATTGTCGTATTTAAGGTTTGTGTATAATTTTATGACAATCCGAGCAAAAATAAAAGTTTTATATGCAAAAAGATTTTGTTGGTGTATGGGAGGTGGGAGGTGGGCGTGGCCGATATGGATGAAACTTTCAAATTTTCTTAATTTCACCTATTGCAATGGGTGTACCAAAATTCATTGCTCTACAACAACTCCTTCTATTTTTTTCCAAAAAATATATGAAGCCAAACCACTGTGCGGCGTTTTTCGCATCAATCAATATTGCATATTTATTCGAGTAAAAGAATTTTTCGTATTGTATTCTTTATGTAGAAGCATTGAACACTTCAAAGCATGGAACTTGTGCCCAACCATGTTCTTCGATGCACAGTGGTTTAAAATCCAGTTTTTGAGGAATTTAATCAAAATTTCAACCTTTTCATTTCGTAAAACCGAAAATGCCATTTAATTACCAAAAGTTCCATTAGGTTAAAATTGAATAAAAAGTTGACCGGTGGAAACCAGGCTTTAGGCGAACAGCTGACAAAGTCATTGTTTTGAATTCTCTGTTTGTTCAAGTTTAATGTAGTGAAAGAATACTTAAAGTTTAAAAAGCCGTAAAAAGAGAACAAACGTAAAAGAGGTTCGTATTAAATATGGAAAATATCAATGAATTTCGTGTGCTTTTATATGAATGAAATATTTCCCACGTTCGTTCAAGTCCGCTGCTAAAATTTCACTTTATTTCGTAGGAGAAAGGCTAAAAAATGCCGATAATTTCAAAATTTGGATTGAGAAAAAAAATGGTGGGCGTGGCCGTGGATTTATAGTTTTATTTTTTAGGTTTGGGCAAAATTTTAAGGAGTTCCGCCAAAAAATTAAAGTTTTATACGAAAAAAAACTTTTTGGGGTGTATGGGAGGTGGGTGGTGGGCGTGGCCGATTGTGATGAAACTTTCATATTTTATTAATATTACCAAGAGAAATACATGTTCGAAAGTTTATTTCTCTACAACAACTCCTTATATTTTATTCCTCAAAAACTGGACATTAAACCACTGTGGCGTCGTAAAAAACCTTGAGAAAGTCTGCGAGTGTTATGTGTCCCATTTTACAAACCAAATTAGAATTATAGACGTCACGCTAAAATATTATTCGATGCTCTGATGTCAGAGCGATGGGGTTTTTCCGTTTTGAGTGATTTTTTCGATTTTACCTTTAGCCAAAAATCACTTCAAATGTTTACAAGGGATTTTTACTGATCAGTGATCACTTTCATCAAAAAAACAGAAATAAAGGCATTTTTTTTCAATATCCAAGGGAAAAGAGTCACCAAAATACTGCCTAGCATCAGCACTGGTTACAAAGCAGTGGCGTAGCTAGCACGGGTGGCACCTGGGGCGGTAATAGTGGCGTGGCGTCACCCTAAAAATGTCCAAGCAAAAAGAACAGTATGCAATATGACAGACCAAAAAAAAAAAAAAAAAGTCGTACATATTGAGGTGCACCCCTATAAGGGGCCCGGCCCCCTCGCTACGCTACTGCTACAAAGTATGGAGAATTGAGTAAGAACGGTTTTAAAAATCGGGTTCTGAGGAGAGATACTTAAGCACAGTATTTTATTAAATTATAATATGTAGGACCATCATTAATTTTTTAAATTTTAAACTTTCAAATGGTTGAAATTTAAATGTTTAACAGCTGAAACATGCTTGGTTGAATCACTAGAAATTTGCCAACAGTGTTCCGACTTCTACCACTATTTTCACTTTCTAACACTTCTACCACGCTATGTCCAAATCTACCACTTTTTTAAACATATTTATGCATTTGTTTTATTTATTTTATGATCATTTACAATAATTGAGAACATAAAAATGTCGTTCAATGTTATGTTTTATTGAAAAATATGTTAGCAGCTTTCTATTGCCAAGAATGTTGTCAAGAATGGCAGTATTGGCGCTTAACGACGTCCAATAAATATTGATACGTTTTTTTTTTTAATAAGAGAAATCACCTAAAAATATTTATGTAAGTTTCCCAATTTTCTACATGATCAGATGTGATATACTGTATTACTATTTGCAACAATTTCGAATCTACCACTTTTTAAATAAATCTGCCACTTCTTCTTTAAAAATCGTCCACCTTTAAAAATTTTTTAGTCTGAGCACTGTTTGCCAATAAAATTAGTTTAAATTTTAAAATATATCTTCCGATAGTACTATCGATACTATCGATATTTCAGACTTTTTATTATTGAAACTATCGATGGTCGCAACTATCGATAGATCTTCAGCTCTTATTCACATAAATGTACATATATATATATATTTTTTTATTTATTTTGGATTACTTCGACTTGCAGGTACCTAAATTAATAACACTGTGCAAGTCGAAAATAGTAACATAAATGGGACCAACTGAGTGGCTTTCTTAAAAGTATACTGAGCTCAGATCCATCGGCCTTTTCTCTGGATTGGCTCTAGTTTAGGAGGAATCTGACTCTGAATTTTGCAGGTTCATCGCTTAAGTCTTCGAAAATTTAAAAAGCTAATTTGTCCTGAATCGTTATGAATATCACTTTACTGTCTTGGGGAAAGTTGTAGACATTTTAGCGACCAACAAATTTGCTTCAGACACAAAAACAGAAAAATGCAGGCAACCGGTGTTTTCGACAAAAATAGAACAAAAAACCCCAGTTATTCGACGTATGCGTAATTTTTATTTTGGGTTGGAAAAATTACGTATACGTATCGATACAATTAACCCGCGGCCGGGTCCCGCTTCATACCTTTATTTACCAGTCTGCATGATGCGACTGGGGCAATCGGCTAGCACTGCAACTCAGGACAGGCGGGGTCGTCAAGCCCGTTACCCGGGCCATGGGGCCCCCTGCCTCAACGCTTTAGTATTATTTTCTTAGGTCTCATGTCTTTATGTCCGTATAGCGTGTATTCTTTCAAGCTCGCACTCGAGGTCTTTTTTCTTTATCTGTAGGACCTTTCTCATTTATGATTTTACAACCACTTCGCTGTCTTCACGTTCCTTGTTCCTTGTTTTTATTTGAACAAAATGAAAATGAATTTAATTCCTTGATGAAAAGCTTGATTGAGCTTTCTTTATTCGCAAATAGATTATATGAAAATGAATTCTCTTTGAAGCATTTTAAAGGCCCACCCGAACGTTTATGTCGAGATTTTCAAAGGAATATTTTCTCTCCATTGCCACTCGCCATGAACAAATCACTTTCGCACATCATCGAGTAGTGAATGTCAAGAACGATTAGTGCCACTCAAAATTTCGAATGCAGAATTCAATAGCGCTTCAGCAATTGAAATATCTAGCGATTTGAGATTTTATTTATTTGTTTTTTGTTTTGTATCTTTTTATACATGGCGCACGATATGTCGAGTGAATGTGCGGATGTGAGTAGCAATCATCACATTCGAGATAGACCATAAAAACTATGTATCGAAATGATCAGTGCCACAAAGAGATTCGATTTCCGTCCGTCGGTCGGTCTACCTACAGCTTTCTTATCGAAGGAGTTGAGATTTCTTGAAAAAAATTTAATATGCGTAAAGAGAAAAAGCCTGATCGGACCATTTTTAAGCGTACCTTCAGTACTAGGGTCTTTCGTAAAATCCTCAAAAAAAAAAAAAAAAAACACCATAAAGCCTGAATTTATCGAGAAATTGCAATCAAGTTTGAAATTTGGCTTATATCGATTAAATTTCAAGAGATTTACAGTGTACTCTCTGCTTGCGGACACTCCTTTTAACCCTGCTGGTAGCTTAAGAAAGTTACACTAAATGCTTTAGGGACCATTTGGCCCGCGGTGTATTTTTCATACAACATATATGGTCAACATAAGAATTTGAACTCTTTACAAGAAGATTGTTATGGCTGAAAGTAAATATATTTCATCAATCTCTAGATATTGGCCACAAAAAAATTGCATTTTGGACCAAATTGTTCTAAGGCACCAGCAGGGTTAAGCGGACACCCCTCTTAAACGGACAGTTTTTGTGAATGCTCTAGTACTTCCTAGTTTCCGATTAAATGGGTCCCGTAGGTATCTGCTTAAGAGAGAGAGCGAGAGAGAGAGAGAGCGAGAGAGAGAGAGAGAGAGAGAGAGAGGAGAGAGCGAGAGAGAAGAGTCAGAGAGAGAGAGAGAGCGAGAGAGAGACGAGGAGAGAGAGAGAGAGAGGCGAGAGAGAGAGCGAGAGAGAGAGAGCGAGAGAGAGAGCGAGAGAGAGAGCGAGAGAGGAGAGGGAGAGGAGAGAGAGAGAGAGAGCGAGAGAGAGAGAGAGAGCCAGAGAGAGAGAACGAGAGAGAGAGAGAGGAGAGCAGAGAGCGAGAGAGCGAGAGAGAGAGAGAGTACATAGTGGGCGTTGCCAAGCGCCATTTTCGTAAAGTAATTGAACTAAAGTCGAGAATACTTTGTCTTAATAGACGTTTTAATTGAAGAATTGCAAATATATATGTACATAGCTATTGATTTATCCGTGTCGGGTATTTTATTCTAGGTTCGTTAGACTATAACACCCTTTCAAAAATGTTTTTTTTTTTTTGTTTTTGAAAAACTGAACTGCCGCGGCATTAATCGAGTGCCAAGAATTTATGAACAATTAAGTTTTTGCTCTGCTTGCGTGAATTCGAAATGGATTCGAATTTACTTCAAACGTTTGCTTTGAAAATAATCGCAGAAGCGTGCCCCAGATTGAGTTGAGGACTTTGTCGGCGTATGCCAACTGCAGCACATCAAGAGCGAATAAGATGAGCTGCCACCTTGTTGAGTTCTCATGCCATGATCATTGCATGAATCGCGTTTCAAGTGCTCGAATAAATAAAAAAAAGAAAATCCATAAAGAGAGCATTAGGTTCGCTTAAACGGAACATGACATTGCCTGCTAACTAGAGCACATCGAACTTGATGGAATGGCCCGTGCCTCCAAAGCCATGTACATTCAAGGAGTAATTTCCTATCAAAAGAAGCCATTGGTGCACTGAAAGAGTGATATTCTTTCAATTGTTTGTTTACGTGCGAAACATGCTTTTTATGCTTGCACATCTTTTGATCCGTCAACTCGGGTTAACGGAAAAAATTATTCATCGAATCTTATGAGGCTAATTCCAACAGTAATCAAAGGTGCAAATTAGGGCAAGGGCAAACAGTTTTTCCAGTGTATGAAAACTTTACGCAACGAAATGATTTTATTTATGAAATTGGAAAATAAATAGGAGTTAAAATAACTTAAACCCATTTGTAAGTAGGTAAGTCTAAGAAATTATGAATCAAATTTTTGATCATGGATACAATTACATAGGTGCTCTTCTTCTATTGTATATATCGACAAAACAAAAAAAGTACCTTAAGGATTGCTCAAAAATCCTCCAATGTAACGTTTGAGCTAAAAAATATATCACATTTAGGACTTGGAAGAAAAACCCCTAAAAACAAAAAAGAAGTTACGTTAAAAACGCCGTGAAAACTACCGATAAAGTATCCAAATGTATTTGAAAAACGATCTTAGAATCTTGGACTGATGCCCAAAAAATCATTTCAAATCATACTTATTATCTTTCTATTTTGTTAATATTTCCTTGCATTGAATTCCTGTACAAAGGAACCCACACAAATTAGAATAATTTTATTGAGTTTTGAACCATAAAACAAAGACCTTATGGACATTTTGCAGAGAAAATGAGTCTGGAGACTTTACCAGCATTTTTGCATTGATTTGAACGCTTCTTCTTCGGTAATTTTTGGTGCATTTTTTCCGAGCCGTAATCATAACCATAATCATGACCAAACTGATAACAAATCGATTATTCAGGCAACAAAAAAAAAAAAATAAAAAAAGCTTAAAAAATGGATTTATGGCCTTACTAAAAGGCGTGTCAGAGTCAGCCGCGTACGCAGAAAATTATTCCGGGAGGTGTTTTAAACACCACAAAAAATTACACCGAGACTAGTTTATCGTGTTTCTTTGTGACTCCTGGCTTTTCTAAGGGGGTTCGAACGGCAAAAACTACACTCCTCCGTCCCCCCCAGGGTATGTCCCTGGTCGGCGTAGTTAACGTGGCTCTTGACCAATCTTCCAATTCATTTCAATTGCGAGCGCATTAGACTCGGTGCAAAGAATGTATGTATGAACTTTATAGCGAGGAAGTAATTTATGACTGCGTAGATTCTCGTCAAACACATCAAGGGGCCATGTTAATTCGTTGGTTATTTTTTTTTTTTTTTGACAATAATCCGATCCGATTACAGTCAATTTGTTGGGTTATTTGCTACAAGTTCGATTGATTTCCCCTTCCGTCCGCAAATCCTCAGCGGGTCTCTGTGGGTTGAAATTGTGCTCCAAAAACATTTTCATGTAATTTACTCGTAAACGATGAATTTCAAAGATTAAAATGCGCATAAAATTTATCATCAATAAAATCGCGATGGCAATTGCATCTTAATTGCACTGAGTATCAATATCGGTATCGGTATCTGTAGCTGTGTGTGTGTGTGTGTGTTTGTGTGGATGTGTGTCAGTATGTCTATCTGGATATGTATCTGCGAAATTCGCGCTGACATTTATGTAAATACTCGTACTCCATTCGTATCTGGCTGTTATGAGTCGAGCGGCATGGCACGGCACTGGGCCACGGGCCACGGGCCACAATCGATGGGGAGAGAAGAGAAGAACGTGATGCACTACTTAAAGATGCGCGGCGCGGGATGTCATCGTTTTTTCCAACTTTTTTACTGTTATTAAATCGATTATTTTTGAAATATCTAAACTGAGCGCTCACCAAGGCTGTTGCTATTATTAAGAATTACGATTTTTTCTACTTTTTTCTATTTTTTATATTTTTATATCTTTTTTTCTGCTATTTCGTTTTGCTTTAAATACAATGTGTGTACTTTGAGTCATTTGGTGATTGTACTGCAGTTTAAAGGCATTCCAGTCATGTCAAGCTACCGATGTTAAGTATGATCATTTATAGAAGTTCGAAGATGCATCTCTAAAACATGAAGCAACATGTGCATTCAATTTTAAAAAAAATCTATTTTTGTATTTATTTATGTTTATTTTTATTTATTTTTTTTTTTAAGTTTAATGTGATCTGTAGCATGTGAGCAATTTTATGTTACTGACAACTTGAAATAGAAATAATTGATACCAAATTTGTGTTGAAACAAGGCATTTTTCGATGACTATCAATTTTTGACCTTACAGAATTTTTTGTTTCGGTGTATTTGAGTTTAAAAGTTTTTCGAACCTTAAATGCCGCGGCGACGTTAACACATACCCAGTCGAAAATGTCCCGCGGATGTCCTCGTGAAAATGGGAGCCGCACCACCTGCCTTCGTGGAGGATGCGCGCGGTGATATTTCTACACGAATGTCATTACGCTTCACCTCGGACGAGGTCATTCGCATGGCAGCGGGAAAGTCCACAGGACGCGCTGCATGACATGTTCATCGAGACGGAGCCGGTACGATTGATCATTTCGCTCCGTCTCGATGACGCTGTCCTGCTGAGCATTTCACTTGGCTGTCCGCTCTGAAAGGCGCGAGGACTTGTTCCGCGCCGACACAATTTTCTGCTGGGTAGCTTCCTACATGGCCGTGTACGTGTGCAGGATAGTCGCACGCAAATGCTCCTTCATTAAGGGCCAATATAACCACACATATTTAAAGAATTCTTAAGTTATGTAACGAGGTAAAATTTCCAGCCTATAATTTTATCCTCGTACATGGAAAATGTTCGGGAATATATGTCTATAAATAACTTTTCTCTTTTCGTTCAGTAAACATGACACAAACCACAGCAGCCAAAGCACCTTGGATCATAGCTATAAGCAACTTTCTTTTTTTTTATTTTTTTATTATTATTTTCCTCGAAAGGGAAACATTTGTTTATATTTTAGTAACTTAAACAAAACGAAAAAAAAAAACAGAAAAAAAAAAGAACAAGTATAATAAGACATGATAGGTGTAGTTACTAAATAAGTAAAATAAGTTTTCCACAATACAGCCAGGACACATCGCCCTTCAGCCTTGGACACAAACCTAGCGATTAAAGCGCTGCGGCCAACGGAGATCAGTAGGGCAAGCTTATCGCAAACGACACCAACGCTTTGAGCCATCGTTGCACACGGCACCAATACATAACGAGCCAAGTTAAGATGCGTACTTTTGTTTTTACATTTCTCATTGTCTTCATCTCGCTGGTCACCCAGCAAACATCAAAACGTACTTTTTTCGATTATCGCAAATAACGAGTCACTTTTATTCGTTAACGAAGTCTAGGTCCGGTTCTTCTTCGATAATGCAAGAGTTTTTTCCAAAATTTCGACAGTTTTTCGACTGTGCGAGAAAAACGTATAATTATTTTCGATTCTTTTTCGACAATTACTTCGAAAAATAGAAAACGATTATGACTGCAACTATTACTAACGATTGAAAAACTATCGCTTACGATTATCGTTAAAAATTCGTTAACGGTCGAAATATGCCAGTTTACGATTGATAGTTAACGATTAAACTTTAGGAACGAAAACGGACTCGTTGTGGTCTTTCAAGCGATTGTCATTAACAATACTTTTATCAGTCTTTCTCGAAGAATCGATATCGTTAACGAAATCAAAAAGGAGCTTTTTGTTTGCTGGGCATATATAACCTGACAAATATTTCACAAGAGGGTATCAGTTCCCGACTTGGGGGTATCAAATAGATACCCACTGGAACAATTCTTTTGGACTCGAGCATTTCCGTGGAAATCCGCCGACGACCAAGGAACACCAAGTAAGTCAAAGACAACTATTTTTGAACCCAGCCTAGCCTATCGTGTTCGCCGACTGAGCTGAATCGATTTCACGATTCGACCTTAATCGAGATTAACCTAACCAGCCATCTGCCCTGTTTTACCTCGAACGACTTGTACAGACAGCCTACGATTCACCCGACCTGAATCGAGATTAACCTCTCGCCTAGCCTTAGCGGTTCGCGTACTGGATTTAGCGATTTCGACCTAAAACCGAGACTGCCTCTGAATCCGATTTCAGCGATTCCGACCTGAAGTCGAGATTAACCCTCCGCTAGCCTATCGTTCGCGCTGGTTTTAGCGATTTCGACTAAAACCGAGACAAATCCGATTTCAGATTCCGACCTGAAGTCGAGATTGCTAATTCGAAGTGCTTGCCGATCCTTCATGTCGTACCATTAGCTATTTTACCTGAAACGACTGTAACCTTAAGACCGCCCCGTACTGCACGACGAGCCCGTACGAAACAAACACCACGAGTTACTATTTCTCTCTGCACCTGGCTCCAGGAACGCGTATCTACTTGGAATTTAGCACCGATCATCGGAAGCTGAATGCAACGGACACCTACAGTAGTAGAATCACGCCTGCGACCACCTGGATGCGCACGTTAATATCACTCTTAGAACAGCTGTAAGCGAACTAGTGCTAACTAAAAAAAAAATACGTTAATAAAATATAAGTTGAAATTTACTGAATTCGAAGTCTGGAATTTCTTTTGCGTGGAACTAATTAGCTATTTTCTGGTCTTGTACCGGACCCTGGACCGACTGAGAAATACCCCGGCAAAAAAACCGTTACAGTTAAAATGAATTTTTTGTTTTAATTTCCAGCGAAATCAACATAATCTCTTTTGTGTGGAAGCAAAACAAATTCATTTTTGATATTAAATTTATAAAACATACCATGTTATTTCGTATGGCTCTTACGAAGGTTTTTGAATTGGCTACTTTATTTATTTTTTTTTTTTTTTGCATACAAACTCATTGTTGGCAAACTCATTGCAAACATTTTGTCAACTATAAAAACCATTTTCGAGAAATTGGCGCTTACGTGGTAATTGAAGAGTTGAGACGATATTCCCCTTCTGGCCTTCAAAATATTAAAAAAAAAAAAAAAACTAACTTGGAAAATTTAAAAAAGTATTTTTGTGTAAGGGCCTATCTCTAGTTCTGTCAGAAAAAAAAAAAACAAAAATATTTCGATGAATCGTTTGGAGATTTAAGCGTCTTTTTCTTAAAAGGTCGTCACAAAGAAGTGCTGCGCATGCTTCAGGCAATATTTTAAGATTGCCTAGTTACTTGGGGGAGGTCAAAGCCGGAAGGATTTATCTGCTCCATTTTTCAGGCAGACAAAACGATAAGACGACTTTAAAAGCAGAAGCAAATTTTATCAGAAAGAGAAAAATAAGAAATATTCTCAATAAAGGCATGGTCGCTGATGAAGTGAGGCCCTTGAGGAAATCCTGATCTGGATTGAATGACACTCTTTCCTTTAGAGAGAGAAAAAATCTTCCCATCATATACAAATGCTGGCTTTACACTACTTTCCGATCGAGATTTTGACGGATCAATTCAGTTCCTAATACGAACGACGACTTACGAATAAGGTAAGGTCACCTTAAGTGGACTGTCACTTAAAATGGACCACTTGAATGATTACTATCTTGTGACAGCGAAAATGTAAAGGTAAAAACACTCACGCACGGCGCTGCAGTGCCATCTGTCACATAGAAATCAAAATGTATGAAAATGTATGAAAGCAGACACTGAAAAAATTAGCATGGCATAGCGTTCTATAGATTTCAGATTTCTATGCTACTTTGACAGCTGAAGTGTTGCCATTGTTTGGAGACTTGCACTTATTTTTGGCAGAGCTGCCCTTTCTAGTTCATTTCCATATTATTTTTTCAATTATAAGAAGCCCACATTAGAAGATAAGAAAATATGGAAAATTACGTGGTGGATGATGAAAAACGAATTAATTTAGTGGAACAAACTCGTTGTTTGTACGACAAAAACGCATCAGAATATAAACTGCAAGCTTACAAACAATCTGCTTGGAAACATATTGCAAAGCAACTAGCAATCACTGGTAAGAAGAATTTTACATTTTTTTTTTATATTGAAACTAATTTTTATAATTTTTGTGTTATCTCTACAGAAATGGTAGCAAGCAAGCGCTGGAAAAGTTTACGGGAGCGCTATAGCAGAGAGAAGAAAAAGCTTGCCCAACCATCTGGCAGTGGATTGGGGTGCCATGAATCCTGGCCACTGTATGCTGCCATGTCGTTTTCGGAAAAGCATGTCCTGACGGTAAGACCGAATAAAGATATTCCCTTTGACATAATTTGACGATTGAATGTAGTTTTATTTCGAAGTATATTGCACGAAGTAGAACTCGGAACTTGTTGCGTGTCGAGTTTTAACGAACGTCATTGATTACAGCGAGTACAAATGATTCCTGACATATCTTTTCTATGCTCGATAATCGATGACGACCAGTTACTAAGCGAAAATGCTTCTGCCATGACGTTTTTTTTTAATGGGAAACTATCGAAAACGAAAAAGCAAATAGGCACAGAAAATGCACGATTTGCAGAAGACCATTCTGCAGACTTATCAATAGAATGTTCCATAGAGTTGGTAAGGAAACGACTGAAACGCGAAGTTCTTAGGCTAAGGACCTGAAGATAATAAAAATAATATATAATAATTTCATAAAAATCGAATTAATAGATTTTTAATAATAATAATAATATAATAATAATGGAGCGTGAATCTGCAAAGGCTCAGCACTGCGGCCAAGTTAAGGAGTTAAAAGAGAGGTTATCTAACCATAAAAATGTGTTATCAGGATTTCAAAGACTGTTTGATGATAGCTTGTCTAACACAGATTTGGAGAAAACTGTAAAATTTTACGAGGAATTTTTTCCTTGCTCATCATCAGCTGTAATGGCGGAAGTTATGATTTGGAGGCAATATCTAAGTCGTAAACAAATCTCGCCGAAAAATGCTATTGATGCTATAGATGTTTGTCCAAAAGAAACCTTTCCAGCCACTTTTCTTCTGCTTAAAATTATAGCAACGCTGACAGTATCAACCAGTACAGCCGAAAGGACATTTTCATGCTTAAAGCGCATTAAAACTTATTTAAGGAACTCAATTGGACAGGTATATTATAACTTTTTCTCTAGGTTTTTTGTTTAAATCAGCCATTTCAATTAATTTCAGAATCGGCTCAATGGCCTGGCAGCTTTGGCCTTACACAAAAATGTACCTATATGTGCAGATGAAGTTCTTGATGAACTTTCAAAAAAACCAAGGCGGCTTAATTTCATTATTTGATTTAAAATGTGGTTCAACCGGCATGAAATGCCAACATAATTGTGTGATACAATGAAATTTGAAATAATATATCTTGTATTAGTTTGAGTTTTTATTGAGTTTTTCAAAACTTATTACTATTTTTAATTCCCCCCTTTTCAAAATCCTACCTACGCCACTGGCATGTCCTACCTAGACCGTAAGAATTCTTGAATTTTACGTTTGGTATTTTACTGAAGATATTTAATGTAGAACTCGTGGAACTGTTGCGGTCGAGAACGACGTCGATGATTACAGCGAGACAAATGATTCCGACGTATCTTTTCCAGCCGTGAAAGCCACCAAGGTACAAGAAAATGCTTCTCCGACGCCAGGGCCATCGAAAAGAAAAAGCAAAGGCACAGAAGAATTGCACGATTTGCAGAAGACCTTTGCAGAGTCCAATAGAATAAGGTAAGGTCACCTTAAGTGGACTGTCACTTAAAATGGACCACTTGAATGATTACTATCTTGTGACAGCGAAAATGTAAAGGTAAAAACACTCACGCACGGCGCTGCAGTGCCATCTGTCACATAGAAATCAAAATGTATGAAAATGTATGAAAGCAGACACTGAAAAAATTAGCATGGCATAGCGTTCTATAGATTTCAGATTTCTATGCTACTTTGACAGCTGAAGTGTTGCCATTGTTTGGAGACTTGCACTTATTTTTGGCAGAGCTGCCCTTTCTAGTTCATTTCCATATTATTTTTTCAATATATAAGAAGCCCACATTAGAAGATAAGAAAATATGGAAAATTACGTGGTGGATGATGAAAAACGAATTAATTTAGTGGAACAAATCGTTGTTTGTACGACAAAAACGCATCAGAATATTAACACTGCAAGCTTATCCAACAATTCTTGACTTGGAAACATATTGCAAAGCAACTAGCAATCACTGGTAACGAAGAATTTTACATTTTTTTTTTATATGTGAAACTAATTTTTATAAGTTTTTGTGTTATCTCTACAGAAATGGTAGCAAGCAAGCGCTGGAAAAGTTTATCGGGAGCGCTATAGCAGATGTAGAAGGTAAAAAGCTTGCTCAACCATCTGGCAGTGGATTGGGGTGCCATGAATCCTGGCCACTGTATGCTGCCATGTCGTTCGAAAAGCATGTCCATGAGTAGGAAGATGAAAAAGCGACATCCTTGACATAAAATTGAAGCATGAATAGGTTTATAATTTCAGTTATCTATGCTACTTGACAGCTAAAACGATTGTTGCATGTGAGTTTTGTAGAATCATATTTTTTGCAGATCCCTTCTATGTGCACCATATGTATCTTGCAATTATAGATGCCCATTTAGATTATGCATATGCGAATAATCGGGATGACGAAAAACGAATTACATTTAAGCGAACAAGCGTGCCATGTTTGTTTGTTCTACAATGACGCATAAATATGAAAACGAAAAAGCTAAATAGCCAAACAATTGTTGAAACATATGAAAAATACAACTCACTGTATCAAATAATTTTACATTTATTTTTTTAAATCATAAAAAGTTTTTCACTAATTCCTTATAATAATTAATCTTACTAATAATGGTAAGTAAGCAAGCCTGGAATAAGTATATACGGACGCTATAAAGAAAGAAAAAATGGACGTGATGCCCAAAGGCTAGCATCTGGCCAAGTTAAGGAGTTAAAAGAGAGGTCCATGAATCCATGGCAATGTTATCAGGATTTCAAAGACTGTTTGGATGATAGCTATGTCTACACAGACGTAGGAGAAATCTGTGAAATTTTACGAGGTATTTTTCCTTGCAATATCTAGCTGTAAATGGCGGAAGTTTGATTGGAGGCAGATATCTAAGTCGTAAAAAATCTCGCCGAAAAATGCTATTGATGCTATACGATGTTTGTCCAAGAAACCTTTACAGCCACTTTTCTTGCTTACAATATACAACGTGACAGTATCACCAGTACAGCCGAAAGGCATTTCATGTTAAAGCATAAAAGCATAAGGACTCAATTGAAGGTATATTAACTTTTTCTAGGTTTTTTGTTTAAACCATTTGCAGATTCAATTCAGAATGGTCAATGCCTGCAGTTTGGCTTACAGGAAAGACTGAACCAAGAAGGCAAGGATGAAGTTCGATGAATTAAAAACCAATGCAGCTATAATTTGCCTTATGTCTGATTTAAAATGGATTACAACGGCATGATGAAATATTTGTGATACAATAAATATAAATAATAATGTAAGTTCTATAAGTCACATATCGGAGGTTGAGTTCAAGAACTTTGAGCGATTTTTATTCTCACAATTCAGAAAATCTAACTATCATTGCATGTCCTACCTAGACCGTAAGAATTCTTGAATTTTACGTTTGGTATTTTACTGAAGATTTTAATGTAGAACTCGATGGAACTGTTGCGGTCGAGAACGACTGTCGATGATTACAGCGAGACAAATGATTCCGACGTATCTTTTCCAGCCGTGAAATGCCACCAAGGTACAAGAAAATGCTCTCGACGCCAGGGCATACGAAAAGAAAAAGCTAATAGGCACAGAAGAATTGCACGATTTGCAGAAGACTTTGCAGAGTCCAATAGAATGTTTCCAAGAGTGGTAAGGAAACGACTGAAACGCGAAGAAGGCATAGGATGAAGATGAATGAAAAAGCTTCATGCAGTATTAGCATTTGCCATCTTTGAAAATATCCGGAATTACAAGGCATTTTCTAAAATGAAAAAAGTATAAAAAAATGTAAGTTCTATAAGCTCCAACATCGGCAGGTGAGTGAGTTGCAAGGCTTTGAAGCGATATTTATCTCAAAACGAGAAAATTTACAATATTCAGTTATTCGTTATTCGTCCAAATCATATCGTTTGACAAAAATCTATTCCCTACAAAGAAACGCTTTTCGTTCAGTACAATCAAGATTTTCCAAAGGTTTTCGTGAAATTTTACTTAACATAAGCCAATAGGGAAAATAGGGATTTTCTAAGGACTACAAAGGGGAAATTGTCCAAAACTACTGGCAGCACTGCACATATGTGTGAAACATTCATCAATCAGCTGATTGCTGTGCGTCACTGTTTACTACAAATTTTTTCTATGCCATGCCATGCCACGCAGTGCGCCGCAGTGTTATAAAGTTAAGTTAAGTTAAGTTATAAAGCTTCCAGCTGAGCACACGTATTTTTCTTAAAAAGCGAACAAAAGCGAACTTTTTGAAAAAAAGTGAAAATAATTAGCGTTTTTAAAACATTGTGCAATCTGTGTGACTGCTACGAATAGTGCCAAAAACGACTTGTTCAACTAAAGAAGTACATATATTTCTTGTTAGTTTTGGTGGCTCAATTGAAATTGCAGGATTCACCTTGAGTGGACCATTGCTTGCAGCCTTGAGAAGATCGTCAACATTTTTCATTCTTAATATAAATTTAGCTCATATAATGACACTGAATCCGATGCTTAATTCAAAACCTTTTCTAGTTATGTGGTTTTTTTTTAACTTTCGACCGTTTTTTTTTTTTTTTTTTTGTTGAATTTTTCGTCGGATGGTCCACTCGAGGTTGCAAGTTTACCAGCAACCAGCTAGGGATTTTTTCGATTTTACCTTTAACCAAAAATCACTTCAAATATTTACAAGGGATTTTTACTGATCACTTTCATAAAAAAAAAACGGAAATACAGGGAAAAGAGTCACCAAAATATTGCCTAGCATCAGTGCTGGTTACAAAGTGCGGAGAATTGAGTAAGAAATATTTTAAAATTTGGCTTCTTGTATATAACCTCGTGATATTAAATGAGGGATACTTATGCACAGTATTTTATTAAATTATTTGTAGATGACCACCAGTAATTTTTAAAATTTAAAACTTTCAAATGGTTGATATTTAAATGTTAAACAATAGGTCTGTTCGCGTACTGCACGGAACTGCCCAAAATAGAACAATTTTGTCCAATTTTCATACAGTTTTCAAAAAAGTGGGTAGTTTCGTGCAGACGCGGACAGACCTAATATATCTTCCGATAGTACTATCGATACTTCAGACTATCGAGACTATCGATAGTTTTCCAGCTCTAGTTGTTCTGGTTAATGGACGATAATTTAACATGACAACCATATCGCACTAAAGGTCTAACTCTTATTCTTCCTAATCCATGTAATATGTTAGAGCTACGCTGCTTCAACATTGGCACATAGCATGAGGAGAAGAGAAGCATGCTATGACAGCGAAATATTTAGCTCTGCTCTGGTGAAATGCATTGACACTTTTATTTTTTATTTTGGGAGATATTCTAGAACACCATATATAAAATATCTACCAAACTAATAAAATACTATGAAGAACATAAAAATAATCTAATAAACTCAATTAAAAGGAGTAATAGAAGTTGTTTTCTTAGTCCTACACTGTCCATATAACTTTTATATCACTCTACTTTAGTAACAATACTACATTCTAAACAAAATCAAATTCGTAGCCTTAGTTAAAAATGAATTACAATTTATTATTAAATGAAAACATTCGTACAAAAAAAAAACCGAGCCGACGCCGGGTTTCTTTGATAGTTTTCTTGCAAGTGGCATCATTCTGTCTCTTCTTATATGGAAATTCGCATGAGGCTATTGAGAATTGTAGAGGAAATGAAATATTCTATAAGAAAATTGGTAAGCACTTTTGCTTTGTACTTTTTTGGACTTTTATTTATATGTTTCATTGCACAATTTTTTGAGAATTTCTATCATGTTGGCAACGCAGCAAATCGTCCCAAAGAACCAAATCAGCGTCAAACAAACCAAGTTTGTCCTAATTGAAATCAACTGTGAACAAATTGATCCCTTTTCCCGAAATTATCGTATGTTACAAAAGCTACATTTTACAGTCGATAGTTTTGTTCTGATATTCTTTGGACATGTGACTTTGTATGTAACAAACGATAATTTCGAGAAGAGGGGTCGAACTGAGGCCCAACTGCGGAGTAGGTTGGCGACAACGAGAGAAGAAAAAAAAAAGCTTGAAATTGAAACATTTTCTTATATTTGAGAAAAAACGGTAAAAATGTATTTTAAAAAATTCATTGCGCTGGTTTTTGATGTGGTTGTGTGTGTGTGTGTGTGTGCGGTATTTTGGTGTGTGAAAAAGAGATTGAGTTCAAAATTTCGTTGAAATTATTCGATACGAGTTAGCATTTAGCAAAACATTTAGTCTCCGGTCATCAGTTCCATGAATTCTGTAAACAAGAAAAGTAAAAGAAAACATTCAAATTACTTTATTGCCTTGCAAGGAAACTGTAAAGAAGCTATAAATATTCGTAATATGACATAAACGAATGAATAAGTGTGGGAGAGAAATACCTACAAAAGAAATTGAAGAATTGTCGAATTTACTTTAGACTGGTCTATGAGTCTTTAGCAAACAAAGAAGTATTTACGATTTATTTTAAAATGAAATACTATAAAAAAAAAAAACCATTCAAAATATCATGACTGCTGCGAAGAAGCGAGAAAATATAAATTTATTGCGCTTTTAGATATATACTGTATGTATGTATACACATATGTGTAGAAACAAATAAATGCATGTTCGCGGCTATGAGAAAAGTATTGAGTTTATAGCTGCTTCTAAAAAAAACATATTTTTTATATTCAACACACTCTGTGTCGAGGCTATAGTGCGTTTGTGCGTTTGTGTGTAACACCCAAAGCCAGTCGAGATAGACCATACAAAATAGGTTTATCCATGTCCTTTTGTCTGACTGTCTGTCTGTCTGTCCGTCTGTCTGTCTGTCTGTCTGTCTGTCTGTCTGTCTTTGTCTGTCTGTCTGTCTGTCTGTCTGTCTGTCTGTCTGTCTGTCTGTCTGTCTGTCTGTCTGTCTGCCTGTCTGTCTGTATACAGTTTTCTAATCGAAGGAGCTGATCTATCTTGAAGAAATTTGATATGCGTGCTCACGGAGACATGGGTAAGAACAAGTTCGATAATGGACCAGATCGGTTCATTATTGTGGGTATTTCCAGTACTAGGGTCCTTCAAAAAATCCCAAAAACTGCCCAAAATCAGAATTTTTCCAGATATTCAATGCAATTTGGAATTTAAGCTAATATTTAAGCCTCCGATTAATATTTCTTTTTATTGGAAAAATAGGCATGGGCGGTTTTGATAAAGAAATTTATCAGAAATCGCAATAAAAATATGGGGCCCTAAATGGCCTTAAAAATCTCCAGAATACCTTGTCCAAATGGTAGTGGTCTTGATGCCTCCCTGCAGGAAATGTCAATAGTAAATCTATATTCTTTCTCTACTGACTGCGTCAACAGTACTACTGACCAGTTAAAACCGTCGCAATGCTTTGCGTTATTGACATTTAATATTGAGATGTCATTGAATGTCAACAGTAGACCGAAAAACTATTGACGAACTATTGACGTCGGTACTATTATGTACACTGAGCGAACGTAACCATGATTTTTTTTTAATGCGCATTGTTATTCACAGTCCTTTTGATTTTCGAGCAGAACAAAAATTTCAAAAGAAGAATGGTTGAGTCAACAACATTTTTGGTTGATTTAAAAGTAAATATGTTTAATTACATTTCTTTTCGTTCGTTATAATTGTCATTTGTTTTATAAAATAGGACATATAAGACATTTTTTCATGTTAGAACTTTTAAAGCATTGCGAAAGCAGTCACGACAACGGAGTGATGAAATCGGATGAAGTCCATCCGACGGCTATTTTTGGGGCTATGTTCAGCAGAGCACAGAGCCCTCTGTGGCCATTTGCTTTGAACGTTAAGTAAATTTGTTTTGACATTTCTTCTTTTTTGGGTATTTTAGAAATTTTTTTATTTTAAAAATTATCTTGTCATTTCAATTATGTCCGTGGTTATTTCAACAATTTAAATTTATATCCATTTTTGAAAATTGTCATGTCAATTCAACCTCAAATATGGTTGATTCAAAAGAAAAATCTTTATTTTTTGTCAACAAGAAAAAATTGTTAAAATAAAAATATTCCTTGTTGAAGCCGTTTTATATGTGTTTCCTTTTGATTTAACCAGTTTTCTGGTTGATTTTTTTCTCTGTGTAGACAAAAGTAGTACTCTTTCGCGAGACACGTTGTTGACATGGTCAATAAAGATGAACTACACCTCTTGACAGTACAGTTTCTCTAATGACACCGCCTATTAATACTGTTGACGTTGGAACTAGTTCTCTTGTCTGTATTGACGTCAATATAGACATGGGGCCATATGACGACAGGCTTCCTGCAGGGCTGTTTTAACAAATTTTAAAACATACAAGTGTGTGTCGGGTATTGTATGGTCAGGCTCGTCTGACTGTAACACCCTCAATTGTTTTAATTAAATTTTATTTTGTTTTTTTTTTTTTATAAATTTTTAATTTTTTTAGACTTTGTTTTGAAAAAAGAGAAAGAAAAAACCGAAATTTTTATTTGTTTTTAGAAATGCTTGAAGGTAGTAAAAAGAACACATTTTTGTCCAAATGACAACGTTTTTTCGCCACTATATTAAATTTTGTCTATTAAAAATATTAATTTTTTTTTCATATTCATTTTGCTTATATATTTCTCTTAATTTGATATGGCGTTTGCTTTCAAACGTCAAAAAAGGTGAATGAGAAGATTCGTATTTATTTGGTCAATGTCCCATTGTCACAATGTTGGCAATGAACAATGAACCGTCAAAAATAAATATCGAATACAAATTAAAAAAATAAAAGTAAAAAAAAGAAAACTAGAAGAAAAAATAAATAAATAAATACTCACCATCGAAATCAACGGTGCCTGAGCCATCCGAATCGATTTCCTCAATCATAATGTCCAATTGTTCATTTGTCAATTGATCGTCCAGTTCGCGCAGTATCTCCCGCAGACATGTTGTTGGAATGTAGCCATTACCTTGTTTATCGTATAAACGGAAGGCTTCACGCAATTCCTTTTGCATGGCTTCATCATCCTCTTCAACAATAAATTTCGCTGCCAATTGAACGAATTCACCGAATTCCAAGCGGCCAGATTCTAGAATCGTAATTGAGAGAGAAAAAAGTGTTTGTGTACGTGTGTGTGTGTGTGTGTGTGTGTGTGATCATATTAATTCTTTTTCTATTTGGCCCCTCTACTTACTGTCTTCATCGACTTCTTCGATAAGTTCATCCAAGATTTTCTTATCGAAGGGTTGACCCATCAAACGTAAAATATCAGCGACGGTTTCAGTTGAGATACTGCCGCATTTTTGGTGATCGAAACTGTTGAAGGCCTTTTGAAGGACAGCAATTTGGTCGGGAGTAAGTTCTTCATCCTGAAAGGTATTTACATTCTTTGCAATTAGCTTGGAGGCCAAAACTATCTCGAGGGAATTTTATTTTGAATGAATGGATCTGTTCAATTCTTCCCGATCATCGTATTCTATCAAATGAAAAACTTCACTGAACCATTTTCGTGTTTCATCTTGATGGTCATTATCGGCAGCATAACCACATAAAGTAATGCCGCTCATACATTATGTGTTAAATTTGAACAAATGCTTTCAAATTGAACTCAACGATTGATCGTTAAGTTTGAACTCACAAAAAAAGGGAACAGACTGTGAAGTAACTTTATTTGGTTATTTTTTTTCATTTGAAATTATTATTATTTTTTTTTTTTTGAATTTCGCGAATGCTGATATGAGCTTTTAATTGCAGACCATTAAGCAATCCTTGCATTCGTTGAGCAATTCCAAATTTAAATTCTTATCGTTTGTTGATCTGTTAACCAATTGTTTTAAAATCCTTTGTTACCGTAGTCCTTATGATATTGTTTATACATGACGGCAATAAGAACTGGCGTTAAGAGTAAGGACACCAGTTTTTGTTTGAGTGGAAAAAAAAAACCCAGCGTTTGAGCTTTTAGTGAACTAGAAAGTGTTAGGATCAATTTTAAATTTCAAACTTTACGAATCATTCACTTCGTTGTTTTTTGCTTTGGCTTCGTATACCGACTTCGATTAAAAAAAAATTTTTTTTTTTTGAGTTCCCGTCAATTCAACTTACAATTGAAGGATCCATTTTAGATTATTTCGTTTGTATGGTTCACAAGAAATTGATCACCAGTTGCTTGTTCAACGTGTGCACCTCAACTGATTTTCCACGGAAAGCATTTTCCTCTGATAACAGAAATTTCCCTCAAAAACTGAAACTGAACAATCTGCTCCAAAGAAAATCTACAAAAACAAATGCACAGCGTTTTCATCCCACGAATGCTGAAGCATTTTTTTTTTTAAATATTTATTTTCCCCCAATTTTATTATTTTTTTTTTTTTCGAAATGTCCCTCAACAAAACACGAACGAACGAAATGTTCCAAAAGTAACAATTTAAATGTTTTTCATTTGGAATTTTCGGAAATAAAAAGATCCATGGATATTTATAGCAGACTGAGATTTTAATTTTTTCCGACACAATTTTGTAGTGGTTTGCTAAGCTCAGCATATGAGAAAGATCTTAAATGGAGTACACTGAACGAAAATTACAGCGTGAATATATTATTCAGAATATATATATTTATTATGGAGATACACAATTATTCGATCTATATAATGAGGTAGGTATTTCAGAAGATCTTCAAAAATCCCTTTTAACTTTATCCCCTGCCAAAATGAGTATTTTTTAAGCTAAAAATTCTCATTTTATCTGGTGATAAATTCTTGTGAATAGCCTAAATGCATATTCGCCAAAAATTTGGACCAATTGGGGACGCTTTTTGGGCGACCAGGACCTGTAAGTAGAAAGCTGCAGATTTTTATATAAAAAGGAAATTGCTGACGATTAGCACAAGATTTATAATATTGTAGGTTTTTATTGTTTGTTGAAAGAATACTTCTCTGATAATAAGGATTTACGAAACAAAAGCGCAGGTTTAATGGAATTATTATTATTATTATTATTATTTGTGTATTGCGCCTTAATAAATTAAGACGCAATCTTTAAAAAAATAGGAGGCGCTAGCTTCCGAGGCTATCGGCCTGTTAATGGAATTATATTTCAGCTAGATTGAAACAATTTAACTCTCTTTTTTATGGAAGTCGAAAGCTTAGAATCTCTCATCAATCTAAAAAAAAAAAAAATGTTATCAAGAAAAAATTTAACTCTTTCTTTTTAAGCTACCTGTAAGTAGTTCGATTACTGAATAGTTGTAAGGTTGTAACATAAGTAATGAAATTAAACATGTCTTAACTTTTTTCTATTTATCGATGTAGGTACAATTCCTTCTTCTTATGTACAGTGAAGTCCAACAGAACTTTTTGAATTTTCCAAACAAAAATTATCGGATTTTATTTCTCTTGATCCGGGATATGGATTGGAACGATAGTCTAAGACAGTGAATTTTTATTGATCATTCTAAAATGAAATTTTTCTCCGTGTATTTAATGAATCAAATTAATGTAAACAACAATTGGTGTTCACCGTGCTACCTTTGGGGTTGGAAATTACTGAAAATAGGTTTTTGGAAGGCCTAAAAAAGCGTGCAATGCTCGAAAAATGTATGTCAAAGTAAATTGCTCTCATTTGCGCTGAAGAAAATCAACCGCTCGCGGAGAAATTCCTCTAAAAAAAACCCAAATCAAAAATGAAAGGGGAAACGTATTCATACACAATGCTATACATACATATACATATGTAAATACATATATTTTTATTGATATGTATGCACGTTTTTATATCGCCGCAAAGTTTATAAACCATTCGAATTTTATTGTCTTTTTCAATGAATAAAAAATTCTCTTCTTTTCAATTTAATTTTACATTTTTTTCCTATTTAATTTTCTTGCGTCACTTTTAGACAGCTAGAATTATAGTGCGAATAAATTTTTCCATACTTTCGAGAAGAGAATTCTAATTAAGATTAAGATCAATACATAAAAATAAAAACGAGTGTGTATATCTAATTTTAAACTTTTTGTTGTTTGAACAGCTAGACTTGTTAATTGATTAATAGAATTAAAAAAAAAAAATATATATATATATATAAATATATAGACTATAAGACTTTGATTTTATTTTTTCAATGTTCAATATTTGGGAAGAAAAACTATTGTGCGATCAAGCTTTTCAATTGGCCTCCATAAATTGAGGATCACCAACTGATAACTCGTCTGCCCTAATGTGTGTGAATAGATCGGAATAATATGAGAAATTCTTTTGCCTGATAATTAGGTCTTTACAGAGGGGGGAAGTGGAGGGGGATGATGATGGAGATGAGGGAGAGTATCAGAAGCTTTTGCCGTGTTAAATATTTTAGAGGGCATTTGTCCTTCATAATCATCGTCGTCAACATTGTCATCATATTTATTATGGTCATCATGATCCTCCTAATAATCATGGCCTTCATAATCATCATTATCATCATAGTTATCATGATAATCATAGTTAGCATGATCATCATAGTTATCAGGATCATCTGATCTTCATAATCATTATGAGGATAGTGATCATCATGTCTTCCATGAACATAATGATCATCATGATTATCATGATCATAATGAACATCATGATTTCCATGATTTTAATGATCTTCATGATTATCATGATCATAATGCTCATCATGATTTTCATAATCATAATGATCATAATGGCCATCATCATGATCATAAGCATGATGAGAACCATAATTTTAATCATCACCATCATCATTGGCATCATAATAACCGACTGATGAACATGAGCACGAGCATGATGCCTGTACTCCTTTCCATTGTATACGATCAGTGGAAACTACCGTTTGACGGCAAAAATTCAATGCAAATTTTTGTTTTGAATTTCTAAAAATTTGCAGCTAAAATGGAAATATGTACTTTTTTCTCCATTTCAAGCGCAATCAAAGCAAATATGTAGGAAGATTTACGTTATCATATATCTTATACAGTGTACTCTCTCCTTGCGGACACCCCTCTTAAGCGGTCACCCCTATTAAACGGACTTTTTTAAGGAATTCTGTAGTATTCTTTATTCTCAAATAGTTTCCTCTTGAGCGGACACCTCCGTTAAGCGGACATCTCTGTTAAGCGGACATATTTTTCGGTCCCGTAGGTGTCCGCTCAAGAGAGAGTACACTGTATATTAATGAAATTCTTGTGCCGTGGTGTTTGTTACCCAACTTTTCCAAAAACGGCTGGACCGATTTAAACGAAGTTTTGTGTGCATATCGGCCAACATATATTTTTCATACTCCTATACCTCAATATTTGTCCCGTCGAGAAATTTTTAGATTTTAGACCCCCACGTATGAGCAAATAGCCACGACTTGGCACTTCATGATATATATATGTACATAAGTAAAAAACCAAAACTGCGTCTTTACCAAGTGTAATAACGACATGAAGCGCACAGTGCTGCTCCATCTTGTCCACCTTGGGAGACTCTCCCCTATATATTTGTATTAAATAATAAAGAAAAAGTTCCTTCAGCATTCGATTAAATTAAATTTAACGAACTCTTCAAATAAAGCATGTCATTATTTACTATGTTTGAGAATAACTCTTTACATCGGTTCCGGTTCAATGCAAATATCATCATTAAGAATGCGTTTTTTTTTGTTTTTTTTGTTTTGTTTTGTTTTTTCTTTCTTCAACAACAATTCACATCATTAAATGCTTTGAAGGAAATCCCGAAATATTTGAATTACAGCACGACTAGAAATAATATTTTTAGCTTGCCGCATCTCTTAAGCTTTTTATTGCTTTGCTTAGGAAAAGTAAAAAAAAAAAACTATCCGATGAGTCAAGTGAGGGTTAAATGCTGCACGCCTCAAAGAACGCCTCTATGCAAATAATGATATTAAATTTCATAGCTTCGCTAATTACAGCGGTTTGTGACTAATTAAATCATGTTCGTTAGAGAGAAAAGCAACAAAAAACCAGTGATTCGAGTAAAAGACAATGTAAGCTGTCAGAAAAACAAAAACAAAAACAGAAACACAATCCAAAATACAATAAAACCGAAAAGAAAAGAAAAAGCGGTAGCATCGTTGGCATGGTGCCTATTAGATTGAGATCGTAGATCTCAGATTACTTAGAAGTGCCATAACGTAGAGGGACAATTCAAGAATAGCTGCATGCATTACACACATAATGACATATTATATGCACAACTGTTTATATCTGTATCTTTGAAATGTCACAAACATCTCAGACAATTGCGCTTACACGCCTTGAAAAGTTCCGTTAATTGTAAATACCTTGTTTCGATAATTTATCCCCGTCCGCATTTATAATTCGCCGTCTCGTTGGTCTGCATATCGCCCAGGGTGTCTGTCATTCGTTTTGTTATCATAATTTACGTAAGGTATTTCCCAAAAAGGTCAGAGTTTCCGTGTTTAGATATCGTATAGTTGTTGTCGAGTCGATGAGCAGAAAGAAGTGAGTTTTTTTTTTTTTTTTTGTGCCAAAAGCTAAACATTTTATGGCGTTCTGTTTTATCGACAAACCCTTCCAATTTTCCTTAAATGATATGATGATTTTTTGTGATACCCTGTATGATGTGTTGTACCACTTGTATTCTGTTCTTAATTCGAACGGACTACTGCGTACAGTGTAGTATTAGCTCAAGTCCCTCAATGCAGATAAGACCGCCAGGAGCCAAACCTTGAAAGCCACGGCGTACAGTGGGGAAGCCTCATACATTCCTTGGAAAAAAGTAGAAGGACGAGCAGTCCAATGAAAGTAAAAATTGCCACACTTGGTTTTATGAATGTAACTAAGAAAAAAACAAAAAATTGTCAAAATTGGTCAACCCCTGGGGGTACCTCCCATAGACCCATAGTTATAGCTTGGTATGGTAGCTACCTCTAAAAGTCAACCGATTTTAACAAAACTCAGTCAGAATGTTGGCTATGCAAAAATATGGATGTGTGCCAAAAATTATTCAAATCGGTCAGACCCTAGGGGTAACTCCCGTAGGCTTTTTTTTTTTTGTTAAAATGCGTTGCAATTTGCATGACACCGTTAGCTACACCGAGAAAAAAAAACCGTAAATATAACAGTTTTACAATTTGACGCAAAAGTTTTTGTTTTTAAAATGATCTCAAAAGTAAATAGTGTTTGGCACAAAAGCGTTTCCACTTTTACTTAATTTAAAAATGAACTTTTTGGATAAAAAGTTGGGCGTTCTTAGCTTTATTAAATGTGGGCTTGTTTGATTTAATGTTTAGAGCTTTTAATTTTTTTAAAAGAAAAATTTGTTGAAGTAAAAGATAGGCGTATTTATTTTTTTTTAAAAGAAACTTGTTGGGTTAAGAGTTTAGACCTTTAACTGCTTTTGAGAGGAAATGTATGCCTCCTACTGAAAATGTAGAAAAATAAATAAAAAATGATTTATATTTAAAAAAATTTTTATTTTTAATTTGTACTAACATCGAATGACATTTTGTCCGTCAGTTAAAATATAACTCTTATAAGGATAAGATATCTTATTCATATTTTTTACTATGAAACAATTTCTTAGATCAAGTATTTTGTAAGATTGGATGTAGTTAAGGAACATCATGTTACATTCTTGACATATAACTTTTATGTCTTTTTCTAGTTCAACAATTTTCAGAATTTTCCAAAATAGGTTGGCAAAAATTGTACAAAATCACCTTGGGCGTATTGTATTCCCTCATATTTTACTTTGTCTACTTCTTTTACAATTGTTAATGTTGAACAAAGATTTTCATAAAAGGGCAATTTCCTTAAATCGACTTTCGAAAACTTCCCTATTTCAGTGATACGTTCTTGAAAAAATGTTTTGTTAAAAATATGAGAGGCAAAGAATAGGTCATTTTTAACCGCTAGTGTGTAAGGTATATTTATCCTTGACGTAATTATGTGTGCATATTTTTTGAAGTTCTGATGCTTCCGTTCGTACCTAAAACTCCATAAATTTTTAATTGGACCTAATTTTTTAATAACTTGTACATAGTGAACCATGAAGTGATGCTTCGGCTTGAGAGGTTCATTGAAAAACTCTAAGATGAATTTATTGTGTTCTTTTACGAGATCCTTTAAATTTTCTAAAATACTATCATTGAACGAAGTCAATTCTAGTATGTCGACAATTTTTATATAAATTATTAAGAAATTATACACAGGATCTGCAGAATCTACTAAATCCCAAAGAAGCAAAAGAATAATATTTAAGAACAATTTCATCTCAGCGGCCTGCATTTTGATGCTACAGTTTTTTATGTGTGTTTTTTGTATAGGGTAACTAATATTACCCACATTTCTTCGTCCATAAGCAAACATTTGCTTTCTATAGTTGAATGCCTCTAGCGTGAAAAATTTTCTTTCATAAATAAAACAATTATCTATTTCAGTATATAATTTGAGCAAAGTAGATTCATTAGTTCAGAAAATATCTAGGTTTAAAAGATTTACGTATTTCATAGTCTTGATTCCTAAAACACCAAATGTACGAAAACTTTAATTCCAAAAATAATAATTTTTGTGTTGAAAGCTATCAGTTTTAACAACTTCAAGGGAAGTTAAATTTACCTCGTAGCTTTTGATAAAGAAAAATCAAAAACGAAAGTATTTAAAGCAATATTGTACTTTTGAAGCAAAAAAATTCGCTTTTAGATAAAGGGTAACAGTTTTCCCACTATTGAAGCAATAGTTTTTACAACGTTCATGCAATAGTTTGACTGTTACTTTAAGAACTTAGTTATTATTTCAACAGTGATTTCGCTGAAAGCGGAACATTTTTGGAATTACAGTGTTTTTTTTCTCGGTTTTTCAAAATATTTCTAAAATTTGGGGATTTTTATTGCTAAAACTGAAAGAAGAGACTCTTACCTTTCACTTTTTTGCAGTGAGCCGATGTAGGTAGACGTAGCTACCTTTTTTTTCGCCAACGAAAATTGCAAAAACTTCATTTTTTAGTGCACTTTTGTATCGCTCATATCTATTCAATCACTTACCTCAATCAGTTAGTTTATATTTTAAGTGAAAAATTAAATGCTATATTTATATAATAATATCAATCAAACTGCATAAGAAATTATTTCTTCCATATACACGTTACTAAATTACATACAAATTTTCATTACTTTTTGCCGTACAGTTTTCAGCTGAACTCGTACAACTCTTTCGAGAGCAAAATATAACATTTTAGGGAAGCCAATTGCAGATTTCTCTTAGTCAAACTATCCTCTATCAAACTGCATCATTAGATTTTTGAATAGCATTAGTCGAAAAAGTGACTTTTTCCCGCAAAGTTCCCCACTGTGCGGCGTATCGGCGACATATATATTTATTTTCATGTATTTGATGAGAAAGTCACAGTTGAAATCCGATATATAAAAGCACATTGAACTTAAATGCTCATTGTCCATGGCTTTGAGATGAGGTATGACCGACCATGCACTTCTTGCCAATTGTCAATCAAAGCAATAATTCGATTGAATGGTTCGTAATTTTGTAATTTTGTAATTTTGTTGCTTCTATACTCTTCCATGCCGCATTTGAGAACTTCCAAAAATTAATTTAATTGGTCCAGCCCATGAATTAGAAGCTCGTTAGGATTAATGCCAAGCGATTGTGGTGGCAAAGTCAACATTTTTTATATTCTAACATCCTCTTGAGCTTTAAGGTATGACTTTAAGGTATCTGCTGAAATATGAAGGGATGGTCGATCAAACTTGTACCAGATGGTATCGCATATCGCTGTAAGATCTGGTTGTATTCTTCTCTCACCATCTTCCCCTAGATTTGAACCAATTTATCTACTGAATCAAATGAAAAACAGAAAAACTTCGGAATCCCAGTTCTGATTTTTATACATATGTATAAACATATATACAATGAACATATGTGGTTATAGGCTGGCCATAAAATATTTAACCATTTTTGACCTCTCGCCCACCTAAGCATAGTTAAGCATCAATCAGACCCGAAGCAAGTGAGAGTTATAATAACTTATAACAACCCTAATTATAATATAAGTGTGAAGTCGCCTTATACTATGTTCTCACAATAGGGGTTAAGTTCTTAAACCGATACTTTAACTGCGCCAACTACTCAATTTTCAGTTGGCCATTTTTAAGTTGGGTGTTTGTGGCACACAGAACTATATGAGAGCGCACCGACATTCCATTTTTTAGTTGACCTAAAAAAAAATTTGTGTTTTGCCACAAATTTTAAATTGGCCAAGTGTGTTGTGTTACATACGTTCTTATGGGGCGCCGCACACTACTCAGTTTTAGTTGGTAGTGTTCTATAAACACATGGTACCGAGTAATTAACAAATTATTATGTAGTTAATCAATAATAAATTAATTGAATTGAAAGTTCCCAATTTTAAATTGTATAGTCGGCGCCCAAGAGCACTTTTCCAACTAAAAATTGGCCAACTAAAAATTGAGTAGTCGGCGCCTAGCCTTAAGGTTTACTAACGTCATATGACCCAGCCGGAAAGTTCATTACTTCTGCACTACTTCCGAAGTAGTGAAAATTCATACTGCGGCTACTTGTATTACTAATGAAGTTTGTTGGGAGATGGCCGCTGTTTTCATTACATGCATGCGATAATGTGCGGCTGGGGAGTTTGACAACTAAAAAACGCGCAAGGTGTATCATCTAGAAATTGTAAATAAAAATGGAATTTGCTTTATTAGAAATGTTTAAAGAAGCTGAAAAAGCCAAAGGAATATTGAAAGCAATAATATCAGAAGAGCATTGCAATGTCCGCAGGACCAAAAAACGATTAATGGAGCTAATAGTGAAAGCGGCATCACGAATCGTTCAACGAGCTGTGATCAAAATTTACATATCCAAATACGTGCATCCTTCCCCACTCATTTTCTGCACGTGAAAGCTTCCTGCCAGTGTCGTATTAAATTTTTACCTGGTTTTTGTACTCGGTATTAACAAATGTAACTGAAATTTTCAAATACAACTCTGCGCTAACCTCAGAGTTAAATGTTAACCCAGGGTATATTTTCGGGTTAGATGATTTTTTTTATATGTGTTTTGACATTTGAAACCCTGGGTTTCACCGATAACCCTATCCCGGCATAGTGAGAACATAGCATTAGTATCGATCAAGTAACTATTGTACCTATTCTAGTATCGAACGATAAGAGGAAGTACTTAAAAATTCAGCAACTTTAGCGTCTCCCGCGGTTTTTGGTTGCTTCTTAATTTAGAACTCAAGGAAAAACATCATTTTTTCTTTTGCTTTGAAAAGTTTTTTTTTTTTTAAATTAAAAAGTCTTTAATTTCCCGAATTCAATTGTTTTCCTAAAAGGATATTAAACAACATTTAATAAACTACAAATGGAGCATACGATTTTTCGATCCCCCCATTTTTGTTTTTTGTTATGCTTACATAATTAATGGACAATCCCTTAGGGGACAAATTCCTTTATGCACTAAAGCGTTTAGCAGCGTTATATTGACGTTGGTGTTTTTTTTAATTCAGATTTTCCGAACTATTTTGTTCGGATCTCACTCATGCAGCCAGGGGTTGACCAAACCATCTACTACGGAAAAATATTTTTTTTTCCGCTTATTTAATTTATTATGCACTAAAGGGTTAAGTTAAACTCAAGACCAATAAAGACCTTAATGTGTGCAGCAGTGACTAAAGGAAGCGAAATTGTAGATTGATTCCCCAAAGTAAATTTGAAAGATTAAACATAGTTAAGCTGCGCAAGCATCCTCCACACACAGCGAAAAACACTGTAGTGCCAACAATTTTACATTTTGTCGTAAATATTTTTATGGGTTGAATCGCGCCAACAACTGAACAGATTTGAATCAACAGCACAAAAGTATTTGGATTTTTGTAAATTTTACGTAGTTGGCTTAAAGGTGAGAGCATTTGAATCAAATATATCAGCTTTAATTGAACAACAACTTGCGACTTTGGTTCAAAAGTTATACCTTTTGGAGGAAATGCAAAAATGTTTATTAAAAAACAGTTCATGTGTTTGGTTTGAAAGTTAGAGTACTTGGCTGAAATACTTACACTGTTAAAAAAAGAACAGTTTACGTCTTTGGTTTAAAGGGAAAGTCCTAAGCTGAAATACTAACACTGTTGACAAGCAACAGTTGACACTTTTTTTTCGATTGCCACACCTTTGTCCAAAAAAGGGAAAATCGTCGAAATAAAGAAGTAATTACACAATTTTTAGATATAGTTTAAGTTTTATTAAATCAATTAAGATATATATATATATATTTTGAATTAAATAAAATTATTTAAAAAATTAAAATATTTATTTAAACCTAAGAACGCGATTTCCGTTATTTAACACAGTTACGATGGAGGGAAAGGAATCATTTTCGAAATTTCGAGCTCTACCGGTTTTGTATTTAGTATGCGATATGTTTCTTTCTGCATATGTACCTACAAATCATACTTACTCAATTATCACTTCGCCACTTTTTAAGGTTATGCCTAAATTTTATCTTATCAGCAAGAAGGTGGCGCCTGGTAAAGATCTCGTCGATGTCGCATATTTCCAGCACTCCCAGCAGCTCCAATTTATTTATTCTGCACTCCGCCAATGCCGTAATACTCTCCATGGATAGGCCCCATTCCACATATAAAATGAAAAGCTTATCTTCCACTTCAAATAATTCATTTTCTGATGCAACATCAGTTACTGCTGCCATTCTGCCTCCCGTCGAACTCACAAATGACACGTGCATAAGAAAAATTTCACCAAAATGAGAAAATTGACAGTTGCTCTGTCAACTTAAATACTTTTTTTTTTATTTAACAGTTCGCTCTTTTAGCTCAAACGCTGTAGCTTTTGATTTAACAGTGCGCTGGTTGCTTAAAAAAGGACAAAAGTTTGCTCTCTTGGCTCAAACGCTGTAGCTTTTGACTTAACAGTGCGCTGGTTGCTTAAAAAAAGGACAACAGTTGCTTTTTTAGATCAACTACTATTGCTTTTGTTTTGACAGTTCCAATCTTTCTTGCACAGAAAAATTGAACAGTTTTGCGCTCTCAGCTCAAATATTTTGCTTTTGTTTTAGCAATGTGCCAGTTTTTGACTGCAAAGTTCTTAGCTCAAAAACTTTAAATTTGGCTCAAAAACTTTTTCACTGAACAGTTATTTCCTTGTTGCGTTAAAAGCGGCACAGTTGCTAAATAAGTATGAAAGTATTTGATCTAAATATAAAAATTTTCGATCAAATGTTTTGCATTCGATTCAAATATTTTTATGCTACAGTTTTTCAACTGCGATAACTTCTTGTTACGAAAGTGTTTATTTTTCTGTGTGCACGCATATACCATTCCAATTGATTTTTTTTGTTTGTTTTTTAATTAATTTGAATAAGCCCCAAAAACGTGTTGAAGTCTCTTGAAGTCGATGCGCCGAACACATTCCAAACACGCATTCGATTAAGTCGAAAAAAAACTTTGTCAAATTATAATAATTGTGAAAAACATGAATTACAAATAAGGATTCAATGATAATTTCAACGCTTTGGAAATAAAATTAAAATCGCATAAATTCTTAAACGTTTAAACGCAAAAACAAAAGAAAGACAGCCATTAGCAATGTCCGAACTGTTGAAACTAACTAGCCGAAAATTTATAAACATCCGCCCCCGAAAAAATGCTGTGAAGCTCAATTGGTCATATATCACGGGAGTCGGTTATCAGCTTCATCGAGGCTTCGCAGACGCAGCTTCTCAAGCTAACTCAACGTATGTACATATGTATGCACATATTCAACGATTCAGCAGTATCAACAATTCTCGCGAGAAGACTCAGAAGAAAACATTAAAGTCCCATAACAATTATTTAATTCGACGCTACGGAAAATTCAACCCAACGCTGCGATGCGCCGCTGCGGTGCATACGCTTCGGCGAGCGAACGGAAAAAGCTCCATGCATCCACATCCAGCAATCGAAGCAGAAACAGCAACGAGCCCGAATCGATCGTGGTTCGATTTACGAGCTGCGTTCATTAAATTGCAAAAGCGTCAGATACTCGGCTTTTTGAGAGTATCGCAACGAGGATCGAAGCCGACGAACCGAGAGAGCTTGAGTGGAAGAGCTGGGCCAACCCTTGTTACCTACAATGCAAAAAAACAAGTCATCTTAGAGCAATGATTGCGATGATGATGATGATGATGATGATGATGATGATGAGATTGGTAAAAGGTAAGGTGAACCTAATTTTTTCGGAAAGAGCAAGAAAAGCAAAGTCAACAGCAACCTCAACAGCAACAAATGATGGGACAACAATAACAATTACAAGAAATGCCATAAAATATCAGTTCAATACAATCTCAAACGTTTGAGCAAACTGCATGCATTTAGTCCACAGTCTAGACGACAGCATCATCTCTCAAAGCTCGTTTATTATTTTTTTATTTATTTATTTTTTTTTTTTTTGTTTTGAATTTTATGCTTTTTGTTTTTCTCTCTTTTTGCTGCATGGATGGAAATGGCTGTCGGGCTGGCAACTCTGTTTGTTGCATTTTTGCATTTTTCAAATATTGCACGCCGCGTTACATCGCCGCAGCGTGTTTCAAGGCGGCAAACACGAACAAGCAAGCAGAAAACAAAAAACAAAAAACAAAAAAACACACACAAGCCAAAAAACAAAACAAAATGGAAAGCAGAAAAATAAAATATTGAAAAATGTATAAAAGCGGGAGAACATTTTATTGTGATGGCACATTACGCTGAACAATAGACCGCCACTCAACATTTTCAATTGTCGCTTCAAAAAGGGTTTGCAGGAATTATTTTTATATCTGAAAACCTTACGAAACGATTCTAAAGCATCAGGTGTTCCATATGCTTTGAAACGACGAACAGAAAAACCAAAAAGAAAAAAAAACAAAAAGCAAATACGAAAAACAACAAAAGCTATTTAAGTAATCTGTGAAGATTTTTCTATTTTTATTTATTTATTTTGTGCCCGCAAAGGACAAGGACTTGACGTGAATTTCTGTTGGATAAAAATGAAAGTGGTGAGTGAAAATGTGATTTAAAAAAAAAAAACATGTGACACACGACTCCGCCATCGAGGTCATTTCTATCTTGGTTTTTTGGTAGGGAATAATCGGGCTGCATTGGGCGCAGAGAATCCTTCGAACAATGATCCAATGTGGTAGAATATTTTAAAATTAATACCTCGGATCAATAATTCGAGCCGCAAGTAAACGAAGGATGTTTGTAACCAAATAAAAAGAAAACAAAAAAATAAAAAACGAAGGAGAATATCCCTTCTATCTATTCCCCATAGATAGGTGTAGATTTTAAAAGGATGCTTTTCTGGAGTTACTACAAGATGCAGTACCAAAATTTAATGTAAAAGATGAAACAACTAGAAGAAAATATATCGACCCTTTATATATCACCTTTGAAGCTCATAGAAGGTTATACATATCGATCCCTTTTCGGCGAATTCATCGTTTGTTACATTATTTCCGAAATTGACTTTTTGATGCAAACTTCTTTTAAAGCCTTCAACTCATCTTCTGGCCAAATTTTTTATAACCCTAAGCACGATAACTTCGCGAAAAAGGGATCGATATGTATGTGTGGAACGATGTAATTGTTGTCTCTGGGATCAGTTTCAACATTAGAAAAACTCTAACCGGGCCGCCATTAATATATTCTGATGACACGCAGTAGATTTCGGTGAGAATTGCTAACCAATTAAGGAAGCCCCCCTCCCCATTGAGATATTTTGGTTCGCTTGTTTCAGTTATGCATTATCCCTTCAGGTTTGTCTTTTGAACTGTTGATCTACCGTCTTGAGGCATATTTTTACCGGCCCAGGAGGGACAGACATTTTTTTTTCTTCGTTCCCACTCTTTCTATATTACTTTCTTGAAGGCTGCTCGAATCGACGATAAGGTTTTCTAAAACACATAAAAGATGAATTCCGTAAATTCATAGATATTCTTTGCGCTAAATAGATTCTAAGAATAATCTAAAAACAGTAAATCGTTCTGCCGCCATTTTACTTCATTGGAAGCAATTTTATTAAGGGAGGAATTTTTGGAAAGGATCCAGTGTTCTTAGTCAAAGTTTATTTATATAAGCTCCATTGATTTCCGATTCATTGGCCAGAAATGCAAGGGCTAGTAGGTTTATTGTCACTTTTGTTGAAATCAATTGAGCGCCAATGGATCGTCAATAGCAAGGCTCTCTTAGCAAATCAAGAACCGCAACCGCAGCAAGGCACCAATTTGAAAAGAAAAACTTCGCCTGAGATTTGAAATAAATTTAATTGAATGTTTTCTTTTAAGAATTCTGATAAGATTTAAATATTTTGAACAAAAGACTGAAGAAATGATCACCCAATACCCATAGCGAAAGCTTCTTTCAAGCATGGTTGTAGTATTATTATTATTATTATTATTTTTTAAAACACATTCCATGGAGTAATGAAGACAATCACGTTGATTTATGGCAAAGTCATTAAGGGATGAAGAACATCATTTTCGATTTCTTGTCAATTGAACGAGGAAATTTAAAAGCAAAATGTCAGAGCTTCATCAAAAAAAAAAAAAAAGAACATCCATTTTACTTAAGTGCTTAAGTGCAGAAACATAAAAAAAATTATTCTTTATTCATACGAAATGCACTTATTGCTATCCATTTCGAAACTTAATTAGCATTCGATGCATAACTATCATCTACATCTAAGTAACCAAGTACAAGTGTTCACATGAACCAGTCAATCATAATTGCTTTAATTGCAATTGTGAACCCATTTAATTGAAATGCCATTTCCGATGAACCACTGAGAGTTGCTTTGCGCTTATTTCGTTCTCCCCTTCCCGTATTTCAACTACACACATTCTTCGGCACATATTCTTCGGCTTCTTCAATTAATTATTATTCTACTTAAAGCGTTTTAATTGCCTTCGATATGCAATTTTATCATTCAAGATGTGTTGTGCCAGGCATAACCACATCAAGATCTTCGCGTACATATGCTCCACCAAACTGAAAATTTTCCCTAACAACCCAGCGAGCCCTGTGCCGAAGCCGAAGCCGATTCCAATTGCGAAGCCAATGTAGATGCACTTCAATGCGATTTCGATTTGATCTGATGTACTGAATAAATTAAGATGATACTTTAGATAAAAAGAACGAAACACTCGAGAAACTTGATCTGCACGCAAATGCCGATGGCTTAACTGAATGGTACGGTAATAAGTATTACCTAATTACAATGGCAGGGAATGGCAAACAAACGATCTTGTTGAAATTCCATTACACGATGGGTCTCTTCACTCCTTCAATCGACTCATTCATTTCAATCTAATTTACTTACAAAATAAGTAGTACAAAGAAAAGAGCAATGCGATAAAACACGTTCGGATAAGATTTTTTGCAACATCCATTTTGGTTTTTTTTTTTTTTTTCTTCTAAAGTTTTTCACGAAAATTCACCCAATTCAGGGATTAATTTCACCTGATTTTGTTTCAGTTTTATTTCCATTTAAGGTACTGACTTAATTTTTTTATTTTAAAATAAATTTTTTCCCCCTTTTGATTCGATCATAAGGTAAAGGAGGAGAAACAAAACAATCAAAAATCTTTTGAATCGCATGCGATATTTTTGCGATGGCTGCGAGCTTTTTTGGCTTAATTTTCTCATTGCCGTATGAGTTGAGTTCAGTCTGAGAGTACAATTTGGACAAAGGAAGAAGCGAGCAAAAGATAAAAAACAACTAAAAATAAAACCAATCACGACTTCATTGTATTGTGTAGCATGGTATCAGCTTCTTATGACTTGTAGTGGGCTTACGGTTAGCTCTGGCCACTGATTTTTGGGGGGCTTAACCGTCGCGGCGCTGCTGCTTCTTTTGTGTTGTTCGCTTCATGCAGCTTCTGGGACTTCAAACGATTGATGCTCAAACTTTTGCCTTTTAGTGCAGGCGTTGTCCGTTTGAGTTGTTAAGGCGAATATTGCTGGTTTCTGCTCGCTGGCCCCCGATCCCCGCTCTCTGGTCGATGATGGTTATTCGAAGTCTGGTGGGAATTACACTATTGACTTCTTTCAAAATCGTTCCGTTCGAGCTCTTTAATGTCAATTATGTTGTTCAGCAGCTGTATGAGTTGTACGAAGCTTACATACACTCAATTACCTTAGTCGCCACGAGGAATTCGATAATTTTGTTTTTTTTTTGTCTTTTTTTTTTTTTCTATGGGCAATTTTATATTTTATGCTAATTCGATTTGCATACATATGATTTAATGTGGTTCATTACGGGTACCGTATCCAGTTCTAGCATGTTTCAAATTCACGTATGGATTCTGAATAAGATTGAAAAGTGATTGCATATTGCGACATCTTTGCAAAACATAATAAAACCAAAAAAAAAAAAAAAAATAATAATAATAAATAATATTTTAAAAAAAATTCACATTAAAGTCACTGATCAATTTGTTCGAGAGCGGTTCGGGTTTTATGGTTTTCATGCTGATTATCATGATTTAGCGTGGTCCAGTTTTCGAAGGCCTGAACACATTAGAGACTTTGCAAAGTAACGCCATCAATGCCAGGCTTTGAATCGCTGTAACACTAGCTTTTTCGCCTAATAAGAACCGTCTCAGAGGGATTTGCCACAAGCCCTCTGACGCACTAATCAAATGTGCTTTCTATGTTCTACAAAGTGTAAACCTGCTAAGTCCACTTTTAACCAATTCTAATTTTTCGATGTCATTCAAAAGAAAAAAGCCCACTGCATCGTCAGGCAAAAAAATCTTTTTTGATTTCAAATTCTAAATACGGAAAAAATGGAGATGAGTAAAACTGCTAAGTCCAACTGTGGTCAAAGTTCACAGGTAACACCAACAAGTGACTCCAAGTAGAGTTTATATAGTGCACAGAATCGAATTTATAAGAGACTTCATATAGGAACAAAATCAACCATCCATATTTTGGGTCTCCTTCCCAAGCTTGAAGTCATGAAAAAAAAGTGTTTTTTGTTTACCCTGTAAAGTTTTGAAATTGTTAGATAGCAGGTTTACACTTTAAGCCGACGATATATCCTTTTCTATTTTCATCAATTTTTACTTTGCGTCGTCCTTTTTTGTAGAACTTATGTTAAAAGTAAGCTTCGTCTGACTTTGAGCTTTCAAACTGATTGACAAACAAAATGGCACATAAAGTTTCAAAACAAAAAAAAAATCGTACTCACCAAAAGTCACAGTTCCAATCTTGTCTTTGCATAAACTTCAACTTGACCTCTGAAACTTTATAAATAAAACCGAAGACTACATTGGACGAAGATTCAAATTAAAGTCGCCATATGACGCGGTGAATAGCTATTTTAAAAGGAAACAAGAAAATTCACACGAAATCTTCAATTGATGTGTCTATTCCCCGGTCGCAATGCATGATGACGCCCGCTTCTCATGATCAAGTCTGCCTCCACACAAAAGAGTGCGCTGCAACCGAAACTGGCGCTGGCAATAGCGCATGCAATCTCATCACAATATGCGCTTCGATAGAACAAAAAAATGTCAAAGATCGTGCGCATTAACAAGGTGCAAAGGCGCAAAAAAAAAACAAACAGAAAAAAAATAGAACTTATGGACTCGATGAATTATGATGACGAAAACGAAGAGAAGCGCACGGCTCATCCGGCAATAAAAACAGACGAAGAAGTCGTGCTCGATCATGCATCATCCATCGAAAGATCTATTGTAATTCATGTGCTATAATGAATCGTCCGTTCCGTTTCGTTCCGTCTCACACTGAATTCATTCGCTCGTTCATTCATGCGGTTTCAGTTTTTGCGGTGACCTCCTAATTTTAACTGAAACTGTCAATGAAACCGTTTGGCTTTACGACGAATTTTGCTTAAAAAAAAACAAAAAAAAAAAATTTTTCAAACGAAATAAAATATTTTTCAATTGCATCAATGAATAGAGAGTCCGAGAGTCCCCCCTCCGCTTGAAGACATAATGTGGCTTCACTTTATACAAGACTCCTTTGGCTTTGCAGAGCCAGTGCAGCGCAAAAAATCACAGCTGGAGTGAGAGAAGTCTTTGCTGCTTGTATCCAAGTGGCTCTGGAGCACACCCCGCGCGTTGATTTGTTAGTCTTAAGTTCTTGCCAGTTGCTGGCGTTGGCATTTATTTTGAGGTATTTAAAAAAAAATTATTTTTATATTAAAAAAAAGTTATTTCTTGTATAGAGGTACTGTGCTTAGCCTTTGGGCTTGTGCATGCTATCAACGATGATGACTCGTTCGGATTTTTTGTGCAATTTTCTTTGCCCAACAATTGACCCAAACTCGTGTGCCTTTCACGTATTCAGGTTTTTTCTTGGACTGCTTCACGAAACGATCATACAGGGCAACGAACCAGACTTGATTCATTCAAATGGAAAGGAGATCAGGGTATTTCGTTGAAAAATCATCCGACCACCTTTTGGCCTATTTTACACTTGGAATGAAAGTTTCAGTTTTTTCCCCTTTTCGGAACCTCTTTCCACATTCGTTAGTTTTGAATATCATCAGAGACGACCTTTACATGCATATAGCTTCCATTCGACTTTGTCCTTTTCCATCTGATTCCGTACAACTGACATTTAAGCTGCTTTTTTAGACATAAACACTGATCATTATCGCGTCATGGGCGTCGGCGCCATTCCTAAGGCTCAAACCCACGAATTTGTTTACAACAAACTGCATGCAGCATGCGTCGGTGTATGCTCGTGGATGACTCATGGGTCTTTATGCATAGATTTTCACCGATGAATTGACGATTGACCTAAAGCTTTGTTTTTTGTTTGCTTTTTCGTTTTAGCCTCTCTTGGCAGCATTGCTTGTGGCACTCACTCATGGCGCGCGCCTAGACAACAAGTATTTGCCTCCCCCACCAGGCGCTAGCAGTGCGGGTGGTGGACCTGGTCTACAAGGTCCTGGTGGTGGTGGCGGCCATGGCGGAGGTGGTGGAGGAGGAGGAGGATTTGGCGGCGGTGGCGGCGGAGGAGGTGGAAATAATGCATTGGGTGGATTTTCCGGAGCGGGAGGCCCTAGTCAACCATTTGGTCCGCCAAGCGGTGGACCACCACGTACGTCTCCTCCACGGCCGCAGCAGCAACCACAGCCGTCTGGACAGCAAATACCGATTCTCTCGTTTGTTAATGAAAATGATGGCGATGGCAACTACCATTTCAGCTACGAAACTGGGAATGGCATTAAAGCCCAAGAGGAGGGAACGGTTAAAAACAAAGGCTCCCAAAACGAAATCCCTTCGGTGATGGGGTCATTCTCGTATACGAATCCGGAAGGTCAAGTGGTTGAAATTAGTTACACAGCTGACGAAAATGGCTTCCAGCCATCCGGAGACGCGTTACCAACGCCGCCTCCTATACCTGAGGCAATTGCAAAAGCTTTAGCAGCGCAAGGCATATCAGTTGGACCTGGTGGTGTTTATACTGGGGGAGCTACTGGAAGTGGAGCTGGAGGTGCAGGTGGATATGGCGGCGGTGGAGGTAGAGGAGCTGGAGGTGGATATGGCGGCGGTGGTGGAAGAGGTTCTGGAGGTGGAGCTAGTGGAGCAGGAGGTTTTGGAGGTGCTGGCGGACATGGCGGAGCAGGAGCAGGTGGATTTGGGGGCGGCGCTGGAACTGGCGGTCATGCTGGTGGAGGAGGCTTTGGTGGTGGTGCAGGAGGCGCTGGCCAAGCGGGCGGAAGAGGTGGCGCTGGCGGCGGTGGCTTAGGAGGAGCGGGAGGTTTTGGTGGTGGTCAAGCTGGCGGAAAAGGTGGTGCAGGTGGATATGGCGGTGGTGGAGGAAGAGGAGCTGGAGGTGGAGGTAGTGGAGCAGGAGGTTTTGGAGGTGCTGGTGGACATGGCGGAGCTGGAGCAGGCGGATTTGGTGGCGGCGCGGGAACTGGCGGACATGCTGGTGGAGCAGGTGGAGCAGGCTTTGGCGGTGGTGCAGGAGGCGCTGGTCAAGCGGGCGGAAGAGGTGGCGCTGGCGCCGGTGGCTTAGGGGGAGCGGGAGGTTTTGGTGGTGGTCAAGGTGGCGGAAAAGGCGGTGGAGGTGGATATGGCGGTGGTGGAGCAGGAGGTTTTGGAGGTTCTGGTGGACACGGCGGAGCTGGCGCAGGTGGATTTGGTGGCGGCGCGGGAACTGGCGGACATGCTGGTGGAGCAGGTGGAGCAGGCTTTGGCGGGGGTGCAGGAGGAGCTGGCCAAGGGGGCGGAAGAGGTGGCGCTGGCGCCGGTGGCTTAGGAGGAGCGGGAGGTTTTGGTGGTGGTCAAGGTGGCGGAAAAGGCGGTGGAGGTGGATATGGCGGTGGTGGAGGTAGTGGAGCAGGAGGTTTCGGAGGTGCTGGTGGACATGGCGGAGCTGGAGCAGGCGGATTTGGTGGCGGCGCGGGAATTGGCGGACATGCTGGTGGAGCAGGTGGATCAGGCTTTGGCGGTGGTGCAGGAGGCGCTGGTCAAGCGGGCGGAAGAGGTGGCGCTGGCGGCGGTGGCTTAGGAGGAGCGGGAGGTTTTGGTGGTGGTCAAGGTGGCGGAAAAGGCGGTGGAGGTGGATATGGCGGTGGTGGAGGTGGAGGTAGAGGAGCTGGAAGTAGTGGATCAGGAGGTTTTGGAGGTGCTGGCGGACATGGCGGAGCAGGTGGATTTGGTGGCGGCGCTGGAACTGGCGGGCAAGCTGGTGGAGCAGGTGGAGCAGGCTTTGGCGGTGGTGCAGGAGGCGCTGGCCAAGCGGGCGGAAGAGGTGGCGCTGGCGGCGGTGGCTTTGGAGGAGCGGGAGGTTTTGGTGGTGGTCAAGGTGGCGGAAAAAGCGGTGGAGGTGGATTTGGCGGTGCCGGTGGGGCAGGTGGCGGCTTTGGTGGTGGAGGTGGTGCAGGAAAAGGAGGAAGTGGGCGAGGCGGAGGTGGTGCTGGAGGACCCGGATCAGAATATTTGCCACCCAATAAAGGCGGCGGTGGCAGCCGGCCTGGGAATGGCGCATTTAATCCAGAAACCGGCTACCAATACTAAAGCACAAACCATATTCTTCTCGTTTGCTCATTAAAAGGCATTTTTCTTGCCTTTACTAATGCCACAAATACTCATAGTACCTAAATGTTCATTTTGAACTTTAAAATAATTAACTATCCACATTATTTATTTTTGAATCTTTATCGCATGTACCGTAGAATCTTTTGAGAAGAATTTAAAAAAGATTTTGAAAAATGTTCTTAGGATATAAGCATCTCCGTACATTAGTATCCATTCTGAAAAGTGTCGCTTTTTTCTACATAACATATTTACTATAGTAAGTTTGCTTAGAATTTGAAACTATATACTTTGAAGCGCTATCGTATTTAAAAACGAATTTCATGCAATAATTATGGCATTTTTAGAACACGTTTCTGCTGTGACAAATAAAAGATCCATTCTTATTAAATAAATTGATGCCAACTTTTTTTGGGAAAGAGGTTCGTAACGTCATTCATGCTATATACATACACACGCACACATAACGTTTACATAAGTATACATATTTTAAAATTTTTAAACAATATTTTTCAATTCGTTCTGTTCGTGTACTTTGGAGGTTGCGTGTTCTCACTTTAGCCGAAAATTTGTGTTTTCGACACATTCGACTGGGGTTTCACACGTACGAACAATCGCAATATACTCTCGACATAAAGTGTGTATAAAAAGCACAAAAAGCCTCTGTTAAGTGTTAATAATTCTTAAATGCATTGTTCCATTCACTTCAAAGGCGATGATGAAGCACATCGGTAACAACAACGGGATGAAATGTGGCCATTTCCAAACAATCGCGCTTTCAGACCGTTCCAGTTCAGTTTGAAGATTTGTATGTACATACGTATGTATGTGTATCTGATAGATACCTTATGTTACATTCAATCAAGTAGATCTATACCCCAAATATTTATTTCAACATATACAATTTAAAATGGGGACATTCGAATCAAGTGTTTAGATCAAGTTATTCTGATCGTTTGAACTAATAGACCCAGTTATGGAAGCTCATCGTCAAATGCTGCCGATTTAATGATGATCTCCGCTCAGCGCTGTTCTCTCGCGTTCTGAACAATGAATGTTGCCTTTGTGGCTCTGCCGCTTACCTTAACACCAGCTCCAACCAATCAAACAAAGTGTCGGTGTCACCATTCAATTTTCACAAGTCATCGATAAGCATCAGCGGCTTAATTGTACAAAGAAAATTGATTTTTTTTTTTGTGGCGAATAGATTTTAACGCTGACAATTATGCAGCTAGAAAATTGTGAAATACATATTTACTTTATAGCGTACCTATAGTCAGAGAAAAATATCGAAAGAACTGAAACACTTCTTTGATACTTTTCATGGATCTTCTGGCCAACAGTTTGTCTAAGAAGCTAAATTTTAGGTTCCATTTACTGTGCTGACTTGTTGTATCCTAGAGAGTCTTGCTTTAATGATAAAGGCAATGAAATGTTTCATATAATTAGAAGTTCGTAGGTGAAGTGTTAGGGAAAATCATAGCTTATCAGTAAGACCAAATGAATAATGTGCTATCTTGCTTTCTGCTCTCCATGGAGCAATTTATACGAGGGTTCCATTTGCTTCGACGGAAATCGATTGATGCCGATAACAATAAATAAAACGAAAATCTCATGAGCGGAGAGCGACAAATAGAGAGAGAGAGAGAGAGAGAGAGAGAGAGAGAGAGAGAGAGAGAGAGAGAGAGAGAGAGAGGGAGAGAGAGAGGGAGAGAGAGGGGAGAGAGAGAGATACGTAAAGGCGCAATTGAATTGCGTTATTATGACTACGGAATGACGACAAGATCAATTTGGTTTTATTATCCATAAGCCTATACTTGGGCAATCTAAAAAAAGTCTACGACAAATATTTCCCTTCTGCTTATAATAAATATATTGAAACAATGTAAAATGTAAAACCAACAAATAAAATTAGATAAGATAGAAAGAAGAACGTGGTTGAAAAATTTATGATCATGTCAGTCCATTTGGCATTTGCAGCCTCCAAGGAAGCTGAGCTCTTCCCATGCGATTAGTTGCTTTTTAAAACTTTAACTGTGACAATATTCGTTCATTGAACTCATTATGAAATTTGAATCGAAATACTCCGATTAAAATTTTAATTCATTGGGTATGTGGTCAGTGGTGCTGTAATCGTTTATGATCATTCAACCGATCCGAATGCAAGTATCAAACGCATTCATGGGGAAATAAACTATCGTTAGTGTTTGTTTTCAAAATTAATCACTGAAATCTCAAAAACCAAAAATCAAATTCGAAAGAGAATAGTGCAGATGAGTGATCAAATCATGAGGACTTTTCATATCGGTTACAAAAAAAAAAAAAAAAAAACTCAAGTTTTCGAAATGGATGTGACTATCGCTGTTAAGAACGCATCTCGGAATGCTCGCAAGTCTCCGTGCTTATGAAACTTCTCATACAATGCGACAGTTAAAAAAAAAAAATACCTGGGAAGTGATACTATTTTTCTTGTAGGCCGTGTCGAATACAACCAGAATAGGCGTATGAAATTTTCCAAACACCTCCAAAATCTTAAGTAACGGTTAGAACTTTACGATTTTATGTACCAATGTATGTTATGTTTATGTTATGTATGAGCAATTTTTAAGGCTTTTACTTATGTAATTATCAACTGATTTTCATTTTCTTACCAGATATAGAAAGTAGAAAGATCAGACTTTCCATTGATGTACGTAAGTATATATTGTTGGAAAATTTCATACCCCAATTCTTGTCAATACTTCATTCTTTTTTGTCGCACTCTATTATTATAGAAAAAAATTTATTTCACATACCTAAGTATACAGTTCTTGAAGCAATACTATTCAAAATCTGGTCAGAGACAGTTGCTAATTAAATATCGTTAAGCAAGTTCAGGCCAACGGAGAGAGCAATTTTGGGCCAGCCGTAAATGTTTTCTTTGCCACAAAAAAAAAAAAAAAACAAGTAAGGGTGTATAGTCAGGCGAGCCTGACAATAGAATACCCGACAAAGACACATAATTTTTAATATCAACAGGTGTTTAAGGGCATAAGGAGCCCCATATACCGACTTTTGCTAAATTTATAAATGAAAACCGCCCTTTTGCCACGCCCAATTTTCAAATTTTTTTGGAATTCTAATCGGACCCTTATATATACGCTCAAATTCTAAGTTTCATTGAAATATTTCAATAAAGTCCGCTTTCGAGGCATTTTTGGGATTTTTGTGACAGTCCCTAGTACTAGAGGTACCCTTAATAATGGTCCGATCGAAAAATTTTTTAGGGAGTTTGTGGCTACATACGAGGCATGAGTGCCAAATTTCGTTCAGTCCCATTTGAATTTCGGGTGTAGGAGAGAATTTTCAAAAAACGTCCTTCTGCCACGCCCACTTTTCCAATTTTTTTAAATCGTATTGCTTGCCTTTAAACATGTTTAAATATCAAATTTCATCAAAATATCTTGAAGAACTTCGATTTTAGAGCAGTTTTTGTGATTTTCGTAACAGACCCTAGTACGGGAGGTACCCCTAAAAATGATCCGATCGGGTCCATTCTCGAACTTGTTCTTACTCATGTCCCCGTGAGCACGCATACCAAATTTTGTCGAGATAGCTCAACTCCTTCGATAAGAAAACTGTATACAAACAGACGGACAGACATACGGACATGGCTAAATCGAATCTCCTGGTGACGCTGATCATTTATATATATATTTTGTATGGTCTATATCGACTGGTTCTGGGTGTTACACACAACCCAACAAACACAATATACCCTCGACACAGAGTGTGTCGGGTATAAAAATGCTTTTATGACAATATCTCCATTCGTCGTCACCTACACGCTCAGCCCCCGGTCTCGGATTCGGTTGGTGATAAGCTTAATTAAGAAAAGTTTGAGGCAATGATCACGTCCGAGCCAGGTGAAAACATTTCATTTCACTCGCTTTACCTTAAAGAACTGATAACCACATCCATTCATTATCCATTTCATCGTTTTCTTGCCATCAACATCTTGATAGCCAGCAAAGCCAACTGCAATGCATTCAAACAGTTTGCCACCCAGGAGCTTTTTCACTTTCGCGCTATAGACTTTTCGATTCTTCTCGGCTTTCCATTGTTTTACATTGTTTTCTCTTATTCCCTTGAATTTCACATTCATAAATTCAACTTCAATAAATTAATTCTATTTGAAATTTTTTTTTTTTTTTAAGTCCCTACTCGTATATATGGAAAGGCAACGTTAGATTATTAGCATGTCAATAAGATAGCTCATGCGGTTAGTTTAGAAAAACGGAAAATTTCCGCGAGCAGAAAAAACTTTTTAAGATAAAAAGAAATCATGCTATTTATAGCAAAGCATAAAAAAAGTGAAAGCTAACAAAAAAAAAAAAAAAAAAAAATTATAACAGAATAATAAAAGAAACAGGTCTTACGTATACCCTAAATAAGCTCTTATCATTTAATCCGGCCTAATTACCCTTCACATAGTGAAAGATCATTGCTCAAACTCTAAGAATTCGTTCAAGCGAATGTCGTTGTTGCTGTTGTGGTTGTTGTTGTTGTTGTTATTGGTGGTGCGAAATCATTTGAAATTCTATCGAAAGCGTACTAAAATCCCGAGAACGTGCCGAAAAGTGCTAAAAAGAAATTCCCTTCTTGAAAAGAGAATCCCATTGATTTCCCATTCGTCATAATTAGTCCAAAAACTCTCACAATAAAAAATCATAAAATAAAAAGCAAAAATTTCTCGTTGCATGAAGGGAATCGCTTTCAACCGGCGTTGCCATTTTGGATACAATTGTATCAAATTGGATACCTACATTCAAAATGCAATGATACAATGCTACGCTGCCCCTCAAACGGATACGTTTTTGTGAGACATCGATATGCTAATATAGGTATACCTAAAGTATTCCGCGGAGATATGCACCCCGGATATAAGCATTCTCCGCTTATATGCAAAAACATGACTGTCTACATCGATAAGTAAATGCCGCATTAGGGACCTCAGACGTTCCGACTTTTCATGCGACCGATAAGTCCGACCAAGTCGTTGGTTCGCATTAAAACGTAACGAATTTTACATACTACCAAAGAATATGTAATGATATCTTTACATACGTAAATCTAATGTTAAAAAACAAAATATTATTGAAGCAAAACTTTCTGTTGAGGACGAATTTCGGGGATGTATTCGGGATCCACGGGAAAATTTTAGGAACGCTCGGGATGGGCGGGATGGTAACCAATTTGCTTTCCCCCGCCCATCTCTACTGCTTACTACTCCTCATCACACTTGAGTTTGCCTAAAGTAGAAATTACACGACTTATATAAAAGAACACGAAAGACCATAAAAATAGAGCCAAACTCGTTTGATTTTCATTCGACCAACGCGTACGACTTGTTTTCTAATACGACATCCCCTCCGACATTCCGACTTGGACCCATCGACTAGACAAAAAATTTTCTGGGCCCTTTTGGATGCGATTCGATACTTATTTGGATACGAAAAAAATTAAGACAGTGGCAGCGCTGCATTCAACCGTTGTTGGCGATTCGGAAAGGATTCTAATTCAATCCAATTCACACCGATAAAAGTGATTTTTATACCGGACACACTCTGTGTCGAGGGTATATTGCGTTTGTGTGGTTGTGTGTAACACCCAGAACCAGTCGAGATAGACCAATACATATAGAAATGACCAGCGTCACCAGGAGATTCGATTTAGTCATGTCCGTCGGTCTACCCGTCTGTCTGTATACAGTTCTCTTATCGAAGGAGTTGAGCTATCTTGACGAAATTTGGTATGCGTGCGCATGGGGACACGAAAAAGAACAAGTTCGAGAATGCCGACCCGATCGGACCATTTTTAGGGGTACCTCCAGTACTAGGATCTGTTTCGAAAATCACAAAAACTGCTCTTAAACCGGAGTTTTTCAAGAAAATTTTATGCAGTTTGATAAGTATTTGATTATGTTTGAAGGCAAGTATGTAGTATGATTACCAAAAATTTGATAAGTGGGCGTGGCAGAAGGGCGTTTTTCGAAAATTGTCTCCTACACCCGAAATTCAAATGGGACTTGAACGAAAGCTGGCACTTATGCGTCCTTTGTAGCCATAAACATCCTCCCAAAAAAATGATTGGTCCATTATTAAGGTTACCTCCAGTACGAGGGTCTGTCACAAAAATCCCAAAACTGCCTCAAAATCGGACTTTTTCGCAATATTTCGATAAAACTTACAATTCGAGCGTATATTTAAGCCTCCGATTAGAGTTCAAAAATTTTTCAAAAGTGGGCGTGGCAAAGGTGCGGTTTTCATAGAGAAATTGAACAAAAGTCGGTATATCGCGCCTTAAAAATCTCTAGAATATTCTTGCTTAATGGTTCTGTTTTTTGGGCGCGTTTTTTTAAATTATTTAAATGTGTGTCTGTGTCGGGTATTTTATTGTCAGGCTCGCCTGGCTATAAAGCCCTTACTGGTTTTATTTTATTTTGTTAATTTTATTATGAATTTACACTTCATTTTCTTCGGCCGATCAAATATTTGCCTTAATAAAACGCTTCTTACACTTTTGACGTTGGGGTAATTTTTGTTGTTGGATTTTTTTTTTTTTTGGTATTTGCGTTCGTCTTTTGTTATCAAAAATCCAGATTGCCGAGAAAGTCTTTAAATTGAAGTCAATTAATGTTCTGAATCCAGTTAAAAGCAGTTTTTACCCCAGGTCAGTGGGCCTACCTTGGTGCTGTTGTATTCAGTTTTGATTTATCTGAATTCTCTTAACGGTGTACGTCAGCGAACTGGGTATGGTACTTAAAGATCAAAGAACTTTTTGTTGTTTTATTTTTTTAACGCTTTATATTTTGCGAATTATTCAAGCAGTGAGCAGTGGCGTAGCGAGATATTTCGGCACCAGGGGCACGTTTGGGGCACAGTGCACGAAATGTGGCGCCCTACAACCGGCCTCAATAAAAATACCTTCATAAAAAATGAAGTATGATTTCGCGCCCGGGGCGGCTGCCCCCTTCGTGCCCCCCTCGCTATGCTACTGAAGGTGAGTACAGTGTTGATGAAGTAAGTTTATTGTTACCAATGGCCTATGTTAATGAACGGCGATATTTCCTCAGGGGAATCCTTTTTAGCTATTGAGTTCAATAGTTAATGCGCGTCCAAAAGGCTAAGGTGTTCAACGAGGATTAGAATGAATTCAACTATTTCTTCTTGATTACGAAATTGGTCGAAATGTCTGAAGGCGAACTTACGATACGAAGGTTCGCCATCGCTTGGGTGAGCGACAAGGTCAGCCGTGATAGCTAGTGGGTGGTATATAGTGTGTGACATATGCACATACATTTTAGATCACTTCGTTAAAAAATGATAAAAAGAAAATTTCGTATTTTTTTGTTTTAGAAGAAGAGCATAAATAGGTATATATTTTAAGCAATCGGTTAAATAGTTTTAATCTAGAAAATCATGTTTCGAGAGAACCGCCTTTAAAGTTTCAAGAGCAGAACCAGATTGCTATGGGCGCGTCGGCAGTTATGAGCTGCAACTTTTTTGATTTCGGTCTGATTTTTTCACAGCATATTCCCAATAGGGTTTACTATTGAAATATGATGGAAAAAAACGATTTTTCAAAGTGGATAATAACCCCTTAAAAAACAGTAGCGATCTGCAGTTTGAAGCCGAGTTTGAACCTGTTACATCGAGCAATGAAAAGCCGTTGTCAAACCAAATTTCCTAACATAAAACGTGAACGAACGTTAAAGAACTCAAGAAATTGCGAAGGATATATGCAACACAGACGCTTAAAGAATCTATGCCAGCTATTCTTGTAACTGTATCTATATAAATAAAACCATATTTTTCCTATTTATCGAATCTCAAGAGATCTCACCGAACTGTGAAAAAAAAAAACGTGCTGCTGTCATAAAATGAGATCAAGTCAAAAGAATGCCTTCAAGGACGGCTCGAATGACCTACGAGCAAATACTGTGGAAAAAATAAATAAAGAAAGGAAAAACTCCCCAACAATAAGGGATTACGGTAGAAATTTCCATGGGATAACAAAACGTTCAGTGTTCCTTTTAATTATGCTTCTATGCTTTAAACGACTTGAAGCCCGTCCCGGCGTAATCGGACTTGAGTCGGACGAGAAAAATGATGGAACCGTCATTGATGTATGTACCTACCGGTCGAAAAGTTCGTTTATTATGAAAAATATTAAAAGTCTTTGAACTTCAATTCAGAGCTTGAGTGATGTCGCATTAAGACCATCCAGTGTCCCATCCAAGTTCGAGAAACTAAAGCTCGCCGAACAAGATGACGATATACCGAATATTCAACGTTATCCGATTTCACAAATGGATTTTGGGCATGTGAAAACTCCATTTATCATTGGAGCATGGATTTTATCAGCGAGCCTAGCGAAAATCGGTAAATAAAATACATACATATAGCTACATAATATGTGCATAGCATGAATTACATAATGAATTACAAAATGTATGAGAATAGCATTTCACATGACGCCGAAATTACATAAGTACGTCCCGGAGTCATGCCTGCTTATAATTGTTGGTGTTGTTGTCGGCGTTATAATGCTCTTCAGTACGAACTTCTTCGTGTCGCCGCTTACGCCGAACACATTCTTCCTTTATATGCTGCCGCCGATTATCCTAGATGCAGGCTATTTTATGCCGAACCGGAAGTTCTTCGATAATTTAGGCACCATTTTGTTGATGGCCGTTGTTGGAACTATCTTCAATATTGCCACGATCGGTGAGATCACTTTGTTTATTTTTTTTCTTGCCTTTTGCAAACGATAGACTGATGAATGTCTTTGAAAAAAAAAAATCAATAAAAAAATTCGCAAAAAAGGCATTTCTCTCTGGCTATGCGGACTGACGGGAATCTATGGAGCTGAGAATACTCCTGGTATTTTGGATATTTTCTTATTTGCTTCATTAATCGCAGCAGTTGATCCTGTCGCCGTGCTGGCTGTCTTCGAGGAGATTAAAGTGAATGAAGTTCTCTATATCGTCGTGTTTGGAGAGTCACTCTTGAACGATGCTGTTACGGTTGGTTTGAGAGAATCGCAAGAAATTATAAAAAAAAATTTTTAAATTTTTTTTCCCTCTTATTATAGGTTGTCATGTATCATATGATGGAGGCCTATGATGAGCTGGGTGTAGAAAATATTATAGCCCAAGATATATTGAGTGGTGTCGCATCGTTTTTCGTTGTCGCACTGGGCGGAACTGTTATTGGTGAAGTATTTTTTTTCATTTCTAATGGACTTATTTTATACTTAATGTTTTCTTCCCGCCCCCCTAAATTAAAGGTATCATTTGGGGCTTCATTTTGGGATTCGTAACACGATTTACGCATCACGTGCTCATAATTGAGCCGATATTTGTCTTTCTGATGGCTTATTTATCTTACTTAAATGCTGAAATGTTTCATATGAGCGGAATTTTGGCGTAAGTGAGAGTATTTTTTCTTTTTTGATAAATATTTTGTAAACTAATTTTTTAATTTTGTTTTTTTTTTGTTTTTGGTTACGAATGAACAGTATAACATTTTGTGGTATAACAGGAAAAAACTATGTTGAATCGAATATTTCAACAAAGTCTCAAACAACAATAAGATATGCTCTCAAAATGCTTTCGAACTCGTCGGAGACAATAATATTTATGTTCCTCGGTGTAGCCTCGGTGCATAGCAGCCACTTGTGGAATACATGGTTCGTCATATTGACGATTGTTTTTTGCAGTGTTTTCCGGACTCTGGGTAAGGCGAATCATCGCTAATTTAACACTCCACTTTTATATATGCAATATATCTCACTCACTCAATCTCTCTGTATTTCTCTCTCTCTTTCTCTCTCTCTTTCTCTCTCTCTCTCGCTCTCTCTTATCTTTCTCGACTTAAGGAGTTATTTTATTCAGTTGGATGGCCAATCGGTTTCGTCTCCATAAATTGAGCCCAGTCGATCAGTTTGTTATGTCGTACGGTGGCCTTAGAGGTGCTGTCGCCTTTGCATTGGTGCTCTTAATTGATGAGCGTGTAGTCAAACAGAAGGACATGTTTGTTACCACCACGATGGCAGTTATATATTTCACGGTATTCCTACAAGGCATTACGATTAAGCCGCTTGTTGAGATACTCAATGTGAAGCGAGCGGATAAAAGAGATCTCACAATGACCGAACGCCTGTCAGAGCGCGTAAGATCAATACCGAAGAAGAGTTTAATTCTTTATTTTTTTTAAATCCGATCATTTTGATTATATATGTTCAATTGAATTTTTCAATAGTTTATTGACCATGTTATGGACGGATTAGAGGATATAATTGACCAAAATACTGGTAGCTATAATCTGCGTAACAAATTCAGACGATTCAATGAACGTTATATATGTCCTTTGCTCATCAGAGATCTGGAGGTATGTATATTTATGTACATAAGTATGTATTAACATAAAAGTGGTTTCATTTATTAAAAAATTATCGTTTTTAATCCGATTAAAAAGAGCGCCGAACGCAAGATCATTCAAACGTACTCGAAACTTACGCTGCAGGATGCTATGGCCATAATGCAAAAGAGCGCTTCGTTCGTGGGTCAGTTCCCTGAGAATGCTTCTTCAAATAGTTTGAATCGCAACTATTTTATGAACTTGTTCGCCACAAGGCAAGTGTTTTATCGCAGGACTCTTGAACTTTGTATCGCCAAAGGATATAGATTGAATTTTTCTTTACATTCCAGTGCTGATTTCCGTGCAAGTTTAGAAGAACCCTACAGACAATATTTTGATATTCAAGAATTGGATTACACACCAACCCGGCGGGATATGGACGAATCAGAAATACATCATCTGAGAACAATTCAGTGGCGAGCGCATAAAAGCGTAAGTAAAGAAAGAGTGAGCGAGAGAAAGAGAGAGTAGAGAGAGAGAGAGAGAGAGAGAGAGAGAGAGAGAGAGAAGAGAGAGAGAGAGAGAGAGAGAGAGAGAGAGAGAGAAAGAGTGAGAGAGAGAGAGAGAGTGAGAGAGAGATAGAGAGAGTGAGAGAGACAGAGAGAGTGAGAGAGACAGAGAGAGTGAGAGAGAGAGAGAAATTGAGAAAGAGAGTGAGAGAGGGTGAGAAAGAGAGTGAGTGAGAGAGTGAGTGAGAGAGTGAGTGAGAGAGTGAGTGAGAGAGTGAGTGAGAGAGTGAGTGAGAGAGTGAGTGAGAGAGTGAGTGAGAGAGTGAGTGAGAGAGTGAGTGAGAGAGTGAGTGAGAGAGTGAGTGAGAGAGTGAGTGAGAGAGTGAGTGAGAGAGAGTGAGTAGAGGAGTGAGAAGTGATGAGAGTGAGTGAGAGAGTGAGTGAGAGAGTGAGTGAGAGAGTGAGTGAGAGAGTGAGTGAGAGAGTGAGTGAGAGAGTGAGTGAGAGAGTGAGTGAGAGAGTGAGTGAGAGAGTGAGTGAGAGAGTGAGTGAGAGAGTGAGTGAGAGAGTGAGTGAGAGAGTGAGTGAGAGAGTGAGTGAGAGAGTGAGTGAGAGAGTGAGTGAGAGTGAGTGAGAGAGTGAGTGAGAGAGTGAGTGAGAGAGTGAGTGAGAGAGTGAGTGAGAGAGTGAGTGAGAGAGTGAGTGAGAGAGTGAGTGAGAGAGTGAGTGAGAGAGTGAGTGAGAGAGTGAGTGAGAGAGTGAGTGAGAGAGTGAGTGAGAGAGTGAGTGAGAGAGTGAGTGAGAGAGTGAGTGAGAGAGTGAGTGAGAGAGTGAGTGAGAGAGTGAGTGAGAGAGTGAGTGAGAGAGTGAGTGAGAGAGTGAGTGAGAGAGTGAGTGAGAGAGTGAGTGAGAGAGTGAGTGAGAGAGTGAGTGAGAGAGTGAGTGAGAGAGAGAGTGAGAGAGAGAGAGAGAAGAGAGAGAGAGAGTGAGAGAGCGAGAAAGAGTGAGAGATAGTGAGAGAGCGAGAGAGAAATATTTGTTTAAAGGGTTTTATAGAAATTTTGATTTTGATTTTAATTTTGATTTGCCGTAGAAACCCCAAAATGTCCATCCTGAAAATAAGAAGCCCAGCTCGAAGGGAGTAAGTTCGAATCGTTGAGTAATGTCCTAACAACATTATGTTATGTACATAAATTGTTATTTTTCTTAGAATGAGCGGACGCACAAAATTCGGTTCCGACGATATATAACCAATAAGAAACATCGATATTCAAAGGATAAGGCCACTAAAGTTAGTATGAAATCCTTGTTTAATAAATTTTTTCATTGTTCTTATAAATTTGAGAGGTTGCTTGCACAGGGAGCATCTACTTATATTCAATTGTGGGCTTTCAAACATTTCTAAAAGCTATCATGTAATTTTTATAAAAAAAAAGTGAAAGGTAATACTTAGTGGCACGAAAAAGACAATACACATAATTTTCATTTCTGTTGCGAAAAATTTTATCAAGTGTAAAAATTTTTCGAACAGTCAACAAAACTTTAAAATCCCTTTCATTTCTCATTTTGAGGCGAAAAGCCGAAAGGGCACATCTCAAATGATCTTGCCTGCTAATTTTGACTTTTGATCGAAAACAATCGCATTTCACACATTGCTAAAAAAAATCTAGAAATAACTCTGCCGGTCTCTTTCTACAGAACTCTGACCAGACACCAAAGAATCTAGTTTCATTTTCTGATCAAGTACAACGGCCGGCTCAGCTTCGAGGTAATTGAATCGAATTTTTTCTTTTTTTCTCTTTTTTTGTTGTTGTTTTCTTGTGCGCACTTAAACATGAATTTTGTTTTCGATTTCGTAGAAAATACGTCGGAATTGGCAACTGATGACGACGATGAGGGTTTGACCATTCATATCAAAGGAAACGGTATACATAATACCACTAATCAAATAATATATAGATGTCTCACGCCGAACAAAAATTTGGTCGCTAGCGATACTGAGCTCTGGCTCCCAGCGAAAGAAATCTAGCAATCGGAAAAATTCGGGTTTTATACTTTTGCATTCGCGAAGCACAGTAAACGATTCAGTATGAAACTGAATTCGAAACAGTGCTGAGCTCATGTCCTTTTGCCTTTTTTTAATATTTTTGTTGTTTTTGTTGCGACGTTATGACATATGTATGTATTTGTGTATGAATCTGTTCATGCTAGGAAACCAAAAATTTGAAAATTTCAATTTGGGCTTCATGCGTATATGAGAAATTTTGAAGTTGCCCTGCAGTAAATGTACTCGTCACCAGGTACTAGTAACCAACTGTACCCGTGCCATTATATTCCCCTCTTGATATTTATGTATGATTAGTATTTGCGAGAAGACATCAGTTGATGCTGAAACTGGTTATGCAATAGAGACAACGAGTCCAATTAAAATAACAATTACTTGTACACTTGCTTAAGTATGAAGAAGACGGCTTTGTGGCATAGTGGATAGTGTGTGCACTCATTACCCATAGGTTCGAGTTCGAATCCCCGCGCAGGCGAGAAAAAGAAGGGGAAAATTTAATATTCAACCAAGCAAATTTTTTTAAAAGAACCAAAGTGTTCTACGCTTAAAGATAAGAAAACAATTTACGTGACTTAAAAATTCCTGCAATTTAGACTTCGAAACCTTTTTTATAATTGTTCGGGAAAAATGTTTTTCAAAGCCGTTAGTTTTTTATATATTAACTACTAAATACTAACAGTAAAAAATATTTATGCTCTCGCATATACATTCGCTCATACAAAATATCAAGAGGAGAATGTAGTGGTCACTAGCACCTGGTGACGAGTACATTTACTGAAATTGTAGAAATTGAGTTCTAATGAGTAGTTACCGAATTCGTAGAGCGTGAATCGCATTAAACGAATTCGAATCGAACTCGTTATCGTTTTTGTGTTTATTAGGTCCTTCTTATTTTTCTTCTTTTCCCTTATGTGTTTCGAGTTCAAAACGAGTTCACTAAACTACTTTCTAGGATTTCGTTTTTCTCAAATTCGTAACGAATTTGTGGCGATATAATCTTCGTTTTTGTATTTATTGGGCTAAAAATGTTTCGTCTCGATATCTTCGCGAGTCCAAAATCACGATATCGAGAATTTGATTTTCGCGAACTCGTCTCGATATCTTCGCGAGTCCAGAATCTCGATATCGAGAATTTGGATTTTCGCGAACTCGTCTCGATATCTTCGCGAGTCCAGAATTTCGATATCGAGAATTTGGATTTTCGCGAACTCGTCTCGATATCTTCGCGAGGCCAAAATCACAATATCGAGATTTTGATTTTTCTCGAATTCGTCTCGATATCTTCGCGAGGCCAAAATAACGATATCGAGATTTTGATTTTTCTCGAATTCGTCTCGATATCTTCGCGAGGCCAAAATCACGGTACGAAACTTTAATTCTCGAAGGTAGTTTTGTTAATTTGTTTCCAAATCGGAAGGCATTCGAGGTAAATATAGAATCAAGCTAAACTTATAAACGAAAAAAAGTCATTCATTTCAATTCGGCGAAGACGGCGTAATGGGTAAGCAGACTAGAAACATGACTAGAAATCAAGAGGTTCGGTGTTCAAATCCCACAGTCAGTGGATTCAAAAGCGTGGTTACCAGCAATAGAACCGTTTTTTTTTTTTTTTTTTTTACCGAAAATAGTATTATAATAAGACTGTTATTTGAATTTTACATTAAATATAAAAATTAATGATTTTTTTGCTAATCGTCCGTTAAGGCTTCGAGAGCGATGAAAATCTCGATTCGCTAGCGATTCGAGTTAAGGCTCGTTAACGATTCGAGAACGATGAAAATCTCGGTTCGCTAGCAATTCGAGTTAAGGCTCGTTAACGATTCGAGAACGATGAAAATCTCGATTCGCTAATGATAAGTGACTCTCTCACGATATCGAAATCGTCTCGATATCGTCTCGAATTATCGTCGCGAAACATTTTTAAGAGAAAACGATATTGCCTCGATATCGTTACGATATCGTTGTGTTTATTGGGTATATATTATTTGATTAGTGATAATACATACCTACATACATCTATATGCAATGTGAAAATCCGAATTGAATAATCATATTTTTTATTTTAGACGTGAACGGTAATCGATCACATAAAGAAGAATATCCTGTTGCTGAATCCCATCATTTTCAGTTTCCCTGGAGAAATTTATATGAAAATAAGAAAGCACGCTCGGTTGACGCTTTGAAAACGTCATTTGCACAAGACAGTAAGAAGCCCACAGTCTCCGGCAGGCCAAAGAATAATAATATTGAAGGTGCGTTCAACGAGCCCACATAGAATTATGTATGTTCATACATGTATGTAGTATGTACCTACATACATATATTTGTATATTTATCAATTTATTTATTCATTGATTAATGTTCATGCGTTTGATTGCTGCAGAAGTTTCCGGACATTCGAGAACGAATACAACCCATACTGATGACACTGCAGTTCGTGTCAGTAATCATTCACACATTAATTCATCATCTAATGGTGCCTTCAAACCAACAGCATTGGAAACAACAATAACAACGAAGGCAAAAACCAGAACAAATGTAGAGAATGCCTCACAAGGAGACGAGTGAGTACGAGCGATCATGATGGCGAATGCCATGGATTCTAATTGCGTTTTGTGTTTCGATTCAAAATCCTTTCAGCCAAAAGTCAGCCTGAAAACATAAAGCAATGACGACATTATTATTTCCCCCCCTCTCTCTCTCGCTCTCTCCTTCTACATCTCTCACTCGCTCTCTTCCTCTCTCTCTCTCACTCTCACTCACTCTCTCTCACTCTCTCTCACTCTCTCTCACTCTCTCTCACTCTCTCTCACTCTCTCTCACTCTCTCTCCTCTCTCTCACTCTCTCTCACCTCTCTCTCCCTCTCTGTCCCTCTCTGTCCCTCTCTCTTCCTCTCTCAATCTCTCTCTCTCTCTCTCCGACTCCCTCAATCGTCATTTATTAAAAAATACAGTAGCTTATAAATTTGATTTTGAGAAATTCAATTTTAGTTTTTTTTTTTTTTTTTTTTAAAGTCAACTTTGAAAATTGCTCGACCAAATCCTTTGAACCTTTCTTCTAATTCGTTTTCGTATTCTTCGAATTCGTATTTTTTTTCCATAATTATGTTACCAAAAAAAATCGTGTCTAAGCTTACCTTAAGTAAATGTTCTATTTCTTTTTTGGCAGTGATCCAGAAGAAAATCAAAGGTTATTGGAAGATATAGGTCGATAGTTCTCTGAATACTTCGGGAACGAACAATTGGATTTATTCAAAAAAAACTTTAATCAAAATTATTATTTTTTAGATTTGTTATAAATACTTATTAGTTCTTTTTATTATTATTATTAATATTATTATAATTATAATTATAATTATTATTATTATTATTATTATTATTATTATTATTATTATTTATTATTATTATTATTATATTATTATTATAATTATTATATATATATATATATATCTATACTCCGATTTTTATTAATTATGCAATATTTGTATAAGAAATGAATTGGAAAATAAAAGGCTCGTTTAGAGCCCCGAGATCACGCCAAAACATTATGTTGGTGAACATAGCCCCCATAGGACACCTCAGTAAATTTAAACCCTTCGATAGCATTTTTTAAAAATATCGGCACATTGTGGCACATACTGGATCTCAATAGTGGAGAGCTATGTTCACCTGCATCGAAACATTTACATATGAAGAGATACAGTGGTCAAATTAGATTTGCGCTCGTAATTAAGTCATCTCTGCCAACGATTTGATCGGATGTATCCAGGAATTTAAAATGAAAAAAAAAAAAAAAAAAACTGTGTTCTATAACACAGTAGCACAATTTTCAACTTTCTAAAAATCAGCTACATAAGCACCTGAGCATTTGAAAGGTTAGCATAGTAGAAGTTCACTCCTAGCTGGATTTTGAATTATTAGTGAAACTTTTCGTTTTATGGCCACTCCCATTTTGGTCGTTAAATGGAATGCTTATACCGAAAAAATAGAACACTTGTTCTTCAGTAGAATTGCTTAATTCTAAAAATCACTAATATACACTATTTGAAAGTCTTCTGTAGAAGTTCAGCCTAAATGGTTAATAAATGTATCAAAAATTTGGTTTTTTGCGTTTTGCAAATTTCTTAATCATGAATCACTCAAAATTTGAAATAATGTCAAATAATTTGTTAAGCAAAAACTTCTCCTAAATAATCAAGTTGGTTTTTTGGATTGCTTTTTTCTTGAAAATCATATAGAAAACATCAACTTATCGAATTATGTCAATGTTTATTTCGGATTCCGACCGAACACTGAACATCAATTCGAATAAGTGATGTTTCTCTTAGAGTATCGAAAACTGCATCCAAAGTTCATCGGATCACAATGATGTATTTGGAGAAGTTGTTTGTTAAAAATTTTTTTACATTATTGTAAAACATTTTATGGTTGATTTTTCAATGATTTTCAAGAAAAAAGCAAAAAAACCACGCAAAAACCACAAATTTCTTGATCATTTTTAAATTTGAGGCCTGAAGATGAAAAGTTACAAAGTTTTTGTATACTAGTGTATTGTAGACCACTTTAAGGACTTCAACTTCTCAGAAGACACAAAAGTGATATCTCCAATATTTTTCGAGATATAAGCATTACGAAGAAGGCATGTTGTCTAAAACGCCCCAAAAATGGGAGTGGCCATAAAACGAAAAGTTTCACTAATAATTCAAAATCCAGCTAGGAGTGAACTTCTACTATGCTAACCTTTCAAACGCTCAGGTGTTTATGTAGCTGATTTTTTTACTGTCGCACTGTGTAATTCTATAATTGACACATTTTCGAGCCAGTAAAAAGCAGCGAGCTTTCACAAATTAATGTCATTGAACCTGTTTTTACCCGATCGTGATAATTAGTGGCTATATTAATATTATATATTCTAACGACAAAAATCAGTGACTTCGAATGTTAAATGACATTACGAGTAAATATTTTGAAATTAAATTGAAAGCTCGCATAGAGGTACACTCGTAAAAATGCTTTTGACACATTCTTAGAAGCCTTCTGATCGTTGGCAGTGGGTGGAATTATGATGATATTCAATAGAAATCGACCGCATATATGCATATAAACGGTTAGCTATGAAATGTATCCACACATAATTGAGTTCACTGTGCAAAGCAGCAAAAACAAAAATTTTTTTTTTGCTCAATTCTACGTTATTGAATGTTTGTTTACGAATAATAAAGCTAATAGAAGCGGAGTAAATTCCTGAACACTGAGAGAAATTTCTTGTGTATCTGGAGAGCAGAGAAATGGAATTGTATTTTTGTAATTAAGTCTCAAAAAAGCCAGAAAGTGAGCAGTTCGAAAAGGCTGGACAAAACAAAGCAGGAAAAGGAAAAAATTACGATAATTTGCAGCCGAGAAAATTTTAACGCAACGTTTATTTTTTTTTCCATATAAATGTATGTTCTTATTTATTTGGAATATTATTAAAAATAAAATGTCTTAAGAAGATATTCGGGGGTGTCACAGAATACGAAAGCTGTCGGAATTTGAACTTTACTCGACTGAATTTTCATATATATTTCACAGACAGCGGGCTAAAATGGAGTTCTGTGCAATTGAGAACCGATAATAGCTCCGATTGAAAACCAAAAACAACAAGGTTTATAAATTCTGTATGAAATTTCGACCGGTTTGAATTCCGATTCCGATAGCTAGATATCGGATTCTGTGACACCCCTGACTGTGAAAATACGATCTATTTTGTTTGCCTTTTTGTTAAAATGAATATTTATTAAATATATTATATAATATGTAGGTACCTCAAAATTTCTAGCATTATGCTAGATTATATCAGATATGTCTCCCCAAGAACAGTCGCAACTGGGTAATATTTCATAATACAAAACAAGCGCATTCAGGACTTTAAAAAGAGTCGATTATGATAAAAAATTTCTATAAAAAAAGTGCATGCTGTGATATAACCGTATAATAATAAATGAGCTCAAAGGTTTTATGCCATATTCTATCAGTCCGATTCTGAATATTCCCGGGGAACGAATTCCCGGGGAATTTACTTTTCTCGAGAGTAAAGGGCTGATTACACGATATGGTTACTGACCAAACGTTTGGGTGCTTTCATTTGGTTAAAATTTGGTGCATATGCTCATTTGGCTACAAGTCGTATGTTTGGTTTTTACACGATATCCGCCATTTGTCCCAAAACATATGCATGCCGCCATTTTTCGTTTGCGTCCAAATGTAATTTGGTCACAATTTGGCGAAAAAATTTGTCATCAACATTTGGTTGGGCTGTTACACGATATGGCTGCATTGCAAACACACGTTTGGTTGCGACGTGAACAAATGCAACCAAATGCCATATGGTCAAACGTATGTTACACGATTTGGTTTCGATTGGGACAAAATTTGTTCCAAAACCAGCCCAAATTTGGTCAGTTACCATATCGTGTATTCAGCCCTTAAGTCTTTTTCAAATATTTGGGGGAATAAATTTGATGGGGGGGAATGGGTGTTCGACCAATACCCATAATTTCCCTTTCCCTATCTATTTAAAGAAAAAGAATTTTAGTCTCAATAAAATTCCGGGAATTCGTTCCCCGGGAATATTCAGAATCGGGCTGTATATCTCATCATATCATTCTCTCAGCATCTTATCAAAATCTATCGACTGTTTTCACTGTAAAATTTCTCGCAGTGCAAAAGCTTACAGACACACGCATAAGTAATAGTTGTGAGGCCGAACGTTTTCATTTCAAATGGTTTAAGAATTAGCGAGTTTCTTTCGCTCCACTGTGACCAAGAGCGGTTGGAACTGGAAAAATCAAATTTCGATCTTATGTTGATAAATTAATAAAACAATACAATATAGGATGGCAGCGTCATTGTTCGCTCGCTTTCAATTCAGTTGTTCGAAATATTTCCAAAAAGAGCGTTCGCGGAAACTCAAACGTTCAAGTCAATCTATAAATATGTAAGATACATTTTTGAGACTTAATTAAAGTTTTCCCAGCGAAGAAAAAAAAAAAAAAAAAAACAAAATGCCTACCAACGAAAGCATTCTTATCGTTATTGTCCTTAGTATTTTACGTTTAAATAAAAGCGTTTTTGGCTTTCCCCAATCAAAATCTGTAAGTGATTTTATCTCAGGCCTAAAAAGAAGGCCTGCAAGTGCACAAATTAAAGAATTCGTTCACAGTTAACGGAGCCCACTGACACGAGTGAACTTCAACAAACACTGCCGCAACATGATCGTCCATCGAAAGTTCAACGCTATCCCATTGCCGAATTCGATTTCGAACACGTCCAGATGCCCTTCGTCATCAGCATTCTGATTCTCTTCGCATCCATCTGTAAGATCGCATTCCAAAGGACACCGAAACTGCCGAAAATCCTTCCCGAATCCTGCATGCTCATTATAATCGGACTTTTTTTGGGAATTCTATTACGCTTTGGTCTCCAAATGAATATTGCCCTATTAACGTCGACGATATTTTTCCTTTACATACTGCCACCGATTATATTGGATGCAGGTTATTTCATGCCAAATCGTTTATTTTTCGAAAATCTTGGTACAATTCTGATTATGGCCGTCGTTGGTACAATTTTCAACGTTTTTGCAATAGGTGAAAAAAAAAAACCAAAACAGTCAAACTTCAATTACTAGAACTTCAATAGACCGAACAGCATTGGATGGCAATAGCGTTGAGAGGGAGACTTTAGCTCGAAGTCATCCGACGTAAAGAAGATTCTTTGGATAGTGATGATTCAAGTTATGGGAGTTTGACTGTGCTTCGCTTCAATTATAATGGGGGAAATTGAAAATTGAAAATTGAAAATTGAAAATTGGAAAAGTGAAAACTGAAAAATGAATTTCTATTAGGTTTCACCCTGTGGGCCCTTGGTTTGACTGGATTATATGGCAACGATGCCGATACGCCCAGTCTTCCAGCAACTTTGCTATTCACCTCAGTCATCGCTGCTACCGATCCCGTTGCAGTGCTGGCCGTTTTCGAAGAGCTTCACGTTAATGAGCTTTTGTACATAATAGTTTTTGGTGAATCTTTACTCAATGATGCCGTAACTGTGAGTATTAAAGATGGCCGATGACCGAATGACCGATTATAACATCACCGATAGCATCGAAAGTTTTGTACATTAAATCGAATTATCGATCGATAGCAGAGACTTTCGAATGAAAGGGCCTATGTAAGGCAAAGATGTCAGCGATTTTAATATTTTCTTTTCCAATGGCTTCAGTCAGTGATTCGTATTGGATGTTCTGAAACTGTTAGTTTGCGTTTATATAGAAGGATTAAATTCGAGTCACTGGTAACTTCGAAAATATTCATCATATATCGACAGTTTGAACATTGGTATCGAAATGATCATTTTGGGGCCGATAGATACATAGATAGTTTGCAAGTTGTAGTTAGTAGAAGTTTGTTTAAGTAGTTAATGGGCGAAATAGAACTAATTACGAATTATCGAAAATACGAAATCATCCTTTAGGTTGTCATCTATCATGTCATGGAAGTATACAACAATATTGGCATCGAGAATGTAATACCGCAAGATATCTTCAGTGGGTTTTTATCGTTTTTCGTTGTCGCTTTGGGTGGTACTTTCATTGGTAAGAAAATGAGAACATTTCATAGAATGTATAAATTGAATAAAGGTGTGTACAAACTTATATACATTGGTGCGATTAATCACAGGAATAATTTGGGGCCTTCTCACTGGCTTTGTTACTCGCTTTACGCACTGTGTGCGTGTGGTAGAGCCGCTGATCGTCTTTGTAATGGCCTATTTATCCTATTTGAATGCTGAAATGTTTCGTATGAGCAGTATTTTAGCGTAAGTTCGTGTCGAAAATGGCCTTTCGATACTCTTTATACTTATTTGTTATCGAAAGTTTTTTTCTTTAAATCGAAAAAAAAAAAGTATAACCTTCTGTGGTCTGACAATGAAGAGTTACGTTGAGGCAAATGTTAGCAAAAACTCATGCATTGCTATACGACACGCTCTTAAACCGATCTCGAATTCAGCAGAAACCGTTGTCTTCATACTAATGGGCGTGGCAACAATCCAGACCGAGCATAACTGGAATACTTGGTTCGTCGTTGTGACTGTTTTGTGCTGCTGTATTTTTCGTATTTTTTGTGAGTCCATAGAATTCTGCCATTTCATTTGCATACCTTCGTATATCTTTATTTCGTTATGTCTTTATCTTCTATCGTAACTGTATTTAGGTGTCATCGTACTGATAGCCATATGCAATCGCTATCGTCTTTATAAGTTAAGTACAAGTGATCAAACGATTATCTCCGTCGGTGGTCTACGAGGCGCTGTCTCGTTTGCTTTGGTCCTGCTGATGGATGAGAATTCGATTAAGCAAAGAGATATGTTCGTTACAACAACACTTGTTATTATTTATTTCACCGTTTTTCTACAGGGCATTACTATCAAACCCATTCTAAAGTGGTTAAAAATTCAATTAACAGAAACACTCCGTCCAACGGTTACTGAACGTATCGCTGAAAAAGTAATTCAGTTTTTAAGAATTTTTTATATTTTTTGGTTTTTTGTTTGTTTTGGTTTAACTGTTGACAGTTTATAGATCACTTCATGGCTGGCATTGAGAACATTGCCGGTAATAGTGGAAACTACAGTCTTCATATGAAATTCAAACGCTATAACCAGCGCTTTATTGAGCCGTTACTTCTAAGGGACCCGCAGGTGAGTGTGTTTGAAAGTGTCGACGATAATTGGATTGTCGGATAAGCGGTTAAACGGATAATTTTATCGTGGAACGTTCTTTGAGTCAGAAAATCAGATACTTTAATAATCGGATTATCGTCTAACCGTATAACTGAACATTCAAATAATCGGTTTATTGAATATTTCGATAGTCAGATAATCGGATATTGAACATTACGATAATCATGCAATCGGATAATTAAATATTTTGATAATCGCGTAAATGAATTGGATGGATAATTGAATCTTCCGATAATAATATCGGTTAATTGAGTTATCCGAAAACTGTCATATGGGATAGTTCAAATTCGAATTATTTCGGATAATTGATTATTTTTAAAAGCGGATATCCGGAGAGGGTGATAATAACGAAAAAAAAATTTTTGTAGCAAAACGAAAGCGATCGCAAGTTGAGAGAAACTTATTCAGAATCGATGTTGAGGGATGCAATTGAACTTTTGAGCTGCGGTTACGGTGCAGAATCATGCGGGGTAAGCGATGGCATGAAGCATCTGCGAAATTGTTCCTCAAGGTATGTAAAAAACTTAACCGAAAGAGAAAATAAAACAACAACAAAAAAAAAAATATGCTGCTTATAAAGATAAAAATTGTTTTTTGTTTTTTTTTTACCAGACTTCTTAAAAAGCAAAACTCATCGCACTTCAAGGAAACAGAATTTGGGAAAACAAATTTAGCTTTCGAGTTCGAGGAAAGCCCAGGAACAAATTCTTCAATTGATGTCGATAAAAACAATCTTCGCAAACGTTTAAGCTCAGTTTGACGGAATTTCAATTAAAAAAAAAAAAAAAAAAAAAAAAAAATAGACAAACAAAAAAATACTTATTTTGTGACATTCGAAACGAACACTTGCTCTCAATGGACTGGTTTAAAGACAATTATTTTGAACCATCTGAGCTCGATCAAAGAGCAAATATTCAAACATTTTGATTTGTACTTACTCGTATTACTTTATGACTTAAACGTGACGTCGGCATTTGTGCTTAAAATAAAATGTCAAAATGGAAATCAAAACTTTTGTGAAGCATCAAAAAATAATGGCTGCTCGATGGCAGAGAAGGTCAAATAAGGTTTTTGATCTCGTTTTCTTTTAGATTTTAGAACTATTCGAATGAATGAACATTTAAATGCCGTAATTTTAGGTGCTGCAATTTTTTGTTTTTACATAACGTACCCATACAACGTATGTAAATTTTGTGCCTGCTGCAGTACACTGCAATTGAATACGAACGATGACTTTAATTCAATGAAGGACAGTAAAAAGTCAATTGATCGAAATATTCTAGCTTAAAAAAAAACTTTTGCATAAAAAAGTTTATTAATTACACTGTAACAAATTTTGTGCATATGAAATGGGTAACATTTAGATTTTTCATCTGATTTCGGGTAAATTTGGTCAGCTTTGCAGTACTTACATTTTATTAGTTTGGCCGGAAATTTGAAAAAAAAAATTGAACTTTTGTGATTCTTGCTATTTGTGGCTGCCAAATGGAGTTAAAGTAAGTTCAGCTATTTAAAATAAAGCCATAAGATCAAAAAAAAATTTAAAAAAAGGCGCAACTTAATTCTCGGCCAATGTTTTTGATCGATCTGTTACCAATCTAGTAAAATCAAATATCCGTATTTCCTACATTCATCAAGTTCTTTTTAAGGAACTGCAGTCAAAACTTTGTCTACATTTGACGTGTTGAACCGTTTTGTCCAAATCAAATTTTTCCGGTTTTTATTGCGAATCGAGCAATAGAAAACATTGAAATTCAGCACCCAAAGAAATGCTTAAAATTTTACAAATATTGCTAGTAGCCAGTACATATTGTGTTCATTCTTGTAGCTTTGTCCATTTAAGAATTCCGTAAGCAAGGATCTAAGCAGGTGTGTGGACCATCTTAGAACCCAAATTAAGCTCCATTCGCAATGGTTTAAGGGCTGAATACACGATATGGTTACTGACCAAATTTTGCCTGTTTTTGGAACAAATTCTGTCCCAATCGCAAACAAATCATGTAATTACCAAACATAGTTATGGCCATATGGCATTTGGTCGCATTTTTTCACGTCGCATCCGAAGGTTTGTTTGCAATGCAGCCATATCGTGTAACAGCCCAACCAAATCTTGAGGACACATTTTTTTTTGCCAAACTGTGACCAAATTACAAATGGCGCATATCGTGTAAAAACCAAACATACGACTTGTAGCCAAATGATCATATGCACCAAATTTTAACCAAATGAAATGAGATGACCATGAGAATTGAAGAGAACAATCGGTTAATGTACAAATTCCGATCGTTAAGCAAGTCTAAGAGAGTAATGAAGTGTGACGGAATTCTATACTCATTCTCATCGACTTCAATTGTTGGCCAATGTCACGATTGGACTTAATGTTAACGAGACCACCGCTACATTCTTTGAGCGTCTTTAGAGTTTCAAATTAATATAAAATTAACTCAAAAACAAATAAAAAAGCTTATTTATTAGTAGGGCTCGGATTTTGTTGACTTTTATATATTGAAAGCATACTTTATGGGGCAAAACTTTTCATACCAACATTTTGCGAATATTTTTAGCGAAGTTGAACTTGAAACCGCTTTTCTAACTTCAAAAGATTGAAGTTAAAAATCGATTTGAATTTTCGCTTTATGTGAGTTGAACAAAACTTTTACGCCATAAAGTATGCTTTAAATTTATGAAAGTCAACAAAATCCGAGCACTGTTTATTACTAGAGCGTGTATTTTTAAGCATTTATAAAATTGAAGCGTACTTTATGGGGCAAAAAATTTGTTCAATTTACATAAAGTTAAGATTCAAATCGATTTTTAGCCTATTTAAGACTTTTTCAAAGCTAGGAAATCCCCTTGAAGTTTAAATTCGCTACTTATTTCCAAAATGGTGATAAGAAAAAAATATCCCCCCCACAAAGTATGCTTCAAAATTTTAAATGCTTAAAAATACACGCTCTATTTATTACCCTGCAGTAATGAGCTGGCTTATTTCCTAAGAAGGACTGGCCTTTGACCAGTCCAAATCCTACCGGTTATATTGTGGTAGTTCACGTCCACCAAAATCGGCTAGCCGGCGGCTGGTAACCATCAGTAGTCGGTATATGACACTCTCATCAACTTAGAAAATTTTTGCATCTTTGACAAAACAATCATAAGCATTCAATTACGCCAGAAGAGTTCGAAATTGCTACACGAGTTAAGTTACATTAAAAAATTTAAGTTCCTATCGTTATGTTATTTAAAAAAAAAAGGAAAATCTTTTTAAAACAAAAGTTCCTATCGTTGATTGACGTTGTTTAAAAAACACACAAATTCTTTTTAAAACAAAACAAAAAATAAAGGAAAATATAAAAAAAATTGGTTTTTTAATTCCCTTATTTTCACTAGTCTAAGACCAGACAAAATTACTGCAACTGATTTGCGTTTAGCGGACCGGTCCATCTTCAATGAGACGCCAATGTTAAAAAGGTCAGTTGAATGCATAAGATTTGGAATTATGAAGGACTAGTACTGGTAAACGAGGGACTGACCGAAGGCTACACTTGAGTCAGTCCATATTTCTGCAGGGTATGAAGTATTACCCATACGGATGCACTTTTTTGCTCCAATTTGTTATGCCTAAAAATAGGCTTCACATAAAAAACAATTCAACTTAGTTGGGAGATGTGGAACGCAAGCTTCTCAAAAGCTGTGTTCAATTGTGGATTCGAATAAATAGACAAATGTGTGTAGTTTCTTTCAAAGCACAAGCAGGCAAACAAGAAGACCGCCCAACTGACAGGCGGATAGCTGAAAAACACTGAAACATATAGAACTATAGCTGCAACTTCGGCAAAATTTTGGCGCGTTATGGCATGATTTGGTGAAAAAGTTCAACTGTGGTGAACCACGCCATAAGTCGAGTGCTGTGGTGAACCACGTAATAGAAAGTGTGGTGTACCAAGTAATAGCATTTGGCTGAAGTTGCAGCTATAGTTCTATATGACTGAAAGACATACATATATAACTATATATGTCACTCAGGAGCCGTTTTCATTTTGGCTCTTTTCAACACGGTTTTGGGTACCCACCACGGTCTTGGGTACCCACCAAAATGAGCATTTTGCACTTAGGTACTCACCAAAAATATTTCTCTCTCGGTCTTTTTTGTCTGCCGAGTAACATCTCTTTCTAACTGGCGCGAAACGTCCCGCGCAAAATCGATGAGAGTGACATATATGGTTATATGTGACGTGCTGAAAGATCTGCACTCGGATGAACAAATGCTATGTGTTCTTGAGGCAAATTGTATCGCAAAATGTACAAGCAAAATACTCTGTCAGGAAATTGGATTTTTAAGCACATGTATTTCATGTAATTGAATCATCTTAAGTGTAAGCGAGTGTACGTGGCTAAGAAGAATATTAAAAAAAAAAGAAAAAAAAAACACTTAAAGAGCTAATAAATAGATACATATGTAAGTACTTTGATAAATTAGAAATATGCTTTAAATAAAAAGCTTCGATTCTCTATGAATGGGTTCAAGTCATCGTACGTGTTCTTCGATCGTTGCGATCGTTTATTTCTTTGTTGCCTTCTTAAAGCGGCGATATGGATTATAGCCGAAGGGCCCAACGAACTGATCCGGCCGTCCTCGCAGCTCCTGCGTTGCCAGTTGTTGTTGTTGGTTTTGTAAATTCTCCTGCTGCTGTTGCTGTTGTTGCTGCTGCTGTTGTTGTTGTTGCTGTTGCAGTTGATTATTTTGTTGAAGCTGTTGCTGCTGTGCTGCTTGTTGCTGTTGCTGTTGCAAATTTTGCTGTTGTTGCGTAAGGTTTTGTTGATTGAATTGCCCTTGTTGTTGTTGTTGTTGTTGTGGATTAAAATTGTTACCTAAGCCCAATCCACCGACACCAACACCAAATTGTTGCCCACCCGCGAATGGTGTTTGCGCATTGAATCCACCGAAACCGAATTGCTGAGGCAGACGATTTATTGGCTGCCCGCCAGGCTGGAATTGTCCCGTATTTGATTGCTGGAAGCCACGTTGTTGTTGTTGCTGCTGCTGCTGCTGTTGCTGCTGCTGCTGCAATTGCAGGGGTGTCAATTGTTGGCCTGGCAGCAATGTTGGTTGCGTTGGTATTTGACGGAAGGCTGTTTGATACGGATTTACATTGGGATTTAGGAAGTTCTGAAATGGTTGTTGAGGTAAATGATTGCCTTCAGCACGAAAACCTATTAATTAAGAAATGAATTAAAATAAGCGGGGTGGAGGGGTGAGATAAAAAATTAAAAATTAAATTATCAAAAAATATTCACCATTCTCATCAGCAATATAATGCACTGTAATGGGCGTGCCTTCGGGCGATGTATAAGAATACGATCCTTGGACGACTTGCGCTTCAACAGCTTCACCATAGCCAAGATTTTTAACGTATCCCTGCGCCTGCGCAGTCGTACCATCGCCAGCAGCATAGCCGTATGAAAAACTACCATCGTAGTTGAGCTCATTTTGGTAGGCAGTTATTGGTACATAGTTCTCCGGATTGATTTGGCCATAGCCGCGGAAAATGCCTTGCTGCATGAAAAGAAATAGATAAAGAAAATTTGAAAATCAAAATAAAAAAAATAAAAATTTAAGAAAAACGTCTCCCATCGACCTCACCAAATACATGGGTAGGTAAAAGAGAAACGAAACCTACTTGCGGTACGATCGGTGCAATCGGTGTCAAAGGGTTTAACGGTGTGATCGGCGATATCGGTGGATTTAATACTGGCAATGTATTTGGGAACACTTGACGTTGTTGCGTTTGCTGCAATTGTTGACGTAATTGTGGTGTTGGCTGACGTCTTTGGAACGGTGATTGATTGAAAATCGTGTTCTGTTGTCCCAAGCATGGAGCATTAAGTACGCTCAACGATAATAAAATGCCGGCTGTTAACTGAAATATATACACCCACCAACACACACACACACACACATAAATAAGTAAGTATATTTTTAATTCAATTTTAAGCTTTTAAGACTGAGAATTGATTAAGGACAAGCAATAAATTTCATTTTATTTTACGCGAAAACTGCTAAAGGGAGAATGATTTCGAAAACAATTGAAAAGTAATTGCGGACCATAAATTTTGAAAAGCAATTAAAGGTATTATATATTGCCAAAAGATCGGCGATTATTCATTTGTTAATGATGAAAACGTGGACCTTTGAGTTTTTCCTTTTTATTATTTTTTTTTTCGCATTGAAGTGTTGGAGTTCGCACGAAATTGAAAGAATAATTATGGAAAATATTATAAAGAGAACCAAAGAATTAGTGATGCCACGAATAGTGGATTTGGCCGAATACCGAATACCGAATATTCGGTCAACCTCTCGGCCGAATAACGAATATTCGGCAACCGAATATTCGGCACGTAGCAAAGACAGCTTGAGCCTACTCGCGACTAGCTGGAGTCAAGGGAAAAACTGCCGCTGAAAAATTTGCCCACTGTTTATAATGTTTTCGAAGAAAATTTAGAAGAAGTTAGCGTACATTTAATATTTCTAAAGAATAAAAAGCAAATCTGCTGTATTTTTAGATCTCGTTAATTAATTTTTTTTACTTAAAAAACTTAAAAAACTTAAAAACTTAATTTGTAGTTACTGCTGATTTTTTTAATAAGTTATTTCTACTATTCGGTATTCGGCCGAATATTTTAACTATTCGGCCGAATACCGAATACTGAAAAATGACGCCGAATAGGCCGAATACCGAATAGTGGCCGAATATTCGTGGCATCACTACAAAGAATGGGCAGGACGAATGACGAATGAATAGTGGTTCTATTCTCCTTTTTTTTTTTTTTTGTGGATAAAATGAATTGAAATATTCGTACGTGAATATCTAAGCCATATACACTGAAAAAATTTTGCATCGTTGTTTCTACGATAGGAAGACGTAGAAAAATATAATAGAATCTACGTAAAATACAATAAGTTCTAATGTCAATCTAATAGTTTCTACTGTTTCCCACTTATATTGATATAATAAAACTAGCAAGCTCAAATCATATCACGCGATGGCGTAGTTGAAGTGTGCTAGACTTGTAATCTGGAAGGTCCGTGTTCGAAACTTGTCACAGGCCAAAGAAATGGGTGGAAAAATGGAGAATAAAACGGGAAAAAAAATTTCAAGGAAAAAAAATACGGGGAACAGAAAAGAGTAAGTTGCCAACCAATAAATAGTTGCTTTAATCGCGCCTTCCAAAACGTCACGCACAAGCTCTTTCAAGAAATTCCTATAGAATCGTTTTTAACTTTTTAAGCATAAAAAGATTGGTAAAATTTTTTTTCTCTCAGTTTTTTTAAATAATATAAATGTTATACTATCTACGGCGAGATACACATTTCTGTTAAAGAAATATGATCATATTTCGACCTTTTCTCGACAAATACTCAATTGTAATATCTCGACCTACTTCAACACATTAAATCTAGTTTTTCTCCACAAGCTCATTTATACCCAGTGCCCCCACTACCTTTATACTAAACTCGTCTTTGCCCAATCTAGCAGAGCACGCAATTTAATTATACCTCGCTATAGCTACACGTTGATCTCACGAATGTTTTTTGTTAGTGCTGTCAAACTATGTAACTCTATCCCACCTCACTTAAAAACTCTTCGAAATAGTAAACTCTTTAAACTGGCTGTTATTACATTTCTTAATTCATAGTTTTAAGGCTTTCTGTTTAATTGCAATGGTTTCTCATAGTTTTAATTTAACTCCTATTTAACTTTAAATTGCACTGAATTAATGAAATTATTTGAATTTTTGTAGTATGTAAGTTAGTACGTAAGTTAAGTATCGGATTAGCTTAATGGCATGAAATGACTACCGTTATTACGATGTACTAAATAAGGCCTGCCTTAATGTACAATTTGGAATAAACAATTTGAAACAATTTGAAATTTGAAATTTGAAATTATACTACTAAAAAAAAAAAAAAAACCCTCGCTGGAGCAGGGATCGAACCCGCCGACAAGAATTCATATCAAAATTAAGAAGTTGTAGAAATGTACTTCAAGATTTGAAACCGTAGTTCCTATGATTTAACATCGTAGTTACTATGAAATAACATCATAGTTCCTAAGATGGAATATGATAGCTCCCACGATGGAATATCGTTAAATCTACGTTATATATCGTTGAAATCAATGACATTCCTCATCGTAGAAACTACTGCAAAGTTATTGTAGAATCTATGATATCCTGCAATTGGACCTTATATCAATTGCGGATATAATAGATAATACGTCGGATATCATAGATTCTACGACGAAATTTTTTGAGTGTACATATGTCCCATATTAAGGCCATCTTTAAATGAGAGAGGCAAGCATTATCGCCAGTTTTTAAGGGCATCTTACCCCTGATCTATTCCCCTATCGCTCCTGATATATCCTAAAATAAAACCAAAAGTCTCTTTATTTTGATTTTGGAATCTAAAATTCAGAAAAAATCCTAATCCACTGAAAGTTTCCCCAAAGAATTTTCTCCCCTAAGTTGCTCCGCTAAAGGGTTTCTCTGAATTCAACTCCCAGTGGATATGTGTGTCGTTTTTCCTGTTTCTGTTTTTCTTTGTTTTTCCTTTATTCGTTATATCACAACGGGCCCATGTGGGGCCTATGTGTGTCACCCTTAATGGTGGCAGCCAAAATAATCTAACCTAGAAAAGATTCCCCATTAATTGAACGGGCGTGATTTCAAACATCTGATCCTCAATAAGATCTATTTAATGTTCGAGTTAGTTTCAAGATCATTCCCAATCATCCCAACTGAATATAACAATCTGCAATATGATCCTTGGCTGTGTGATGTGATGCAGTCTGCTTCACCAATACTCCGCGCCCTTTTCGCGACTTTCAGAATACAGTACACCCGGGATAACGTCAACTAATTAAAACCGCGAGTGTTGACGTTTACCAGATTGTTGACGTTTATGATTGTCCTCATTTCAGACCAAAATAAAGTTGGAATTATAGTTTTAAACGTTATTTTAGTATCCAAACTAAAACCAACCAATAATCTGATTCAAAAAAATTTTTATGTATTTGGAAAAATAGAATAAATATTTTATATGAGATCATGCCATCTTCGGTTTTTAGAGACATTTTATACGCGCAACATCAACAAGTTCGAAAACACAACTGAACAAAGAGAGCAAAAACTACATTGTACGCACAAAGGGAGATTCCCGGAATTCTGAGAATTCGTATTCTACAGGGTGTCCCGTTGTGAAGTACATTCCTTAAAAGGGGTGGTAGGGGGGTCCAAGCTGAACAAAAAATCGTATGTGAGGGTGGGGTCCCATATGCACCCCTGAGGAGTTATGTGGCTTTAAAGCTTTTTGACACTAAGTCCTGAAAAACAATTCTCCCACGCCAATGGTTAATTGTAGAAAAAAAATTTTAATGTAGTTTGAAAGCCAATTATATGTGCTTTTAGGCAAAATTGAATTAATGGTAAAAATTTGACCCATTGAGGGAAAAATAAACGGTCAAAGTAAAAAATTCTAAAAAACTTTCAATTTTTTTTACTTTAGAAGCCATTTTGGTATGAAAAGTGTCAAATTAACACCCACGTTTTTTTTTTTTTTTGGTATTCAAAATGCTGGATCGACTACCTTTAATTTGGTACCCCATATGTCAACGGGACACTCTGTCTACGTAATTCCAGCTAAAATTTTCGATTAAGCAGAGTTTACCTTTTGGAGCTTTTAGGTTTTGTTGACGTTTTAGAATAGTCAATGTAAATAAAAAAGTGTTGACGTTTTGGGGTGTTGACGGAATAGGGGGTTGACGTTATCCCGAGTGTACTGTATATGCTGAAGATCCCTTCTGTGTTTCTTAGATAATGGTCACAAAGGTACTATAATCCTATGTTCCATTTTGTGCAGTAACCGTTGATGCAATGCGATATTTATGTGTTATGATGTTACACCAAAAGAAGGTTAGGATACAGCTCAGTTATCCTTTAGAAAAATGAAATTTTTACCCAAAATATCGTTTTATCCATTTTTGAGCGAGTTCTGTCAATTTTCGTTTCAATTTAAAGTTGCACTAAAGCCACTACGGAATAAATTGCATTAGCAATTCGTTTTTTTATTTTATTTATTTTTTAAAATTTTTTCTTTGAGCCTGGGAACTTTGGCCCGCAAAACAATGGCAAAAAAAGCAAAAAAGAAAAAATGAAGGAAAGAGAAAGGAAAGAAAATCACAAAAATACGAAAACGATACACCGACGAAAGTGAAATCCGATCACGTTTTCCCGTGTAAAGTGCTTGAACGAAACTAATCTGAGAGCTCGAGGCGCGTATTGTATTTATACTTTAGAATTAGAATCTTCAGAAGAATCGCTTAAATCACTTTGAAACGACAAACAAACGCCCAAACAAATGTCCGACAAGACAGACGAGGCAGTTGGATGGGCGATTGATCAACGATCGGTCCGTCGGACGGACGGACGGATGGACGGATAGACGGACTGGCGGTCATTGGTGGGTAGTATATTACATGGTCAGCAGAATGGTCATAAGCGCGTAATACGTCAAAGATTTCAGTTGCAAGCGCCGAGGGCTTCCTGCATGTGCTTCTCATACCGACCAATATCTTTTCCGAAGGAAAACAGAACAAGCTCCAATATGAACATACATATCAAGCGAAAATATCTAGCTACACGCTGCACAGTGGGGAAGCCTCATACATTCCTTGGAAAAAAGTAGAAGGACGAGCAGTCCAATGAAAGTAAAAATTGCCACACTTGGTTTTATGAATGTAACTAAGAAAAAAACAAAAAATTGTCAAAATTGGTCAACCCCTGGGGGTACCTCCCATAGACCCATAGTTATAGCTTGGTATGGTAGCTACCTCTAAAAGTCAACCGATTTTAACAAAACTCAGTCAGAATGTTGGCTATGCAAAAATATGGATGTGTGCCAAAAATTATTCAAATCGGTCAGACCCTAGGGGTAACTCCCGTAGGCTTTTTTTTTTTTTTTTAAAATGCGTTGCAATTTGCATGACACCGTTAGCTAATTTGTAAGTTTTTCAAAATATTGCAAAAATTTGGGGATTTTTATTGCTAAAACTGAAAGAAGAGACTCTTAACTTTCACTTTTTTGCAGTGAGCCGACGTAGGTAGACGAAGCTACCTTTTTTTTCGTCAACGAAAATTGCAAAAACTTCAATTTTTAGTGCACTTTTGTATCGCTCATATCTATTCAATCACTTACCTCAATCAGTTAGTTTATATTTTAAGTGAAAAATTAAATGCTATATTTAAATAATAATATCAATCAAACTGCATAAGAAATTATTTCTTCCGTATACACGTTACTAAATTACATACAAATTTTCATTACTTTTTGCCGTACAGTTTTCAGCTGAACTCGTACAACTCTTTCGAGAGCAAAATATAACATTTTAGGGAAGCCAATTGCAGATTTCTCTTATTCAAACTATCCTCTATCAAACTACATCATTAGATTTTTGAATAGAATTAGTCGAAAAAGTGACCTTTTTCCGCAAGTTCCCCACTGTGCGCTGCACCGCGCTACCAGTTGATCTCTTGCTCAGTGTTCCATGCTGCGCGGTCATCTTCATCTGCTGCCCGTACAAGTTCTATGACTTGTGTTATCGGATTGTTAGTTTTTGAGAATTTGGCGCTTGAGCCAATTGCTGGCGTGTAATTAATTTTTCCCCCACTCAGGCTCAGACAATGCAAAAAAAAAAAAACCGAAATCGACATTAAAAACGTCAGTAAAAAAAATAAGAAAAAACACATTTACAAGTTGAGGAGCATGCACTCTTACAGCACGTTTAGAAATTATGAATTCTAAATACAGAGGGGAAAAAAACAACCTCCCGTTTCCTCACACTGTACCCCTTGAAAAGTGCTGTTGCACCACATTTCGGCGTGTTGCCTATTGTCTTCGGTCTTTGTTGCGCTTCGCTTATCCCTCTCTCGCTCTTGTTCAATTAAAATAGAATTTATTGGCTTTTTATTGAGCATTGACAGAGGAAATGGAATGAACTTGTTTACAGTGCATTCGCTAGATTTACAATCTTCCCTACGACCGCAGTCAAGTACAATTCTATCGCAGATCAAAGCAAATCTGAAGATCTCTGTAGTGCTGTTTTTTTATTTATTGATTTTTTTTTTAAATTTTTTTTTTTTGAGTAAGCCAAAGTTGCTTGAAGCTTGCGAGTGCGTGAAATGCATCGTGGAATCTCATAAATACGCAAATTATTTATGATTTCTGCAGGCTTCACGTTTTTCACTTTTATAGTTTTTTTTTTTTTTTTTTTTTTTTTTTTGCAGGGCATTTTATTAAAGTGTTGCTCTGAGTTATTGAATGCGGTTTCTAAGCTTTTGGGTTATCAGAAGTTTTATGTTAAAAGGAAGAGTTGTCTAAGAACTGAGGGGTAAATTGCATATACAGTATATGTGGCGGTCAAGGATAACACATAAAACGATTCAAGTAACAGGTCATTTCATTTCATTTTATTTGATTTTATTCATGTAAACAGGCACATTGACGTCTTACCATTCAATTTCGGAGCAGTTAAGCGGTTTTTGGAGATTTTTATAAGGATTGGTTGGGCCTTCAATTTCACCTCTCTAAGCACGGCCGTAAGCGAAGCACTAATTTAATGCAATGATTCAAGTAAAAAAATTAAAAATTAAAATAAAAAAAAACGTATTAGAAAAAACTTTTTATATCGCTATTTATTAAGGGGAGAAGGGGGTAAGTGTAACTAAGCTGGCTGAGATGCCAACTTACGAAGCGATAGACTCTGGGTTCAACTCCCAGCTGAGGTCGTGGATTTGTTTTTCGCTTTTTCTGTTTTTGTTTTTCTCTGTTTTCCCCTTATTCGTGGCATCACAACGGGTCCGTGTAAGGTCTAAGGGTGTCACCCTGTAGGACGATTGGGGTATTTTGGTACCCTGGCGAATAAACCTCGAGTGTAGGAAAAGCAACTAGTACACGAGTACAGAAACGGATAGTGATAGATGGTGGACGAGGTGTCTACGATTCAATATTTCTGAAACACTAATGTCATATATTTGCTGCGCGTTAATCGGATGGCTCCGTCGCCTAGTGGATAGGGTGTAAGATTGGCAATCCGACGGTTTGAGTTCAAATCCCAGGGCAGAGGAAAAATTTGCAAGAAAGATAGAACTCGAAAACTTCAAGAAATGTAAAGGAAGACAAGAACAAGACCTCGCCAATTCAATTTAAACTACTAATTAAAAAAAAAAAAAAAAAAGAATAAAAAAATCAGCAGAGAATTTACCCTGGGTCGTTCGGATCATGAGGCGCACGCACTACCCACTGAGCAACGACAGCCCGGGTGGCTCGCCTTTATATTAGGTGTAGTAAAAAGAAATCCATTATTTTTGCATTAAATTGAGGGCTTTATTTAAGATAGTTAGAATGACCCGATTTAGGTCAAATATGCGCCGTTTTGTTCGATAACTTGTTGCCATTTTAAAGGTAATTTCATTATGCCTCTCTCATAGAAGCCCTCGTTCCTATTAGCAAAAACTTGAGACAGTCGAATTTCAGAAGCCTCTCTTGAAGCGAATGTTTCACCAGCAAAAGTGTTCGCCATGGACAGGAACAGATGGTAATCACTTGGTGCCAGGTCCGGACTATAAGGTGGATGCAGAAGAACCTCCCAACCAAACTCCCGGAGCTTCTGGCGAGTCAATATCGATGTGTGTGGCCTGGCGTTGTCCTGATGGAACACAATTCCTCTCCTATTGGCCAAAGCTGGCCGCTTATGGGCGATTGCTTCCTTCAGACGGTCCAATTGTTGACAGTAGAGTTCCGAGTTAAGAGTTTTGCCGTATGGGAGCAGCTTATAGTAGATAATTCCCTGCCAATCCCACCAAACACACAGCAAAACCTTCCTGGCCGTCAATCCTGGCTTGGCCACCGTTTCCGCCGGTTCACCGTGTTTCGACCTCGACCGTTTTCGCTTGACGTTGTCGTAAGTGACCCACTTTTCATCACCAGTCACCAACCGCTTCAGAAATGGGTCGATTTTGTTGCGGTTCAGCAGCGATTCGCAGATGGAAATTCGGTCTGTGAGGTTTTTTTGCGTTAACTCGTGTGGCACCCATACATCGAGCTTCTTTGAGTATCCAGCCTTATTCAAATGGTTCCAAACGGTTTTTTGTGCAATCTTTAGCTCTTTTGCAATCGAAACAGTGCTAACATGACGGTCGGACTCGATAATTTCCATGATTTTATCGACATTTGGCCTTCCAGTGCGTGGTGCATCCTTGACATCGAAGTTACCGGAACGGAATCGACGAAACCCAAATTGCGCATGATTGGCTGTTACAGTATCAGGTCCATAAACGCTATTCACATTTTCAGCCGCCTGGCTTGCGTTTTCTCCCTTATCGAAGAAAAACTGTAAAATGTAGCGAATTTTCTCTTTGCTGATGTCCATCTTTGACGAGCTCTCAAACAAAACTGAATCAATCAATCAAAAAAGTGTCACAAAAGCTTTTTTAGTAGGAACTGTCATCTTTCTAATGCCCCCTAGCGGAACACGATCGGACTTATACAACGCGAGATGCAGATAAATAACGCCATCTATTGGAAAAATAATGGATTTCTTTTTACTACACCTAATATTAATGTAATAAGTACTTATATCAAATGTACTGAATTGGCCCCGTTGTCTCCACTGGAAAATTATGAGCAACAAGTACTGTTGATTTGGGGAGTAGTCGAAGAGTCCTTCTGCTCCAGTTCAATTTTCTGTGTGGTTCAGGCCTAGCGTTGCCAACCATACTATATAATATAGTATCCTACTTTATTTCTGATCGATATACTTTATACTTTCATGGAACAATAAAGTATTCTGAAATACTTTATTTTTAATATAGGTATACGGCAGTTTTTACCAAACATCTTCTTCTTTGTTCTTTGTTCTTTGAACTAAATAAATACAGTCGACAATCTCTATAACGACCTCCTCTAAAACGAATTTCTCTCTATAGCGAACCTCAAGGCTCTTTCGTTACATTATATTCCTTTTTTTCTCCTAACACCAAATTCTCTCATCGACGATTTTATTTTTCAGGTCCATTTAAATACATTATAGAGAGTTTCGACAGTTTTGAGATTGACTACATACTCAATCACCAAAATCGCAATTTTGGCAACTTAAGTACATATAAATATATTTAAGAACAAAAGTGTACTAACTACCAGTAAGTTACTAGTACTTCGGTGTGAGAGATAATTTAAATTGAATTTATGGTAGTATGAAAGCATGTTATTTATTTCTATATGTTATTAAATATTTGCTATGTTCTGTTTTTTTAATTAATATAAGGATGAATTTAAAATTACTTTATTTTTTAGTAAAATACTTTATTTTTTAATTATTAAATAAACTTATACTTTATTTTGCCTTTAGAAAGTTGGCAGCCCTATTCAGGCCCCTCAAAGAATTCTGTTTGCTTAAATACTTTTCAATAAATTTCAATCAACCTTTCCTTTGTAATCAAATTGTTTTTGTTTTAAATAATAATCTGTGTAAAGACCGACGTGTAAAAACAGACAAAACATAATTTGAAACATAACTTTTGACTGCCAAAAGGAGAAAGGTTATATCAGTCTCTCTTCTGTCGAAATCTGCCTCCTTTAATTATGAGTATAGGATTATCTTTTGCAGCCTTTGCTTAGACTCTCTAAGATCCCAGTCGAATTGTCTGATCACAGTTATTGTTTTCATATATTGTAGGTAGGTATATAAAAACATGCTGTACATTTTCTTATAAGCTAGCATAATAAAAGAATAATAGAGCCATTCCTACGTTTGTGTAAAGCATTTGCCTTAAGCTATCCATTATTCTTTCAACAAAATCATTTTGCGCTGATTGATGCGATATGATTTTTTTATTTTTTTTTTTTTTTTTTTGGAAAATATCGTACATCATCGTACGTCGCGACGTACGTCATAGCTGCTGGTTGCGTACGAGTCATTTTGAATAAAATTTGCAATATCTCTGCGAAGACTTCTTGTGCGTATTGTTCTAAGTTATGCTAATAAAGACATTCGACTGCACCAGCATGCAGCATGAAATTGTGACATGACATAGAATTCTTGCTCTTGTGCTGACTTGCTTTTTTGATGGACTCGAGAAGATCGTAAAACGTTGTCCGTTCGGATATCGAAACTGTTGAATTGAAAAAGTTATCGTTTGACTGAAAGATGTTTTTTTGCGTTTAAGTGGGCAATTGTTTTTTGTTTTAAATAAATTTGCTTTCTGAAAAAAATGAAGGGGGAAAATATGAGCAATGGTTGAGGGCGATGAGAGCGGCGCCAGCGCTCAGTACGCTCAGTTGAAGGGGAAACGACACTGCGATGGCTGAAAAATTGAATGTTGAAGATGTTTTGATCAGAAAAACTAAAAGTTTATCATCGGCGTCTATTTTTTGTTTTTTGTTGTTTATTTTTTATTTTTACTACTTCACATTTAAGCTTTAAAGTATGCAAGATATTTCGGTGATAAAGCTTCAAGTTCATTCTATTGTTTATACCGGGCCGTCTTAAGCGTGAGAGAGGCCCTGGGTCCGCAGAAAAGTGGGGACAATAGATGGAATTTGCTTTTTGGGAAGCAGAAAACCAAATAACAATTAGAACTCTTAAAACTTTTTATTTCAACACTTTAAACAATAAAACAAAACAAAACAAGTAAGGGTGTTATAGTCGGGCGAGCCTGCCAATAAAATACTCGACACAGACTCACATGTTCAAATAATTTTTAAGCCACGCCCAAAAAACAGTACCACTAAGAAAGAATATTCCAGAGGTTTTTAAGGCCATAAGGAGCCCCTTATATCGACTTTTGTTCAATTTTTACGAAAACGACCCCTTTTCCACGCCCAATTTTTTACACTTTTTTTGAAAATTGTAATGGGAGGCTTAAATATACGCTCGAATTGTAAGTTTCATTGAAGTATTGCGAAAAAGTTCCAAGTACTGGAGGTAACCTAAATAATGGACCGATTTAGAAAATATTTGGAGAGTATGTTTGTGGCTACAAACGAGGTATAAGTGCCAAAGTTCGTTCAAGTCCCATTTTCGGGTGAAGGAGACAATTTTCTAAATACGTCCTTCTGCCACGCCCACTTTTCCAATTCTTTGAAATCATATTACTTGCCTTGAAACATGTTCAAATATCAAATTTCATCAAAATATCTTGAAAAACTCCGGTTTAAGAGCAGTTTTTGTGATTTTCGTAACAGCCCCTAGTACAAGAGGTACCCCTACAAATGGACCGATCGTGTCCATTCTCTAACTTGTTCTTACTCATGTCCCTGTGAGCACGTATAAAAACGCAAACAAATTATCTGTTTTCTATTACTTAGGATCATATTCGGGCAATATATGCGGAGTTATACCAAACGGATTGCATGGCATGTAATCAGTGACGCAGCGAGGATTAATCTAGACGTGGGCGACGAGATGAATTAGCGAGGCCCTATAACATTTCTTTTATACTTACGAACTATGCCTGTATCCTTCAATTTCATGCTCTCCTACATCGGAGTCTGATTTATGCTTAAATATACTTACGTGGATGGGGAGCACCCAAAAATGGTCTAAAACTGTCTTACATATTTAATGGACAGCCCCGAAGTCCTTTTAAATCGTTCATTCAATTGACTTCGCGCGAGGCCCGTTCGGGTGCGAGGCCGTGGGCGATGGCCCACTTCGCCCACGCCCCACTGCATGTAATTTTCAAATTTATCATGTTGCATAGGCCGGAGAATTTCAAAGCTTTTACATTCTCAGCAAGCTCCAAAAGCTTTTCAGGTTCTTGTCTTTGCAAGCAGCCAAAGCGATTTTCGCAATTTGGTTCTTGTCTTTGGAATAATCGATGTGATATATAAATACTACGTTTATACGGCAGCTAATCGCAATTAAAAAATTAATTGAATGAATAATGAAGTCACCGTTTATACGACAATCCAAAAACAAGATTAAATTCTTTTTTTCGTACTACCAGACTGAAAATAAAACGATGTGGTAGCACACAAATGATTTTAATTTCTATAATCTTCCATTGCTAAATAGTAAAATGTCCGATTCGGATGTGGAAGGATAGTCTTATGAAATGCTGTTCTTTTCCTATGATTGAGATAAATGGCGCTGCCGGATCATCAAAAATAGCAAAATCTGTGAAAAAATTGGCATCATCTGACGTATTTATGGCAATTAGTCACACTACACACGATTTATTTTCGTGAGTTAGCTAATCGCGAATAAGATTTGTTCTCAACGTTGATACGGGAAAATTCACTAATCGGTATATTCTTAATCGCGAGCAGGGCGTACGTGTAAACGCAATACTAATCATATGCTCATGTATAGATACTTGAAAAATAAATGCGAAGAAAAGCAACAAAAATGTATGCATTTTTTTCGCTTAGGGTGGTAGTTAACAGCCCGCTTTAAGTAAATTCTTAGCATTCGCTTAAATTTTCGTAGTTACCAAATCAAATAAACCTGGTTTATTACCCCATCGAAGCAGTCATAAATTTTAAGAATGAAAATGTTCGAAAATTCGAAGAGAGCAAAGAAAGCTAATAAAAAAACATATGTTAAAAAAAATTGAAAAGAAAAAAATAGTGTTGTTCTAATTTTAACGTTTTTCCATCGGCCTGCTAGTTTGAAAGAGCTTTCGAAAATAGCAAAGACCATTGTCTTTGGACTTAAATTTAAAAAAGTGGCACCACATTTTCGAGTATCGAATTCTCTAAGACCGGTTTAATTTGACTTGGCGACTACCACTTTTACTTCAAAAGATTAAGATTTAGCCTTAGCTTAAACTTTTTAGCTTAAACTACCACCCTATACTTTGTTTTCAGTGTATTTGGGTTCTCGAACCATTTGTTGACTATTTGAATTAACTCCTCTTGGTATTCATTAATTAAGTGCATTTTTTTGAAGTGCAGTCGAATCTGGATAATAACAATGAACAGCTCGAAATAGTGAACGTTTATTTTGTTACACCGACTGTTCTAAATAATCAGGCCTGTTGAGAGAGTGGTGGAAAAGGGGAATTTTCCCCGAGAACGGGCTTGCTGAAGGGGCCCACAATTGGCATGGGACTTTTTCTTTTTTTTTTTTTGGTCGCACATTTTTGTGACGGGACCCCGGAAAAAAATCCCCCGGATCCCAAATTTCTCTCTACGGGCCCTTTCAATAATGAACAAAGCATTAAATTTCGTTAATACGAACAATCTGGATACAATGAACAGGACGTGCAAAAATTAATTCATTATATCCAGATTCGACTGTATTTGGAAAAACAAGAGCGCGTATAGATGCTTCCCAGTGAAGATATGCTGTGGCCCAGCAGCGAAAATGCGAATGAAATCAACCCAAAAGCGAGTACTCTTGAAATACTCCGTGCCGGAGTGTACGCACAATAAAACAGATTCACATATACGTAAGGCGAGTATACTAAAGTTTTCTTCCTTTGAGATCGGAGGTGGATGAGTTCGTGCATTAATGAACGCTTGCTGCTTTACTCACTTTGAACGATGGGAGGCAAAGAGGAGAAAAAGAAGAAAATTTATTTGTGGAACAAAAACACGCTGCGCGCTTCGTGAAAAATTGACGAAATGGGCTATTGAAGAAAACAACCATCTATCTTATTATTATTACCCACATCTTATTAATAATATGAAATAAATACGTTTTAAGGACAAAATTTTAAATTAATAAAATCAAAAAAAAGAAGAAAATCAACAAACCTCCTTTAAGGTAATGAATATACTCCCAGGAATACTCCCTTTTGTATCTTAATAGCGAGTATTGGTTTGCCAATGCCACCATAATGGTAAGGCAAATAAGAAGGGAGTACCTCTACTCTTTTTGGGAGTACTCGAAGGTTATTCTTGAAGTACTCGCTTTCGCCGCTGGGGGCAGACGTGCGTATGTAGTAAAAATGTTTGAAATGGGATAGAAAATGGCATCACTCATACGGCATGTTGGACGATTCACATACTCTTTTGTCCGCTCGCTCAAAAAGTTTTTATGTAGTGAAATTGGAAAAAAACGCGCCCCTGTAGGAATTTGAACTAGTGCTGTACTAGTAATTTACTGGTGCAAAATCCAACAGTACTAGTTCTTTTCTATTCCCCTTTCCATATAAAATTCTGTTGAAAATCAGTAAAACATCTTTACACTAAAGCACTAGTACAGTATGCACCAGAACTATTCTAGTACCTACTTTTGTATGCAATTGGGTAAATTTGCACCAGTTAAAGACTAGTGCTGTTTACGAGGAAAAGGTACCAGAATCTTTGATTTGTTTTCCTTTTTCTGTAAGCACATCGTAACTATCGATTGAAAAATTGCACTGGTTCTTCAAGTTCTGGTTAATGTACTAGTTCTTTTCAAATAATTGGCCAAATGTTTTCTACAGGGAATTTACAGACTTCTGTTTCACTTAAACAAACATACACACGGATTTTCAACGATGCTGCTCGAAGAGAACGGTATGTAGAGCAAAGTGACTGTCGTCAATCAAAACCGAAATTTTACCCCCAAACTTCGCTCTATATGCCATTGAATAGGGTATTGGGCAAAAGATGATCAAAAATAAATTTTTCAAAGGATATAGAGTAAAATAGACACGAGTTGTCTCAGTAACCAGAAGATATAGCAATAAATTGATTACAGACTTTAAATATTTGGCATCGAAAATTTTGGGAGCGTACCTCCCTTAACTCAAAATCGTCAAAATGGCGAATCGAGCACATGAATCCTCGTGCGACGATATGGTTTTATTTGAAAACTCGAGCCTTTTCGGATACTTTGCTTCCCTGTGAAACATCAGGCAAATAGGAAAATAGTCGCCGGATGCCAGATTTCTGGTAGGTAGTGTTTATTAATTTTCTCATAACAATATTAAAAATGATAATTTGACTATAGCGTGGTGTCTTCTATATACAATAGTGCATATAAGAGACTGTTATTACATTCAAATGACAAAAAATTTAAATCTGTTAAAACACATTTTTATCGCTCATTATCTTTCTCTATTAAAACAGTAAAAATTAACAGCCCGATTCGAAATATTCCCGGGGAATTTTTACGCGCGGATTTGAAAAAAATTCTGCCTTTTTAAGCACACTGGAAAGATAATATTAAGGGAGCAAGAATTTCGAACATTTCGTAGTAGAGGTCATCACATGCTACTCCTTGTTAATGCTTAGAACACTTCCTTTTTCCGTGTATAATAATTTTTAGGGAAAAAATTCACGGGGAATATACATTTAGAGTAGGGCTGAAAAAAAGGAGCAGGTAATTCATATCCTGGAAATGCTTTGTTTGACGGCCCCTTTGTATGATGTTTTTATCATTGACCGTCAATGTTATTATAAATGGATCCCATTGTAACAACAAAATAATACAAGAAAAAGTAAAAGTAGCAGACAGAGAAATAAGGGGCCTATTAAAGGTATAAAAAGGACCAGAATCGGATATAAACGAGAAAGAGTTTCCCTGAGCTGAGAAGGAGAGAGCAAGAATCAGTGGCGTAACTTCACCTTGTGGGGCCCGGAAGATTTTTTTTGGGGCCCTCCTCTATCGATGCCAAATTAAAAAAAAGGACCAAAATGGATAATAATGTTTATTTTAAATATAAAAACTTATTAATAGGTAAGAACACATCTAAATGTATCGAGGGCCCGTTCATAAATGCTCGAATTAGATTCGAAATGTGTAGAGAAAAAATTAGTGCGATATTTTAAAATAACTTTCGGTCGACACAGTTAGTTGACACAGGTACGTGGGGCCACCTGGGTTAGGGGCCCGGGAGAATGTCACCTCTAAGCCCCCGATAGTTACGCCACTGGCACGAAGAGCAAGAAAAGATAAATCGAAAAAGAGAAGAACTCCCAAGTAGCAAAATGTGGTATTCATTCGGTATTTCATTTCTTTATTCAAACTTAATATGATCAGTTTTTGGTATTTGAATCCTCCCTTCTTTAATGTCACTTAAATCGGTTTTAAAGTAGAGCTGTCACTTTGGTTTTAAATTGGTATTTAATATCCTTCTTAAAGCAGTCTAAGATGGTTCTGAAATTAGTAGCCATATTCGAAGCATTAAATCGGTATGATGGGACGTATTTAATACTTCGAATATCGTTCTTAAATTAGTAAAGTGTTTTTCATCAACGTGTGCTGTCAAAATGGAAAAAATTATGGCCACCCTGCATTTCAGTCCGGTGTCGACCACCGGTCCGGTGTACGCTCGGATGTTAAACTTTTCCTAATCAAATTATTATATTTGTATTCCTTCTAATTTGCAGCAATACTTATGATTGTACGAAATTTAAAAAGCTTACGAGTTAATCTTTGCAAATTATTTGACTTAAGAAAAATATATACTAAAACCCCACATAAAAACAAATTTTTAAGCACCAGCGCATTGATTTTAGCGTAATTGTTTTACAAAAATATTTCATCAATTCAAACAATTATGAAGGCGCGTGAATTTTGAAGGGGCTAGCAGGTGTAATTTCACCGAAAAAGTCGTTGCGTTTGTAAAATCGCTTCAATTTGGCGTAACGAACAAAAGCCAAAGTCACTTATTTTACTTATCATAGCATTGATGAACACAAATATCTTGTCAATAAAATTTTAGACAGAACCAACACCCTCTGCGAAATATGTTTTCGTTTCATTTTATCATTAGTATTTAAATCAATGGGATAAAAAGAGATAGAGAATGCTTTTATAAACTCATAAGCTGTGCTGGAGTTAAGAAGCCTTTAAGAAGATAAAAACTAGAACTTGAAACTTCGCTCTCCTATTTAAGTGGCAATTAAGATAGAAATACGCTTCTTCATTATCTATCGGACCGCCCACTTTGGGCCCTTTTGCACTTAATTTGGACTTTCATATGTTATGTCTTAAAGACGGAGTGCAACCATTTGTAAGCCTTCATCACTAACTATCTTAAGTTATGATAAGTAAACATTTTTGTTAGCTTGGGCTCTTGGTGACTTGAAGATAAGGCTATTAAAGGTATAAAAAGGACTTCACGGTATATAGTATATAAACGAGAATCAAGATTTCCTGAGCTTCGAAGGAGATGAGCAAGAATCACTGTCGTAACTTCACCTTGGATGCGGCCCGGAGATTTTTCCTCTGGGCCCGGCCTGTAGGCTTTGTATACAGTAGAATCTCGAAAAGTTAAATCGATTTGTCCAGGATGGATAATCAACTTTCGAATTATTAACTTTTCAAATATCGAAAAACTATTAATAGAAATAGCGAACTACATGCATAAAATGTATTTTGGCACTCATAACATGCTCGAATTAGATTCGAAATGTGTAGAGTTAAACCATATTAGTGCGATTATTTTACATACACAAATTCTACTGTCGACACAACTCCTAGTTGACACAGGTATGTGTTGCCACCTGGTTAGGTGCCGGGAGAATTTGTCACCTTTAAGTGCTATCCGTTATGATTTGCGTTGTCTTCTTGTTTTCTTCGCTATTCCACGTAATAGCACATGAAATAGGTGATTTAATCGAAAAAGAAGGAAAGAACTAAAATTGGTGACTCAGAAGATAGCTTGAAGCCAAAAGCTTCACGGTATATAGTTATAAGAGAATCAAATGGCAGCTTCGAAATTCGATAATTTGGAAACCAAGCTGTGTTACCTCTTGGATGCGGGAACTTTTGTCCTCTGACCCGAGCCTGTAGGCTTTGTTATAATGTACAATATATTACCCGTACGCTTGTCTATACGTACTTGCAGGGCTGAAGTCCGGCAATTACATGCTCCATGAAACTGCAATGCTGCTCGGCAGCAAACCGAAACTGGATATACAAAACATATTTATATTTATAAGTATAGTGTGTATACCTATATGGGCCATATAATTGCGAGTTATATGTGTGAAAATGGTAGTATTTTCAATTTCGTTTCATTCATGAAATCCATTTATCATTCGAAAGCTGATCTCGCAACAATATTTCTGTGATTAATATTATATATCCACCATTGCGAATTAAATGCTAATTTGGTTGCCTAACTTTGTGTAATCGAACAATTGAACGCGAAAGGGCATGTGGAATCCACGAAATAAATTACATGCCTTCGGTATTAAAAGTGTTTTCTCACAATTGAAATTGAAAAAATACAAAAACAGATATCCGTAAGCACAGAAAAACGACACACCCAACCTTGCAGCAACGAAATGAAAATGAACAATTAAATTCACCGCAGTTTGATTCATAATGGAAGCATTAAATATTCGAAAACTGACAAAATGCGATGGAATATGCGAGGAGAAGAAGGGTCTTTGGCGTCTTTACGAACGGTGTGGCTTAATTTCGATGAGCAAATGTTCAGGTCTTTGCTGTCATTTGAAACTTAATGAACAGTGTATTCGAATAATTTCATTCGTTACAGTTCGAAAAAGAATTTCTCGAATTAATTTCTTTCCATATTGTACTTTAATAGAATTCAAAACTCAGTGGGGGAAAAATTTGGTCTGCCATTATTCCAGTCTTCGGTGACTAGCCGTTTTACTTGTCACAAGAAGATAGAATAACAGGCAGGCTATACTACTATTTTCAATTCACATCAAGGAAGCCTTTTCCTCATTGTTGGCGAGTATTTTCACTCTCCCATGATTCAATAATTAATTTACCATTTTTTTTTTTTTTTTGTATTTTTTTATGGCTTGGATGTTTGAGAATATCGTGCCAAAAGGATTTTTTGAAACTCAAAATAGTTTAGAAGATATAGCCTTCATTGTCGAGCAAGGTCTGCTCCAAAACGAGTAATTTTCGCGTTGCTTCAAACTTTAAACACATTTATCTCGAAACCACTTTTTTGAACTGGCTGCCACGATATCTTCAGTCCAACTGGACCGATTTTAATGAAACAAAGTGGAATCTACGCATAATTGTCACCATTATGGCGTGAACCTCAATCATAATTTAAACAAATTGAAAAAAAAATTTTTTTACACTGAACTACAAAGAAATATACCCGAAATCGATGTGTCATTTTTCATTGAACGCCATTTTGTCAAAAAAAATCTCAAAATTATTTTGGAGGTTCACACCATAATGACATTTATACTGATTATAACCCTGTTTTTCTTTTCCATTTCGGACAATTTGGAGACCTGGAGAATCGTGGCAGCCAGCATCCACCTTGACGGCCGAGAACTTTTTGAACCAACCTCGCATAAAAAAACAAAGTGCTTCTTTATTTACTTTCATTCATTCCTAACACAATAAAAAAACTTAATGGAAAAAGCTCTTTTCATTTTCTGTCAGGAATTTTTTTAAAAAAGGGCCAACGACAGCCTGGCCAATGAGACAACCCTTTAATCTGATTTGGGGCTGTAGTGAATTTATCCGATTCTGCTATTCCCAAAACACTAGTGATATTTAATCGGCAAAATAATCCGTCCACCTTCCCTGGCCAAATAGCTGCCTTTCCCCATTAGAGAAAACACATACATACATATTTTTATTCGCTAGCGAAATGGTAGGCTAAGGATAGCGTATTAAATGACAACTCGTCCCTGATAATGACAATAGATTGGCAAAGGACTGAACCCAGCCACCAGTGAATAGTGAAATTGCTAGTTTTGTGGTGGCTGGACTGACTTCAGGAAAGAGTCTATAAGATATATGCATAGTCATTGCAATATGGGGAAGATAACTCCTTCCTTTTAAATGGTTTAAAGAAAAAATATCCGCAGCTTTTTCTTACCATGTATTATGCATGGTCTAAGAATATTAAGGTCAATGTGGCGTCTCAAAATGTTTACAATTTTGCTTGAGCAATACAAAATCTCTTCGGAATTGCAACAATATTTAGCGTTTTCAAGTAAGTCATTCCTTTTGACCAGAGCTCTTGGCTACTTTTATAGAGGTTTATTCTTAAAATTCTGACAATTTGGCGAACTTATCCAATTTGATGAACTTAGCGACATCGCGAGTGCCAGCAGGCAAGTTTAATTGACATTGCAATCGGCCAAATAAGTTGTGTCGGCAGCTGTCAAAAGCTTAAGTGAAGAAGCTCAGCGGGTAGCTTAGCTGATTTAGCAATCAATTGCCGACAGACTGAGAGACTGACAGACCGACATTCCGCACCGTCAACGAGCTTGCATAAAATTGAAAAACCTTAACAGAGAACGCAATCAAAGCGACGTATTTAATCGAAATAATTTGCAATAAATTATGATATTCATAAATTGAATGCTCCCTTCTTTTGCTCGTCGCGTCTCATCTCACCGCATCGCATCGTGTCGCGTCGCGTCGCGTCACGGCATGTTCGATTCATAGTTTGATCATAAATTAACGGTAGCAATCCTTAATGGGATCGATAAGGTAATATTTGTTGATGACATTGAATGCAAAGCGCTGCGCCAGCGCAGACCACGTGAAATGTCATCCATCCATTTGCGTACAATGAATTTTCGAAGCAATTTTGGACAACTTCCGATATGATTGCTTTTTGACTATACTTCGATTTTACTCATTCAAAGTTTTTATTTGTTCGGATTCATCAATATTTTGTCTATCCTCTTTTTGTTTTTTTTTTTTTTTTTTTTCTTTCTTCTCTTTATCAACTAGCCACTTTGCGAATTCACACCTTCCGTACAGAGCCCACTTAATGTTAGACAGCAATATCTGCACCCATTTCGAATCGAAAAAGAGGCAACCAACATCGAAAAAAAAAAAAAAAAAATCAAATAAAACCAAAAATCATATAATCTTCATCATCATTCCATCCGAGCCAGCCAAGGTAAATGCCAAACTAGCCTTAAAACCAGCGGCTATGAAATATGATACGAAAATTGCCTTAAATTATGAAATAGCTTACCGCTATAAATGTTAGCGTATTCTCAGCAATCAGACCAAGTTCTTCTCAATCGGGCTTAGTTTCATTTTTTACGTATTCACTATGCACTATGCATCCAATGTGGCCGCAGCTCAAAGAGACAGAAAGTAAGAAACCGCATTTATGACACCCACAAATCTCAATACCGAAGCTTAGAGCAAAAAGCTAAAGCAAAAGCAAAAGGAAGAGCAAAATGCAGATGCATGCAGAAAAAGTGCAGCGAAAAAAATGCGATTTTTTTCGGCACTCTGAGATTAAACGTAAATTGGCATCTAATTGTAGAGCTCGTTTTTTGAATTCTTTTAATTTTTTTAATTAAAAAAAAATTTTTTCTTTTTGCATGTTCAACTCGGTTAAAAAAAGCCTTTCGGGGTGGCTTTATACGTTTTGACATTCGGTTCGGATACACCATAAAAGCGCCCTACAGCCGGACGTACAAGTGCGCAAGCATGTGCAAAGGGGAATGATCTTTCAGAATTTCGTATATAAGTAGGTAATTATGGGCATTTCCAGAAAAAGTAAACTTTTTGTCGCGTCCGTATATAGCTGATTGCCATTCGGGACTGCATAGAAACTTTGAAAAATATAAAAGTCCGCATAAGCTGCACGAAAGTGTTGAGAAGCAAAAGTACTATTTACCGCGTCCTTCAATTCGGGGCTTCAAATTGCTCATTTAGGTGTCGCGTCCGTTTGGAAATGCCCATATGGGTATTTCCAAACGGACGTGACAGTTACTTTAGCAATTTAAAGTCCCGAATTGAAGAATGTGGAAAATAGTAATATTATTTCTAGCTATTATCGCGCAGCTCTTCCGCAATTTTATACTTATCAAGACTTTATGCAGATCAGAAAGGCAATTAGATATGCTCGGACGTGACAAAAAGTTTTTTTTTTTTTTCTGGAAATACCCATATGCATATGTACATACATGCATATAAGTTATTATGTCATATTAATGGACTTGTATTGTTTTCATATTACTTACAATCGATTATTGTTTCTTCAAGGCCACAAAGCGAAATGTCCTATCAAAACTAAGTATGGACCCCAACTAGTGTAGTCTCCATTTATAAAAACGCCATTTATAAAATTCAGCTAAGGTCGATTAAGAAAACGGAATATTTCGGAGTCATATTTAAGGCCATTTAACTTCGACCAAAACGCGTCGAATAAAATCGTGTTCTAAATTCCATCCGAATTCGGAAGCCAGCCAAGTGCGAAGCAACGATTTGAATCTTCTCTCCTCTTCATCATGTTCAACTTTTAGCCAAAAGCAATCATCATCGTTGTCTCATATTGGATTTGAAAGCCGAAATTAAAAATTTCGCAACATTTGTGCGTGATCGTAAAAACATGTTCCATGCATATATGTACATAAAGGCATATTGTACATATGTACATGCAATTCAGAGTCTTACTACGATGGCGAAAGAATTGTTTGCTGCATGCATTAACATTTTCGTTCTTCAAAGAAACTTCATTTGATTCCATTACCAAATCGCCTTCGAAGAATCTCCTCAAAAAATTGTACGCGCTGCGAATGCAAAGCTCCTACCTACGCTGCAGATGTCTTTCAGGCATGCACATGCCTGCCTCCCTCGATCAAATCAATTTGTTATGTTCGACAACATTTTACAACAAATTACACTAGTCTTTGGCAGCAATTAGCAGGCATATTAAATAAAATTTCAAAAAAATCAAAATGAATAAAAGAAAATGTAAAATCAAACATATCAAAATGGAAATAAAGGCAAAAAATCCAAATCAAACATTTTATTAAAATTTTTTCGAGAAGCTATTGAGGCGCTTCGATGATGCGGAGCTCTGGAGGTGCAAAGAATTTATAAATGCTACTTAAAAGAGGTGTGCCATGTGGGATGGGATGGTTTTCTTTTGCTTTTTGTTGTTGTTGTTTACCGATATGATTTTGCTATTGGTGCATAAGACTGATTTATGTGTTAATTGGATCGTTTTAATCGACAATCGACAGTTCAAGTAACGGCAATAGAAGATAAAAAATGATTGTTACCATTTCAAGAGTACCAAAGCATTGAGATATGCAAAAATATATGAGTTAGGTTAAATTGCTTACTGCACCGTATTCTATAGATGCTGGAATGCGATATATTTTGCTCTCAAATAAGCAAAGATGCTATGGTAAATTTGGTCTTAATGAAGTGATTCGAGAGGCCTTTTTGAGGCCCAAGACAAGGAGTTATGCCAATAAGAGTTATGCGAAATTCTTGTTTAAGGGTCTGTATATGAATGTTGTTTCGCTCTGACAGGAACTAGAATAAACAAGCAACGAATTCATGTAATTAATTGTTGTTTCTTTGTAACCATTTCATGTTAGTTGATTTTTTCTAGTATGCCCCCGACCTTTCCTTTGACGTTCCTGAAGACATTTAGAGAGTTTATGTTCTTCAGCACGTTGTAGCTAAGGAAGATCTTATTGAAGACTCTTAGTCTCAGCCTACATGGAGCAACACAATCTCTCAAATATATGGAATATGGTCTTTTCGTCTTGGAGACAAATTCTGCATTCAGGGTCAACTATAACAGGATGCATCTTGTGGAGTTTGTATTTTAGATGGCAGTGTAGCCTGAGAGAAAACAAACTTAGTTATACATTTATCTTTCTTTTCTCTCTCTCTCTCTCTGACCCTAAAGTTCATGAGGTCTTGACTCTATATCACCTCACGTTTAGCAATATTTTCTTCTCATCTGGTGCTATAAGTCATTCTTTTTTGATCCATCTTATATTTGCGATAATATGGGCAAATAGCTTAATTTGATTAAATAAACTTTAAGATAAAAAAATTTTTAAATCTGTTTCGACACACATGGGTCTGCAAAGCTGCGAAAGGAACTCAATCCATCAAGATTATCCTGACAGTGAAACCATTTTGTTTTTTTTTTTTTAATTAATATAATTTTCTCATTCATACAATAACACTGTGAAACAAAAATCAAAGTTTTGGAAAAATAATGGGATTCCACTATATAGGTTTGATATTATGGCCAAAGGTGAGTAAAACCATAACTGGGTTTCGCGAGTTTAGCAGGCGCTTTTCTTTTACTTTAGTAATCAGCTTCCATCAGATTCAGATGAGCAAGGGCCCTAAAAATCGGGATTTCGCACTTAAAACCTATTTCTATGAGCTTTTTAAGTAGGTACCTCAGACGCAATTTGTTTTAGCTAAAAATTATCTTCACCCAGTGGATTAAAATTTTGCTTAGTTTTGGAGATATAGTCGAAAACTGCCGAAAAGAGTGCTAAAAATCAGGATTTTTCATTACAAAAATTAACTTTATGAGCATTTTAATTAGTGTAGACACGTTCAGATCCCATAAGTATGTTTGCAAGAGTTGTTAAGCTTCTTACCGGCTACAAATTTTTTAAAGATAGTATAGAAAAAATTTGGATTCCCTTCAAGCTATGCCCAGAAAAGTAAAAAATTTAGATTTTTTTGGGTACTTTTTAAAAAAAATATTATGGATTTTTTTTTTTTTTTAATGAATAGTTTTTGTTTTTATTTGTGTTCACTAGACCGTTAGCTTCAACTTTGGCAAAGACAGTTAACCGATATCTGTAAGTCTTACGGAGCTGTTGAACAAAAACTGATGCTACCACATTTCACCAAATTCAGCAAGGCTCGCAATGTTCAGGGCTCCATAAAATCAAAACGCCTGCCAAACTCGCGGAACCCAGCTAGGGGTTGACTCACCTTTGGTCATAATATCAAACCTATCTAGTGGAATCGCATTATTTTTTTCACTGTTGCACAGTGTAATTATTTCGCTTTCGAAGTAATTGCGCAACTAAACACTTTTATGTTTTATTCATTCGAAAAGTGATATTTTCTTTTTTTTCTAAGGACATACATACGTTCAAAGTTCGCTTCCTTAAATCCTCGAAAAAATTGTTGTTTTATATAATATAATATAATCAATGATGTCATTTGATCCACTGAAATACGAAAGAAAGTATTTACTTAATAAAGAAACACTTGAGGCATTGAGCAGAAAATTATAGGTTAAAAAGCCAATGAATTCAGACAGAAGGAAAGGTTGAAACAAGGAAATAATTCTCGCTAGACGATCCTCTCATATGAAGACGCGATATTTCTTATAAATGATTTTTTTAAATTCACGTTTAATATTTGGTGAAGATCTATGGGAATTCATGTCCAAAAAAAAGCGAACGGTGATTAAAGTGATTTTGCCGCTCGCCAATAAAGAATTCCTCAACCGAGCTCACAACTTCACACTTCTTCTTCTTCCACTGTTCAATTATTAATATTATTATTGTTGTTTTTTTTTATCCAAATTTTTCCCCAAATTTAAATTACCAAAATAGAAGTAAGCCTTCGTTGTTAAACGCTGGCCCACAATGAATTAATTAAAATAAATTAAACAAAAATAGTGAATGACTAGTAACGAAAAATAATAAAAAAAAAGAAAAAAAAACCTAATGCTTTAGAAGATGTTATTTTTGTAATCAACTAATCTGTAAATAGAGAGTCTATAAAAATCATTGAACAGAAAATAAACTTCAAATTGCGTCATAAGCTTCATAAGCTTCAACTCAAAGATCAAAAAACCCATCGAGAATGATGGAAAAACAAAACTTTCTTCAAATCGTATACAGAATTCAAGGTTAAAAATTATTATGCAATATCTTAAGCCATTTCAAAGAGATAACTTATTGCGAATAAACGTATGGAATAATGGACATTGAACGTATCGTTGTTTACAAAAGAATATTCGATCTTTGCCAACGCCTATAAAAGAACATTCGAAGCGACGAGACGACTTAGTTCAATATATTTTTAATAAATAAAACGTAGTGCCTCAGACTTCGGATCGCATCAGAATCGCCGCAACTCAGACGAAAATGTTGAAAATCGTAAGGAATACAGGAAGCAAGATTGAAGTGTTCCCAAAAATAAATTCAATTCAATTAAAATTCTTTATTTCGTTTTTTTTTTTTTTTTTTTTTTTCGAAGGTAATTCTCTTTAGTGTTTTGGCCGCAACTGCAACAGCGTTCCCCGATGGACGTCACAGTGAGAAAGGAGAGAAAACTGAGCCGGTTGCAATTTTGAAATCCGAAAGACATCACGAGGACGATGGCTCCTTTTCATTTTCATACGAAGGGGCCGATGGTAGCTCTCGTCAGGAGACTGGAAATATCGTCAACGCCGACACCGATGACCAAGCAGTCGAGGTAACTGGCTCATATCGCTACTACGATGCCGATGGACAATTGGTCGAGGTTACATATACCGCTGGCAAGGGCGGATTCATACCGATCGGTACGAATATTCCGAGCGAAATTTCTGCTGCGGCAAAGGCCGCATCCGACGCCGCTCTACAATCGGACGCTTCTGAGAAGTGATTCATGTAAAAACAAAAATTTTGTATATAGTATATAACTATGCTTTTATGTGTATATTAGTATTAAGCTACAATGCCAATTTTACTAAGTCAATCAAATGCCAAGTACCTACTACCAAAATTTACCGCATAAAATCTCAATTGACCTTTTCAAAAGCCACAAACAAATGACAGCAATTGAAATGAATTCCATATTTCAATGCGCATCAAAGGCGACCAGAGAGCTCTAAACCAACACCTCGATTCAAAGAAGAATTCGCTAAAATTCCTGTAAAACAATTTGACATCGCCTCTCCTATTTTCAACATTTTAATGCTTAAATGTTAAGTACCACCATTAAGTATAGCCCAAAGTGCCCAACGGTATTAAAAAAAAAAAAAAAATGGTTAAAATATAAAATATTGGCAAAAAATAATATAAAATTGAAGAAAAAACAAAAAATCGAAATAATAATAAAAGTCCGTTTTCTTTTAAACAAAAATCTCTTCAAAATTAATTCGATTCATGCCGAAAATTCTTACTTACAAGCTTAACCCATTAAAGTCTAATGATTGCTGAGCATTGAGTCAACCTGCCGAAAAAAAAAATAATAAGTAAAAAAAAAAATAATAAAAACGAATTCAACATAAAACGACAAAAGCTTTGAGGAGCGCCGGCAAGCACAATCCGACACCTTATTTCGACTGCGCCACCACCACCACTGCGAATGCCAATTCCAATGCGAATTCGAATGCGATCTTCCCCAGCGGCAATTGAATTATGCTCCTTCAGTTGTAAATGCCTTTTCAGGTCAAATGCAACGTGCTCGCAAGTCACATCATAGTGATTCAATTTTCTATATCTTACACCAACGGCAACGGCGACCAAGGGGAAAGAATTCAAACAAAATAAAGATGTAGCGTTTTGAGTTGAAGGAACAACTTTGCACCCTACAGTTGAAGTTTTGATAGCTTCGTCTCGATTCTTTGTATAGTTAAAACGGGAAAATCTGGATTTCTTTTTTAGCACAATTCATTTCAATCGTTTCAAACTGCAAATTGTAAAATGTCAAATTCAGTATGCAACGTGCATCGCAATCACACCATAGTGATTCACTTGGTTATCATTAACCACGCAACGCACCAAGGGGAAAGAATTCAAACTTGTAAAATAAAATGTCAGCGTTACTTATTGACCTTTGTCAACCCTACATTTGAAGTTTTATACTTCTAATCGATTTTTGATTAGTTAAAGACGGCAAAATTGGATAATCTGTTTGCAAATTCATTTGCAATCTGCAGCAAATGGGTCAAATCAGCATACACGCTGATACACGGATTTCGCGCTTGGTTATCATTAGACCGACGCAGTCAGACGCACGCACAATAATAACAAATTGTTTATAGCAAATTTGCGATACAATGCCGCTTACTTATTCCTCTATAATCACATTTAGTTATACTCCAAAATAACAATCATTTTTACATTATTAAGTCTGTCCAATTGTAAATTTTGCTAATTTCGTTTCAATTTGCTCACGGCTCACAACCTTTGCACGGATTCTCCTCTTGCGTTATTTATTGCGTGCATCTTAACAGACCTTCAACATTTTTTCTTTTGCGTACGACTGCCTCTATACATTTACAATAACATATTTTTTTTGTCAATCCATTTTTTTCTTAATTTTCATCATTTGTCACCCTACACCTTTCGGTATTTTTCTCTGTCGCTTTTTGTCTGTGTGACATCCATTTAAAGAACCTACATTTTCGCATGAAATCAGTAATTCATAAATTATTCTCACAACATTTTTCTATGTTTCATTTGCATAAGTCTTAAATCTTCCTCTCCTTTTCCTCTCTCTTCCTCTCTCTTCCTCATAATCTTCCTCTCTCTTCCTCTCTTCCTCTCTCTTCGTCTCTTCTTCCTCTCTCTTCCTCTCTCTTCCTCTCTCTTCCTCTCTCTTCCTCTCTCTTCCTCTCTCTCTTCTCTCTCTCTCTTCCTCTCTCTTCCTCTCTCTTCCTCTCTCTTCTCCTCTTCCTCTCTCTTCTCTCTCTTCCTCTCTCTTCCTTCTCTCTTCCTCTCTCTTCCTCTCTTTCCTCTCTCTTCCTCTCTCTTCTCTCTCTTCTCTCTCTTCCTCTCTCTTCCTCTCTCTTCCTCTCTCTTCCTCTCTCTTCTCTCTCTCTCCTCTCTCTTCCTCTCTCTCTCTCTCTCTCTCTCCTCTCTCTTCCTCTCTCTTCTCTCTCTTCCTCTCTCTTCCTCTCTCTTCCTCTCTCTTCCTCTCTCTTCCTCTCTCTTCTCTCTCTTCTCTCTCTTCCTCTCTCTCTCTCTCTCCTCTCTTTCTCTCTCTCTTCCTCTCTCTTCCTCTCTCTTCCTCTCTTCTTCCTCTCTCTTCCTCTCTCTTCCTCTCTCTATCTTCTCTCCTCTTCTCCTCTCTCTATCCCTCTCTATTCCCCTCTATCGCGCTCTTTTCGTCTCTATCCGTATATCCTTCTCACTCGCTCTTCCTGTCTGTCTTGCTGTCCTTCTTACTATCCCTCTTATGCTATGTTCTCACAATAGGGGTTAAGTTCTTAACCCGATACTTTAACTCAAAGCGTTCATATGAAGTTCGAGCGAGTTAAGGTCATATGACCCAGCCGGAAAGTTCATTACTTCTGCACTACTTCCAAAGTGGCGAAAATTCATACTTCGACTACTCGCACTACTAATGAAGTTTGTTGGGAGATGGCCGCTGTTTTCATTACATGCATGCGATAATGTCCGGCTGGGGAGTTTGACAACTAAAAAACGCGCAAGGTATGTACTTATATCATCGAGAAATTGTAAATAAAAATTGAATTTGCTTTATAAGAAATGTTTAAAGAAGCTGAATAAGCCAAAGGAATATTGAAAGCAATAATATCAGAAGAGCATTGCAATGTCCGCAGGAACAAAAAAAGATTAATGGAGCTAATAGTAGAGCTGGAGAAACAATCGATAGCACTATCGATACTATCGATGGTTTCAAACTATAGAAAACATCGACGGTTTTTGAAGACTATCGATAGTTTTGCTTCATGGACTTTTACTTTAGCATTTGAAAAGGTGGTCCTGGCGATGACAGAGGGCTGTCTTCTTTTTGAAATGGACCGATCCTAAAAATGCCTTTATTTAGATAAGGGCGGGACACGCTGGAAAATTCATCTTTCGATTATCAAAATTATCGATTGTCAAAATTATCGATAATCGAAACTCGAAAATCGATGATGATGGTGAGGTTGGTGATGATGATGGTGATGATGATGGTGATGATGATGGTGATGATGATGGTGATGATGATGGTGATGATGATGGTGATGATGATGGTGAGTGTGATGATGTGATGCTGTGTGATGATGGTGGATAGATGAATGGTGATGATAGATGGTGATGATGATGGTTATGATGATGGTGATGATTATGGTGATGATTATGGTTATGATGATGGTGATGATGATGATGTTGGTGATGATGATGATGATGATAGTGATGATGATGGTCATGATGATGGTGATGGTGATGATGATGGTGATGATGATGATGATGGTGATGATGTAATGATGATGGTGATAAGGATGATGGTGATGATTATGGTGATGATGAAGGTCATGGTGATGATGATTATAACTTACACAACCTCTTGCTTCATCACGTCGTAAAAAACCTTGAGAAATTCTGTGAGTCTTATGTGTCCCATTTTACAAACCAAATGAGAATTATAGGCGTCATGCTAAAATCTTATTCTATGCACTGATGTCAGAGCGATGGGGGTTTTCCGTTTTGAGTGATTTTTTCGATTTTACCTTTAACCATAAATCATATCAGTGTTGGTTTCAAAGTATGGAAAATTGAGTAAGAAAGGTTTTAAAGTTCGGCTTCTGCGGAGGGATACTTTAGCACAGTATTTTATTTAATTATTTTATGTAGGACCACTATGAATTTTTTAAATTTTAAATTTGAACACCTCAAACATGCTTGATTGAAATCACTAGCAATTTACTAATGAAATTAGTTTAAATTTTAAAATATATCTGTCTATAAAAGCGAATGACAAGGCCTCAAAATCGTATGACAGTCCAAAGCTAGTCGAAAGAATAGGGTCCGGATGGTTTTCATAATTTGCTACCCACTCAACACACACTACTTATCTTGCTAAAACCTACTTCGGCAATTAAGGGCTCCTTCCAGAAGCCGCGGCCGGGGGAGAATCACTACTGATCGGCCCCGGCCGCAAAATGGTTTTTAAAATTTCTCCACAATCAGTGACTTCGAAAGGTGACAATCGCTCGAAAAGAAAGGAACGTATCAGTGTCATTTCAGTCCTACATATTCTTTGTCATTTCAATCGAAATGTTTTTTTTTTTAATTTTAGCCCGGCCTAGAAATGTTCTTTTAAAGCCACATCCCAATAAGTGACGTTCTCTTCTCTTACTCTATTCGAATGAGGCTCCTTCACAATGAAATGAGTGAATCATAAATTCTATTGCTCCAACGCAGCGGATTGTGATTGGCTGCATCGTCTGATTGGGCACATAACAATTAATTTAAAATGTAACTATTATTTTTAATCAAGTTAACAGCAAATAAAAATTTACAACTGCATGTACTTAAGGTAAAGAATCTTCGGCCTCAATGTCAAAGCGCGATCACACGGCAGAAAAGGCTTGGCTAAGAGCAAAAAATTAAAACTAAAAATGAAAATAGCAAGTAAGGGCGTTAAAGTCTATCGAACCTATCAATAAAATACCCGAAACAGATGAGCAATTAACTAAATATGTATGTACCTAGGTATGTTTTAATCGGAGGCTTAAATATAAGATCAAATTTAAAATTTCTGATTTTAGAGTATTTTTTTTGCAATTTTGGTGAAAGCCCCCCGTATTAGAAGTACCCTAAGTAATCGACCGAGCAAGAAAAATTTTGGAGAGGATGTTTATAACTATAGACTCTATAGTATAGAGGAAGCTTACATACCAACTTTCGTTCTAGTCCAACAATAATTTCAGGTCAAAAAGACAAATACCGAAACCGCCCTTTACGGCCTTTTGCTAAGTCCACTTCTTGAATTTTTGCAAATTATGTTTAAAGCACTAAAAATTGTCCAACTATCGAGTTTAATGAAAATATCTCCGAAATTCCGATTTGATAGCAGTTTTTGTCATTTTCATAACAGACCCCAGTACTGGAGGTACCCTTAAAAATGGTTCGATCGGGTCCATTCTCGAATTTGATCTTTACTTAAGTTCCTGCCAATACGTATACATTTCATCAAGATCGCTCAACTCCTTCGATAAGATAACTGTATACAGACAGACGGACAGATCGGCATGGCTAAATCAAATCTCCTGGTGACGCTGATCATTTCTATACACATTTTGTATGGTCTATCTCGACTGGTTCTGCGAGTTACACACAACTGTACAAACGCATTATACCCTCGGTACAGAGGTTGTCGGGTATAAAAAGTGTGGGTGGTTTCGTTTGAATGAAAAACAGCTGCCGTCTGCAACTAATTTATTGTTCATACGATCTTATGAATACCCTCTTCCCCCAGCAATGCATTGTCCCTCGATGAAGTTCACGCTGTTTGGGGGCCCAGTTTGAAATTTGATGTTAGAGACAGCAAAAAAAATAAATAAATCGATATATTATTCGGCTCGTTTTTTTGATATATATTTATTTTTGTTTTTGCAAACAAAATAAGTAGAAGGAGAATCAGAGGAACAACTGCGACAAGGAATGTCGGTATGATGCATCATAGAACGAACGAAGAAATGACAATAACGGATAATTTTTTTCTTCTTTTTTCTATTTTTCCGCTGACATTTCGCAATTTTATTTTAAATGATCTGAAGCTTAAGAAAGAACATTTGACTAATGCGAGAAGTGTTATCTTAAGAATTGTTAAAAGCCAACTGGTATAGATCGAAAATCAATCATATGCCACTCAAATAGTATTCTGTTCGGTGCTTCTAAATATTTTGTCAAATGTGCAGTAAGCTTAACACTTCACACTTCACGCTTCACACTTCACACTCCACACTCCATACATAATACTTCACACTTTTTTTTTTGTCGTTTTATAAAAGATTAGTATATTGAACACGTAGTAAAGATGATCGAGAACATCATCTACATTATAATAAAAATGCCAGTAGAATGCTTCGCTTAATTGCTGCTCTATGCAGATACAAGATTCAAGATACAAGATACATCTTAGTAGCATTATCATCAATTCAAAATCGATCTTTTGAATTTGAAATTTCGGCGTTATGAGAACATTGGCATTGTGCATTCTTTTTTTTTTTTTCTTATGATTTCGCTTTAAAGCCTTTGTGTTTTCCTCATTATTTTGCGGCTTGTCTTATTTGTTTACTTAACGCATCGTATTCCTCGGTTCGTCTGTCAACCCTGACATTTACCCAGAAATATTTTTCGTGTGCGTTAAATGGAGTTTATAATTATCGGATATTGTCAATTTACAAAAGCTTTGTTTCGTTTGGCGTTGCGAAGACTCGAAGAGTTGGGCTTGAGGGTTTAAGAAAAGGAAAAAAATTTGATGTTTCTGTTGTTGTTGTTTGTTTGTTTCTTTAGGTATTGGAAAGAAGAGCAGCATGTGAAACATGTTTTGCATTTCAAGTTAAAAGAGTTTATTTTTTACTTCGTTATTCCGTTTAATGAAATAATTTTTTTTTCGGGGGTATAAAAAGCTGAATTCATCCCGCTTCAGCCGTTCAATTTTATTTCGTTACTGAACATACACAGTTTGCAGCTGTTTAAGCCGAAAGACAATCAAAAATGATTCGAATTGTAAGTGAAAGAAAAAAATGAAAAAATTAATAAATAAATAAATAAAACAAGAACAAAATCCAAAACAAAATCAATAGCCATTTGAAAAAATGTTCACTCAAATTTTAATTATCAGTATTAATCGCTCGAACGAACGGTAAAGGAAAATAAAAATTGAAACTTTCCAAAAAAGTGATTCTCATTAGAATTCAATTTCAAAGCAAAATGCTATCAATATCTTTGTGAGAAATGCAAAAAATAAATTAGCCAAACAGGGTCCTTAAGAACCTCTCGAATTTAGAAGAACATGCATGTTTCAATGACCCAAAAGTCAAAAAATCTGATAGGACGAGTCCTGATTAGCCCATCCATTAGTTTTGAATTGCATCGAATAATTCCCTCCGGTCTTTAATTTCCAATAGCCATCATCTTCTCCGTTGAAATAGCCTTTCCCATTAGGTTAATGGACAACAAGAAAAAAAAAAGTATTTTGCTCATTTGCCGAAAATCGGGTCTTCATTTTATCTCAACAGGCCTGATTCTTCTTCTTCTTCTTCTTGCGTGATTCAGATGTCCCATCCTATCTCGGGGTCCGAAAAATCCGAGCAATTCCTACATTTCGTTCTTTCGTTTGCATCATCATCCGAGGCAAGTCCTACAGCTGCGAAGCCCCATTTTATTGTGTCCATCGAACGCTGTTTCGGACGCCATCGTTGTCTGCAACCTTGTATTTTTAGTGTGTAGCCCTTTGTTGCTAAGCTGTCCTCATTTGTTCTCAGGACGTGTCCATACCATCATAGTCTTGTTTATCGCATTTTTTTCAATAATTGGAGCAACTCCATAACGGCTTCAAAATGGCCACGTTCAGAACATGACCTCAACGGGCCTGATTGAGTCTATAAAATGAAAACATGGTTCAGCCTGGACAGCGTTCCGATTTATTGACTCTGGAGAAGTGACATTGTCACATTTTGAGTCGTCAAACAATAGGACGAATGAAACGAAATGAAACAGCAATAACGATTAGGATCTTTTTTTTTTCATTTTGTTTTTTCTTGAATAAGTGTACATGGGAAATTGAAAGGAAAATTGTGCGCCTAGGCTTTCAAGCTTTTCAGACATTCAACTTTATTTTAAAGTATTCTTGAAAAGAAATTTTTCTTTTTAATAAACCGACTTCACAGCTTAACACTCTCTTCTTTACAGACAATTTTCCTTGCTTGTACATTTGTTATTGTCGCTGCGGCTCCAGCTGGTGAGCCGACATCGACTGAATATTATATTGTGCCCATAATCAAGTCGGAAGTTAACAAGCACGAGGATGGCTCATACGATTTGCACTACGAGGGCGGCGATGGTACCCAACGGCAAGAAGAAGGAACTGTCGTAGATGCTGGCACCGATGAAGAAGCATTGGAAATCAAGGGCTCGTATAAATACATCAACGCCGAGGGTGAGGAAGTTGAAGTCTTCTATACAGCTGGGAAAAATGGTTTCGTGCCATACGGTTCGATTATTCATACGGAAATAAGTGCGGCTGCTGAAGCAGCAAAAAATCTACCAAAGCAAAACGTTGAAAAGTACGATGACAAAGGACGAAAAATCGAGGACATTTAGATCAAATTGTTGTTGTGTTTTGATTATTCAACAATTTTAATAACTTCTTGGTGAAGTAAGCGGCTTAAAATTATAAAAAATAAACAAGTAAATTGCGACTTCTTTGCAATGCAATGAAAAAATAAAAGATGCTTTGTGTTGGTAAAAATTACAAAAAAAAAAAAAAAAATATAATAATAGGTTATAATAATGCAGAAGAAGAAATAACTCGTTTCACGCTGGAGCTAGATAAACTCGATTTTCGGATGGCCAGTGACCTTTACTGACATAAAATCAAATCGAAAATTCAAAAAATTCTTCAATCGCAGAGCATTACAAGGCACTCCTTCCGCTCTGATGGACTGCTTCCAAAAAAAAAGATAGCCTACTATAAATAATAAATAAAAATATGTAACGAAAAAAAGTTTATTGGGAAGTCACTATTTCAGTCCGTCACTTTGTGTTACTGGGCAAGATATGTATCAAACATACGCACTCATTCTTATTTAATCAAACCTCCACAAGGCGAACTTCTTCTTCAACTTAGAGTTTTTTTTTTCTATATCTCGAACTCGATCGAGTGGCAGTACAGTTTAGAGAGTGTTTTTCCATAAAATTCCTTAACTAGGAATTTCCATAAGTCAAACAATTTTAGACATTGGATGTCCTTACGGTCTATAAAAACCTTCCCGAAACACAATTCCTATTTTGAAGATATCATGAAGCCCGAGCTCCCTTTATACCTTTCATGATAGGTCATCTCCGGAAACCCTTTTTTTGCGTGATGGTGAAGGAGCTCAATATGTGTAATGATACTGAGAGCGATACCGTCTGTAGTGTAGCTAGTGACATGGGCCCCCTTGGCGGCAAAGTCGAAGGTGAATACAAAATCTTTACCTAAGCTAAGCGCGGCTAGAAGCGGCCGTCTGTGTCGTGCAAACGGCTCGCTATACAAATTTTATCTGCAAATAGTATACAAATAGTTTCTGGACTCTCATCATCCATTAACTTCAGCTGTTTGATGTTTGTGCATGAATAGCAAAATATCTATCGAAGAATTCTATTCGAAGAGGTTATCATGCGTGTAATCCCCGTGCTCTGATAGCTGGCACTAGGATTATGAAAGTGCCTCATCTCTACGATAACATTCTGATGAATGAAATCGAGAGGTCCTGTACTACATTCGGAGTCATGGATGGCATAGCAGCTTATCGCTGCCCGTTATTTTAATTATATCATTATCACAAGATTTACATTGTTGGCCGAAGAGGTGGAATAGAAAATTCACTTCCGGAGCTTTTATGCTGGTTATCAACTATCAAGTTCACTTTTTACCTGGCATCGTTCTCGTTTTAAGTCGAATGTAACACCCAATCTGAGGTGATGGCCTCTCATGATCGAGTGAAGGTGAAATCAGCCACGTCCTGCTAATTCACCAAAAATCCAATGCACTCGTCTTTTACAATATTTAAAATATTCTTAACGCTGAGTCAATATTCTAAATGTGTGAGAATTATTTCATCATTCAGGCGAAAAACAAAAACAAAAATAACCAAACACAACTTTCTGCAACTAGTTTTACAGAGATAAAATTATAATCACAAAAGAATTTAAGAAAACTCATCGGAAACCCGTTTTTTTTTCTGCTGGGCTTGACGGTCTTAACGTGAACATGTTTAATATTTGTATAATAAGTCACAAAAGCTTAAGAACAATAAAAGAACCGCACGCAAGTTAATTTGATTTCTTAGGGGACGCAGAAAACCTAAACAGCAAACACTAAAAAAAACAGGGTGAACGAGACTGACGAACTTCTCGATGCGATGGTTTCGATTGCTTCGGTGACCATCGAACCAACTAACTATAAATCGGAAAAATCTATCCAATTGCAGAAATTTCAAACATTCTGAGCGGATGTGGTCCACCTGAGGACGTGCATGCCAATTTAAATATCCAGAACAGATATCGCCAAAACCGTGTCTTGAGACTGCTGATAAATGCTAAAATTAGACCCCATTTTTTGGCAAAGAGCTGTGGAGATAAATTGAAAATATCATCGCGTATTTGTGATAAAGGCTTTTATTAGGTATGCCCTGAATCCTTGGAAAATCCAAAAGAAGAGAAAGTCAGAGCCTTTGAAGAATGCTACGGCAAACCTATGGTGGTTTCGAAATGTACCTATCCTTTTCTAATTCATGGATGAGTCTCGAAGATGGCAAAATCTGCACGGTCCTCAACCACCTGAAGTACTTACCTATTGCTTGAAAACAATATGAAACACCCTGTATTGAAGCAAATAAAAACATGCAAATTTCGTGGACAAGATCTTTTTCAAAGAACACAAATTCTACAATTCTACAAAATCTTCTTTTTAATTGAGTCACACATGCAAATCGAAGAACTAAAATTTGTTGTTCATTCGCTTTTGTCAACAGAAAAAAAGAAAAAATTAAATGTAAGTGATGCTAATTTGGATATTATTTTTGGAAGTATAAAAGTATGAGATGACCGGACGATCTTCTAAGTTTATTTCAAAACTTCCGAGAGGTGACAAGTGTATTCAAATAGAGAGTGAGCGGAAAATAACAACAACAACAATGTTTAAATATGTAAGCAATCGTTTTCGAATCCATTTCAAAAAAAAAAAAAATAATAATAATATAAAAAAGATACAAAAACCATAGAGAGACATGTGGAATGAAGTGATTCGACCTTCACGAGGTCAAATGATTGATCGTTGAGGAATAATTTTGTGTTCATGTATTGCAGATTGTACTGCTGGCTCTGGCCAGTGCGTGCCATGCAGCTAGCATCGGCAGACTCGAAACGACGACCGAAAAGAAAGAAATCATTCCCGTTCTGCGATTCGAGAGTGACAAGAAAACCGACGGCTCCTTTCGCTTCATGTACGAAGGTGGAGACCAGAGTTACCGCGAGGAATCCGGAACTCTCATGAATGCTGGCACCGAAGATGAAGCGCTCGAAGTTTCCGGTTCTTATCGTTACATCGACGCCGATGGTCAAACGGTCGAAGTTCATTATACGGCCGGTAAGAATGGGTTCGTTCCAGTGGGAACTCATATCTTGCCGGAGATAACCAATCTCGCAAAGTCCGCTGCTAGTTTACCCAAGATGAGCGACGACGATGAGGATTTGAATGCACGAAGAGGTCGCGCCAGAATCGCTAAAGAGGAAAAGGATAACGTTCAAGTGGTCGAAAACTATCCACGGGCGGTGAAAGTCGCCGAAAAGAAAGTCGAAGAAAAGAGGGTACAAGAGAAGAAATTAGTCTCAAAGAAAGAAGAGAGAACAAAATTTGCGTCAAGGTTCGCTGATAGTAAAGCGGCAGTTGAGCGAAAACCTGTAGTAAAGAAAACAGTCGATAAAAGATCTGAAGAGCTTAAAGTAGAATTAAATAAGGACTCGAACAAGAAAGTTGAAGAGAAGAAAGCAGCAAAAACAAATCCAACAGTAACGAAACGCGTTGATGATCCAAAACGGGAACCCAAAAAGCTAGAAACAAGAAAATCTGAGCCAAAGAATCCAGATACAAAGGTTATTGATAAGAAGTCAGAGGTGAAAAAGGAAGAACCAACAAAGCCAACAGAGAAAAACCCGGTTGAAAAGAAAGTGGACGATAAGAAAGCCGCAGCAAAGGAAGTAGAAGCAAAGAAGGAAAAAGTAAAGAAAGTTGAAGCAAAGAAAGAAGAAACGAAAAAATCTGATACTAAAAATGAAGAACAGAAAAAAATTGAAGAAAACAAACCACAGGATAAGAAACCAGAAGCAAGAAAGGTAGAAGTGAAACCGGCTGGAGAAAAGCCCGAGGCAAATAAAGCTGTAGAGAAGGAAGCTGACGGGAAAAAGCCAGTGGAGAAGAAACCAGTTGAAAAGCAAGCCCCGGAAAATAAATCTGAAGATAAAAAAGTGGAGGAAAAAAAACCAGTTGAAAAATCATTGAAGCGAGAAACAAAAGCAGCCGAAGTTAAAAAAGTGGACGAAAAGAAATCGGAAGAGAAGAGGACAGAAGAGAAGAAAGTAGAGGAAAAGAAGCCTGAAGAAAAGAAGCCGGAGGCAAAGAAGGCAGAAGAAAAGAAGCCTGAGGAGAAGAAGTCCGAAGAAAAGAAGCCTGATGAAAAGAAGCCGGAGGCAAAGAAGGCAGAAGAAATGAAGCCGGAAGAAAAGAAGCCTGAAGAAAAGAAGCCGGAGGCAAAGAAGGCAGAAGAAAAGAAGCCGGAAGAAAAGAAGTCCGAAGAAAAGAAGCCGGAAGCAAAGAAGCTTGAAGAAAAGAAGCCTGAAGAAAAGAAGCCTGAAGAAAAGAAGCCCGAAGAAAAGAAGCCTGAAGAAAAGAAAGTTGATGAGAAAAAAGTAGCAGAGGAAAAGAAATCGGAAGATAAGAAAAGGTAAAGCAGCAAGGCAGGCACAGCGGGACTAATGAAATCATTTGCAAAATTATATTTTTATAAAATATCACAAACAAATAAATTGATATTACGAGGGGAAAAAGTCGCATTGCAATCTGCAGTGACGGACTTTAAAGTCATTTGCAAGAATAGTCATTTAACCTAAGATAATGAGCTAGTAATCTAATCATAAGCATGTTGACTTAAATAAAAGCAATGTTAGCATTAATTTAATACTATTAAATGAAGAGAAAAAACTGCTTACTTTTTATGTGCAAGTGAAAGTGTAACATTTTCAGTTATATTTGCCGCAGTCACAAATAAATCGACCGCCAATTAGAAGGAAGTGTTTTGCACGTTTCTTGCTCTTAATCTCGCTCCGAAGACCTCGCATATTCTGGCTTAATGCCAATAGTCTTTCCGCTAAGATTTCCAGCTGCGAAAAGCTTTCCGCTTCATTGACAATGCATAAAATACGAAGGCGAATATTCAATTAGTAGGTTTTTTGGTTTTTTGTTTTTTTTTTTTTTTTGTGACTCATTCTTTGTGAGTTTCTGCAGCAGAGTGTTAAATATGCAAACATTAAATTTAAGACGATTTTACAATCCCACGTAGAAGACACGCATTCTTTTCCCTCAAAAATAGTTGCATAACAATTATGTGGAATTCTGTACAATTTGAATTTTGAATATTCAAACGCTGCGATTCCAATATTCATGATAATTAATTCATTCGATGAATAATCTTAGACATGAATAAATTAATTTACAAATAATTTTTTTACTTTTTTTTTGTTTTTTGTTTTTTGTTTTTTAATGGAAGAGCGCGACGAACATTTGACCATCAAACTTATTTAAACTAATAAATCGTAAATTTATGGAATGGCCAACAGATAAGCCTCTCATATACGGACATTCATAAGAAGGGATTTTTTGACCGCGTTGTGAGTTGCATAATTTTATTAAACAATTTACAGAGAACGAGAATTTGAACTTTTTCGCCACGAAATGATTAATTTTTAGCTGAGCGTTATAAAAAATGCATGTTTAAAAATACTAATCATTACCATGAAATTTTATAAAGCGGTGCAACTCTAAAAATGCATTTGTCTAGTTTTGTTTTTCCGCCAGTTCTTTTCTCAATGCAAAAAAAAAGACTTAAACTTTTTCATAGATGGGAAAATAATATATTAGACGGTTAACGAGCTATAACTGTTTGTAAAAGCACCAGAATATGCAACTTAATTCTCGGCCAATATTTTTGGAATCGATTTTAAAATAATCTGAAGCCAATCCATCAAAACCGAATGTAGTCAAAATTTTGCTAGCATTCGATGACCTCATAACTGCGCTACAGTGTATAATTGGCATGTATTTCCTATTGTAAAAAGGTCATTGAATAGTGTGAAACGATTCTATTTATTTTGAGGAATGCGTTCCGTGGCCGAGCCTCTTAAGGGGGTTGTCGCCTTCGACAAAAGATTTTTTTTTCATTTTTTTATAGCTTGGATATTTGAGAATATCGTGCTAAAAGGATTTTTTGAAACTCGATATAGTTTAGAAGATATAGCCTTCATTGTCGAGCAAGGTGTGCGCTAAAACGAGCAATTTTTGCGTTGCTTCAAACTATAAAATATTATTAAACTGACGCCCACGATTGCTCCAGTTCAACGCGACCGATTTTAATGAAAGAAAGTGGATTCGACGCAAAATTATCACCATTATGGCCGGTCCCTCAATCATAATTTTAACAATTTCGTTACTATTTTTTTTTTTTACACTGAACTACAAAAAAGATGTACCCGAAATCGATGTGTCATTTTTCAATGGCCGCCATTTCGTCAAAAAAATTTATTTTCGAGGTTCGGGCCATAATTTTTTTGTTTGTTTTTTTTTTAAAACATTATGGGAATTCATTCGAACCCTCGGAGGAGTGAACTCTGAGAACTTCTTTGCGTTAACTGTCAAAATACATGGAAGCTTTGACGGCTGTTTAAAATGTTCTCAAAGTTCACTAAGTTCGAGGTCTGAATGAATACCCATATTATATATTTATACTTATTATTTATTGGATCACTCCTTTAGGATAGGAGTCTATCAATAAATTTTAAAATCTTACACCTAATTTAACACAATTACATATCACAGAGCATATTCCGACTTATAGAAACGTTTATGAATGTAATTTTTTGTAATTACGGGCCTCGGCTTAAGAAGACTGGGCTTTTATGATGTGTGTGTAGGATCACATGTAATTGAGTTGGTGGATGTGCGTGGATTGCAAGGGTGCATGGAGTGCCATAATGACATCTATACTGATTATAACCGCCGCCAGCACTACACCATTTTTTGAAGGCTCCACTTCGACGGCTGAGCACGTTTGAGCCGCCCTCAAATAAAAAAACGGGGTTTTTTTTTGTACTAATTTTCGTTAATTCTGAGCACAATAAAAAAAACTGAAAAAGCTATTTTCGTTTTTTGTCAGGAATTAAAAAAAGGCCCTAAAACAGCCTCGCGAAGAAGACCAAGGGGGTCTCAAGATCTCAATTTCAATATCTATATACCAGGGACGTAGCCAAGGGGGGATTTTGGGTGCAACTCTGCTTTAGAACTGAAAAAAAAATCCAAAAATTGTTTTTCTATTATTAAATACCTTAATATGTTGAGACCTAACTGTAAAAAGGATAAATTGAAAAATATCAAATTGATGGAGATAATGCCGTGAAAAGCGTAGCGGGCGGCATATGACACGTTTAGCATCTACATATGTAAATGAAAAAACGTTTTTTTCCGTTTCGGATCAACCTACTTGCGACAGATGAAGCCATTATTAACTTTTTTAAAAGACGCCTGAAGGAATTATAAGCATTTAATTTTTTTATATTTTGCTATGGACTTTAAAATTTAGAACTTAGTTAAAAAAAGTAAAGATTTTGAAATGAATTAATTATTATATGACCTTTGAAAAAAATTATAAAAATTCTTTCAGTGCTCTAAAGCAGACAGCCCGCTAAGCTTTCGGCAGTTTTCCTCGTAAAACAAGCAAAAACCGACCGCTTTCCGTAAACTCTACGAAAAGATGCTTGCTATCGTACATAAATTTAATACACAGGCATTAATACAGTCACAAATACAAGAAATGGGTTGGTTAAAAAAATTTCCGTAATATATTTATAATATAATTTTCAGCAACTTTTATACGCACACTATGGTGCTTCTTCTTTTGGAGTTCTGTTTCTTACTTTTTTATACTTTTGTTACGACTATCGGTTTCATTGACGTATTGTTTCGAAAGAATGTAAATTGTTACGCAGCAAAAAATTGTAAATATAAACCCCTCCCCCCCGTCTGAAAATCCTGGCTACGTGCCTGCTATATACATATGTACCGTCGTTTGAAAATTTGTCATCCTTTGAGGTTGACTACAAAATGAAAGGCTCACCTCAGCACTATCATGTATGCGAAATATTCATGTTTCACGGTACTATCATAAAAACTTGTTATTTACGATTTCAAGACACTTCACTCTATTGGTTCAACTTCTCACATCTCAAATAATTTATCTCACAATAGGGATACACCCACCTCCTTTCGAACACAAAAAAAAAAAACTCTGCCATCGATAATATTGGTAATAAATATAATTTTGCACAACATAAAGGTTCAACGTGTTTCTCAATCAAAATGTTGTCTGGAGACAGCCCATCATCTTTGAAAATAAAAATAAAATAAGTTTTCCTTTTATCGTCAAACTGCAATAAATTCAGCTCGCGCGTTGATCGTGTTTTGTGCTAATCATGCTCGAAAAGTTTAAAGTTGAACCATCGCAGAAAACTTTTATAATTGCAATTCGAAATCAGTTCAGTTCAGTTCAGCTCGTCTCAATTCACCTTTCTTTCTCTTGCCATGTCTCTTAAGCTAAAAAATAATATCCAGCATTAAATGCGATGAGATAATGTAAAGGAAAAGCCATTTCGTTTCACTAACCTATTGAACTAAAATAAAAAAAAATATATATATATATATTTTATCGCATGCGATAAATATTACTTGCACTAATCAACTTTGTCTGCATTTTTCATTTATTGATTGCTCTATTGCAGTCCAAGTATTAAGTACCCATAAAACATGAGACGAACTGACCAAGTTTTTACCGTTCGCTTAGAAGACAGGGAAAAAGAAACAATAAACCGAAAAGTTCAGCAGGTACGGGGATGTCGATACAGATACAGATGCAGAGATAGAAATAGAAATAGAGATAGAGATGATACTAAAACAGCAACAACAGCAATTTGATTACGCTGGCAGAGTGCTCCTCCAGCATGCGCGAAATATGAATGAATGGATGGATGAATGGATAGGCGGACGGATGGACGATTCGACGGTTGGACGGATGGATGAATGTGAGGCGTGCAATCAACAAGTGCGCATTTTGTAATGATTAAGAAAAACTAATGTTAGGCTTTTTCGATTGTCTGTTTGAAAAGGGTCCGGGGTTAGGCGATTGTTTGCATTTTGAGTCGTTCACAAGACTGGAAGGCTATACTTATGTATATTGCATTGTAAGATAATCGAAAATAATTTTGCAGAATTCGCCATTCTGAAACAATTCAAATTGGCTGCAATATTTGGACAACCGAAATGGTTTAAAAGCAATCAGCAATCAAATGATTAATGAACTCACAAGCAAATATGGTATGCTTAGAACATAAATTTTGCATCGCATTGCATTGCATTGCATTGCAGTTTTCCTCGATTCTCGTGCGAAAATCACTCTTCAATTAAAACTTTGAATAAAAGCCAAAATAAATCAACGTCGAATGCGATGATATTGCATTAACAATTTTTTAATTAAATCACAAATATTTGTAATAACTTGTTTGCAAACACATCTTCGAAGTTTTCATCTCCATCTGCATCTTCTTCGCCCCCACCGCCTTCATAGTCAGCAGCATCATCAGCGTCATCATCGTCGCATCATGAACACCGTTGCCCCGATATCAATGGTAAGAGCGTTAACTTGTCGTGTCGCCCATGCGGTTGTCAGCCTCATCAATATAGATCGCTACGAAAACTCGCAGAAATTTTTTTTTGTTTTTTTTATATCAGCGTAAGCGTTGAATTAGTTTTGTGCGAATCTTGTAACAGGGAGAACTAAGCTCCGAATATAACCATATATAGAAATGATCAGGATCAAAAACTGAATCGATTTAGACATGTCCGTCTGTCCGTCGTCGTTCCGTTGTCCGTCGTCCGCTGTCCGTACGTCCGTCTCCGTCCGTCCGGTGTCGATCTCCTCCGAAACGGCTGGACAATCAAGTCGAAATTTGGACACACCGGTATATCGATCCGAGTATGACCTAAGTAAAATGGGAGACATCCGCCACTGCCACGCCACAAATGAATATAATTGATTTCAGTAAAATGCTTGTAACTTGCGACTCAACATTCCATTGATATTTGGTGTACTGGTAAAAATACGAGGACTACTGGATGGACAGCGCTTCCGTGAGCCACGCTTCATTAAGGGCTTATCGTAACTTGTGAAGTATCGTAGAAGCTTCAATTCGCATTAGGTTGACCAGGCATGAAAGATGTATTGAAAATTTATGTGCCCGCACTGCAACGCCTATAAATGAGATTTATCGTAACTTCCGAAGTAAAATCGTGAGCTCAATTCAGCAACATGAGTTCACCAAGGCGAATGAAAAAAACAAAAATGTATGTGCTTTGCAGCTTACACTGACCGAAGCGACCTAAGTCTGCAAAGGATGACTATTTGAAGCTTGAACAAAGCACTAAAAGAATAAGCAATAGGAAAACTTCGCAAATAAAATTCATGTTGATCCAAAGGTGAATAGAAAGTGTCAAAAAAAAAAAAAAAAAATAAAATAAAAATAATGCGTCAACATGCCTGGAAGCCCATGACTAAGACTTGAACTCTGTAAAATAGCGCTCAGTACGCTTCAAATTCGCAACATGTATCACCAAGGCGAATGAAAATGTAGGGAATTTAATTTATGTTGCGTTCCACTGCCACGGGCCCTCCAAGTGAGAGATAAACATAGTCGCTCATAATGTCGGACCTGGGTATTTCAAAGTCGGGCTTGACCGACTTTAGCTTTCTTACTTGTTTTTTTTTGTGTTTTTGGCTTAACTTCTGAAATGAACTTAATCAATTTGATTCGCGCAAAGGTTGCACATACCGAAAGTTACAAAAAAAAAAATAAAAATAAAAATAAAAACTCAACCGCAATGCACTATGCTCTCAGGGTGCCCAGCTCAATTACTTCAACACTCGTACCACATAGCGGCTAAGTGAAGTGCATCTCATCGATTCTCCGCATGCGCAACGCCCATTTCTATTTTAATAATGTTGCGCATACGCCGCGGCGGGCTGTGCGCAGAGCTCGATGGTATAGACTCTCGCATCTCGCATCTCGACTCTATGTAGACTCAAAAACTCCAAAGAGATGGCAGACATTCGACTCTTCCGTTGTTTCTAGCGTTCGTGCGCACACTCGCACTCACACAATTCAATTTTATATCGCCGTCAGCTGGGCTCGCTATGTTTGCTGCATTGAAAGCGATGTTTGATGCTGCTGCTGCTGCTGCTGCTGCTGCGGCGTCTTTTCGGATGCTCTTTACACGCTTTTGCTATTATGAGGGCTTCGCTCGTGAATTTGGACTTGTTTGATTCTGCCAGCCGTAGTTGTTGTTGTTGTTTTTTCCTTCTTGTGACTTTTCATTCAAATGCATTTGCAATTGCATTCACATTGCACTCTGCTTCGATTTTCAGTATAAAAACGTTTGAATTTGTTTAACAGCGGCAATACAAATTTGTCGAGCCTTCAAGAGCAGACGATCTCAAGTTCTAATTAAGAAAAAAACCAAAACGCGAGTGAGTAGTAGTCCTTTTTTTTCTATTTGGCTTTTACACTGTTTTAAAGCGAAGCTGAATCCTTGAAGCTCTGTCCAAAGGATGCCAGCAAACCTACTGAGAAATTCGTTAAACAAAAAGCACACAACGAAACAAAACAAATCAAAGCAAAACATAGCGAAACAAAATCCGCTCAAATAAAAATTCTTGTGAATATCTTTAAAAAAGTTTATCGTTATTTCGTGCCAAACAAAAAAAAAAAAAAATCATACACACACAAACAAAAGAATTTGTGTTACAAAAAATCCTTTGGAAAAGCTATTGATCCTTAGAACGTCGAACGCCTGTAATTCGAATTAGCCTTTTGCCCCAGACCGATCTCATATAACTCCCAGCTTAAATAAGAATAACAGTAAGAAAAAAGCTGATTGGGTTCTAGGAATAGAGTGTTGCTTGGTTGTTTTGTCTCACGGATTGTTTAGCCCTCCAAGTGGGGATAAAGAAGATCGTTATCAAAGGAAATGATCGAGGGGTTTTCAGCCTTATTCTGTAACGAAGACCGGTGACCAGGCATCGGGAAAGTCTTACAATTATTTTTTTTGTTTTTTACTGTCGCATCATTTCTTTTTTGGTTGAAGTTATTTTGCTGCATGTAAGGAGGGAATATATCGTCGCAATATAATATGCAATTATTTTTCATTTGTCAGTTCAAGTTGCCAGAGGTTCTGTTGTTTTCTCTATTGATTGTTTTCTAAAGCCCCCCTGAAAACGCTGCAAAATATATGCAAAATAGCAATTGGTTTTAAAATCGACATAGAATTTCGTGTCTGTGGCTGTTTTTCTTATTTCGATTGATCTTGATTCTTAGAAGCGTTTGTTGGTCATCTTAAGCTATCAAATTGGTTAAAGCAAGCAAAGAGATCCATTAAATATTTAACACATAAAGGATCAATCCTGAGGAAATCGGTTTTGACTGCCTTCATCGTTTCTCGTGTTCTTCATATCGATTGAAAGGGATACACTTCAAAATAATTTCGAACGGCACTGTCTTGGGGTCCCACAGTACACAGTTTGAAGTCGAACAGTGGAAATGAGTTTTGCTTGAAGTCCTTTAACTCCATAAGTTTCCACAGAGTGGACAAATTCCTTGGATAAATGTATGGTGTTCGAAACTTGTTTTGGAAGCATAGCTGTATGTATTTATTTGTTGGCTAACATATTCATACATAAGCGGAACCACTATGACCTGAAACAGGAAAACCGCTAGCAACCCATCAAAGTCGCAGGCTATAAGTATTACTACATATTAGAATTGTCCAATATTTTGTTCTATACCTTAAAATGACTCAAATGTCAGTTCTATCCATCATATTCAACTTTCCGTCTTCGAAGCTAAATGCAAACCGAATTCAAAATTCATCGCTAACATCTTAAGGTGCCATAAGTGTCAACATAAAGCCAAAAGAAATCATTTGTTAGACAAATTGACATCATCATCACTCGATTGAGCTCATCAAAAACAATTTCGTAAGATTTTCGTATGTCGGTTATTTCTTCCTTCTACTTCTACATCTTCGAAATCGAATTCGAATTCGATTTCGCATTCAATCCAGCCGTCCAGCCAATTCTGCCTCAAATCAGAACTAGTCTCATTCAAATTAAATATTCCGAATAGTATTCGCATAAAAAAATAACAAAGAAAATAGATTTTTTTTCCCATCTTTCTAGCATATCAAAAATTAAGATCTCTACATTCTACAATATCTTCTTAATGGCTTTGTTATGCTTAAAATCGCATGCTATTTAATTATCTGTTTGTCATCAGGCCTTATGGCAGAATGTCAAAAGGTTTTCTTTTCGATAGTTGTCATTCTTATTGGTTTTTTATCTGATTGTCTTTATGTTTCTTTGCATCGATACATATATATCGCACACTCTCTTCTAAGGTGACACAACTCAAAAATCGTCAATTTTGAGTTAACATATGGAACTTGTTCATAGTTCACCTCTCTAGCTGCACGAAAAATTCTATTCCGTTATGGTTATTATAAAAAGCCGAAATATCTCGTCAATGCCTTTCTTCTTGCTTTGATTGACACTGCGAAGAATTGGGTTTTTTGCGTTTTCTGAAAAATGAGAATTTTTGAGTTGTGTCACCTTAGAAGAGGGTGTGCGATATGCTTGTATAGATACAAATTTATATACTTATTTATAAATATATTTTATCATTCGAATTCATGCTTTATGCATTTTCATAATTATTTTCTCCTTAATCGTGTTTCGACTCGACTTTTTATGACTTGTCTGTTTGTCTTTTCTTCTGTTTTCTTTTCGTTATTTGCACTTTTTTCTCCTTTAAAAGGCCATGAACACTTTCCTCTTTGCCGCCCTCTGTTGTGTGCTTAGCACGGTGACAGCACAACGAGGAATACCGCTGCCACGTGCGAACACATACGAAGGAAATGCTGTGATATTGAAGCAAAACTTTGATCTGAATCCCGATGGCTCATACAATTACAAGTAATTTGAGATTATAAATAATACCGAAAGATAGATAAAGACTGATTAAACTGATTTAAAAAAAAAAAAAAACTTTTTTCAGCTATGATACGAGCAATGGTATCCACGCCGATGAAACTGGCTACTTGAAAAATCCAGGCACCCAAGTTGAAGCCCAAGTAAGTTGCCAACGATAATGTCTTAATTCATTAGGTTAATTGTGTGTTTTTTTTTTTTTTTTTTCTTCTTAAGATAGGCATCTTCAAGACATTTGCATAAATTTTACGTATATCTTTTGCGCATGAGCAGCTAGTGTAAACATTCGTACTGTATGTACAATGATGGCATGGAGCGACCTCTGTAGTTGCCTATATTTTTTTTCCTCTTATTATTGTTTCGTACTTTTTTTTGTCTCATTTTCGTCTTAGATATGTATGTAACTAAAGGCAAAGAACGAAAAATATGTTGTTCTGCGTAGCCATGGAATTTATGAGTGTTTTAGATTATCCGGAAAAGCAATTTCCGCCATTTTATTATTCAATTTGATCAAGACACTTTATTGTCTCTTCCTAATAAAGGGTTCTTGGTGTTGTTGTTAGAATCAATCAATTAGAATGTGGGTACCAAACACCTCTCTGTTTCTCTCTCTCTCTCTCTCCCTTTCCCTCTTACTCTCTTTCTCTGTCTCTTTATTGCTCTCTCTTGCTCTGTTTCTGTTTCTGTTTCTCTTTATCTCTTTCTTTAAAAGGAACTTCTCGCCTTGGCGAGTCCACACCATAGATGATTTTATACGTAAAACTTTACCTTTTGTTGCCCTTTTCCACCTCTTAGGATACTATCTAGCCATTATAAGTAGAATTTTATTGAAGATTCCCAAAATGGAACTCTTGTAAAAGCAAAATTATCCATCGTACCAATATAAACGTTTTAGGTGCCAGTATTAGTTTATTGCTTAGTTTACTGAAATGAAAATTTCACCTGCATTCCCAGTTAATTTTGACTGATACTTAAAATACAAACTGGTCGTTTAAAATCGATGATCGACCGAAAATGTTAGGCGTTGTTTGTTTTCCGCTCTTTCAATGTTTTCACTTTTATAAGTATTTTTTTCTGATCATAAAAGTATAGAGAAAAATTGGAAAACTGCCTTTAATATTCATAGAAAACACTAAGTAAGTGTTTCGTATGAATGTTTCCTTTTAAAGGGATTCTTGAGAAAAATTCAAGTCCTCGTTGCGACCTCTAAGCCTTATGAAAAAAAGTTCTAAGCCATCAATTTATAAATGAATTCCTTCACGTCTGAAACGCCCCATTATACGTTCTACCTACCAAGGGCTATGGATCAAATTTTGTAATTAAGAGAACTTGCTTCGCAGTCAGTCTTGCCAAGCCAGCCTATTGCAGGATGTTAGAAAAGAATATTTTCATAGCCTTTTTGAAAAAGGAATAATCCAATATACGAAATATGATTTTCCAGGTACTTTGGAAGAAACGTCAAAATCATCTATTGTCTCTTCTACTTTCAGTGTGCTTTATTCTCCCTTTAACCAATTAATTTTCCCGTTTCTCGAGATCATGACAGCATATTTGAGAGATTTTTCAATTGTACTTGTACAATTGGACTAATTAAAAGAATTTTTATTAATTTCTCTCCCATGACAACAATGAGAGCAAACAGGATTTTTTCGGAAATTTCTGGTGGGGAAGATGAAATTCCTTTTAAAGAGATTTGGCTGTTCTTTCAAGAAAACCCTCATCAAGAATAAAAAGAAATGGGTTAGCAGAGAACTTCTCCATACACGTACAATATGTTGCATACATTTAGGGTTTCAATTTCATAAATGGTATCAACAATCAAAAAATAAAGGAATTTATAACATATTTTTAGGAAAATCTGCGAAAATGCAAACAAAAATTTTGTAACCTTTTGATTTTTTGTTGTTTTTTTTTCAAATTTTTCACTTTTTCTCTCACCGAAAAAAATCTTCAATGCTTTTAACAGGTAATGGAAGGCTCATACTCATACACTGGACCGGATGGCGTTGTATACACAATAACGTATATCGCGGATGAAAATGGCTTCCGTGCCCAGGGTGCGCATATTCCGACACCACCACCAATAGTGGTACCTGGCAGACCCACTGGCAGATTTTTTAAGTAGATCTTATACCATAATTGATGGCGGTTATAAGCCACGCACACAAAGACGCATTCGAATGTATAATATAAAATGGCGTATGCTCACACACGAATATGAAATGAGAAGAATTCAACTTGAATACTTTGTCCTTTTGTCCCCTTCCGTTTTTCCGTTCCTTCATTTATAAAATTGTTTTCCTTTCGTTTCTTACCCACCATAATCTATAAAATTAAGTGATACAATTTTTTTTTATTTCCCGATAATTTTTCACACAGAAGAATTCAATGAATAAGTATGGCAACTCTGCAATAAATATTTGCGCGAAAAATTTGAAAAAATCGAATTTTTATTTATTTATGGTTCATTGTTTTGCTTTTGTTGTCATCTTCGCCAGTGCAGAGAGAGAGCCCGCTCAGATGCGAACGGTCAATATACTTAAAAGGTATCCGAATTGGAGAAAGTCAATTCGATCGGTTTCTCAGGAAAGTAACAGTAAATCCTTCATACCGTTAAGTGAAAGTTTCACTGTTTTTGAATAGTGTGGCAACCGGTTCTGAGTAAGCTTTGAGATATGAAATAATAATTCAATATTATACATTAGACTGGTCCTTATTTTTTTTAAAACTGGGTTTCTTAAAATTGCCAGGCAAATTATATAAGCTTATGGTCCCAAACTACCAAATATGAAGTTTGGTTTCGATCCGATAATGTTTGATGGGCGCGGAAGTCACTCAAAGTTTAAAATTCCATTTGTATGAGAAAAAACCTGGGTTGTGTTAGTTTTATCAAAATTTAACACATATAATATAATTTCTCTAACAAAATGTGAATGGTATTCCATTGACAATAGATTGGTCTTTCTTTGAAGCTATAACAACATAAAATCGGATTGTATTTGGCACAGCCAGGACTACTGAAAGTCAATTTTTTAGGAAATTCAAAAGATGCTTCGACTTGGAGGTCTTGGATAGCCACAAGAATTAGCAGAAATGTTTTTAATATTCATATTTGGAAAATATACAAAATAGCCCTTCGAATGAGCCTTATATGAAAAAAATCAGATTACTCTTTACTTTAGCTTGAACATACTAAACAATTGCTATAGATTTTTTAGGACAAAATTTTAGGCTCTTAACTTTAGCGGGGTGAGAATTGGTCATGGTCTCAAATAATTTCAGGCTTCGCGTTAGATTCTAAACTTGCAATTCATTTCGCAACATTTGATACCAAAATCATGAAATTTGTTTGGCGGTTTCTGCTTATATGGATATGATTAAAATTTCAATATTTTTTTGGTTGTAAAAACAGCTGAATTTCACTGCTTTAAATGCATCAGACAGGTAAATGGTACAACATTTTTGGGAATTTATGCTTCAAAAGAAGTGGTATTATGTGCAGAAATATATATGATATGGTTTTTTTTACTATGATCTTCCACTTTTCCAAAATTTCATGAAAAACTGCGCATTTTAGGGGAATTTTGGCAGATTTTTTTCCTTTTTAGGAAATTTTGAAAATTTTCAAACTTTTAATTTTTTAATTTACAGCCGTTGTAAAGCTAAATTTAAAGCAGAAATTATATTTTCGGAAGGTTTATTTAATTATTTGAAGAATATTTATTTGAAGAAAGTAAAATTCAGTTTTAGTGTTTAAAACATTTGGTAAGCGTACACAATTGATAAGCGTACTTTTGTTGAATGAGGGGTATTTCTTACGATACGCCTCCACCAATTGAAGTATAAGTTGCAGTTCATCCTCATCTTGAGTTAACATTTTGTTGAAATCTCCCACGAATTTAATGCCTCTTTCTGCAACGTCATTTACTACGTGAATGTTGCATAAAAAGTAAAGAAGTTTACATCGGCTAAGCCGATTGCACACATACCTTTTCCTCAGCCTTAAATATGTTGAAACATTACCTTAACAAAAATTCCTGCCGTTTTCGTTGTTCTAGCTACACATTATCTGTGCTTCGATTAAGCTTCTTAAACTCGAAATTATGTTTAAGTACAAATTTTTTACGAATGGTGGGCATGGTCAAATTTTAACCGTTAGAGGACATTTTGTCTAGCTGCGAAATACTCAATTCAAAATAGTAAAAATGAAATTTTGGCAAATTTCGGGTATGGTGGTCATGGTTAAATTTAACCGTTAGAGGACATTTTGTCTAGCAGCGAAATACTCAATTCAAAATAGTGAAAATCAAATTTTCGCGAATTTCGCGGATGGTGGTCTTGATCAAATTTTAACCCTTAGAGGACATTTTGTTTAGCTGCGAAATACTCAATTCAAAATAGTGAAAATCAAATTTTTGCGAATTTCGCGAATGGTGGTCAAATTTTAGCTTTACAACGGCTGTAAATTAAAAAATTAAAAGTTTGAAAATTTTCAAAATTTCCTAAAAAGGAAAAAAAATCTGCCAAAATTCCCCCAAAAATCCCTAAAATGCGCAGTTTTTGATGAAATTTTGGAAAAGTGGAAGATCATAGTAAAAAAAACCATATCATATATATTTCTGCACATAATACCACTTCTTTTGAAGCATAAATTCCCAAAAATGTTGTACCATTTACCTGTCTGATGCATTTAAAGCAGTGAAATTCAGCTGTTTTTACAACCAAAAAAATATTGAAATTTTAATCATATCCATATAAGCAGAAACCGCCAAACAAATTTCATGATTTCGGTATCAAATGTTGCGAAATGAATTGCAAGTTTAGAATCTAACGCGAAGCCTGAAATTATTTGAGACCATGACCAATTCTCACCCCGCTAAAGTTAAGAGCCTAAAATTTTGTCCTAAAAAATCTATAGCAATTGTTTAGTATGTTCAAGCTAAAGTAAAGAGTAATCTGATTTTTTTCATATAAGGCTCATTCGAAGGGCTATTTTGTATATTTTCCAAATATGAATATTAAAAACATTTCTGCTAATTCTTGTGGCTATCCAAGACCTCCAAGTCGAAGCATCTTTTGAATTTCCTAAAAAATTGACTTTCAGTAGTCCTGGCTGTGCCAAATACAATCCGATTTTATGTTGTTATAGCTTCAAAGAAAGACCAATCTATTGTCAATGGAATACCATTCACATTTTGTTAGAGAAATTATATTATATGTGTTAAATTTTGATAAAACTAACACAACCCAGGTTTTTTCTCATACAAATGGAATTTTAAACTTTGAGTGACTTCCGCGCCCATCAAACATTATCGGATCGAAACCAAACTTCATATTTGGTAGTTTGGGACCATAAGCTTATATAATTTGCTGAGAAATAAAAAAATAAAAAAATAAGGACCAGTCTATTATACATAGAATGAAAAAGATAAGAACTTCAGTCGATTGTGACGAGCGGAACGATCTCTATCTGTTCACTAAAGCCGGCAGGCAGGAAATAAATAAAGGATTAATAACAAATTACAATTGGTTGAGCCCTTATTATTTGGGGATCCAGTATTGTCCGAATAGGCGGTTGTTACAAATAGCATTGATATACGTACATAGTACCAAAAATAGTCTCAGAACCGATCGATTGATATCCAGCTATCGAAATTCCATTACACAAATTCTTACCTATCTTATCCTTGTCTGCAAGTCGCAGAGTGTCTGACGGCATCAGAATAACTGACCAAAAAAAAAAAACAAGTAAGGGTGTTATAGTTAGGCGAGCCTGACAATAGAATACCCGACACAGACACATATGTTCAAATAATTTTTAATATCAAGAGGTGTTTAAGACCATAAGGGGTCCCATATACCGACTTTTGATAGATTTCTTTATGAAAAATGCCCCTTTGCCACGCCCACTTTTCCAATTTTTGTTCAACTATAATCGGAAGCTTAAATATACGCTCAAATTCTAAGTTTCATTAAAATATTTCGAAAAAGTCCGATTTTGAGGCAGTTTTGGGATTTTTGTGGCAGACCCTAGTACTGGAGGTACCCTTAATAATGGACCGATCAAGAAAATTTTTGGGCAAGATGTTTATGGCTACAAAGGAAGTATAAGTGCCAATTTTCGTTCAAGTCCCATAGGCTTTTCGGGAGTAGGAGACAATTTTCGAAAAACGCCCTTCTGCCACGCCCATTTTTCTAATTTTTGTAAATCACATTAATTGGCATAAAATATGTTCAAATGCCAAATTTTATCAAAATATCTTGTAAAACATCGGATTTAGAGCAGTTTTTGTGATTTTCACAACAGACCCTAGTACTGGAGGTACCCCTAAAATGGTCAGATCGGGTCCATTCTCGAATTCGTTCTTACTCATGTCCCCGTTAGCACGCATACCAAATTTTGTCAAGATAGCTCAACTCCTTCTATAAGAAAACTGTATACAGACAGACGGACAGACGGACAGACGGACATGTCTAAATCCAATCTCCTGGTGATTCTGATCATTTCTATATATATTTTGTATGGTACATCGACTGGTTCTGGGTGTTACACACAACCACACAAACGCAATATACATCCGACACAGAGTGTGTCGGGTATAAAAACCTATAGGTTAGTTTCTTTTGGGACACTGAAACCGAATACTAGGTCAGACCATGTTTTTTTTATCTCTCATCTCCACAAAAAGTCCATATATCGATTAACGATTACACTGTGATACATTTTTGAGGTCAGCGAATGTGAACAAGATTTTGACCGCAATTCATGAAAGCTCCTATTAATCGTAGCGAATTTTTAGTATATAGGTATATTTGGTTTTGCTAGCTTGGCCTGAGATCTCCAAATGCATGGACGAGAATTAAGTTGCTCATTGTGCTGCTTTCACTTACAGCTATATCTCGTTAAATGTCCACAATTTTATTTTCCCGCCTACAACAAAGTTATAGCCTTAAAGATGGAGAAACGAACTGTTTTAATAGCTGACCCGAAAAACTCCATTTGGTAGCTTCACATGGCGAATATCTGACCATTTCTGAGAAAAAAAAGAAAAAAAACTAAAAATTATCCCTAAAATATATGTAGGTACTCCACATTTTTCATTCACTATTAACCATTGCAAATTACTTAATGTAACTGGCGATTGTCAAACTAAAAAATTAGTTTTTATTGTCCACACATACATATTTACAAAGCATTCCTTAAAATCGTAATCAAAATTGTATCTAATTATGAATTAATTGTCCGACTTATCCGAAAAAGCCGAATCGTCGATAGCCAAACGGACGATAGCCAAAGCCTCCGTATGGACCACCGAATCCACCAAAGGGACCACCGAATCCACCGACAGGTCCCCCAAACCCGCTATAATATGACCCATAGCCAAATCCATAACCAGGATATCCGAACCCGAACTGTCTCTTCACACGCTTCGCGCCGCCATCATCGTCCAACGCACCAACTTCAACGATCGAATTTCCATTTTCAAATTGTGCACCCGAATCCAAAGCAGCCGACCGCACTACAGCGATCGCACAAGCCACAACAAGCGCAATAATTAACGCACGCATTTTTGGTATTGCCACGAATTATTCGGGATGCCTTCAGCTCTTCTCTCGGCTATTTTCCTATAATCCGTCGATCTGGAGCTCGATTTTTGGTTTGTCTATCTGTCGTGATGCTTTCTTTGCTTTTATACAAACGCCTCCAAGCGCGTCCACGATTCCAATTGCTACGCAATTCTTCCACATAAATCTAATTCTGAAATTCTTCGCTGTTCGTTCGATTCCCGTTCTTCGAATCGTCGGTCATCGGGCTCAACAACCGTAAACAAGTAAGGGTGTTATAGTCAGGCGAGCCCGACAATAAAATGCCCGACACAGATACACATATTTAAAAAAATATTATTCCGCGCCCAAAACGCGGGACCATTAAAAAGAATATTCTAGAGTTTTTTTAAAGCCATAAGGGGCCCCATATACCGACTTTTGTTAAATTTCTTTGCCACGCCCACTTTCACAATTTTTTCGAATTCTAATCGGAGGCTTGTATATACGCTCAAACTCTAAGTTTCATTCAAATATTTCGATAAAGTCTGATTTTGGGGCAGTTTTAGAATTTTTCTGACAGATCCTAGAACTGGAGGTACCCTTAATAATGGACCGATCAAGAAAATTTTTGGGGAGGATTTTTATAACTACGAAGGAAACATAAGTGCCAGCTTTCGTTCAAGTCCCATTTGAATTTCTGGTGTAGGAGATAGTTTTCGAAAAATGCCCTTCTGTCACGCCCACTTTTCAAATTTTGCCTTCAAACATAATCAAGTACTTATCAAACTGCATCAAAATATCTTGAAAAACTCCGGTTTAAGAGCAGTTTTTGTGATTTTCGAAACAGATCCTAGTACTGGAGGTACCCCTAAAAATGGTCCGATCGGGTCGGCATTCTCGAACTTGTTCTTATTCGTGTTCCCATGCGCACACATACCAAATTTCGTCAAGATAGCTCAACTCCTTCGATAAGAAAACTGTCTACAGACGGGCAGACGGACATGTCTAAATCGAATCTCCTGGTGACGCTGATCATTTCCATATGGATTGGTCTATCTCGACTGGTTCTGAGTGTTACACACAACCACACAAACGCAATATACATCCGACACAGAGTGTATCGGGTATAAAATCGTATGCTTTCCATTTGTTTACATTCAATTCATCAGAATCAACAACAACAACAACAACAATAACGTTGAAAATTGTTTGTTAATTTTATTAATTTGTTTATTGCTTTTAGTCGCTTCTTTAGCAAAGTTTTTGACTTGTTTTTAAACGATTCTCGATGTTTCCTTCGGCTTAAATAGATCACATAAAAAATTCCGAAAAATGAATCAAAACAATAACAATAATAACAACAATGGCAACAACAAAAACAACACCACTATTAGGGCCATGAATTAAAACTTTCCGATCTAAGGCAATCGTTCGTACGAATTCCGTACACCCCGCCGTGCTGCCTTCGTTAAGACCAGTTTCGAAGAGTTTTCGGCGTTTTCCACGATCAGTCTCCATACTTGGACGGAACTTTGACTCTTGAATAGAGCATACCATGTTCGAGAGTCGTGAGCCGCGTGAAGATAGGGGTCCGGTCAGTGATTCGCATTTGTACGTGTTCGCACTGAAGCCATATAAGATCAGGGGAATGAAATATAATTTGGGTCAGGTTTTCGGAGTTTTGGAGGAGTTTCAGGCCCCTTTGGGAAACGTAAAAATATCCTACGCATTTCTTGGTCAACCATTGGTCAATCAACACGGAACCTAATTCCAGGGCGGTTGTCGTTAACAAGCTTTGCAACTGCTAGAACTCGAGGCCTTCTTGTAAATTTCCGAATTCCTTGAAAAATTTAAGACAGGGGGGAAATCAGTTCTTAGCCCTCTACAGGTCTAACCAGCACACTTTCTCGCCTCTTCATCATCTGCATATCCACATATTTATTAGAAGTGACACTGAAGGTAATATAAAAGTGCCTGCGAAATAGGTCAAATTTTGAGTTATGTCACTTTAGAAGAGGATGTACGATGTTTTTTTTTTTCCAAATTGTTTTCTCATTCATTCTGAAACGCAACTCACATGTCTGCACACACATCTTCTACTCATTGCCAAAATATTATAACAGCTTTAAATCAGTAGCCTAAAAATATGCCATTAATATTTCAATATTCCATTCGTTAACTATTTTAAAACCGTGTATTCCTTTCAAATTGTATTTGCTCCCGTAAAGGCAACTCAAAATAATTTTAAAAAACTTTTGTATTTCCAATCTTTTTTTTAGCATAATTTTCCGTCACTATAATATGTAGTTCTTAACGTTCTTTTGGCATCATGAAAAAATGATGAATTAACCCCAGATGGGACCACCCCAATGATGATATCCACCCCATGGACGGTATCCCCATGACCGGTAGCCCCATGGTCGGTAGCCCCATGGTTGATAGCCCCATGGTCGGTAGCCATATCCATATCCATAACCATAGCCGCCGAAGCCTCCCCAGCCTAATCCAATGAAACGAGAATTCCTTTCAGCCTCGTTAGCATGACTGGCACCGGCGTCGGCCACATCCACTAGCTGGACTAAATTGTCGGTCTTGGAAATTTCCGATGTTCCATCTTTGTTCGCGCCTTCCTCCCAAACTGGTGCCGTCCGGCTCAGATCAACGAGAGCGATTAAAAGAACAATCACGACTAGCGAACGCATCTTGAACTTCGAACGCTTCGGGTAGAAAAATTTTACTGCAATTTCAAAGTCAGGATCTCGCTGCTCTTATAGCCCAGAATCGAAATATGTATGTAAATTCTAGATCGGACAGACACTGTCACATACAAACATACAAACAACATACATGTATGAAAATAAGGTGAAATACCTTTAAAGTCGTAAATAAGGTACATATGTACATGCCAATTAGCCACGTTGCGTTCTATGACGGAATGTCAGAAATTTCATCGGCACAGTGGGGCAATGTGTGATTTTTCACAATATTTTCATGTGATTTTTTTAAAAATTTCTCAAAACTTTTCACTTTACAGTCCATTGTGAAAAGGCATTGGGAAAAAGCAACAGCTTTTCCAGAAACAAAAAAAAAAAAAAAAAATTGAACACATTTGTTAATTGCATGCACACAATTAGTCGGCTTTCGCAAGTAAATTTCATAAAAAGGGGGAATTTTTATTTTCGCTTTCTCTTGATTCTTCTTAACCGTTTCCTAACCCACTGTACTGAGCCTCATTATTGCTCAGAGTTCTTTATATCCATTAGCACAATTGATAATGTCAATAAATAAAAATACACCATTTGCTTCAATTTATTTTTGGTTAATTCTTTTATTTGTATAAAGACGAGCATTTAACGAAATTTGTCATTAAATGTGGAAAGTACCTTTTTTGGAGGTTCAAATTTTTTACGATTTTTTTTCTTTCTTTTTTTTGTGTATTTTTGCCTTGCGATACTTGTTTCAAAATCATTTTTTTAAGGAAAAAAGCAAGTCTCGTCAATTACTTTTTTCAATAAAAATTCTCTCGCATATTGCACAAAATGCTTAATCTTTGACATTTCAATGTTGAATTCAGAAAGCAAAATTAACTCAAGCTTTCCAATCAAAAGTTCCGAAATTCTTTCCTCTTAGACGCATGATATATTGAAAGATTTTCCACTGATCCATAATTGTCATAGCAATCATTAAGGTTAAGTCAGACGAGGGACCCACTTGGGCCCCATTTCGGCTCGTTTTGATAGCACGAGAGTAGACTTGCCTCCCAAGTTACCCATTTTGTGGAGCGTGTCTAATCGATATTAGACAGTGTCCTGTGAGCAAGTGTACCATCCGCATTATGTGATATAATCTTAAGTTTCATTGAGGCGAGCGCTGAAGCGGTGCTGCCATATTACTTAAGTAATTTATTAATAAAAATTAGAGCTCAGATTTTGAATATTTTGAATTTTTTTGAATTATTTGAATTAATTGAATATTTTGAATTTTTTTGCATTTAACTGTGCTTTTTGAATATTTTATTCACTGAAGTAGGCTTTTTTTGTTAATTTGACAATTCAAATTCCGAGGCATAATAATAATAAACGATAACAAACTCGGAACAAGTTTACTTTACGGGCCTTTCTGTGTTTTTTTTTTTTTTTGCAAATGTTCAAAAAATTCGCCAATTCCAAATCTGCAATCAGTTTTTGGGGGTCCCAACTAGTTTTGGAGGAATCGCGATTTAAAAATTGCTGAAAATTCCCTAAATTTCACCCAATTTTCAGCATTGTTTGCGCTGCCAGACTAAGTAGCTTTGCATTTTTAAAAATGTTTCAAGTGCTGCCACCTATTTAAGAATCTAAGAATTTAAGATTTTTTGTAGCTATTATTATAGACATGTATAAATTAAGCAATGACCTGCAAGTTTTAAAAATTTACTCCCGGCGGAAATCATTTTTCCGCAGTAATTTGGCGAAGTTTATGTTTTTGCGAATATGCAGAGTCAGAAATTCAGATCCTCTCGTGGAATTTTTTAAGGTCGCTGCAGAGGTATACCAGCCCGTGAGGGAGCAGCACCAGTTAACGGAGGAATCTGAATCCAGTGACAGCTATGATGAGGATGACACAGAGCGCGACACTGGCATCGCTTAAACGCCCACAAATCGGTCCTTTTTAGGGCCACCACTTACAAATGGGGAGAGTTTAAAATTGTAAGCTTTGAAAATCGCGCGATTTTTTGACAAAAATGTTGTGTTTCTTAACGTGAATTAAAATTTTTCATTTCCACCAAAATTACGGCAATTGATGGTTACGGACGCGACATAATGGTTGCGGACGCGACACTTTTTCTCTATATTATGGTTACGGACGCGACAAAATGGTTACAAACGCGGCATTTTTTCTCTATATTATGGTTACGGACGTGACATAATTGCTACGGAGGCAAAATTTTATCTGGTTTTCATTATCTGAAATACAAACAGCTAAAAATATCTTCTAATTGTTAGTTAGATTAAAATATTAAGTCTGGCAGCGCTACATAGTAGCTGTAAGTAAGTTTGTATGCATTGCTCATACAAACTTCAAATGGTTATAACTTCTAAACTAGATGCGACCCCCAAATTCTGATTGCATATTTGGATTAAGGAGGGCATTCTCCGAAATCCCAGAAACGCCCGTAAAGTAAACTTAAGCCAAAAATTCAATAAAAAAATTCGCAAATGCAACCCTGAGGAGTTATAGGGCCTTAAAGTTTTTAGGCAATGAAGTCGAGCTTATTAGATTTGATACAGATGTTCATTTAGATATTTAATTTTCTCATATTATTTTCAAAAAATTTATTAGACATATGGGCTACCAAATTAAAGGAAATCGATCCAGCATTTTGAATAAAATAAAAAATTTTGGTCTTAATTGGACACTTTTCGTACCAAAATGGCTTCGAAAGTAAAAAAAAAAAAAATTTGAAGTTTTTTCAGTTCAGATCATTTTTCACTTTGACCGTTTATTTTTCCCTCGATGGGTCAAATTTTTACCATCAATTTATTTTTGCCTAAAAGCACATCGTCCCCTCAGAAAACGACTGTCGTATGTCGCATGTATTTCTTATGGGACATACGACAGTCGTTTTCTGAGGGGACGACATACAATTGGCTTTCAAACTGCATTTAAGTTTTTTTTCTACTACGAACCATTATCGTGGCAGAGTTAATTTTCTAGACTTAAACTGCCTAAAAACTTTAAGGCCCTATAACACATATCGCACATGTGTGTATGTACTTCAAAAGGGTCACAATTCAAAACTTGTGAAATTGGGGCTAATGCAAGCAATGTGTTCATAGGTCACCTGTCTACATAATAGCACACTCATAGTTGCGTTTTTGTTGTTGCAAATCAGCGCAAAATACAATTATGTCAGTCTCTTCGTCATACAAATGCTACTAGACTTCATCAGGTATACTGCGTTTTTTGAAAAATTGCAAATTGTGAGTTGTGACACTATTGAAAGTACATGTGCGATATATAGAACATTTGATTTTACCAAGTGCGGCTGAGAAAAAAAGTACCACATTGCCTCCCTCGGCCCTCGTGAAAAATCCAATTTATTTAAAAGCCAGTGTTGTCTCACGTGTGACTAATAATTTTTTCTCAGCACATAATAAAATAAAAATCGAATTTTTGAAATTGTCATGAAATTCATGATTGCTAACCCAGTCATGTTCAATATCCAGTCGAGGCTCTCGTCGCCTAAAGACTCTACGTTCACGTCAAAGCTGGTGTCCTTTCCAAAACGTTCAAAAATCCGAATGTTCGTATGTATTTTCAATATTTTGTTTTTTGTCTTAAAATTTATTCTCGCTTTAATAAAACACTTAAAAAATACTTGAACACATTCGTCAATAAAAATATTTCTTTTGCCCAAATCTAATACTGATTCAGTATACATAATTCGTTTTTCAGCCCAATAAACCCAATAGCCCTGACAAACCACTTGCACCTCCGCTCCTGCTCCTGCTCCGGCCACGCCAGCCGTCCCACCGCCATTCAATAGAGGTCGCAGACTACTCCCCAAGGCCTGACCCAATGCAGTGGCCAATTGGGCTGCATTTGCGTTTGCCACTCCCGCTGATCCGGCTGGCGAATAACCCGTATTCCCAACAATAGAGCCAAGTGAATTCGATCCGCCATAGCCCTGCTGTTGATACGGCGAATAGTTGCCGCCATACTGTGGATAGACATTCGTCGGCTGATAGCCGGAACCCAGACTACTTTGTCCATAATTCGGATAGCCAGCGTAGCCATTGTAATTCGGAGAGAATCCATTGTTGCCTCCATATCCACCATATCCACCGTACCCACCGTATCCACCGTATCCTTGATACGGATTAAAGTTATTGTATTGTGGATAACCAATTTGTGGACGATAGCCCAAGCCATAATTATTTGAGCCCGGATAAAATCCATTATAGCCACCATAAATTGGATCAGCTTGAGTTCCAGCACCAGCTTGTGTGCCACCAATGCCACCACCACCACGCAACGGAAGTCTCCTTCTGAGTCCCAAAAACGGACTCAAAAGTCCCAAAGTACGACCCTGCGGTAATTCACTTCTATAGCGTGTCTTGCCACCAGTAACGCTGTGTCCTTTACTTTGTTTGATGGCTCTCTGGCCGCTCACTATTGCCACCAGAGCGAAAAGAGAGAAAACAAAATTATATATGGAGGCCATTTGAAATCGATACCGTAATTCCGACGCGGCTTATATTGATCGTTTCATCGAAAATACTGAACGAAACTGTTGTTGGCGTCTTAAGTTTTATAAACTTTTCGAGATTTTAAAACTTTGCCGCTTAAACATTCAAACCACACAATAATTCTATTGCCTTCAACTTGCAGACCTTCATTCATGCCCAGTCAAGTCAACATCGTCTTTCAGATGACCAAAAATTCTAGCACGCCAACAATCGGAAAACCCATCAAGCGCTGAAATTGAGAACGGAACTGAATCGCAAAAGCTTCAACTTCAATGCATCCATGCAGAAATTTCATTCTCAGAAGCAGCTCACAAAAGAACTAAAAATCGACGAGATGAGATGAGATGAGATGCGATGCGATGCGATGAAATTCTGTCTCGACGTTGGCATTGACATTGTCATATTGGTGCGATACGATCGATGGGTGTTTCAGTCGCTTGCGTTAACTTCCGCAGAGGCGACTTATAGCCGAATTGGATCCATAATCAATGTGAATTGTTTTTTCATCAAATTTTTTTTCTTTTTCCTGTTTCGGCTTGCAGCAATTTTCTACTATTGAGCGAGAGTTTCAAAAAAAATTGCAAGACATCACAAAGAGTTGTTGTTGTGACTCAGAATTATTTGTTTTGTTTTGGTATTTTGCCGTTTTTTTTTTTTTTTTTTGTAAGTTCAATGAACTTTGGAGGTTCAATTTTCCAACTATTTTGGCATCCAAGACTCGTTCGATGCAAAAAGGTATGAAAATAATTTTGTACAACTATGAACTTTGCCTCTGGTTTCAAATAACAACAATTCCAGTGGCGTATCTAATGGGAAGTTGCTAAATTTGGACGATGTTTTATGGACCATAAATATGCACCGGATTGAGATTCTATTCATTAGAGCGATTAAGAGCGAAGTAGGCTTAGAGGAACTGGAATTTACCTATCAGAATATTTCGAAAAGTCAATGGCTAGCGGTGACCAATTAGAGCGTTCTGTTTGAATGATCATGAGATAATGGGAAAAAATTTCTTTTCTCCTGCTTTCTATTAGAAAATGGCTACGAGTATTTAGAAACTAAGAAAAAAAAATACCCAAAATGATAAGCGGCAATGTCTTAGAAGACATTGCTTTCACATATCTCAACAAAATATAGAATTTTGGACAATGTGATTTGGTGGAGAGGTGGAGAGATAACAAAGGTTTCATGACTACTTTCAATACTTTGATAGAAACGAAACTGGACCTAGAAACCTATGATAATTTTCAATTGAAATTCTATCGATTTTATCAATGCAAAAGGAGAGAGTAAAGCAGAGTACTTATTTTTTGAATGAAGGGACTTTCGAAAATTAATCGACAATGAAAGAATCGAAAAATTTAGTACACTTCAAAGTCAGGTTACTAAATTCTCTATCGAGTGATTGAGGATGATAATTAAACGGCTTTTTGTGATCGCTTTTAAGACTGACTTAGTCTTTTGAAGAGAGCAGGCATTGTCTATATTAGCAAAAACAATGACGAATTGACGCATTGACGTTGTAAAATTTTCATTTCTCTTTTTAAGGGAGAATATGCTAATAGCCCTACACGTGTTGTTCATATCCGGGGGAATACTGATTTACTTGGTGATGAATCATCATCATCATCATAATCATCAATTTATTAATGCGAAATATTGACGAAACCCTTTCGAGCTCTTAGAAGCGCCTCTGTTCAATTAACGCATTTTCAGTCACAACTCGACGAATGTGTTAAGAGCAGTGCTGCCCAACAGGACCATTTGCACAGTTTCTCTTATTTTCCACATGCATATGTATGTGCTTGAGCGAGTCAAATGCACTGAAAAAAATATTGAAGCGTTAAGAAGAAATAAACAGTGAAAATCATAATGCCTTTTCATGTTTGGTTTGCCTTTTGCCCTTAAGGGGCTCTCTTCAGTTCAGTCAGAAATGAAAAACTTCATATAAAAAAACGCTTCAAAAAATTTGTGATTCATTTTTGAAGCGTTTTTTTTTTTGTATGGAGTTTTTCATTTCTGACAGATCTGGAGAGAGCCCCTAAAAGCGAAATGATTGTAAAAGAGAAAATTTCATTCGTTAATTTTTTTGCCTTCTTGATTAACGAGTTTTCGAAGTTTTCGAGATTTTCGAGGCAAAAATACATGTAAGGGAAAATCCCAATTGAGTTTGGCAAAATATATTTGGAAAAAAAAATTTTCTAATGAAAGCTCCTATAAGCGGACACCGTCGCGACGGTCGCAGTATTTTTATTCGCTTATGGCAGATTTCTGTTTATGGGAGTTGTCCGCAAGTATAGCGTCCACTGCAATTCATTTTTAACGTGTACGGACGGAACTGTTGTTCCGAGTGTTTTCATAGCCTACTGAATGAATTTGCTCATTTACACAGGCGCTGTGTATGAAAAACAGAATCAAAACAACAAGCGTCAATACTCCCGTCTATATGATAGAGTATTACGCTGGGCAGCACTGGTTTAAAGCTACATACATACATACATATGTGTATAAATCACGTCAATATTTAAAGGCGTTCTCTAAATGGAAACGAGTTCTCGTGTTTACTTTGCCAGTTAATTCAACTCAATTCACAAGCCACTGGGGCTTCCCAGCAATGAAAAGATCAAAGCCGGTCACAAAAGGTTTTTCTAAGGATTTTTTTAAAGAGCAATTAGAATCGGTAGATCCAAAAAAAAAAAACAACCAATAAAACATTTGATAAATAATAATATAAAATTTATAATAATTTAGTGGCAAAATTTGTTCAATATATCCACAGTTGGCCATTGCGAAGACGACATGCTCATTGTAATAGAGTCCCAAACTCTTTTCTTTCTCGCTCTTTCTCCGTCCGTCTCTCCGTCTCGCCCAATCTCTCCCTCTCTCTCTCTCTCTCCTCTCTCTCTTCTCTCTCTCTCTCTCTCTTCTCTCTCTCTCGCTCTCTCTCTATCTTTGTTTTAAATAATATAGAATTTAATACAGCGCTTCAGAAAATAACTGGTTTTTATACCCAACGTAAGCAGGGTATATTAGTTTTGTGCGAATCTTGTAACAGCCAGAACTAAGCTCCGTAGATATAGACATATATATATATTCTTGATCAGGATCAAAAACTGAATCGATGCCCGTCTGTCCGTCCGTCCGTCTGTGGTCGGATCTCCTCCGAAACGGCTGGACCAACCAAGTCGAAATTTGGCACACGTGAATATCGGGATCCGAGAATGATCCTAAGTAAAAATGGGAGACATCCGCTCACTGCCACGCCCACAAATCAATTTACTGTGTTTTCAGTAAAATGCTTGTAACTTGCGAACCACTCAACACATTTCATTGATATTTGTTGTACTGGTAAAATACGAAAAGGGACATATCCTGGAAAAAAATGAACGCCGTCCTCCTCGAGCCACGCCCACAAATAAGTGTTTATCGTAACTTCCGAAGTTAATGGCGTAGAAGTTTCAAATACGCAACATAGGTTGACCAAGGCGAATGAAAGGAGGAGGAAAAAAATTATGTAGCCCGCCCACTGCCACGCCCAAAAATGGAGATTTTTCGTTACATAGTGCGCCAAAAATGTCGGGACACTGGGTATTTCAAAGTCGGGCTCGACCGACTTTAGCTTTCTTACTTCTTTTAAAGATGGAATAAAGCTTCTTCACAAGATTCAATGATATACAACCTGTTTAAATTGAAGGTCACCCCAAAATGACGCACCTTGTTTTAAAAAAGTTTTTCTTTTTGCTTATTGCGGTACTGACGCAGAGTAATTTAGACATCCATGACCTACACAAGTACAAAATGGGAACAGTAGGAAAAATTCAATGAATCGAAGCAATTTTCAATGAGAAAAATTTACGCAAACACAATTGAACTTCTACAATGGGAACTCTACAATTTGAATTTTCCCTCCCGTTGACGATGAATTCCACATATATAAAATTCTTTAAATCGAAGTCTTTATAAGTCGAAACATTTCTTTGAACCCTGTTATTTCGGATGTAGGAACCTGGACTGTAAATGTAAATTGCATTAAGGAGTCCCTTCAAGTCCATTCAAAAAAAGCTTCACAAATCTTTAGGCATCCATAAGGGCCACGTTTTTTCTCACTCAAAACACATTTACAACGTCGCACATACCCACCTGTAGGGCCGTTTAGAAAGAGACAGATACGTTTACCTTATTCTCATGCAACGCCATCCGCCATTATAACTATGGCGATTTAGGAGTATATATTTGATGTACGCATAGATGAGCAATGTTCTCTTCAGGGTCTAGAACTGCTTACCAATCCAAGGTCCCGCTTTAGGAAGTCCGATTGCATCTGAAGGCAATATGAATTGAAAATTTGGTCGCACTTCGATGTGAGGAAATCTGGACTCCATGGACCAATCCGAGCCCTTATTTTCTACCCTCACTACAGACCAGTACAGACAAATTAGATTCACGCCCACCTCCGGTATTTATTCGATTTATAATTTTATGCGGACTAAGGCACCAAGTTTTTTTTTGGCTCAAATTGAAATGATGTAGATGATTTCTTTTATTGTTTTAATGGACATTCAAAGTGTTTCCTAAAAAACATTGAGTTGAATGAAAAATCGAATGAATATTAAAAGCTTCCAAAAGCAAAAAATAAAACTCGTTGTGATTTTTCTTATATCTCAATTTATTTTACTTAAATGCATTTATTTTTGTTTCAAGAACAATCTCGATTGCCAAAAAAAATTGCTAAAAAAAAACAAAAAAAAAACAGTCTTTCATTTTTTTGGAAGTAATTTTAAGAAGAAAAAAAACTTCAGCCACCTTTTTTGATGACGCTTGGCTTACTGAAGCGACTCTCAATGACTTTTCGAAGGTTTTCGGCTAATAGAAATTTAAGAAATGAGGAAAAAAAAATTGTAATTATTGAAGTGCCGCTTGAGACGTCTGCGTAGGTGCTTCAAATGATGCGTTTCTGAAATTCATTTCACAATGATTTTTTTCGCTCAGATTTAACGCTTTTAATGTTACTGGATTGAATGCCCCCAGAGATCTCCAAAAGCGGTCATCTCGTATCAATCAGGGGTGTCACAGAATCCGATAGCTGTCGGAATCGGAATTAAAATCGATCGAAATTTCAGACAGAATTTACAAATTTTGCCGTTTTTGGCTCTTAATCGGAACCATTATCAGTTCGTAGTTGCACAGAACCCTATTTTATCCGGCTGTCTATCAGATATACATAAGTATATGAAAATTCAGTCGACTAAAATTCTAGTTCCGACAGCTATCGGATTCTATGACAACCCTGAATAATTGCATTTCGTTGTATTTGACTTCCTCAGTGGTTATGGATCTGAAATTTTCTTTTGTGTAGCTCCTTATTCATTTAACAACAACGACCTTGATACGGCTCGAGAAATAAGGTTTGCTGGTGTTCTTCATCTCGGTGCGGTGTGGGTTGTAACTAAGCCTCTAGAACGCTATAAAGTGCCTACATACGACGAGATGAAAATGTGGCAAGTTGATTTAATTTTTTATTTTTATTTTTATTTTTTTTGTAGTTTTGATAGAACCTCAAAACATTCGAGATTCGGACAGTGAAGTTCAATGGAAAAGGCATTGAAAATTCCCAGAAATTTTCTGAATGCCAACCAGTCAAAGAAAATAACAAATTGCCTTTTATCCAAAACGTTTGGGAAACCCTCAATATTTGCGTGTCCATACTCGAACAAAGAGAGATACAATATGCAAATCATTATTTAATACATTCATCACATGAGTGATGCATTAGGTGGCCATAGGTTTTGTTTTATCAATACGAGACACACAAAAAATTCCACAAGAAAAAAAAAACGGGGTCACAAAAACCCAAAGAGTTACAAACCCTTTTTTATGTTCAATGATGTGCTAATTTTCATTCGGCCCGATTTGAAATAGTCCGGCGAATTTTTCATAGCAGACTTGAAAAATATTTTCCCATTCTGAACACACTGAGAAGTGAATAGAAAGAGAGCGGGAATTTCTAAAATTTTTATGAAAATGCCATCACATTGTTCCTTTAGTGGACGCTTGGAATAGGTATTTACTTTTTTAGTGATGAAAAATTTCTACGCAAAAAAATCGTTAAGTATCGGGCTGATTATCTTTCTGAAAAACATGAAAACTTTTCTATTTCATGATTATTATTTTCCCATCAGCGAATAACAGTTATTCTTTGAACGATTTTTCGATGTGGATTTCTGAAATACTCTCGATTTAAATATTGAATTTTAATCGTGTTAATAACGTTTCATTATTCTAAAATATTCCTCATAGCCGATAAAATTCCTGCAAAAAAAGTTTTGAAATTTCGGTGCTCATTTCGGTGCTCGTGGATTTATAGTAAATCGATCATTTATTTCATTTATTCAGAATACCCAAATTTTCTTAAAATTTCCTCATGTTTCAAACGCAGTAAAATTCTCAATTATCGTTACTAAACTCTTTCACCGACGTCTTTTATTGCATTTAAACCTGTGCACTAAGAAAAAAAAAATAAAAATGGAACTACCAATCAATACACACGGATGGTCACTTTGATAATGATACACTCATACCATATATACGCGATACGAATTATCATCTAATTTCAGACAAAACAGCGGCTGAATTGGTTTAAGAAAAAAAATAATGAAATATAAAAATTCATAAACAACGTCAAATTTTAAAAACTCACATGTTTATTCAGTAAAACCGCAAATCAAAGGTGATTCCCCAAGCTAGCTATTACAACAACAACCAAAAGCGAATACAAAAACACAAAAAAAAAAGAAGGAACCGAAATGATCAACTAAAATGATGATTCGATTTTCTCTCATTTCAATATTTTTACACAGCGCATTTTGGCGACCGACGCAATTGACGGTCAGCGATTTTGAATGCCCCTCAATGGGACAAATTGATAGTGGGGCTGATCGCACGTATGTACGATTGGCATTAGATCCAAGGAACAAAAGAATTCTGGGGTTTTTCGAAAGAAGATTAATGATTCGCATGAATTCAAGTCTCTTTCAAGCAGAAATCGAATTAAATGATGTTCGCGTTGGATTACAAGGCAATAAAGCGCAAAAATACGTTCTCCAGGTGAATGCTCTTTAATGCTTGATAACACTAACGAGCAATTTAAGCTTTCTTATTTTCGCTTTCTCATGATCTCATGGCTCTGTTGAGAATCATTTTTCATCTTAGTTTTTTGTTGGAAATTTTTTATTCAATTTGTTTAATATTTTTTCGCTCTTGAGACTCTATAGAAAAACAATTTTTTTTTTTAAATTTAATTACACCTGCCAATTACACCTTATGGGTAAGTATACACCTTGGAAGAGAATATTCATTTCATCCGAAAACTATAAATTCGAAACTTTCGATTCTAACCGATCAGAAGTACATTTGAACCGTGACAGGAAGCAGCTTTGAAGCTTTTTTCGTTTTTTTTTTGTTTTTGAGAACATGAAATTCCTCTGCGTAACGATTTTGGCTTTATTCGCCATCGCCGTGATCAGCTGTCAGGCGACCAGCATCGGTCAGAGTGATGCGCGCGTCCTTCAGGCCGAGAATCTGGAGAGTGTTAACTTCGATGCTGCTGTCGATGAGGATACGAACAATGTGAGGAGAGCTCGTTTCGGTAGATTCGGCCGATTCGGCGGCGGCGGCTGCTGTGGCGGTGGCTACGGTGGCTTCAGACCAGGCTACGGTGGTGGCTACGGTGGCTTCAGACCAGGCTACGGTGGCGGCTATGGACGTCCGTACGGTGGCGGCGGTTTCGGCGGCTCTTCGGCGTCTGCGTCCGCGAGCGCTTCGGCCAGCGGAGGTGGCTTCTGGGGTTAACAAAATGTGAAGCAACATTCAAACCAACATTTTTATTTTTATCCGTCAATTATGATTTGATCATAACAATAAGCTTATAATTTTTATATATGTATATATATTTTTTTTTTTTAAATAAAGATTCATGTTATTATATAACAGAGTAAATTTTGTTTGTGTTACGACCAAATCAATCAATTTCAATCGTTCATATGTCAACGTTTAGGCATTCAAGATATAAAACTATATAAATATATATATATAAAGCTACTTATATACCTTTGGATTCCTTAGGCTACGAGCAATCGATTGATACCAAATATACTCATATCGGAATAACGGTTGTAAAGTTATTTGAAAATGACTTTTATTTCTGCCAAACAAAAAAATAAAAAAATAAAAGTCAGACTTTAACTGTAATCATCTGACTGAAAAAATAAAAGTCAAAAGTATTTTTTTTTTTTTCGAATAATATTTTAGCTCAAAAATAATTGTTTGCTCTTAACTTTTATTTTAAAAGTCATAACTGTAACGGTCCCTGATCGCAAACAATAGTGACTTAATAACAAGAATAGCGCAAAAAAAAAAAAAGGTTCAATTATGCTGACCAGTGTTTCCAAGGTTCTAAGTTCACAGACGAAAAACCAAATACTTTTGACGCTGCTGTACCCATATCGATACACATTTCGAATCGTTGTACTTTCCCTTCGAATCTTTCTCCACGTGCGATAAGCACATATAAGGGTGTTACAGTGATTTCTGTTTGACTATAAGACACGCTTTATACCATCAAGCGAGCCTGACAGTCCATAAGGGGCCGTATACACCGACTGTTGTTAAATTTTTTTTATGAAAACCGCCCCTTTGCCACGCCCAATTTTCCGATTTTTTTGAATTCCAAATTCAATGCCATTTGGAAAATGTCCGATTTTAGAGCACTTTTTGTGATTTTCATAAGAGAACCTAGTACTGGAGGTACCCTTAAAAGTGGTCCGATCGGGTCCATTCTCGAACCGGTTCTTACTCATGTCCCCGTGAGCATTTCATCAAGAAAGGTCGATCCTTCAATAAGATAACCGTATACAGACAGACGGACATGTCTAAATCGAATCTCCTGGTGACGCTGATCATTTCTATATATATTTTGTATGGTCTACCTCGACTGATTCTGGGTGTTACACACAACCACACAAACGCAATATACCCTTGACACAGAGTGTGTCGGGTATAAAAATTTATGATGCCCATAAGGGATAGGGGCATGGGGATTGAACAGATCGATAGATATAGAGAGTTCACAACGGAGAATGATCTTATCTCATTTTATTTTATTTTTTTGGATTTTGTATAGAACACACGCCACACATTACAAATAATCTCTTATGCTGATGGTACAAAGTCATAGAAGGACTTTTGTTCAATACATTTTTGAATTGTTTTCTAAATGGATGGATCGGGTGTATCCAGATATCACAGTTTTGGATTTTACATTTACATCGAGTCATCCAAATTCATTTAAAAATTCTCTAGAAAATTAAATTTCAAAGCATTTTTGTGATTTTTTTAACCCTTCCTAGTGTTTTTTTTTTTTTTTTTTGTTTACAGAACCTTTTACTCTAACTTAGCCTCAGTTATATTTCTCTGAATTTTTATTACGATTTCTTTTTGAAAATAGCTCAACTCACCGAACGTACGCAACGAAAGACGTACATACATACATATATGCATAAAAAAAATAAAAAATCACCCAATGACGCTGATCATATCTAAACATATTTTGTATAGTCTCACACCACAACTCACCGCAAAGTGTGTCGCGTAAAGAAATCAAATCCAATTTTTTTTGCTTCTTTATTGTTTACGTTTTTGATTAGCTTTGATGAAAGTCAGAAAGCATAAATAAAAGTTGAATAAGAGCAAAATAATCTTTTGTATATCAGAAAATCCAAATTTATTTCGAAGACTTACTACGTCTGTGGGATCTTCGTTTTAAAACAGGAGAAACCACTTTTTTTCCTTCTGCAAAGAGGCATTCTGGACGTCATAAGCCAAAACACAAAAGTCCAAAAAAAAAGAGACTGCGAGTTAATTAAAGAAAATAATGAAGCGACAACAAAAGCCTCTGGTATATTTCGTTTATATTTTTATTTATGTATTTCGCTTTTTTTTTTGGCTTTTTTTTGCTTTTTTTAATCAAATTAGGTTGAATTAGAATGTTCTAATCCCGCTTTCTGTTTTAGTATAAAATAATCGATGAGCTTTGGATGAAAAACAGTAGACACAACGAAATCAGTTTAAGCGCATCTTCTAAGTATCGCGAATTATTTTATCAAAAGGACCACATAACAAGCAGAAAATTCTTAATATTCCGAAAATGAAATTTACATTGGCAATTTTTGTGGCGCTCTTTGGACTTGTTAGCTACGGTCATTGTGCGGCGGTTAATCGAGAGACCTTGGAGTCCATCGAATCGGCGGCAAGGACATCAGTCGATGCTGAAAATCATGGAAGGATAGCACGTCACTTTGGCGGCTTTGGCGGCTTCCCAGGCGGCTATGGCGGCTATGGCGGTGGATATCCAGGCGGCTATGGCGGCTATGGTGGGGATACCCAGGAGGCTATGGAGGAGGTTATCCTGGTGGCTTCGGTGGTGGCTATGGAGGCAGCTCTGCAAGTGCAAGTGCTGCTGCAAGCTCGAATAGTTTTGGATATGGCCGTTAAAAATTGTATGATTGAAAGCGTATGAAAGCGAAATGATGCGTATTAATAGACTTAAGAAAATTTAAATACTGGTATTTAAAAGTTTTGAAAAAAAAAAAAAAAAATTATTCCTTTTGAAAAGGAAATTCGAGTCATTCGCATTATTCTTTAAAAGATAATACATAATAAAAACAAAACAAACAAAACTTTATTCACTTATATAATTTATTCAATTTTTTTTTCTACAATACAACGTCACACATTATTTTATAAAAACAAAAAACCAAAACATTTTTTTCTTTTAACAACATTCTTTCAAGTTCGTAGCTTGAGTCTTTTGTTTTGCAGGCTTTTTCCTAATACCGTAGACAGAAGGCATATAAAGTTAATCGCGATAAAATTTTGTAATCCACTTTTTCAATTACCCCTTAAAGACGACAAAGCTGGATTAAAAAAAAAAAGTAGGACTAAGCAACCAGCTGTTTAATGTTTCGAAAAAAAATAATTTTTTTCAACATTTTAAAATCAAAGTGAATATTCGAAATAGATAGACAATAATGCGATGGGAGCACTTATTGAAGTTATTTTTAAAAAGAAAACCCCATTAAAAATAAATAATAATTCTATTATTAGTCCTGCTTATGAAGACCAAAACAAAGCTACTGCGCAATATGTGCCGATGCAGCATTAAGTTGTGGTCACGTCGTTGCAGTCGGATATCCTGGCTGCCTCGTCTTAAGGGGGTTGTCTCAAATTCTTGCGTGATTCAGGTGTCCCGTCCTATCTCGGGGTCTGCAAAGCGCGACCAGTTCCTACATTTCGCTCTATCGATGGCATCGTCCGAGGTTAGTCCTACATCCTCTAGGGCCCATTTTATTGTGTCCATCGGACACTGTTTCGGACGTCCTCGTTGTGTGCAACCATGTCATTGCAGTAAGTAGCCCTTTTTCGCCAAGCTGTCCTTATCTGCTCTCAGGACGTGTCCATACCATCATAGCCTTGTTTCCTGCATTTTCCCAGTAATTGGAGTAACTCCATAACGCCTACGAATGACCATGTTCGGAACATGATTAAGGAGGTTATCTCATTGGGCAAAAATTAAAAAAAAATTTTTTTATTTTTTTGTTTTAGCTTGGATATTTGAGAATATCGTGCCAAAAGGATTTTTTGAAATTCAAAATAGTTTAGAAGATAAAGCCTTCATTGTCGAGCAAGGTCTGCGCTAAAACGAGTAATTTTCGCGTTGCTTCAAACTTTAAACACATTTATCTCGAAACCACTTTTTTTGAACTGGCTGCAACGATTTCTCCAGTCCAACTGGACCGATATTAATGAAACGAAGTTGAATCAGAGCAGAATTGGCACCATTATGGCGTGAACCTCAATCATAATTTTAACAAATTTTTTACTATTTTTTTTACACTGACCTACAAAAAAAAAATATACTCGAAATCGATAGGTAATTTTTCAATGGTAATTTTTCCATTTCGGACAACCTGGAATCATGGCAGTCAGCACTACATTTTTTTTTTTTTAGCATCCACTTTGACGGGCGAGAACTTTTTGAACCGCCCTCTCGTAAAAAAACAAAGTACTTGTTTATTAACTTTCATTCATTCCTAACACAATAAAAAAACTAAATGGAAAAAGCTATTTTCATTTTCTGTCAGGAATTTTTTTTTAAAAAGGTCCAAAAACAGCTGTAATATAACATTCATCCTACTTTAATCTATAGAATATCCATTTTTAATCTATAAAATGGCGTATAATGGCGATTATGCTATGCGTCTGTATAGGCTATGTATAAGTTAAGCATTTTTTTTTTTTTGCAACGGAACGAAAAAAATTGAGTAGGAAGGCAATATGGTAAAAATGTTAATGCTTATAATCGAACTACTTTTTTCTATCAGAATGCAGAAAAGTCCCTTTATTAGAGGTTCGCTTCGTAAATAAAAATCCTCTCAAAGAAAATGAAAAATATTTTAAAAAAAAATTCACAATTGTCAGTAAAAGTCGACTTGTAATATTATTTCACTGAACCTCAGAAATAAATTCCATTTACCGAACAATTCGTTCTCTAGACTTTTTCGTTCAAGTCAAATTTTCATTCAACCAAGATGGCTCGTTGAGTAAAGTCGAGTTACGTTAAGTCACGACTAACTAAAACGCCATCTTTTTGGCGTCGAAATGGAACTCGTGTAAAATTTCTTCAAATTTACAAATCAAAATTTTCGAAGGAATATTAATCTCGCAGATTAAAACAATAATATTACATAGAGCTGTAAAATATCGTTACTATTCGGTAAAAAGTAACGATTACTCTAGTCAGTAATCAATAACGTCTCGTTACTGATGGAAGTATCTCGTTATTTGAACTTTTTTTGCACACATGCCAGCTGATGGTTGCCAGAGTAATAAAGTACTAATGTAATGGGTGCACAAAACAGTATGGTAGTAGAGTGAGTTGAGTTTGATATTTGGTTACTAAATACTGGGTGAAGATTCAAAGAGCATGAGAGATTTTTGATTACTTTATCAACATTGAGTTATTCATGCAACGTCATTCGTTCGTAAACAATATTTGAAAAAATATAATGAGTACTTAGTAACGAGTACTAAGTAACGATTACTTGACGAAAAATAACGAATACACTCGAGTAGTATTTTTACAGCTCAAATATTACATCAAGCTTCACAACAACTGCTTATACTAATTAGGCAAATTGACATCCTACTATCTTTACTCAATATTGTCAAAGCAACGGCTTACTTAAGTGGTTGCTGACCCATTTGAATATATTTGAGATGAAAACTCCAATTGAATTGCAAAAATGTGTGCAATACTTTTTTTTGATCGGTAATTATTTGCCTTACACTACATATATTAATAAAAATTCCCCCGCCATTGGAATTCTTCGCTTCTTTAATTGCACATCATAACCATTAAAGATTGGAGCTTACAACGTTCAATATTTTAACTCAATTACAGATGTCCTTCTTTAAGAGAGGATGAAAAAATTTCTACCGATCGGTAACTTGCGTTACAAGTACTTGGAGATTCCATGTTGGTCGTTCATTTTCGTTCACTTATCAAACGAGTTTTATTATTTTTTTATAACCTTTTTTTTTTTACTTGAATTTAAATATTTTGATTAGTGATTCTATTTGAAATTTTATTCGGGAGCTACAGATGTGCCTATTATGAATTGATTGTCGTCAATATCAGGGGGAAATGTCTGGGAACTGACTTCCATTCTTGATTTGGATTCAAGACTACGTACTGCATCAATTAAAACATGGTACAGTGAAAAAGCGTCTAGTACGGCTTCTGAGACCATGCTTTAGAATATTGATGATTCCAGTTCCAATTCAGACTTTAGCACACTATTTAGTCTTAAGATTTGAATAACAAATTGTTAATTCCACTAAGGAAGATTCAATTAAAAAAAAAAAAAAAATTCAGACTTATGCTGTCCAGTTTTTGAATGACTCAACTTCCTCACTCACCTTAAAATTTAATTAAAAGTTTTAAAGTGAATTTCATTGAAAAATCCAAAAAAAAGCAACAAAAAAATAAAAAACCGAATAAATACGCTTCAAAATTCTTGCTTGAAAATAATAATTCACATAAATTAGATTTTCAATATTTCTGAAAGTCACAAGAGCTAGGGAATTTTCAGAATTATACAGAAACAGTTTTTCTGTTTTTTTTTCTTCCAATTTTATGACCCAAATCATTCAATGTATTCCGAGTTATTAAAAAATTAACTAAATAAAATAATTCTTGCAAGTATTTACTTAAACGAGTAAAACTTTTATAGTTCTTGACCCCGCATTAAAATGCTTGAATGAATTTGTTCAATATTGAGACGGCTTAACCGCAGATAGTGAAAAATACACTCATGTCTAATTAGTTTTATAGCACGCTCATATATATTTATATATGCCTACTTAACCGCACAAAATTTCCATGAAAGTTTTTTTTTCGCTATTTTTTTTTTTCTTTCTTCATCTATCCGTCCCTCTGCTGTTGCAGTTTTCTCACAGTGAGCTCTGACAGAGTTCTGAGCCTCTGATGCGTGCTTTTCTCTTCCATATCAATTTAAAAAAAAAATATAAGTATATTTTTTTCCGAATAATTTCGCTTTTCATGTTTGCTTTTCGAGATTTCAACGAAATTGATGCATGTTGAGTCGGTGCAAATATGCCTATAAAAGCGAGCTAAGATAAAACATCAACAGAACATAAATTAGAATCACTCTAAACGGATCACTTTAACGAAGAACAACTCCAGACATGCGATCGATTTTGTGCGTTTTCGCGATTGCTCTCGCAATGGCCATTGTGTCGGTTAGCCCGTCGAGGCTGCACCTTCAGAGGAAAACGGACGTGCAGTCGATGTGCAATTCTCAGATGGAAAGGAATATACGCTCTTGGATGTGGAAAACGTGGAACAAGGACACGAGAACACGGGTGCACGTGAGGCACGCCAATTTGGCTTTGGATACGGCGGCTATGGCGGTTATGGCGGATATGGTGGCTACGGAGGATATCGCGGAGGATATGGCCGTGGTTTTGGAAGATATGGTGGCTATCGTGGAGGATATGGTGGCCATCGTGGTGGATACGGTGGCTATCGTGGTGGCTATGGCGGTTTCGGATACTATTGAAAAAAGCAGCTGTATCAGCGCGAAAAGAATATTGATCTTGTATGTCTCTTATTGTGATGAAAAATAAATTTTTATTTCCATAAAGCATTGGATTGTGAAAGAAAATCGAAATGAATATAAGTATATGCTTAAATACATACATTTTTCAAAATGTTATTTCGTTCTTTGATTGGACACTGTTCGTCGGACATAAGCAAAAAAAAAAAAAAAAAATCCCTCTAAAATGTCCTAGTTGTTTCATTGGCGTGGCTGTTTTTGGACCTTTTTAAAAAAAATCCTGACAGAAAATGAAAATAGCTTTTTCCATTTAGTTTTTTATTGTGTTAGGAATGAATGAATGTTAATAAAGAAGCAGTTTGTTTTTTTACGTGAGGGCGGTTCAAATAGTTCTCGGCCGTCAAAGTGGATGCTCAAAAAAAGGTTTAGTGCTGGCTGCCACGGTTCTCCAGGTCTCCAAGTGGTTATAAAACCAAAAAAACAGAACCTAATTATAATCAGTATACAATATGTCATTATGGCGTGAACCTCAAAAATAATGTTGGGATTTTTTTTATGAAATGGCGGCCATTGAAAAATTTCACTTCGCTTTCGGGTATACTTTTTTGTAGTTCAGTGTAAAAAAAAATAGTAAAAAATTTGTTAAAAATTATGATTGAGGTTCGAGCCATAATGGTGACAATTCTGCTTCGAATGCACTTCGTTTCATTAAAATCGGTCCAGTTGGGCTGAAGAAATCGTGGCAGCCAGTTCAAAAAAAAAGTAGTTTCTAGATAAATGCGTTTACTGTTTGAAGCAACGCGAAAATTGCTCGTTTTAGCGCAGATCTTGCTCGACAATGAAGGCTATATCTTCTAAAATATTCTGAATTTCAAAAAATCCTTTTAGCACGATATTCTTAAATATCCATCTATAAAAAAATGCAAAAAACAAAAATGTCAAAAAAATGTTTGCCCAATGAGACAACACCCCTTAACTATGGACAAATAAGGTAAATTTTTTAAGGCATTTGGACCGAATTTTCGTCTTAATTTCGACTCTCACGGCGAAATTTTGCAAAATATAATAAAAGAAGTCCATATTTTATTTATTTTTCGTTTCATAAGCACATGTTCAATAGAAAATCTTTCGTTCATTGTTTCATTGAAGTAATACGTATGAATGAGTTAGATGTTATCTATGTATTTGTATATCGCTCTCTTTTTGTCTGCTTGAATTCTTTTAATGTTGTTAAAAACTTGGTCATTTCGACGTCTTGTCGACTTATTTTCGGCCTACTTTTGGTCAAATCGCCTTCCCAATGCCCTAACTTTAAGGTCGAAATGCCTTATTGTTCCCTATTATTGAATTGTAGATATGCCCCGCTTTCGACGGCTCGACATCGTACGGACGTAATATTTCCCTCTTTATGAAGGTCAGGTCAATAAAATAATTTAACTTGAAATAGGTTAGAATGTATCAATTTTCGACCTATTTTTCTAGTTGCGTTATAATTATCTTGAAAGAAAGAAATTTGTAAAACGTACCCTTCACTTGCCCTATTTATTTGTTATATTTAAAATGAAAGATTTATTAACAAGACTGAACCGCAGCAATTGATAATTAACTAGCACCTAATTAATAAATTATTTATACAACATAACAGGTTGGCTGATAAGTCCCCGGTCTGACACATAGATGGCGTCGCTAGTATTAAATGCATATTATTTTTATATAGTGGCAACCTTCAAATGATTCGTGTCAAAATTTTACGTCTGTAAGTCAATTAGTTTGTGAGATAGAGCGTCTTTTGTGAAGCAACTTTTGTTATTGTGAAAAAAATGGAAAAAAAGGAATTTCGTGTTTTGATAAAATACTGTTTTCTGAAGGAAAAAAATACAGTGGAAGCAAAAACTTGGCTTGATAATGAGTTTCCGGACTCTGCCCCAGGAAAATCAACAATAATTGATTGGTATGCAAAATTCAAGCGTGGTGAAATGAGCACGGAGGACGGTGAACGCAGTGGGCGCCCGAAAGAGGTGGTTACCGACGAAAACATCAAAAAAAATTCACAAAATGATTTTGAATGACCGTAAAATGAAGTTGATCGAGATAGCAGAGGCCTTAAAGATATCAAAAGAACGTGTTGGTCATATCATTCATCAATATTTGGATATGAAAAAGCTCTGTGCAAAGTGGGTGCCGCGCGAGCTCACATTTGACCAAAAACAACAACGTGTTGATGATTCTGAGCGGTGTTTGCAGCTGTTAACTCGCAATACACCCGAGTTTTTGCGTCGATATGTGACAATGGATGAAACATGGCTCTATCACTACACTCCTGAGTCCAATCGACAGTCGGCTGAGTAGACATCGATCGGTGAACCGTCTCCGAAGCGTGGAAAGACTCAAAAGTCCGCTGGCAAAGTAATGGCCTCTGTTTTTTGGGATGGGCTTGGAATAATTTTTATCGATTATCTTGAGAAGGGAAAAAACCATCAACAGTGACTATTATATGTCGTTATTGGAGCGTTTGAAGGTCGAAATCGCGGCAAAAGGGCCCCATATGAAGAAGAAAAAAGTGTTGTTCCACCAAGACAACGCACCGTGCCACAAGTCATTGAGAACGATGGCAAAAATTCATGAATTAGGCTTCGAATTGCTTCCCCACCCACCGTATTCTCCAGATCTGGCCCCCAGCGACTTTTTCTTGTTCTCAGACCTGAAAAGGATGCTCGCAGGGAAAAATTTTGGCTGCAATGAAGAGGTGATCGCCGAAACTGAGGCCTATTTTGAGGCAAAACCGAAGGAGTACTACCAAAATGGTATCAAGAAATTTGAAAGTCGTTATCATCGTTGTATTGCTCTTGAAGGGAACTATGTTGAATAATAAAAACGAATTTTGACAAAAAAATGTGTTTTTCTTTGTTAGACCGGGGACTTATCAGCCAACCTGTTATGTATTCATTTTAAATTAATACATTCCTCTCTGCCCATTTCTTTCTCATCATGGTCCATGCCGAAGGGCTTATTTCCGGTCTAGTGTTCAACGCAAGCAAGCAAGTTTGTGGGTGTGCAATTTTTGCTGTCTGAGTAATACATTTATTTGAGCGCCTATACAGTTTAATGGAATCAAGTAAGAAGGGCAAAAACTACCAGGCCCGACATTGTTGTACTAGATTTCCCTGTGATCGCGTTTCAATAAAATAATAAGACAAAATGGTAGGAATTTTTATTGTTCGTTTTGAAGGCATGGCTTTAATTCTGACACCTCGAAGTTCTCTCGGTCTCTCTCGCTCTCTCTCTCTCTCTCTTCTTCATCCCTCTTTTTTAATCTCTTTAGCACGTCCGTTTTTGAAGTAAGATCGCAACGGACAAACAAACATTATTTTACCACGTGCAACAATTCAAGAGAGCCCTTTACTCGTCCATACGTGCTCACTCATTTCAGATAATTTTGATATAGACAGATCCGTTAGCAAATTCAAGAACCTACGATTTATATAAAAGCGACCTAAGATAAAACATCAACAGAAAATAAATTAGAATCATTCTAAACGGATCACTTTGACGAAGATCAACTCCAGACATGCGATCGATTTTGTGTGTTTTCGCGATTGCTTTCGCGCTGGTTAGTATTTTGGACGCTGCACCTTCAGAGGTAATGGGAAGGGCGAAGGAACATACGCTCTTTAATGTCGAAAATGTAGAGCAAGGACATGAAAATATGGGCGCACGTGAGGCGCGCGGGTTCAGACGCGGCGGTTATGGTGGCTACGATCACTACGGTGGCTATGGACGACATCATGGAGGTTATGGCTATGGAGGCTATGGAGGACATCGTAGATATGGGGGTCATCATGGTGGTTATGGCCACTATTAGGAAACGAAATTTGTGTAAGCAAGCGAAAAGAAAGAGAAAGTGGCCATTGACTCCAATTTTTCTCAACTACTTCGATGGCATTTTACTGTGAAGAAAAGGTTCAGATTTTCGAAGAACTATAATATAGAAAATAAAATAAAATAAAATAACAACGGAAGGCATTTTTTGTGGAAAGTTCTTTTATCGAAAAGAAGATATTCAAAATTCTTTGCAGGCGTTTGTCTTCATGTAAAAACATTTTCAGCTCACAGACAACTTTGCGAAATTTCTGAATATTGAATATTTATGTATGAAAGTGAAAACGGACGTCGACAATGCCCAGCGGCTATGAATTTCAAATCATTATTCTCAAGGAAGAAGTCCCGGAGCAGAGGGAAATTCCGCTCTCATCTTTATTCCAATCGCCTTTTTTAACCGGATTCAATTTACGAACACTCATTTGAGGCCCTACAGGCCTTTAGTGAACGAAGTCTTCAAGGGGGTTTTTCGGTTTTTTTTTTTTTTCTGTTGTCCAAGAACTCAATTCAATGCATACAGCTGAAATCGGACTGACAAGCTCCTCGATTTGCATTTGAGTAAATTTATGTTTGTTTCAGGGTTATAAAAGCCTTTAATCACAATCGTTTTTCGTACGTGAAAAGCATGCAAATAGATGCGTTCTGGTTTGGAGAGAGAGAAAAAAAACCCTGTTCTTCATACAGTCGGACCCCCCTGTAAGGAACAGTTTTAATCCGATTGACTTTTGATTTGTATTAACATGTCTAAAGTATTTCCTACTGATCTCCAACTACTCCCCGACTAGTTACAAAAAATACGAGGACTACTCCATTTTGATTTGTCCAGCAATGCATCCAACTGTCTTCTTTAACATTGAGTTGTCATTGACAAATAGATAACCCCTCCCACATTTAACTACTCCACTAGAAGACCACTGTGGATAATTTAAGGTCAATTGTCCCATATTTGAACATGTTGGTTTAATTTTGTAACTTCAGTTCTTCAACACCACTTGTAGTTGCTTTAAGTCTTGTCAATACTCGTTGTATATAAAACACTCTTCATCTTGACATGTCATATGCCGATTAACCTCAGAATACTCCTTTTCGGTAGGTTTGCCTCTTCATTACTGGAGGGATCGTAAGGTATTGCATGTAAACAATAATGCTTTTATTTAAATTGTCCCTCTGTGAAGTATACTTATAGGTGCGTTGTGAAGAAAGACTTGATCAAATTTTTTTTCATAATTGCATAGTTTCAGGCTGAAATGTTTCTTCAGGGCTCGGAGCTTGTTGCATTCATTAAATTTAAAGCATACTTTTTGGAGAAACAGTTTTTACCACCAACATTTTGCGAATAAGTTTAGCGAAGTTGAACTTCAAACCGCTTTTATAAATTAAAAAAAATTTAATCGGCCATGTCACAGAAATCGAATACGATTGAAAACGTTCGAAATCAATGAAATTTTGATAGGTGGAATATAGAAAATTTATTTTTAAATTTTACACTGAGAAAAATTTTTGCACAAAAAAGAAAAGAAAAATGTAACTATTTTTTCAGTGTATTTAAGTTTTTGTAAAACCTTTTGAATGTTAGATATTATATGCACTGGATATTAGCACTAGAGCATCTACAGTGCACTTGTAATTTTTTGAATATCTCACTGTTGCGCCATTTAATTTGAATGAAACTTTTTTTTAATGAAAGCAAATACTTAGGGGTATTTTTTTTTAAATTTGTAGAGTGGCGTCCAACTGGGAATACACTGACAAAAATTTTTTAAATTGTTGTTTTAGTTTTGTGAAAAAATTTTTCTCAGCGTTTTTTTGATTTCCTGTTATATATGCAATCGGCCAACGTTTGTTTCATTTTTTTATCTTTATTAGTTTTTGAGATATAAAATTTTGAAAAAAGTCTTATTAAAAAGGATTTTTAAGGATATTTCAGAGACTGTTCAAAATAAAAATCTAAAAACTAGTCTCCACAGTGTTTTTAGAAAAATCAACAAAATTTAAAAACTCCTTTCATGATGCCGCAACCCGCCAGACCCTTTAAGCGAAATCGAACGTTTTCTGTCGTATTCGATTTCTGTGACATGCCCGAGTATTGAAGTTAACAATTGCTTTGAATCTTAACTTTATGTGAGTTCAATAAAATTTTTATTCCATACAGGATGCTGTAAATTTATAAAAGCAACAAACTCCGAGCCCCAGTAATGATGAAAGAACACACGTTTTGTAAGCGTTCAAATGTAAGCAAAACGCTTAGAAAACGCTGATATGACATTTAGAAATCGCATCAAAGTAAGCGTTTTATAAGCTTTTAAACTGAGGAGTTATGGGGCCTTAAAGTTTTTTGGCACTAAGTCCAGAAAAAAAATTCTCCCACGCCAATGGTTAATTGTAAAAAAAAAATTGGAGTGCAGTTTGAAAGCCAATTGTATGTGCTTTTAGGCAAAATTAAATTGATGGTAAAAGTTTGACCCATCGAGGGAAAAATAAACGGTCAAAGTGAAAAATGATCTGAACTGAAAAAACTTCAATTTTTTTTTTACTTTGGAAGCTATTTTGGTACGAAAAGTGTCCAATTAAGACCAAAATTTTTTATTTTATTCAAAATGCTGGATCGATTTCCTTTAACTTGGTACCCCATTAGTCTGATACATTTTTGGAAAATAAGATGAGAAAATTCAATATCTAAATGAACATCCACTTAATTAAGGTAGTTTTACTGTATCAAATCTAATAAGTTCGACTTTATTGATACCAGTCGGATAGATGTTCATTTAGATATTTAATTTTCTCATCTTGTTTTGTTTGTTTGCAACGTTTACGAAAGCCTTATTCATGTATGTAAGCATTTTATGAACTTGGTTTACAATGCTTGTAATAATCTTGCTCATGCAGGCACTTCTTAAGCTTGATTTGCAAAACGGTTGTTAAAACGCTTGCTGGGATAGTTAAGTCTCAACGCACACTGGTCGGTCGGGGCCCCATACATATATCATGCAACCAAAAATAAAAGTCGAAGTCGTAGAGCATTGAAAGGGTACAGCCGACTGCGGCCCCCTTAACCCTTTCGGGACTTCTGGGACTATACGTCCCAAGTAGTTTATATAAGATGTGGATATAAAGTCTCAATACGGTTTTCACGACGTATAAGGGGCCGTCCATATATTACGTCAGCATGTTTTTGACCATTTTAGACCCCCTACCCCCCTTATCATCAATCATCATCGTCCAGAAGCTGGCCCCCCTCGTTTGACATCATTTTTGAGCTCTTTATTATTTCATAAGTAAATAGAAATTAATTTCTTCAAAATATAGTTATATAGTGTTTTCTTATAAGATAGAGATGATGACGTGATCATTGCGGATTGATCCCCAACAGCATCATCAAGCGTCATCATTCGCGAGACCCCCTCCTTCCCGCTGTATGATGACGTAATATATGGACGACCCCTAAGCCCGAAAAGTTTTTTACTTCGGACATTCTATCCCAACGCGTGACTTACGTCGGTATCATTGTGCTCTTATTGGGGGATATATTATATATACAGGGTATGCGAAAATTTCTGCCGAGACTAGCCATATTTTAAAAATAAAACTCCATACCGAAAGGGTAAAAAGGGATTTTTAAGTTTTTTTGAGTTTTTAAAAGGTACTTCCTAAAAACACTGTAGAGACCGATTATTGATAAATGACTGAGCAAAAAGGATTTTTCGAGGATATTTCTAGGAAACTGGGCAATGGTAGGTAGGTAGGTAGGAGTGGCAGCTGTTTGCTCACGTAGGCACAGTAGGTTGGCCCATTGTGATACGACAAGATGACACGACTTGCCCCTTACGATTTAATGGGGAAGCCAATTGGACTTCCTGATGAACCGCGCAATGTCCGTAACTTTGATTTCAGATAGCCCGGTGAGACTGATGAAGAAGGAGCACCCTAAAAGGGTCAATCTTCTTCTTGCTAGGGCCGGGCATTGACACATGAGGTGAAAGATAGATTCCTCCTCCTCCTCTGAGCGACAGCTTTCGCAAAAGTCTTTATTTGGGATACCTAGTCTTGTTGCATTTCTGCCGAAAAGGCAGTGACCGGTGATTATTGATACCGTCTGGTGAATGGAGACACTGCTTAGTCCTACTAGATCCCTGGTGCGTCTCTTATTCAGAGATGGCCAGGTTTGTCTAGTGACCCAGCAGGATCTTCTGCGACCCAGCGGTTGTTTGCTAGCTTGAGGTATGATTGTTTTATGAGGAGTTTCACTGTTGCCAATGGAACTCCGATGTTGGAAAAGCACACTGAGCTAAAAATCGTAGTAAAAATAACAAAAACGTAGTTAAGTTAACTACGAACAGCAATGATTTGGCTCTATTAACGGACGTAGTTAAAATAACCCAAGCGAAGTAAAAAACTTGAAATACGAATGTAGTACAAATCCCATCGGCGGGTTCGATCCCGGTCAGGCGTGTTTTTTTTTTTTTTTACAAATAATAACATAACATTTAGGTATATAATATTTAAGGAACTTACAGGATAAAAAGCTTCAGTAAAATTAACATTTTACGCAACAAAAAATACTACGATTTTAGATAGCCGGGATGGGCCCTCTCTTCTCTCTTATCTATACGGTTGGGGAAAGCTAGATTTCTCATTCTAGCTGTCCTGTTTACCTTTAATATTTTTCCTACTTGCTGAAAAGTTCCCTTTTTACACATTTCTGTCGCTGCTGTAGATTGAACCCGAGCCCTTCGGATTGCTGAGCGAATACGCAACCGTACGCAGGAGAAATCTAATTCTCGTGGACTAAATATGTTACTTAAAGTCAAATGAAAACTATTTTAGTTTTTTTTATAGAATTTTTTAAATACGTGTGTAAAGAAATTTGTTCCTAAAGATCGCATGCCTATTAAAGTCATGTTTGAATGACTCCGTACTACAGTTTTGCTCTAAAATAACTACGGTCGTAGTATACTACGAATGTTGTAAATTACACAACCGTAGTTTTCGCTCAGTGCAGATATCCGAAAGCAATGTGCCCATCTTAGCAAGTTCGTCTGCCTCACAATTTCCTTCGATGTCGCTATGTCCCGGTACCCAAAAGGTCGATACCATAGAAAGTTCCGCTATCTCGTTAAGAGATACCCGGCATTCATGGACAAGCTAAGATGTGGATTCAACCCCATCAAGGGATTTGACGGCCGCCTGGCTGTCAGTGAAAATGTAAATATTCCTGCCAAATATCCTGCGTATTTAAGTAGTGGGGTCCGATTGCCTTCCTGACTCGGCAACACCCTTTGGCGGAAGAACTTCTAGGCTCGATTTGAGAGATTTTGAGAAAATCTTGGAAATCCTTCCACTGACACTTCCACCTCCCATATAACGATACTTGGCAAAAATTTTCTTTTTTTTTAACGTAGGAAGTTGAAATTAGACACACGTCTTAGAAGTGTTCTCTCAAATAAAAAAAAAACAATCAATCATAATGGGGCGGTCACGGTGTCCTTCTTACGATCTCGCAAAAGATTCATTTCAATTTCAAATCGAAGCAAAAATATGTTCTCTTTTGAGAGGACTTTACAATGTCAAGACGTTCAATTACGTTCTCCCATCAGGAAATTCGTTGAAAAATATATAAACAACATACATACATACATATATCGCACCCTTGCTAATAAGTCGGCACATTTCAAAATTTTTTTAATCAATTTTTTTATGTTCGATTGCATTTTTCTGTAAGAAACCCAACACCTAGAAAAACTTACGCTTATATTGACTAATGCAGCAGTCGATTGAGAGTAATATAAATTTAGAAAAAATATTATTTCTCCTTAATTTCAAGAGAAATTTAATGATTTTCGAAAAATGCGAAATATTGAATTGTGCCGATTTAGTAGAAAGGGTGCGATAATTGTCGGTTTCATAAGGCTAATTCTTTTCCCAACTAACTGGTCGATCTACTTTCATTTTTGGCAAATCAAATTAAAGCTTCTCTCTCTTAAGGTTTTTTGATTCTTTTCCTGTTTTCATTTAAAAAATTCTTGTCCGTAATTTGACAATTAGCACTGTTGGAACTTGATGACCTCTTGGCTCATGACTAGCTCTGGAGCAACAAGAACAACGTCTCAAAAGCGCGACTTTAAAAAAGAAACTTTTTTGTTTTTGGGGATATCTCTCGATGAAAGTTCAAGCGATTTTCTATTTTGATGAATAACCGGCGAACAAGGGAACGCTTTTCTGCTCATCTTCAAACTATGTCGATGCGCCAAATTGAATTGGTGGATGGATCCAAGCCCGAGTGGCTCAAGTTCGCACCTTATTTGCAAAAGGCATTAGGCGTGAAGTGTAAATTATTTCTTAAAGAGATTACAAAATTATTTTGACACTCATAAAAAAGAAAATATAAAAACATCCGATGTTTTTTTTTTTTTTTTTTTTTTTTGTTTTCTCTTGTTTCTTTTTTATGGCCATGAATCGTGTGGCCAATTTCACCGTAGAAAGTCAAAACGTCCGAAAGTCTTCCAAGTGCATTCGAGGAATTAAAAAAATTCGAAATAAAAGCTTTCGTCGAGTCAAAATCGGGATTAGTTACGAACTGTCAACGTCTGTAAAATGGTGTACTTCAGCAAGGTTTTGATTTTTGGACTTCTCGCTTTCGGGGTTGCCTGCCAGGCGGTTCCCGTGCAAAAGGCAATCGAGGACAATGAAATCGAACGGGAGAAGCGACAAATGAAGGGCAACACTGCGCAATCGGTCAACGCCGAACAGGCCGAGGTGAAATTCGTTTCGCCCATTGGCGCTGCTGCTTCGGGTGCACTGCAAGCAGTTAACAGTAATCTTCAAGCGGCCCGGCAGAATGGTTTATTCCTGCCAGTTGGCTTCGCTGGTTTTCCTGGCTTGGGATTCGGTGGTGTTAGTGGTGCCGGTCCTAGTCCCGGATTTGGTGCTCTTGGCATCGGTGGCTCTCTGTCAAATGGTATCAATCCGACTGGAAGTGGAAATTTCGAAACATACCCACATGGACTTTATCCACAAATGGGCTTACCGTCATATCCACCACAATACGGACCATTGGAGAATGGCATTAACTTGGGAAATCTGCAAGCCCAGCTTGTAGCTCAGCCGTCGCAATTTCAAGCACAAATCCAACCACCATTCGGGCCCATTTTGCCGGGCTACTTTCCAGGCTATCAAAACTTTCAAGGATAATCACGGCACTTGAGCTCTTAACTATATTAGTTAATTTATTTATTTATTGCAAATTCGATTTTCCACTCCCTTTAATATATATACATATATATATATATTTATATACATACATGCATATATGTATTTATATACGGGTAGATATATTTAATGTGTATTTATTCAAATTATTCCGACAAAGAATATATAAATAAAACCGTTCGCAAAGTTCAAAATTTACGATACACTAGAACTGAAATGTAGCCTCAGGTCTTCCGAATGGCCCAGCACGTATGGAATTTTGCTGTGCCTGTAGCTGTGACGTTGGATGTGGTCTATTCGGTCCATGTCCCGACACGGAACCGCTAAAATTTGGACCATGTAAGGGTCTACCACTGGCTGATGGACCATAGCTAAAGGCTCCCCCCACACCGACGGCTGATCCGACACCAATATTCGGACGTACCTTTCCGCTGCTAAAGGGACTATTCGATTTTATGTTTCCGTTCGATGATCCAAAATTGGGACTACTTCCGCGGAAAATGTAACCAGAACCAGGTCTATAAATTGGCTGTTCTCTTGGTGCAGTGCCGCTACCATATCGACTTGTTTGACGTACCAAACGAATGTATTGTTGTTGTGGCAGTGGCAGTGACTGTGATTGATGTTGATTGGGAGATCCCAGTTCCATCAAGCCGTATATGCAGCCACCTAAACTGAATAGAACAAAAGTGGTCAAAATTTTTGTGTCCATTGTCGTCTCCTGTTTTCCTTCTTTGTTTCTTTCTTTCTTTGCACTTCGAAGATTCAATCCTGACTGTCGTGCGTTAGTCTCCTGCCATCCTTTTATACTGTAGCCCAGGTTCTAGTTCAGCCAGCATCCAGTTGCACAGTTAATTGATTTCGTAATTTCTTTCATTTCCCGTTTGACAAGAACCGCATGTGCAATGCATGATTAGACGGCACAGTGATATCTCCCAATGGGGGGATACGAATTTTAAGACCGTTTTTGGCTGACCTATGAAAAATTTTCGTTTCCTTGTAATTCTAGTTAAAAACAGACCGTTCGTTTTCTTTCTCCCCTTTGAGAGTCCACTGAAAAGAGGTTTCTCTTAGACCCAGCATACCCAAGTCTCCAAGCTGATTCTTCACTGTGATGGTACTTGGATCGTCTTCGTTAAGCCTCCCTCCTCCACCACCCAGAAATTCTCTTTGAAAACTGAAACGTTCTAAGCTTGTTTATTCCTGAGCCTAACGCTTCGTAAGCTTTGGATGGAAAAAAAAAATGTGTCATTCACGCACACGCACTGCCTTAAGAAGTTGGAAAAACTGGTTCCTAGTATGCATAGTCAATTATTTTCACAGACAGATATTAAAATTTGTGTTTCCAGTGTCAGGTAAATCAGGATGTGTCATCTTAACAGGCAAGAAGAGTGCCACTGATCCCCACACACACGCACACACCACACACACACACAGCACACTAGATAACATCGTCGAAGAGTCATGCTACGTAACGTTAAGATTCAAAGTGGTTCTCATTCGAACCGGAAAATTTTTCCGCCTCACTTAAATGGTATATTGGAATTGGCGATTGGCACATCTACGAGTAGCTGTAAGACAACTTTACGAACTAAGTTCATTGCCTTGAGCTAGCTAAAGACTTTTGCACCATGACCTTAGCCTAAGCCAACATTCAAATGCACATAACTCAATCCTTTTGAGTTATTTTGAAGTCATTTCAAACGAAGGGTTCATCTTCTTGAAGTGTTCCTTTGTGAGTGAGCATTTTAACGTTAATATGAATCCAAAAGGAGTTTGTTTACAATAATGCAAAAAAAAAAAAAAAAAAAGGACTGTCAGACAGACTTCCTCTTCTATTGTAATAAATCATAGCGATCCATATTAACCAAAGCGCATCGCTGACTTTATGGCGTCGTCAGGTTCGGACAACGTTAATCCATCAATGGAAATATAATTCTGAAGGATCGTAATAAGATCGTTAAATAGAGCATACCGTGAAATTTTAGCTTATACACCACGACGCCATTGAAGCGCGATCTTGTAGTAGAATATGACAAACAAAATAAACGTCCATAAATTGTTGGTTCAAAGCGAACTACCTGTCATCGTGGTTCCCATTTAGAGATAACAATAGAAAACGCAGGTAAAAAACCAACAAAAAAAAAAATATTAAAAATTGCATGTGGCGTTAATGGAAAACCGAAAGAATGATAATATCTCTCTCTCTCTCTCTCTCTCTCTCTCTCCGTCTCTCTATATCTCTTGAAAAGCGAATAAGAAAGAACACAGCCAGAGGTCATGCCGAAATGTCCCAAGTCGAATAAAGAACATTTCGAACGGAACTGTGATCCGAGGCGAATGCATTTAAGAAGCAGCGGACAACTGGCATGAGGGCACAGTTCCCAATTGAATGTGCACGCGTTAAGAGACAACCAAAGAGGACAACCGAGTGGGACGGAGAGGCAATTGGAAAAGTGAAAAAATGTCAGCGGAAAATTTTTTTATTCGAGCAATGCTTTATTTGATTCTCTTGATTTTTGATGGCGGCATTGTCAGTGCCATTGCATTTCCATGGCATGCAAACGATATTGGCTATGATCCAAGTTTGGATCCCATTGTTTGGTCACAAGCTTTTGTTAAGGATTACATAAGAAAGCCCCGTCTCGATGGACGTTTCAACGTGGCCGAAAATCGCAATGGAAACGCATTCGAAAAACCAATCATAAGCGATAATCAAACGAGGGAATACGGCAAACAGCATCGCAATCGTCTCCGTCGTCGCAAGAACAAAAGGATCTTGCATGAAGAATATTCACCACACAAATTTGTTAAGACAAAACAACGGAAGTATTTCCCAAAAGGACGACAAAAAAACATCAACGCAAATAACTCCCGAAAACGCAATGGTGCAATTTACAATTAAAATATCATTTTAATTCGAATATTTTTTTGTATATTAAATTGGATAAAAATTTCTTTATCGAAATCATTTTTGCCATCTCTTTGTATTGAAGAAAAATTATTAAAAAAAACAAAAAAAAAGCGAAATAACTCCAATCAATGCATTCTCATTCATCGCTCAATCTTCAAAAAAAAAAAAAAGTCACTGAACCATTTTTCATTCTTCACTCCTCGAAGTCGCATAGAGCCTTTGAAGAGAAACTTAAGAAGAAGAAAGATTCTCAATAAAAATTGAAAAAACAAAAAAACCAAAATACTATTTACATAAGTCCGAAGGCCTTTTACAAGCCCACAACAATTGTTGGGCCTTCTTACGATGACTTACTAACCAAAATGAACTTCATCGCTGGTTAGACTGGGCCCAGTGATAAGTGCTAAGCTATGTGATGTAACTTCGAATGTGATAATGTATTTAAAAATTCAATTTGAATACCTTATACAAATAGGCAGCACAAATCACCGTCGAAGCCATTTAAAGCGGGAACAAAATCAAATCAGTTGGAGATACGCGCTACCTGCTGCCAATCCTCTGGAAATGTAAATCAAAAGCAGAAGTAAACGAAAGTGAATTCCATCAAAAAGCGAAACCAAAAAAAAAAAAAAAAAAATTAAATAAAGAAAAAGGCAAAAATCCAAGATCCAAAATCGAAAATCCAAGCGAAATGTTTGGATAAGGAATTCACACCTTTTTAACGTTGCAAATGCCAACTGAAAATATGGCCTGACATGAATTCAAATATGTAGTTATTTCGGTACGTGGACAAACAGAGCTTAGCACAGGCCTAGAAGGCAATTTAGGCATATAAAAGCACAAACGCACCTTTGATTGCCCTAAGTACAGTCTGGAGTTTTCGACGAGTCACCGCTGCAAATAATCTACCAAATTGACAAAAAAAAAAAAACAAAAAAAAACCATAAAAATAAATTAATTCTCATCGAATCTTTGAAAGGAGAGCAGCAATGGCGAGTTTCCATTTAACACTTTTCGTTGTCCTCTTTTGCATGGCATCGAGCTTAAATAATGTCCTTACTGTGCCCGTGGAAGCACCCATCGAATATGTCGCTGTTGAAGAAACGGCACCAATAACTCTGCTCGATCTTGAGAGCAGCGATCCAGCTGCCGTTGAATTGAGTACGGATGGAGAAAATGTTCGGACGGCGCGTGGATTGGGTTTACTGAGTGCGAAATTCGGTGGTCTTGGGTTGGGGCATGGCTTCGGTCTGAAGGGTTTCGGTGGTCTTGGTGGACTTGGACTTGGCGGTCTGCATGGACTTGGAGGCGGACTCGGTGGCTTTGGATTTAAGCCATTTTTCGGTAAAAAATTCTTCTGAAAGAACGAATTTGTCCTTTAGGGAATTTGTTGTTTTAATCGATTTATTTTATTTTTTTCTTTTTTTTTTTTTGTATAAATTTAGTCGTTCAGTTAAATGTTTCCGAATGTTCACATATTGTTAAAAATATGTTTTAATAACTTAAAAAAAAAAATAAAAAATAAAAAATTTTTTTAAAAACCAAAAATAATGCTTTCAATGAAGGCTTTAGATTCGATGCTCTATAGTGGCCAAGGGTTGTTTTGCTTTAGCTGCCCTAAGATTCTTAAGATCATATAACGGAGTATTCCATCAGTCCATCAGAGGCTATACACTCTCAGTTATATCATCAGCAGAAGACTTTTTGCTTCTAATTTATGGAAGCTTCAAGTTATATAAGTATAAGGGCGTGTGCTAAAACGCCATATATGCGTTCCATATACGATGGACGATTTAAAATTCAATCTTAGCCGAAGGCCAACTGCTAAGGCGCATCTATTTGTAATATAACAATTAATTGTTTCCTTTTCAAATAAATGTAAATAAATAAAATTTAACCTAGTTTTTTTTTTTGAAGAAGTCCAAAGAATGCGCCAGCATATCCGTTTGAGCGTCATGTAAGCGCATCGTATGTACATTGTTTGCGATGTGTGAAACACAAGCAGTGACGTCACGAAATGTGGCCAAAAGCAATGGAAATTGTCGGCTCTATAGGTAGCTATAGTAGTATATGTATACCAATTGATTATTCCGACAGGTTGTTTAAAGTTTTAATTGCGACTTTATGATTCTGAGCATGTTTTCGAAAAGGGGGCGTGACATAATGTTTTATGTTTCCAATCTTTTGCGTCGATAAAAACTGGTTTAATGGCGCTTCGCTTTAATTTTCAAAAATATATTACTCATTCCTTTTACAAATGTTCCCAAATTTTATTTTATTTATTTTTTTTTTTTTTTTGTCACAACTTTAAATTTACATACAATCAAGTTCTGTAAGAATCGCATGAAACTTGGGTCAACGACTTAAATATGTAGTTCGTTGAATGAATTCGTCAGAATCTCAATTTAGCATTTGTCCCACTGTACCGCGTGGAAAAGCCAAATAATACTGCTGCTCTGCGCTCTTATTGTTTCGGTCGAATAACAGAGAAAGAATATTGATAAAGAAGACTAAAAACAGAATAAAAAAAAGCAATCGCGACAAAAAATACGAAAAATATTGAAGCAACGAAAAACAAGGAATGGTGCTATTGTCAGGCGAGGCCGACAATGGAACACCCAACACAAATAAATGAAGAGCTTTGTTTGTTTGATATTTTTTTTTTTTTTTTTTTTGTAAGAGGTCTCCAGACCGTTCCCATTAGAGCAGAGTATTGAAATATTTGTGGCCATAAAGGAGCCTGATATGACGACTCCTGTTCAATTGCCTTATGAAAATTGTCCTTTTGCCATGTCATCTTTTACCAGACGTAATCGGAGGCCAAAATATTCAGGCATGTGCTAGAATTCGAAAGCTGACGGAATCGGAATTAAAATCGACCAAAATTTCATACAGAATGTACAGATTTTGCTGGTTTTGGAATTGGTTTTAAGTCTTTATTGCACAGAGCCCTATTTTATCCGCTTGTCTATGAGATATGTATATGAAGTTCCCGTTGACTAAAATTCCGGTTCCGTCAGTTTCCGGATTCTAGAGCATGGCAGATTAGCTCGCATTTCAAATTTTGTTTCTTGTAACAGTACCAAGTGCTGGAGGTGCCCAAAATGGTCCCATAGGTGGTATTCTTCAAGTTGTGCTTAGACAGGACTCCGTCAATATGCATACTGAAATAGATCAGAAAACTATATACAGATCCTTAGGTAGACATACGGACGGACATGGTGAAATCGAATCTCCTAGTTATGCTCATAGTTACTTTAAACATGTCTACTGTATAGCCTTTCTCGATTGGTTATGCGTGTTACACACAAGCGCAGCAACGCATATATCCTAGATACATAGTGTGTCGGGTATAAATATTCCATATTTACTGGAATTTTCAGACGTCAAGAAAAAAAAAAAAAAAAAAAAACAAGTATGATAAGTACCTACAACCATACATTCATAAGTGTGTCTTCTCTGTGCTGGATGTTTACGAAAACACTTGATATGAATGAAAAATCTTAGAATCGATTAATAAAATCAGAAGAAAACAAATTATGTTTATGTAGCAAGCAAAAAAAAAAAAAATTTAAAAAAAACACAATTTATAAACAGGAATTATGTCGTTTCTACCAGAAGAACATTCCATTATGTTTTGACTATAAATAAACAAATGAAATGGCCATACGAATTATTCCACTTGAGGAACTCAGAGTAAGCAGCAAAGTCATGTATTTGAGGTTCGTTTTATTTGGAATAATTCTGGGATTTATTCTTAAATCAACACATGCCGCCGACGATATCGAGTCGACAAGAACCGCCGCTGACTTCCCGCAGGATGAAGTTCAAGTTTTAGAGATCGAGCCGCAGGGACATGAGAATGAGGGCGCTCGTCGAACACGCCAATTCGGCGGCTTTGGACGTGGATTAGGCGGTGGCTTTGGACGTGGATTAGGCGGTGGCTTTGGACCTGGACTTGGCGGTGGCTTTGGACCCGGACTCGGCGGTGGCTTTGGACCTGGATTCGGCGGTGGTTTCGGAGGTGGAAGACGTGTAGTACGCAGACATCACCGTCGTGGGGGTGGCTTTGGTGGCTTCCCGGGCGGATTTTACGGATAAAGAGAAATGATAAGAAAAGCACTTCTACTTTTTTGATATTGATGTACAAATTTTGCTGAGTGGTTCTTTTTTTGAAGAACTTATGATATTGATATTGTAAATAAAAAAAAATTATTGAAAAAACCAAAAATTGCCTACCAGTTGACCGTGTAAAGTTCTCATTTGAGATTGTTTTATCATTTAAAGTTTATACATTTTTTTTTTTTAATTTTTTGTTAATTTTTCATGTGCTTTTTTTCTTCAATTTTTTTTTTATTAATTTTTCATGTGCTCTTTTTCTTCAATTTTTTTTTTAATTTTTATTGCTTTTTTCTTCAATTTTTTTTTTTTAATTTTTGATTTGCTTTTTTGTCTTCAATTTTTTATTTTTTTTTTTAATTTTCTTATGCTGCTTACAGACAATTGTATTTAACTGATTTAACCTGTAGTGATTTTAGCATTTATCGCTGCATATAACCTGAATTTAGCTTTTTTAAATACAGAAATGAAATCATGGGTTTAGCTGTTTCGTATTGCAACACTTTCCTTTTTTGTGCTAAATTCAGACTTTAATTTAAATGCTAAAATCACAACAGCTAAATTCAGTTAAATGCATCGTCGTAGTTGTTTTTTGCATTTCATTTGAGACAGCTGAATGATCTCATCCGAAGAACGCACCACCAAATCCACCGCCAGCACCAAATCCCTTTGCGCGATAGACTTCTCGAAATTTTCCATAGCCGTATCCACCACCAATAAGTCCGCCAGTTCCATAGCCCCCATAGCCGCCATAGCCGCCATAGCCGTAGCCACCTGCATAGGTTGGCAGCACTTGCACCGCCGAAACGGTCGAGACAATTGGAACGGTTGCCACAATCGGAACACTTGTTATAACTGGTGCGGCATAAACGGCAGTTCCGATTCCTGTCGATGTAAATCCACCGCCACCAATCCCACCGGCAAAAATATGACGGGTCTTACGCATTACCTCATCGTTGTTCCGTTCATCGCCATCAGATGTTGACAATGATGAAAATCGATCGAAATCGAAATTTCCATAGCCACTGGCAGCCACCATTGGAAGCTGTTGAACTTCAAAATCTTTATTATTTCCACCGATCACCGTATCGATCGGTTGTCCAAGCACATTTTCACTCTGCATCATCATCGCCATGAGCATCAATTCAAATAAGATGATGAACAATTTACAGATATTGAAATCGTGAGTTGGCATTTCGCCGTTTGTATGTTTACAGTTAACAAAGTCTAAAGCTCATCCGGTTGTCTGTGCGCGCCCTTATTCACTATGAAAATTTATTTTGCTTCTGCAGAAAGCGATTGCCCCATAAGAATTGAGAAAGATCGAATCTGCGGACGTTTATTTATTTGAAATTAAATACTGTTAAGCATAATCACGACTTTATGTGCAAAATTTACTTTGCCAATTAACAGCTGATATGTACTCTGAAAATTCCCCCTTTTTTTTTTTTTTGAAAACTGCAGTCAAGCCTGAAAATAGACGAAAGGGAAGATCAACAAGGAGAAAAGAGAGCCATATATTTACAATTTTTTTTATAGGAAAGAAAATTTCCTTAGAAAAGTTTAATCAGATTCGGTTTTAAACGGGAGTGAGAGAGAAAGAGAATGTGCAAGGGGATACACATACTTGTCCCCATTGTGAGAGCAGACTTTTATCCAGAACAACTTACTTCGGGAATCAACAAGCAATCCACTCAAATCCAGGCTGATTTTCCCTCGGCTTGAATTATTAATTTTTCGAAATTTAAACGATCGATCATTTTTGTCGATATCCCCAATACGTTTAAGTAGAGTAGTGGAGGCTAGCGGAGGGCAGAGTAGAGTACGGCACAGTAGACAAAAAAAAAGAGCCTGGAAAATCATACACATATGCTAATGTATGGACTCGTTAATTAACAGATTTTTCGTCGTCAATCGATAAGCATACTTAATTTGAAGGTCATTACCGTTCGATGGTCATTCAGCTACAGCGAAGCCGCCATAACTCGAACCATCATCGACCATCGAATTGTGGAGATTTGACTTTTCCTCCAAAAAAAACTCTCTCTCTCTCTCTCTCTCTTTCTCTCTCTTCTCTCTCTCTCTCTCTCTTTCTCTCTCTCTCTTCTCTCTCTCTTCTCTCTCTCTCTCTCTTCTCTCTCTCTCTCTCTCTCTCTCTCTTCTCTCTCTCTCTCTCTCTCTCTTCTCTCTCTCTCTCTCTCTCTCTTCTCTCTTCTCTCTCTCTCTCTTCTCTCTCTCTCTCTTTCTCTCTCTCTCTCTTTCTCTCTCTCTCTCTTCTCTCTCTCTCTCTTCTCTCTCTCTCTCTTCTCTCTCTCTCTCTTTCTCTCTCTCTCTCTCTCTCTCTTCTCTCTCTCTCTTCTCTCTCTCTCTCTCTCTCTCTCTCTCTCTCTCTCTCTCTCTCTCTCTCTCTCTCTCTTTCTCTCTCTCTCTCTCTCTCTCTCTCTCTCTCTCTCTCTCTTCTCTCTCTCTCTCTCTTCTTCTCTCTCTTCTCTCTCTCTCTCTCTCTCTCTCTCTCTCTCTCTCTCTCTCTCTCTCTCTCTCTCTCTCTCTCTCTTTCTTAAATGGTACTGTGCCATCCGTTTTAGTTCGATTGTACCGAATAAACCTTGAGTTAAAGTTAGATTTGTGGACATTTCACTGTCATTTGACCAACACCACGTGGTTAACTGATTTTCCCACATTCCTAATTCACTTGTGGATGTACATATGTATATACGTTTGTATGTTTGTATGCTTGCTTTATTTTTGCTTTTAACGATACGTACTTTAACGAAGCTTAAAGATTTGATGAGTTATTCAAACAAAGAGAAATATTTATGTACAGACCAGAATTTCGGAAATTTCCAACATAAGCCGAATTTATCCATTAGATCTTTTCATGCGCAGCCCAGTACGTATATTTACAAACATACAACAAAATAAACAGATAAAATACAACAAATAAAACATAAAGTACTTGAAAAGACCTTAGTGCAGAAAAGTATAAAAGTAAGTTAGGTTGAGATGCGAACGGAGTCAAATCTTAGAAAAGCTCACTTCAAGCTTCAAGCCAGAGAGATCGTAACGGAATATTAAATAAAATCAAAATTAAAAAAAAAATAATGCTGACGTTGACAAGTGCAATTTGGATTATGTTTCTTACGATAACAGCGGCAGCAACAACACCACCACCACCACCACCACCATCATCAACAACAGCAACAACAACAACAGCGACGGAGCAGTTAATAAGCAGAAACGCTGAAATCGGCGACCACGAACGTCAAGCGCGTTCGTTAATCGGTGGAACAGGCGGTCTTGAAGCGGGTCTGCAAGCCGGCACAATTCCTGTCGTCTCGAATATACAAACCGTACAGAATTTTCCCGTTGTGTCCAATGTACAGACTGTGCAGCAAATACCAGTAATTACGGGCGCATTGCCGCAACAGGCTTTCGGTGGCGGGGGACTTTATGGCGGAGCCGGTGCGATAGGAGGCGCCGGTTTCGGTGGTGGATTCAAGCGCTATCACGAAAGCTATACTGTTCGCGCACGTGGCTTCGGCGGCGGGCTGGGAGCCGGAAAATTCGGTCTCGGAGGCGGTGGTGCTGGTGCTGGCGGTCTCGGTGGTCTCGGTGGTCTCGGAGGGTTCGGTGGAGCTGGCTTGGGTGCTGGGGCGCTTGGTGGTCGCTATAAGGTGCGATATACGAAAAACTATGGCGGTGCATTTGGCGGTGCTGGCTTAATTGGTGCTGGTGGACTAGGCGGTGGTGTTGGTGGTCTCGATTTTTTCGGAAAAAAATAAAATAATAATAATCAGGCATGTTCTGGAATCCGAATTCATTTCGAATTCAAACTCAAATTGTTCCATCTTTCTGGTGCTCTAGAAATGGAAATAACTTTATGCGGTTTCAAAATTACTGTTCCACATTGTACAACTGAGGGTTTTTCTGTCTCATCTTTAGATATAAGCATGGGAGGGAGAACATTTTTCAGGGAAATTTTCATGGGACCAAGTTTTTGTGCTTGAATATTTTTCAAAATCAATTTCAAGTGAATTTTGACCTTATTTTTATATCATCAAAAGAAGAAGAAGAAGAAAAGAAATGAACGAAAGCGTTCAAAATAACCCAAAATGAGTAAAACGAGCCTTAACAGTTGTTATCAGTGCTGCCAAGAATCTTCAGAATCGCGCTAAATACAAAGCTGTCGCGCTAAGGGATTGTATAACACGCCAAATTGGCATCTCTGGCTCTCTGACGAGTATTTTAATTACATTTTTTTTTGGTGCGAATTCGATTTCTAGAGCACTACCGAATAACGATAATAATACTTAATATTTCTGATATTTTCATTTTACGAAAAAACTTAGAAAATAGAAAAATATACATGTGTATATACTTATTTGTATAGGTATAAAAAAAAAAAAAATTATCAAAAATAAACTTTTCTATTGACCATTTTGGTTTTGTCGAAATCATTCGAAACGATTGACTGTTTTCCCGAACCACCCTGTTCTTTCAAAACTACATAATATGTGCAATTCGACAGCTACATAGTTAGGTTAAAAGCAGTGCATGCTACCCTCGCTTTCGCTCATCTTTTTGCTGACATGCGCAATTTTAACCCTCCGAAAAGTCAGCTCACTTCGCTCACATTATGATTGTGAACAAGAAACATGTCTGTTGCTTGCTGCCTTCGAGAACGAACTTGGGAATTTTTATCGACTGCCACAGCAGAGCCGTTTCCGTTTCTCTCCGTCTCTTGGACGGTTTCATTTATTTTTCTTTCGAACCATACAGTCCGTGAAGTCCGCTCGGATATTGCACTGCCCGTACTGTGTGTGTCCCCATATTGTGCCGTACTGTGCCGTTGCCGCCACTGCAAGGAAAATCCGAGCGAATTTTTTGAAAATAAATTCAATGCAAAATCAGTTGTTCGAGTCAGCGAGCCTTGCACGGAACCTGGTGGTCGGTCGGACATGAAAAGTTTCTGTTGACGTTGTGTGCCACTGCTCTGTTGGTGTCGTTGGTGTCGACGGTGGTTGTGTGGTGGTCGCGGTGTCGATGGTGTTAATGGTGTTGATGGTCCAAAGCGAAAATCAAGAAGAATAAAACCACGAAATACGGGAAATAAAATATAATAAAATGAAATAAATTAAAATAAAACAAAATTATAAATAAAGCAAAATAGAAGAGGAAAAAAAAAAAGGGAAAAGAAAATGAAATAGAAAAAGTCTAAACTGGTGGAGCTGATTATGACAGTTTGAAGGGCAACGGAAGACATGGAAAATCTGCGAGCAGTTCGACTTGATTTTTCCGAATGTAATTAAAAATGCCAATAAAAATTGCAAAATTCGAAAGTTCCAATAAATAAAAGGAAAACAAAAATTCCAAGAAAATTTCAAGTCACAAACATCAGAAATTATTACACGGATCGGCGGTCTCTATAAATAGTTGAAAATATTTCGCGTTTAAAAATATTTTTGCTCAACAAAGCAGAAAAAGTGAATATATATTTTTGTGTTTTTTTTTTTGTTTTTTTTTTTTTTTAGTTTAGTTTATTTTCTTTTATTTTTTGTGTGTTTTATACGAAATTTTAAAAATAGGAAAAACAGCAAACAAGCGCACATAGGAAATCAGAAGCAGCAGCAGAGAAAAGCAGAAAACAAGCATTTTCCACATGCGAAGATGTTTGCGATGTCTTTTTAACCGTGTTGTTGGGCATCATAAATTGGTATCAAGTGCAACAAAACTACGAGGGTCACGGGGAAAACATTTTTACTCAAAAAATAAATAAATAAATAAATAAATAAATAAACAAATCAAAAAGACCACGAAACTCTCTTGTTATCTCTCTTCATATCTCAACTTTCATCATTTTGGCCGTGAAATAAAATACAACTGAGAGAAAAGCAGCAAAAAAAACCCAAAGAAAATCGAGCAAAAAGTTCAAATGAAAATCTGAGAGTCCGTTTTCTTTATTTTTGTCTTGCTCCTTCCAAAAGATTTATCCGAAAATCGGTTTAATTCGTAAACATTACCTGAAAGCAGATTTTTCAATAGAAAAATTAACTCAGACGGAATAACCAAACAAGGTGAGAAGGTATAGGAATTCTCTCTCTCTCTCTCTCGCTCTCACTCTCTCAACTCGACTTGACTCAACTCGACTCGACTCGACTCAACTACATCTCAGTGACATTGAGCTGTATTGAACTGAGCTCATGAGCCAACAACTAACCAACCCCGACATGAAAAACCATCTTGTGTGCATTTCCAGGAGACAACAACCTTTCGGATTTAACGAAGAAGCCCTGCATGAGTACTTTCTTTTCTTTTAACTTGTTCAAAAAAAATTGTTTTTTTTTTTTTGTTATGAGTCTTTTGGGGATTCGAAAGGCCTTCATAATTTTGTCATACACATATTTCTTCATTCGGCCCAATAATTTTGTATGTGAATGCGAATTAGATGGAATTAAAAATGAACGATTAATGGAAATGAGTCCACGTTTGTCAACTCGTGCATGAAAAAACAAGAGAATCTTTGCACAAATATTCGCCGGATAACAAGGCACACAAACACTAGAGACTAATTGCTTAAATCCCATATTCAATGAGACTATCATGAGTATCGAAATTATCGTCTATTAACTAAAATCAAACCGTTCTTAAAACCATTCTCCTAGGCAGGACAATGTGAAGTGGAACTTCTTAATCGGGGGGAATTCCTTCTTCGAGGTCCTCCTGTGAGAACATACATACATACATTCTGTTAAATTAAGGGTCAGAGGAAAGAAAGTTCTTCGCCAACTCAGTCGTTCAGTGTTGGTTAACACCACTTGAGGCAATCTGGGCCGGCTCAAAGATTTTAATTGTAGATATAAATAATAATTGATGACCTATTTATCGGAGAGAAATCGCGGTACTATCTTCTAGAAACAATCACCCAATGGATAGACTTGAGTTTCACATTTCAAGCTAGATGATCGATTAATAATAGGTCTTGATACGGAGTAATATACATACATACAAAAAACAGTGTAGCTTTCTTTTAACCTTATAACAAGAGCCTCGCACCAACCTAAAATACCCTATAGTATCCTTATAAATAAATTGCCTGTCCAAATTGAAGTATTCTTTCTCTTAAATTAAACATTTGATATTTCATTCCTTCCATGCATAAAGCTCCATAAAAAAGAATAAAAAAAAAAATTACTCAAATCGGATTACCCTTTGCCCTTTCGCAATGATTGAAGCAATTTTCTCTGACGTTAAAATACAATTATCAAAAGCAATTCTATAGATTGCAAAAGTCAAATGGTATCATATGTAGAAACTTGACAGCTACGATAGGATAAAAGTTGGTATGTAGGTACAATGTGCATAAATACATATTACAATCGAGCATGTGATATTCCGACTTGTGAAGGCTTTGCGACATTGCGACATGTGAGCAAAACTGACACACCCACAATAACATTGAAAGAAATATAGAAACCGACAGCCATCGAAACGGATGAGTGAGTTGACCTCACCTCCCGCTGCGTTCAGTTTCAGGATACCGTGTATCCGGCCCGTCCGGGCGGGCGGGCGGCTGAAATATTAGGTTAACTAGTTCAAGGTTGCTTTCATTGCCCACATTCTGCACACTCCGCACTCTGTGCACTTCCCCGTGCTCAATTGACTCAATTTCGCCCACGTCACAAGGAAACGCGATTCGGGTGGAGTGAATGTGCTCGACGACCGAAACTGCAAGCGATATGTAGTTTGAGCGCATCTGTAGCTCAAAGTTTTGAGTTATTTTCATAAAGAAAAAAACTTGATTCCATCGTAGACTCATCATAATTTTTTTTATTAAATGTGCTCTCCTCTGATAATTTTGCCTCAGAAATTTATTCTTGGGTATTTATTGTAGTTTCAGAAGACTTAAAGGTGACTTAAATTATAAAATTATTTGTTGGTTCAACCAATTGACGGATGGATGGATGGATGCGCTTAATGTCTGGTCTAATCCCGGTTGTTACCAAACATTTCTTTTTGCAAAATTTTGCTTTCTAGCAAGTCGAACAAAGAACTTCTTTCAAAGCAACGGCCGTCGATCAAAATGCAGTTAATTTTTCGCAAGCCTTACTTATTGCTCAATCTTGGTCCAAGAGGATTCTTCTACCTATTATTATTGAACAGCGTTGCAATATGAGTCTTCTTGCAAAGCGTAATTTTTTCAAAATTTTCCCGAAAATTGCGGGCCAAGGATGATAATGGATTATGCGAGGAAAAATTTGTAGATTTTCCCCCAAAAACCATCTTCTTCTTTACGCGTGATTATTATTAAACCCCTTTTTGTGACTTTATATCGCGCTTTCCGAAGTCTTATCGCATTAACGCCCACTAAAGCATTTCGCTAGGATATATATCCTACCAAAATGTCAATATTTTCATACAAAGTTTTTGTTTTTCGAAGCGAAAAATTTGATCGGAACAATAGCAAACGGACCTTACTCTGTCATACCTATTAGTAAAATATCGAGCCTTTTCCACAAAAAACAAAAAAAAAAAAAGGATCATATACATACCTTGTTTATACGAACTGTTAAATCGCCAGGACCCGAAACGACATGACTCAGATCACTTTTTTGGCTAGTGTTTATGGAAGCGTTCATAAAGTGAACTCAGAAAAATCGCTTTGAAACTATTGACATAAGGCATGGCAAGCTACGGTAAGAAACATTCACAAGCGTCAACTGTTTTTCAAACCGATTTGAAACTATCGATGATTTATACGATTGAAGCTAGCGAACGGAGAAATAATGTAGCGATTTGAAAACGAGTAGGACTCAACACACTTTCAAAACGTTTTGAAAACCGGTTTATGGATGCATTCTGAGTTAAAGCAGTTTCAATCAAACCGGCATATGTGTCCGTATTAGAGATGGGCACGGGCCGGGCCGGGCCTGGGGCCCGCCGGTCCTAGGTCAAAAAATACGGGCTTCGGGCCAAAAAATCAAAAACGGGCTTTTTCCGTGCGGGCCCGGGCCTCAGGTTGAAATCCCGCAGGCCCGTAGGCCCGTAGGCCCGAAAAGAGGCCCGCTACATATTAAGCACTGAACAATGTTTTTATCGGAAAGGCACTTATTTCATCTGCGGCCTTTTACATATATCGATTATTGGCCGATTTTCGATTTGAGAATAGAAGCACAAGTGAAGTTATACGGTTGTGTAAAAGCCGACTTACATTTTCGATGATGAGTAAAAGAATAAAAATATGTAGGGAGATTTCAAGAATGATAGATATACAGATCACGAAATTAGAATGTTTTAGTTGTAAATGACGTTATTTGTTCAATTTTTTTCCTATGTTTGGGCTACGACATCTCTGTGTTCCTATGCCATTTTTAAGGTCGTTTTCTTTCATTGCGTTATTTCGGCAAGTGAAAAGTTTTTGATTAGAACTCAGCTTTGAAAATGGCTCAGGAGAACAAAGATGTCGCAGCCCAAACATGGGAAAAATGGAACAATAACGTCATTTACAACAAAAATTTCTGATGTCGTAATCTGTATCAATATCTCTCATTCTTGGAGAGATTTCTAATTTCATGATTTTTTTTTAAGAGACTCCTTTTTTTAAGCTTAAATTTAATTTTGAGTTATTTTTTTTTCTATTTGAATGACTTTTGCTTTATTTTGTAGCTATAAAAGTATGTACTTATATATAAAATACTAATTTCCTCAAAATATTTCAGAAAGATTATATCCTCACTATTTTTAATATTTCTAAAATAAATGTAAAAAAAACTACTTTTATATATAATACACTCAGTTATGTAGTCGAAGAAAAAATAAAAATATGTTTATATGTAATACACTCTGTTATATAGTCGAAGAACTTCTTACTACTGCAACTACAAACTAATTTTTTTTGATCATTTTTTTCGGGCCGGGCTGGGCCGGGCCGGGCCACTTTGAAAATTTTCCGGTCCGGGCCGGGACAGGCCCGGAAAAATCTGCTTCGGGTCGGGCCGGGCCGGGCCTCAAAATTGAGGCCCGTGCCCATCTCTAGTCCGTATAAACGTGGTAATAGTCAGTTGAGTAGTTAGGGGGGTCGAAGCGGCACCCGCCTTGGGCGCCAAATTATATTTTAATTTTTATTATTGATGTAAAAAAGGATCTAAGAAAAGTTTATTATCTCGCAACATTAATGAGCCAAAAAAGAAGGGGGGAAACCAGGTCTGGCAAGGCTGTTATGTACCCATGCTAAACAGAGAATTACCAGGCTATAGCTTAGACTCTAAGTAAAAACACCATCACATCACACATCTTTTAACATACCTCTAAGCGAACCCTGTAACTTAGGGACACATAAGAAGAAAAGCCGAAGATCTAAAAAAACAAAAACAAAACAATCAATAAAACTAATAAATTAACTTATCAATTTTGGATAATTGCATTATGGGACCCTCCACATCGCACTCTCCTCTCCTATTTGTCTGTCCATAGTTGTAGCTTTGGCATGTGAACTAGCCTCACAAATACCTCCCAATCATTTTGGCTAGAGTCCAAATAATGTTTTTAGCAATTTTACTGTTGCACAATTTTAGTAAATCCTTTACTTGGGCATATGCACTCAAATATAAATTCCAATATTGTATGCAGCAAACGTGTGTGTGTGTGTGTGTGCCTGTTTGTGCAGTAAATTTATGGAGTCTTCTCAAAATGGGGCAGCAATAAATCAAGTCACTGCACATATGGTTTTAGCGAAACAATTAGATGGGAAGTCACTTCGAATCGAGAACGTTGAATGCAATGGCCACACAGAATTCGAGCGATCGTCGAACTTAAGTCGACTTGAAGTCGTCGACACAAATGTGAACTGATTGAAGAAAATTGACGATAAAGAAGAGAGCCAGTGATGGGTAATCTACAATAATTTAAAGCATTTTCTGACTTAAGTATTTGAAAGAGAACATCGACCTTTTGGTTTCATGCATCAGCATGATTCTAGGTAAATTTCATAAAATTGAAAAAAAAAAAACATAGTAACGATACTTTGACTGATTGGGGTTAAATAGTGGTAAGTTGAGATATTGTATGGCCAACCAATGTGAAAATGGGAAACATGCCTTATCTAACATGCGCCCAAAAATTTTTATAAGCACTATATGAAGAAAGATCCGTGTGTTTTTCCAGGATACAAACTTTTTCCGAAAATTGGCCAACTAACTTTTTTAACCGGAGCAGTTACCACTTCAATTTATCAAGTTATCAAAGTCCGGATCTAATAGTTTACTCGAAATGCTGACTATTTCCTGAAAACGTAGAGACGAAAATCCATTTAATGGGTGAAAATGTTGCCCTAAGTGACTTGAGAGTTAAAGTCTTCAATAAGTCCTTCTAAAGCCAAGACATACATAGGTATACATATCTAAATGTCTTCTTCCCCTGCAGGAAATGTCAATAGTGAATCTATACTCTTTCTCTACTGACTGCGTCAACAGTACTACTGACCAGTTAAACCCGTCGCAATGCTTTGCGTTATTGACATTTAACATTGAGTTGTCATTGAATGTCAACAGTAGACCGAAAAACTATTGACGAGCTATTGACGAACTATTGACGTCGGTACTATTATGTAGACAGAAGGAAAGTTGAGGGCATGAGTAGTAGTACCACATAGACGCAATTGAATGCGACCATATGGGGCATAATATTTGTAGATCTATTCTGGGCAAGACCAGTTTTGACAATACTAAAAGGCGCCGCCGAAGACCAAATTTTTCCCGGGGCACTACAATGAAAAAAAATCACAATCAAGGCCGGATTGCAGGATGGATCGGTGGCCTCCGCAAACTGTAACCTAAATAAATTAATAATTCATTGAAAACTCTTACCACTGGCCCCCACTCAACAGCTCCATATCCTTAATCCGGCCCACACTACAAGGGAAAAATTCTTGAGAATTAAACTCTGACTGCTTTAGGAATTCATTTCAATCACAAAAATCTAGTCCGAAGTTAATTTCCCCCTCCCTCAAAGTTAGTTAAGCATTGCATTTCGATTTGCTTATCTACCCAAACTCAGCAGAAGAATCCTCGAATTTCGATTGGCTTGAGAACTTCCGCCAGTTAATTTTTGATTTAATGAATTGATGATTTCACCGAACGAATAGACTTTTTGGAAGGCACACACAACTTTCCAACATAGAAAATTATAATGAACCTGATTAATGAATGCTTCAAATTGTTCCCAAAGAGAATTCCTGCAGTTCGAAGTCCAAAACTTTTGGTGAAAATATATATAAGTATGTATATATGTATATATAATAAATTATGGTTTTTTTTTTTTGTTCATTAATGTATGCGAATATGCGTGAGAGGCGTTTCCATGCGCAATTCAAATTCAGATTCTCGTTTGATAATCATAGCGAAAGCAAAGTAATTATAATTTTAAATAACATAAAGCATAAAGTTTTATGCGTAAGCGTCTAAATATAACCCACAAGCAAAAAAAAAAATAATAAAAAATATGGCAGCAGAAATTACAAGAGGACGACAGGCAAATTCATTTATGGATCGTCTTAAATTCACATACCTACAAAAAATATCGATATTGCCAAAACAACAAAATGTTTCAACTTGTTGTCGGTTTTAGTTGCTTTTAACCCTTTAATGCATAAGGGAGAAATATGCCCCCACAAAGTGTAAATTCTAAAAATCGATAAAATCCTTACTTGTGCGTTAAAGGGTTAATGTACCATATGCCGTTTTTTTTCAATTCTTTTTCCGAATCTTTTTGCTTTGGTCATAAATTTATCCGTTTAGGGTTTTTGGCAAAAATACAAAACGACGAAAGCAGAGTATAATAAAATTCTCTTGTGGACGGTTCACTTGCCTCAAGTTTTAAGCTGATTTCTCTATAATTTATCTGGCAGTTCGCCGACTCAAGCAAAACATTGGACGCCAATTTGTCGTAAGAAGCCGGAATGACTTCATGGGTTTTTTTTTTGTGTCGTTTTCCATTCATTATACCCGACACACTCTGTTTCGAGGGTATATTGCGTTTGTGTGGTTGTGTGTAACACCCAGAACCAGTCGAGATAGACCATACAAAATATATATAGAAATGATCAACGTCACAAAGGAGATTCGATTTATCAATGTCCTTCCGTCTATCCGTCTGTTTGTACAGTTTTCCAGGAGTTGACTATCTTATGATTGGTATGCGTCTCACAGTCTGATAATCAGTTCGATGGACCGATCGCATTTTTAGTACTCTAGTACTAGGTCTGTTATGAAGATACATTTGTCAAACAGGATTTTTTCAAGAAATTTTGATGAAATTTGATAGTTGAACATATTTAAAGTCAAGTTATTCAATTTCAAAAAATTTTAAAAGTGGGCGTGGCCGAAGGGCGTTTTTAGAAAATGGCTTCCTTCACCGGAAATTCAAAAGAGACTTGAACTAAATTTGGCATTTATGCTTCCTTTGTAGCAATTAACATCCTCCCAATTCCATTATCGGCCCATTATTAAGGGTACCTCCATTACTAGGGTCTGTCACAAAAATCTCAAAACTGCCCCAAAATCGGATTTTTTGGAAATATTTCACTGAAACTTAGAATTTGAGCGCATATTGAGACCTCCGATTAGAATTTAAAAAAATTCGGAAAAGTGGGCGTGGCAAAAGGGCGGTTTTCATAAAGAAATTCAACAAAAGTCAGTATATGGGGCCGCTTATGGCCTTAAACACCTCTTGATATTAAAAATTATTTGAACATGTGTGTCTGTGTCGGGTATTCTGTTGTCAGGCTCGCCTGCCTATAACACCCTTACTTGTTTTCCTGTGTTCTTATCTAAAATAATATTTTGTGCTTGGACTTCGCACGAACCGGACGAGGAAAAGAATTCCACCAACTCTGTTTTAAGCCCAACTGACAATAACAATACCTAATTTTGTGACAGATGTCACAATGCTTATGGGAAATGTTCACCGAAAGGTTCAAACCAAAAACTCTTCTTTCTTTTGAAATTTTTCAGTTTTTCGGCTTTTGGCATCACAATCACACTTGTCACACTTGTCACAATTCGATTTGACAGCGTAAATTGAGGATGCTAGCTGCAATAATGGCAGGCGACACGAACTGGGATCCAAGTATGTTAAATTATTTGAATTATCGAAGAAAAAAAAATATATAAATCAATAATATTTGTTTGGCCTCATCGACGTCCGGATGAAATCTATTGCAGCACTTTCCAAACTCATAACATCACTGAAGGAAGCGCAAAACTTATCGAATGACCAGGAAATTGATTTTCTCAAATCTCTTTTGCAATCGAAGGAGCTGAACGCACTGGTGAATGTACATACAAAAGTTGCGAAAGTAGGACGAGACGATCGATTGGCGCCAATACTCTCAACATCCGGACAGGTTGTCATAAAGAGCCTCATTTTTGCTCATTTTGTTTTTTTTTTTTGTCCTTTGTTTTTCCTTTTGTGCTTTATGTCCTTGTGTCTAATGGATTGTTAATGTTTTATGATATATGTTTTTTTTTTTTTTCGTTTCACAGATACTGTACGAGGTGTTGGAGCAACTATCACAGCGTTGCCATATGAACGATGACTGCAAGGAACTATTCCATTTGCTTCAAGAGCCGCATTTACAAGTGAGATCATATTGTTTTTTTTTTTTTTCTCAATTTATTTCATACAAAACACACATTCTTACATGCATACGTGTGATTAATTTAAAACAGAGTCTGCTGTATGCACACGATGCCATCGCGCAAAAAGATTTCTATCCACATCTACCGGAAATACCCATTGAAATGGACGAAGACGAGGAGACAATTAAAATTGTCCAGCTTGTTAAAAGCAACGAGCCATTGGTGAGTGTGTGCACGCGGACCATATACATATATACATATATCTATATACATATATAAAAGAATTTTCCAATCATTTACTGTCATACTGAATTATGAATTTTCATTAACTCTGCACCCCAATTCAAGCCAGCGCAGCCATTCATCCATTCATCCTCCTTCCTCGGACATACATACTTATATACTTATCGACATACTTACGTACTAATATGCATTCGCCCCCGCATACAGCGAGCGCCGCTTAATATGCTTCAGAGTGCAAGATAGCAACTTAGAAAATATGGTTCACAAAACGCTTTCGTCCATTGTGCCTACTTGCATACCTTCATAAGAATTGGCAATGCAACCTCTTCTTCCGCCTCGTGCCTTTGTATTCTTCATGCCGTTGAAACTCGTTTGTTTATCTTGTCGTTTGAACAGTCGCAATGGAAAAAGTATCCATCGTTGCAGCGTAGCAAAAGGTTCGTTGCCACCCAATTGACCAAAACATTCGCTTCATCGAATAAAAAGGCTGCCAAGTTTAAAACAATGCTACCCAGAATATCACATATGAGTTTTTCCCGAAAAAAGTAAACTTTTTGTCACGTCCGAACATATCTAATTGCCTTTCTGATCGGCATAAAAATTTCATAAGTATAAAATTCCGGAAGAGCTGCGCGATAATAGCTAGAAACTTCTTCAATTCGGGACTTCAAATTGATAAAGTATGTTAACTGTCACGTCCGTTTGGAAATACCCACATGGGCGTTTCCAAACGGACGCGACATTTAAATGAGCAATTTGAAGCCCCGAATTGAAGTACGCGGTAAATAGTACTTTTGCTTCTCAACACTTTCGTGCAGCTTATGCGGACTTTTTTTATATTTATAAAAGTTTCTATGCATATCCGAAAGGCAACCAGCTGTATACGGACGCGACAAAAAGTTGACTTTTCCTGAAAATGCCCAAATGTAGGTGCATGTAAGGCACTTAGGAATAACGTAAAGCATTATGCTTTAATTAAATTTTTATTAATTTTTTTTTTTTTTTTTTAAGGATTAAATCGCGTTTTTTCGTTCGAATATAAGACCGAAGCCAATCGAGATTAAACCATTATCATCAGGAGATTCCATTTTGTCTATCCGTGCGTCTGTCTGACTGTTTCTGCGTCCAACGGTCTGCATAACAATTTTCTTCTCAAAAGAATTGGGCTTTCTTAAAGACATTCGATATAGAGACTCAGACTGACATAAACATAAACTAAGATCGAGGATGAATTTGCTGGCCTACAGCTCGATTTGACAGCATCTAGAATTTTATATTTAACTATTACTGATGGGCGATAAATTGAAAAAGTATCGACTTCGATATAATATCGAGAGAAATCAATAGTGATACGTACATATGTATCGCGTTAATATATCGATGTTACAAATTAAGCGGAGATCCGAAAATATCATTCTTCGATAATGGGTTTTAAGATCCTTTCATGGCATGAGAAAATGTTTCAAAAACATCGAATCTTTCGATGCGTCGATATATATCCCCCGTTATGTACTTATCTCTTAATTATGATCTTTGAAACATTTCATAATACCAAGAGATATTTCAGTCGGTTCAACTCCAGGGGCGGACTGGGCAACCGGGCAAATGCCCAGTGCGCTATGCTTTTTAGCCGTTAGGTTTTTCTTTTCCTTAGGTAACGAGGCCCCATTTTTCAAACTCCCAGTGGGCCCTGTGACCCTCAGTCCGCCCTTGTTCTCGTCCTCTATACCCTTTTTTTCAAAATTGAAGATTTCCTGCGCTCTCTTTTAGTTTTTTGGTTTTTGGTTTTTTTTTTTTTTTTTTGAGTGCTCAAATCATTCTTTCTTTCATTTATTTTCCTTTCTCATCCCATATATTTGTAACCACACATTCCCATCACTCGTCCGTATCAGAATATCATATAATAGAATATGTAAGAATCAATCATAGAAAACAATTTACCATTCGCTTTTTATATTAAATGTTATCGTTATGCAAAATGTGCGACTTTTTTCAAAATCAAAAAAAAAAAATTATTGTTAACTTTACTAACAGTCAGGAGCACAAAGTGCGGAACCAATCGTTGTAAGTAAATGTCCATTAACAAAATCAAGAATGTAAAGTCTTCCAAGAAATTCAATATGTGTCCATTTGTGTTCTGCACCTCATCATATCCACAATTCAATGCAAAAACACGTTACACAAAGGAAAGATACATACTTAACTATTATAATGAGATTTAATAATGTGAATAATAATGCACATCGAACTCAAACCTACACACAATCGAACATATAGATATGCATGTCTGTAAATGCTATCGTTCATCCTCCAACAAACCTGCACGTATTCAGTTCCAATTGATAACAACACTAGCTTACAAATAATTACTTTCGAATTTCTCAGGAGTTTTCAATGCAATTTTTCCCACAGACACTGGCCTTCTTAACACGAAAACGATACTTAATGTGACAAGCTTTAAATTTGTAATTTTCATTGCTTGTTTTCCTTTCACTCCCGCACTTATCAAATTATCCACAAATTTTAAAAATTATTCGTGGTATTCAAGCAGCTGTGGAAATTGAAGTGTGCAAATTTTGTAGTTTTGTATGAACAGCCCTGCCAAGAACGAGTGCAAAACTTATGCGATAACATGGCGCAAAGGGTCTGGCGGGTTAAGCAAAGGCATGCGGCATCATGAAAGGAATTTTTAAATTTTGTTGATTTTTCGATAGGTGCAATCTAAAAACACTGTGGAGACTGCTTTTTAGATTTTTATTTTGAACGGTCCTTGAAATATCCTTAAAAATCCTTTTTTTAATAAGCCTTTTTTCAAAGTTTTATATCTCAAAAAATAATTTAGATAAGAAGATGAAACAAACGTTGGCCGATTGCATATATAACAGGAAATCAAAAAAAAATTTTTTACATTTTTACACTGAGAAAATTTTTTTCACAAAACTAAAAAAACTATTTAAAACAATTTTTTCAGTGTATTCCCAGTTGGACGCCACTCTACAAATTTTTTTAAAAATACCTCTAAGTATTTGCTTTCATTTAAAAAAATGTTCCATTCAAATTAAATGGCGCAACAGTGAGATATTCAAAAAATTACAAGTGCACTGTAGATGCTCTAGTACTAATATCCAGTACAACAAATGTACGAAAATGATACAAAACACATTGGTCATACGGCATGTTTTTAAAAATTTAATATCTCCAGAAATAATTAAAATAAAAAGATAAAACAAACGGTGACATACTTATATGTATATATACATCGTACATATATTAAGGTGGATCATTTTGTTCGATAAAAACACCCTGATGAAAACGAAATATTGGTGTAATGTTTTTTAAATAAATAAAACTCAACACTTTTGACCTCAAGCTCGAACAAAGCATCATTTAAAAATCAAAAATAAATGATCAATTCGCTAGTAACACAAAATTCGGCGATTTTTTTCAGATGGAATGCACGGGGAACAATAGGTCAAAAACCGAATTTAGTTTTTGCGCTTTTTCAAAAGAAGGTCCATCTTAAATATGCCTAAAACTATGCTACAAATTTGCACAGAAAAAATGAAACTCCCTTGTAAAAATATTTTAAAATTTTTTTCAATGGCTTCGGTTGTAAGAGATGTAGAAGCGATGGTTTTTTGTTGTTGTTGTTGCTTTTCGCGATGATTTCACCATCGATAATGACAAAAATAAGTCAAGTATAGCATGGAAAACCTTTGTTTGCAAAAACGCAAGGTTAAAATTCACATTTGACCTTTGGATTCTTCGGCATAATTACTAAGTATGGGCCATAGAATAATGTTCTGCTAGGGAAATAGGGGGTTAGAAAATCGATCCACCTTAATATACATATATGTATTTAAGGTCTACAGATTCTTCTCGTCTCTACCGATTTTAAAATAATGTAAAAAAAACAATCTTTGTGAGCTTTTTGGTCCTTAGGTGCGATGTAAATAAAAACAACTTTATTTCATCCACAAAAATTATTCTTCAAAACGTTTGGTTATTGGTCATTAATTTCTTTTCAAAAAAAAAACAATCGTAGATTGATTAACTTTTTTTAATTTGGGGGATTATCTATTAGTTCAAATTGAACGATGCATGGTCGGGTTCTGGTCGAAAAAACTGCGATACCCTCTTAAAAAACTACAATGCTCTTGTTCGAAATTTAATAAGTATAAAAAAAAAAAAAACGCTTTCATATAAATTTTTTTTCAAACTTATTTTGTGCTTAGAAGGCCAAAGTCGATAGGAAAAGTGAATTGAGAACTCTTGAGAAAAAATTGCTTTACACCAGTGCACATTGGGGAAAAAAGTCCGAATTACTTGCATTTATTTATAAAGTATAAAAATAAAAAGGTGGCAATCAATATTTTTCATAATTTAGAAACGCCGACTATAGTAAAATAGTGGTTTTTATTTCCCTTATGCGATTAACGTTAGTTTTATCAGCTGATGAAGTCCAAGTTTATTTTTATTAAATTTTGTCTGTCGAAAGCACTGAGTTTTTGTTCAATTCAAATACGCATAAAAAGTAAAGACGTTTGTCTAAAAAAAATTAGGCAATGGAAATTCAAGCTTAATGGTATGTATTTTTGACGTGCATATAAATATGTAAGAAAAATTTATTTTAGTATAGACAAAAAATAGGGTTTTCCGATAGAAGTTAAAACATGGGAAAAAAATCACCAGGGCAATAGAAAATATTTAAATTCAACACTTAAAGCTATGCGTTTGAGTATTTAAAAAAAAAAAAACAAAAAAAAATTCTATTATTATCAGCTTCTATCAATTGAGATTTGCTGAAGTTATGGACAAACCCACATACATACATACATATATTAATATTCATAATTTTTGTTCATGTTCACTGAGCGAAAAATCGTAATAAGAATATTTAAATTTTATATAACTAACTAACTATAACTAACTTTATGCAACTATGGGCCAAAAAATTTAAAGAGAGGTGAACAAATCATAAAATTTTCCAGATTTTTGCAATTTATACCAATTAGATGGAGTTTTTTTTTGGATCGATATGTAGTACAAATATGTATTTTGTTCAAGTGTAGGGCTAGCAATTTGTCATAGATAGGAAAGAGAAATATTGAACTCGTTACAAGATATAGCCATAAATAAGTGCGCAACTTAATTCGCGGCCCAACTTTTTAAAATCGATTTAAAAAATAAATTTAGACAATCTGACTAAACTAAGTATGAGGCGTTGCTAAATTCACCGAATACTTTCAGAATATGGTATCAAATTTTTGTGAACAATTAACGTGTTACACTGTGTTACACAATCGTAGTTTTCGCTCAGCGTTCATAATTATGAACGAATTCTCGATATATCGAAAGTACACTTTCTTTATTATTTTTTATATTTACATATATGCATACACACGTTTAGGTGCCCAATTCGAAAAAAAAGCTTTTTACTGCCCACAAATCAAATTATTTCAACTGCGCTTAGCCCAATTAAATCGATGCTCTCATAGATATAATCGCAGCGAATGAAGACAAAGTCATCATAAACACACAAAAAAAAAAAAAAAAATAAAAAATAGATCCCAGACTGATCAGTTTCCTTGAATATTCATTCGGATTTATTGACATTTTTTCTACAGCCTATGTTGATCTTAACCACCTGCCGCGCATAATTTCAAATCCACCGCTGCCAAAAAACAAAAATAATTTTTATTTATGTTATTTTGCTTGACCCAACGCCATCCAATCGCATCGTAATCGAGAAAAATAAATGAACGAAGGAAAATTTTTTTCAAAGAAATCTGAAAAGGTCATTATAGCTCTTGAAATATAAGCTTTGTGGTCCTATTAAAAAATAAATAAAATAAAATAAAATAAAATAGAACACTTTAAGCTCAGTCACAATAACTTTTCTAAGGTTTAGCTCATAATTAAATTTTAAACCGGATGTGATTCAATGAAAACTATGAAAACTTTTAACAACAGTTCAGCAATGAAATAAACCAATTTCTATTCAGAATGGCTGTGACGGGTGTGACCTTTAGGACCGTTTGGCGTGGAATTGACCATATACAGAAGCACCCTGAATATATGTAGATATTCTACTTTATTTTGTTCAGAATTTTCATGAAAGTATAGTTTGCTTAAAAACGCCTTTTTAACGGACATCCCAGCAGATAATTGGATCATCCAAAGAGTAATCTTAGATCGCTCCTTTGCGAGTAATGGATTACTACAGAATGCTCAGATTTCATATATTTTTTAACATAGGATGTCCCGGTGGAGGAGTAAACCTTTTGACCTTGGAGAGGATATCAAGTGGAGTAGTCTGTTCTAATTCAAGAGAGAGCACAAGCGGAGTAATATTAAAACCTCGATTGCTCGCTTATTACTCCAAATGGATGAATAAGTCATTGCTCTTCTTTTGCTCGGTTTGGGTATTAATCCATAATTATCTGCTGGGATCATTTATTACTGATGATAAGTTATCAGGCTTATTAGAGCTGCCCACACCATTTCTTTTTCTTTGTATCAGTCGCACCTGTCTCAGTTTGTGATTTGTTCACTGTACCACTGCATAGGGAAACTTTCTTAAATGTGTATTAAAATCTTTACAGGACTTCCTCTAGTGTAGCCCAAAACATAGACACAATATGAGTTCTCTTGCTATTGTTATTAAGCTGACATTAAATTATTGCTTTAAACTATTTTTCCATACCATACTCAAATAATAAAAGAGTCCATCAGAACACGCACAATATCAAATACGACAAGATCATACGAGACTGTCATTCAGTGTATGTGATTTGTTCTTAAGACTTGTAAAACTTTTCTTAAATTTTGTTTTAAAGGATTTTTAAGTGTTTTTGCTCTATTTAGCCTCTTTACACATTATATGTATATGTATCTCTCTGGCTTATTGTTATTACCCAGCGGCGCAAATTCACATTACGGAATCGAATACATACTTCTCAAATACATACTAAGCAGTCAGTATGCCAGAATGAATCGATTACAAACCAGATTACTTTTGCATATGCATGGCCGCTTTATAATCAGCGCCTTTTACGAACCCAATTACTTGTAAAGTTTACAATGTAAAGGGCCCTCTCCAGCTCCGTAAGAAATGAAAAAATTCATATGAAAAAAAGCTTTAGAAATGCGGAAGGAATTTTTGTGTCAGAAATTTTCTGTTAACAGTCTCCAGTTCGTCAAAAAGTAGTTTCTGTTTTCGCTCCCTTTTTTGCTGTAAATAAAACACGGTAACACAGATTTTTCTGTTAGAAATATTGAATTTTCCGTTCTTTCTGAAAGGAATTTTGACAGAAGAGGCAAGTTCGAAAAAAATTAAATGTATTTAACAAGGTTCAATGTGTAATTTTAGCGTTCAGCCGTTAATCGGCCCATTGTGATACCACGGCGGTGTTTTCTTGTCTTTGTGTGAGTTATGTATTTTTATGCAGTGTGCCCCTAACATGCGATTTTTGAAAAACCAGTGCTAGGCTTGGAACATTACACTCCGTTTCGCCTGTGCCGGGAATCGAACCTCGGACCCTGGGATCAAGCAGAAATGGATAAATGAAATAAAAAATTTTCGATTATAAGAAACAATTGCCGATAAATATTATACGCTTACAAGTCCGAATCCATTTTAACAAAAATTTTTTAACAGCTTTTTCGTCTTGACGTAAAATATATAGATATATAGATTGTCACTATTGCATTAAAAAATGAAATTATGCTACGTTTTTTCCTTTAAGGAATATCAAGAAAACTCCTGCTGAGATTCCTTACAGAGCTGGAGAGGGCCCTTAAACAAAGAAATATTCCACTGCCGAATATTCATCGGTTGTTTACTACATAGAGTGCTTTAGAACATCAATAGAAGAGACCATGTATAGACTTGGTGTGGCTCAGTGGGTAGAGTGTGCCCTTAGCAATCCAAAGTGCACGGATTCGAACCTCGCTCTGGTGGGTGTCGATTTCTTTTACTTTTTTTTTTCAATTAAAATATTATGCTTTCGAATTTTTTTGATAGGAATTCAGTTCAGAAGCTCTTTTATTTCTGGTATGCAACTCTGCTTTTCATCCATTAGAATGGATTAGAGTATTCTTTTGAACTTTACCATTTTTCCACTTTTTCTTGGTTGCGCGGAGATTCGAACTTGGGCTTTCTGACTGCTGACGCTATCCACTGCGCCATGGCGACCTCTGATTCATACGCAACAAAAACATTATAGCAATGTTCGGTAAATTTTCGCCGCATTTGCTGCAGGAAAAAAAAACCTGAATATAATAACCCTGATTACAATAAGCATTAGCAAAAGTAATCTAATGAAAAGTATGCTTTCCGTAATACATTTTGTGGGCGCAACCCATTTAGCAGTGCGCCGCTGGGTATTTTGACTTGTTTGCTTGCTTCTCTTGATGAATAAATTCAATTTCATGATGGAATACACCATTACAGGGTGCCACCATTAAAACTGACGAGGATACTGGAAAAATCATAATCGCACGCATTATGCATGGTGGTGCAGCGGATCGCTCGGGTCTTATACATGTCGGCGATGAAGTCATCGAAGTGAATGGCATCAATGTTGAGGGTAAAACGCCCGGTGATGTGCTAACAATTTTGGTATGTTTTGAATTGAAAAAAAAAAAAAAAAGGACATTTCTCAATTAATTTTAACAACTTAAAAAAAAAAACAAACAAAAAATAGCAAAATTCAGAGGGGACAATTACATTCAAGTTAGTACCCTCTGATGGCAAGGGTGGACAACGTGAATCCAAGGTTCGCGTTCGTGCCCACTTCGACTACAATCCTGAGGTTGATCCCTATATACCATGCAAGGAAGCTGGCCTAGCGTTTCAGCGTGGCGATGTTTTGCATATAGTATCACAGGTAAGCCATTGAGAAGCCTTTTTCTCGATTAATATTTTTCTTTATTTGATTTCTGTTTTTTTTTATATTATATAATTTTTTTTTTCTCTCCAAGGATGATGCCTACTGGTGGCAGGCACGTAAAGAATCCGAGCGTACTGCACGCGCTGGACTTATACCAAGTCGTGCGCTCCAAGAGCGAAGAATTCTACACGAACGTACACAACAAAATCCGAATGATAAGGACTCAAAAAGTATGAAGGTTTTATCCTATTCTTTTCCTTCCTTATTATGTAGCTTTTGTCATCCCTCGCTGTTTCTTTCTCTATCTTCTCTCTCTCTCTCTCTCTATCTATCTTATTTCGAAGTTTCTTTTATTTTACCCCAATTAATCGTTGAATGCGTATTTTTATGAAATTTTCATCAACTAATTAATTAATTAAATTTTTACTCTCAATGCTCTCATTCGAAATGTCGAAATTCTATCCAACTACTGATTTGCATGCAACGTTAACTGGACATCTTCTATTTGAACCAAAATAAAAAATTTAAAAAATCATCGAATCTCATCACAAATTACATCATCATCATCATCATCACATTACATTACACCGAAAAAATTTAAAAAAAACAACTTATTAAAAAAAAAAAAATTAAATAAAAATAATTAGAAGGCTCATGTGCCTCCATTTGCACGACCCCACCCGAATCGCCTATAATGCATACAAGTAGCAGTACCTCATCATGTCACCAGCCAAAAACTAAAAAAATTATGTACGATTTATCAGAGAACGATGATTTTGATCGTGAGATGATCGCGACATACGAGGAGGTCGCAAAACTTTATCCTCGCCCGGGGGTCTACAGACCGATTGTACTAATCGGTGCACCCGGTGTTGGTCGCAATGAATTGAGACGTCGTTTGGTAGCTCGCGATCCGGAAAAGTTTCGCTGTCCGGTGCCTTGTAAGTCGATCGCCGATGGTTGTTGATCGTGCAATAATTGAATCGTTTTTTTTTTTTTTTTTGTTTTTTCTGAAACATTCTCAGATACTACACGTCCTATTCGTACTGGTGAAGTTGCTGGTCGTGAATATATATTTGTGACACGCGAGAAAATGGAAGCCGACATTGAGGCTGGAAAGTTCATCGAACACGGTGAATACAAAGGACATTTGTATGGGACATCGGGTGAAAGTGTTAAATCGATAGTCAATGCCGGCTGTGTTTGCATATTGAGTCCACATTATCAGGCCATAAAGGCCTTGCGCACGGTTCAGTTAAAACCATACTTGGTTCATGTTAAACCACCAGCATTGGATGACCTCAAACGGACACGTACCGAGTCAAGAGCCAAATCAACTTTCGATGAAGCCAATTCAAGAGGATTTACGGTTGGTTTGAATGAAGACCATGCATGATAAACTCTCATTCTAATTTTTTCTCTTTTTTCGCTGTTAATAAACCACCCACCCCCAAAAGGACGAAGAGTTCGAGGATATGATCAAATCGGCTGAGCGCATTGACTTTCATTACGGTCACTTTTTCGATGAAGAAATCATCAATGGTGAATTAGTTGCAGCATTTGAAAAGCTAATACATATAGTACAGCGCCTTGAAAACGAACCAATATGGGCACCAGCTTCTTGGGTGCAGTAGTGGATGCAATACAACAGAAAAATACCACCAAATATTATTTAACAATAAATTTTAAAAAACAACTTTATTTATATAACAACTATAATAGAAAACTAAATAAAAGACAAACACTGCTGCTAAATATTAAATACCAAAAATAATTGAAATAAAATATTAAAAAAAAAAACCAAAGCAAAAAATATATGAACACCAATGGGCACAACAAAAAGTCCGGTGATAGAAATGTTTAAGAGGAAATTATGTTTAAGAAAGTCCACAAATTTTTGGTGTTGATATAATAATTATGAGTTTATGTATGTATATGAAAACGCAATGAAAAAAATATTTAAAACAAAAACCGTGCCCTAAAAAATTTTCTAATAAAAAACAAACGTATGTTCTTTCAAATTCACTGAGTTAAAAAAAAAAGACTTTTTTCCTTTTTCAATTCTCTTATTTTTTAAAATCATTAATATATTATCTAAGCAAAAAAGCAATTCACTAAATCCAAAAGTACCTTCAATGGCAGAAAGCAAAGAAAAGAATACAATAATTGAATAGTCGAATGTCATAACTTAATGAATTCAGGAAATCGTTGCAAACATTAAATAGGAATTCATAACTTTTAAGAGAAAGATTAATAAATAATTCATGTCCAAACTGTTTAGTATATATTTACAAATAGATATACATTTAAGATATGAATATGTATACTTAAAGCCCATATTAAAGTGTTGGTTCTTATACAATTTCAAATTAAGCCATTGAAAACAAATGTGTCGTGCATATAAATTATTTCTTGAATAGTGTTAAATTTTAGTTATATGTACATATATATAAGCAAGTTGTTACGATACATGCATAAAATAAAAACATAAATTCAAATATATAACCAAAAATATATAAATACATACATACATGCATGCATACATACATACGTACATACATACAAATGTACAAGTGTTGCAACGGATAGTGTATTCGGCCAAAAGCCGGATCTCGGATATCCGGATGGCTGCGAGCCCGGATAGTCGAACATCCGGCTGCCGGTTAGTTAATTTTTTTTCGTTGTACTTATATTTTTCGGGTTTTAAGCCATATTAAACGGCGGAGCAATTATCCTGAACGTTTTCGTTTAGTAGAAAAAATTTTGAACGTTATTTTGTGACACAGAACACTTTTTAGTAGTGCTTGTTTCGAGTGATTGCACCGAACTGTAATGAAAAATCTCTGAAAATAGAAGTTTTGTGGGAATACAATCGCTCCATTTTCAAATCTGCATTCATATTATAAAATACAATGTAGCAAAATGTTTATTGAGAGGTATCCAGCATTCGGATATTCGGATACTAAATTGAAGGCCGGATAGGCGGGAGAGCGGATAGTGGCCGGACATCCGTTGCAACTCTAATACATACATACATACATACATACATACATACATACATACATACATACATACATACATACATACATACATACATACATACATACATACATACAATACATACATCACATACATACATACATACATACATAATACATACATACATACATACATACATACATACATAATACATACATACATACATACATACATACATACTAATTACATATACATACATACTACATACATACATACATACTACATACATAACATACAACATACATACATACTAAATATAATATGAACATACATATATATACAATAAATCTAAAATAATATACATACTTATAGGTATACATATAAATGTATATTAATATAAATCTGTAATGGTTTAAACACGTGAACTCAATTGAACTCAAATTGAATTGAATTGAACTCAATTAACAATTAGAAGAATAAACTTCCTATTGTTAAACTATTGTGAAATTTTAAAACATTTTTTTCGAACATACTCCCCCACACATACACACAAAAACAATTTATATTTCTATAAAAGGAAAATCTATTGAAATAAATATATATGTATAGCATTTTTCCGAAACTTTTCCCTTATAAAAAACGATTTACATGAACGGTCTCCAATTTTAACATCTCTACTAATATTTTTCGCTGGGTCTTTCCATCCACCGATCGTTCATTGATAAGCCGAAAAGTGAGAGAGCACGCGCCACAGGGAGAGAACGATAGAGTGGAGAGAGAAAGGGAGAGGAAGAGAAAGTGCATAAAAATTTTCTTCTCCTGGAATGTAGATGTATTATCAAGATCTCAATGGGCGCAAACAAAATTACAACTAGCCCGCTCTCGAGCAAAGCGTAGCCAAACGAATATATAACATATTTTTCAATATGGAAAACGCGCATTCGTATCTGCGCAGTACGGAACGAAAGTGAGGAAAAGCGCCAAGTTCAAGCCCGTAATAAATAAATAAAAAACTATTTTCAATTCAATAAAAAAACAGTTTTAACTACAAAAAAAAAGTTTATTTTCAAAACTGATTGTAAAGCAAAAATGTCAGCATTTCATTTAAATAGCTTGGAAGAATGCCTGGAACAGCATATACCCGAAGAAGAATTACGAGAAATCAAGAGAATTCTCTATGGACGTTCAGACGAGTAAGTATATTAGCAAATTAAAAAATAAAGAAAATTAAAAAATTAAAAATAATAAAAACAACGGAACAGTTTTCCAAAGAAAAGCCTTCATTCGCATTAATCCTTTCCTCCATGATATTTTAAATAATAATTCGGAGACTTTTTTACCGCAGTAAATGGTATTGTTAAGGCTTGAAAATTAATTAGGTACATGGGCCAAAATTCTTTTTAATGCCTTCACTTCTGTCCCTGTCAATGAAAATCAGTTTTTCTGAAGGAGCGAACCATATTAATAAAAAATTAATTTTAACAAAAAATTTATGAATAACGAAATAAAATACTATAGTCGAATTGAAAAAAATCAATGATTAACAAAACTTAATTTTTTTCCTTCGCAAATTACGATAACATTGTTGTCTTATCTTGTCTTGTCTTGCCAAACAAGACAACAATGTTACTGTAATTTGCGAGTAAACAAGATGGAAGTTTGGTAATATTCGATTTTTTCCAATTGGACTAGAGTATTTTATTTCGTTATTCATAAATTTTTAGGTAAAATTTATTTGTTATTTATTTGATTTGCTCTTTTACGAACACTGATTTTCGTTGACAGAGACAGAAATTTAGGCATTAAAAAGAATTTTGGCCCACATATCGTTTTTCATCAAAACATATTGTTTCCATATATATATTTTTTTTTTTGCAGAATCATTTTATGGGTTCGTATGCGATGAAGGGTTAAAATTAATTTTATTTTTGTTTGTTTTTGTGTATTATATTATATTTACTTTCTGATATAAGAAATTTTACATACCACATTATCATCTCAATCCCTCTGAGAATCTCTCTTTGGCACTTTGTTCATGCACGCTGATCCAGTGGTATTTAGACTGCAGTGTGTGTATATTTATTCGTTGAACCATAAAATGATTTTTATACCCGACACACTCTGTGTCGAGGGTATATTGCGTTTGTGTGGTTGTGTGTAACACCCAGAACCAGTCGAGATAGACCATACAAAATATATATAGAAATGATCAGCGTCACCAGGAGATTCGATTTAGACATGTCCGTCTGTCTGTCTATCTGTATACAGTTATCTTATCGAGAATGGACCCGATCGGACCATTTTTAGGGGTACCTCCAGTACTGGGTCTGTTACGAAAATCACAAAAACTGCTCTAAAATCGAAGTTTTTCAAGATATTTTGATGAAATTTGATATTTGATCATGTTTAAAGGCCAGTAATATAATTTCCAAAAATTGGAAAAGTGGGCAACAGAAGTTATAAGCAAAGGAATGTTGCACCCAACAATTCCATAACTACAAAACGAAAGTTTACAAAACCAAGTTTACAAAAACCAAGGCGTAGCAGAAGGGCGGTTTTCGAAAATTGTCTCCTACACCCGAAATTCAAATGGGACTTGAACGAAATTTGGCACTTATGCTTCCTTTGTAGCCTTAAGCATCCTCCCAAAAAATTTCCTTGAACGGTCCATTTTTAAGGGTACCTCCAGTACTAGGGTCTGTCACAAAAATCCCAAAACTGCCCCAAAATCTTAATTTTTTCGAAGTATTTTAATGAATCTTAAAATTTGAGCGTATATTTAAGCTTCCGATTATAGTTGAACAAAAATTGGAAAATTGGGCGTGGCAAAGGGGCATTTTTCATAAAGAAATCTATCAAAAGTCGGTATATGGGACCCCTTATGGTCTTAAACACCTCTTGATATTAAAAATTATTTGAACATGTGAGTCTGTGTCGGGTATTCTATTGTCAGGCTCGCCTGACTATAACACCCTTACTTGTTTTTGTTTGTTTTGTGATTAAAATTCCCCCTTTACAAACTATCTCTTCTCGCCTGAACAGTCGTTAGCTCGTACGTACTTTTGGAATCCATGGTTCGTCCAACAAAAACAAAAAACACAGCAGGCGAAGAAAAAGATAAGATTTTGCAGAAATCGTGATGGTCATCATGAATCGTACATTCTTTCACCTTTTCAAACCTACATGTTTTGTAGCTTTCCACAACCAATGTGTTGGGAATTTTTTCTTTTGCACACTTTAATTGACACCTGATTTTGTTGTATAGGTACATTTGACAGTAAAAGCTTTGTCAGGGGTCTTAAAAGTGTACTCTCTGTGAGCTTCTTTTGAATTGAAGAATTTTATAACAAATATCAAAGCGTCCCTATCTAGATCTCAATTCTTTTAGGTACTTGAATACATCAATCATATTAAAAAAAAAAAAAAAAAAAAACACCCTCTGCAAATTTTGATAAGGATCCTTTTGTTTTTTTTTTTTTTTTTTTGAGGCCTTAAGGTTCAAACTTTTCTTTTACTCTCCTTGCAGTTGTCCACTAAATCTTCCCGAATTAGCGCAAACAATCGCCAGGGAGCATGACTTCGAAATTAAAGGATATCGTTTTGATGCACGATCCGAAAATATACGAAAACCGCGTCTAGTACGGGTCGGTGCGATTCAAAATTCGATCGTTTTGTCGACCACAGAGCCTGTCGAAAAACAGCGGGAGGCAATTTGGGAGAAAATCCGTCATATTATAAAGGCCGCGGCATTTTCCGGTGTGAATATAGTGTGCATGCAAGAGGCATGGAGTAAGTTCATCCATTATTTTTCGTTTTCCCTGTAAATTATAATTGCGAGTCGGAGTATTGCTTATGTGTCTTTATGTTGTTATTTCGTCAGCTATGCCCTTTGCCTTCTGTACGCGTGAAAAATTTCCCTGGTGTGAGTTCGCCGAAGAAGCTGAAACTGGGCCCACAACACAGATGTTAAAAGAACTCGCGAAGGCGTTTAATATGGTCATAATAAGCTCAATACTTGAGCGTGATGCCATCCATAGCGATACAATTTGGAATACAGCTGTCGTGATATCAAATAGCGGACGCTACATTGGAAAGCATCGAAAGAATCATATACCGCGTGTGGGTGATTTTAACGAGTCAACTTATTACTCTGAGGGTAATACTGGACATCCGGTGTTTGAGACTGCATTTGGAAAAATCGCTATAAACATATGCTATGGTCGTCATCATCCACAAAATTGGATGATGTTCGGTCTGAATGGCGCTGAAATAGTATTCAATCCATCGGCTACTGTTGGCCATCTCAGCGAACCATTATGGGGCATTGAAGCCCGTAATGCTGCGATTGCGAATAGCTATTTCACGGTCGCCATTAATCGCGTTGGTAGTGAGGAATTTCCAAATGAGTACACGTCTGGTGATGGTGCTCCAGCGCATAACACTTTCGGACCGTTCTATGGTTCAACCTATGTAGCAGCACCGAATGGAGCACGAACACCGGTAAATAAGTATACATACATATGTATCTTATTAGCGTTCGAATTTTAATATCCAGAAAATAGCATTAAAAATTTTTATCTTTAATGTTACAGGGTCTATCGAGAAATCAAGACGGTTTGCTTATCGCTGAACTGGATCTAAATCTCTGCCGTCAAGTAAAAGATTTCTGGGGTTTCCCAATGACGCAACGTCTTCCACTTTATGCCGAGTCACTTCAAATGGCAGCCAGCTTGGACTTTAAGCCTCAAATTATCCGTGAGCAGTGAACAAAAATTGTATATAGCAAACCAAAAAGAAAAAAACAAAAACGAGTGTTCTTTGGAACACACAAATGAAGTAAAACTTCTCCAGCTCCATCTATATATGTGTGTATATAGTATGTACATATCGATGTTTCCCAAGTTAAGGTCGTTACCGTTATTTGATTTTGTAACACAAACTGATCTAGGTTAGGTTAGGTTAGGTTAGGTTAGGTTAGGTTAGGTTAGGTTAGGTTAGGTTAGTGAGTCTGCCACCATTAAGGGTGTATCACTTAAGACCCACATGGGCCCTTTGTGTTATCACAAAATGGGAAATCAAAAAAAAAAAACAAGTTGAGTTGTGTCATAGGACACCAGATAAGGACGAAGTTCATTATGGTATTTATAAATGTTAGTAAATATAATTTGCAGCAAGGTTTTTCGCAAAAAACAATTGTTTTTATTAATCGAAAAATATATGTATACAAGATGGCCATAGGACAAAACTTTTTTCATTCCTTTAGAGTTTTGGAACATAAAAATGTACAATCGAAGGTTATTGTTCTGCTGTTGTGCAGCAAATTACATATACTAATAAGTGCGTACCTTTATTCTTAATGGTGATAAATTTTAAACTGTCAGCTGTTTGTTGTTTTCAACTGTTTTTCACAACCGAAAATGCGATACAGTAGTTTCGCTATATAAGAAAGTCGATTTTGCCAAGAAATTTAATTCTTATATGCGGTTTTTTTTATTATATAAGCACCCGTTTATAAGAAAACTCTTTCTTAAAAAAAACCGTTTATAAGAAAATTTTTTTTTATATGAACTACCGATATTTGAAAATAGGGGTGTTAAATTTTTGATAAAAATCAAGTTTCTTATATAAAAATTTTTTACATACAAAAACAGTTTTTGGTTTTGGTAAACAGTTTCTTAAAGGCGAGTTTTTCTAACATACGAGTTCCTTATATACAAAAATTTTTGTACAGAGCCTAATATAAATAGACTTGGTGCCCTGAGATTCCTTTCTTAAAAGCGGGTTTGTATCATGGATAGCGCAAAAAAATTATAAGCTACCTAAAATGCCCTTATATATTTGCAAAAACCTACTAATCGGAGTTATTCTGAAAACTTTCAGTCTGGCAGCACCACATTTTGTTTTGTTTTGTTTGAATTCATTTATGTATGCAAGTATGTGTCTGTGTAATTTCTGAATTTAATAATTAATTGTTTTTTTTTTTGTGATATCGTCGGAAATAAGTGTCGCCTAAAAAAGTATAATATCTCGGCCGCATCAGGAAGTCATTTTACATAAATATATGTATATTTCTTTTTCCCTGCAAAGGTTATTATACCCTTTTTTGCGAACTTCACTTTTTGGTAACGCACCAAAATAATGGTATTTCACTTTTTCTCGACTAGGTCCCCTGTCGCTATCGTTTCATAAAGAACTTCGTTCTAAAAAACTGGAACAGAAAAAACGAGAAAAGCATCCCCGACTGGGAGTTTATCCCAGGGCTTCTCACATCGAATGTCGACATCTCATCCAACTAACCCAGAGCAGCCGTCAATAATAACCCTATCTGTAACAGAAATTCTAGTTTTTGCTTCATTCTTTTGTATAGAATTTTTGCACAGTCCCCTCGACAAAAAATTCGTAACTCCTCCGTTCCTGAAAGTCATTGTTTGTTTATGTTTCCATTTGCATTTTGTGATTCCTTCCACATTTTTGTTTTGATTATGTGTTAACTTTCTTTCTACGCTATAGTAATGAAATGGTTACGGTGTAAAAAGGACCGGACCTAGGTGGTAAGCACATATAGCACCGCTCCCAATTTTATATGCAACGTGACCGGTTTAGGGGTAACCTCTATCGGACTCACCCTCGTCTAGTCCCAAAATGGGAGAGTTCAGACAAAGGGACTCGCAACCAATCCACACGCTTCGAATTGGGACCGGTTATTTTTTCAATGACATCCCTATGTTAAAAGAGGTGAGTTAAATGTATGGAAAGGCGACCGGCCCTGACGTCTCTAACACCGACCCGCGGACGACACAGGATCGGTCCCATTTACTGCAGGGTATCTTCACTAACTTATGTATGTATATCTCCCTCTCAACTTCCGTTTCATTCCGTTTGATTTCCGTGACAGGTTTTTCTTCTTGACCGCAAGTCAAGTGTGTCTTAAGATGTTGTACTGCAAAAAAAAAAAAAAAAAAAATGAAACGATTTCATATTTTCATGAGAACATATCTTTACATTAACATGCACAAATAATTTTTATACACTTTTTGTTTTGTTTTTGCTTTTGTTTCAATAGAAAAATTCTACTGTTCAGTTTGGTAATATCCTATTAGCCGGTTTGCTTCTCTCCAGCCAGATTCTACAGCACCGTGTACCGTTGAGAAGTAATGTGCGCTCGTTGCCTCGCCGGCAAACAGAATTGTGGGCTTTATAGAAACCCTGGCCGATGTCCGATCATACCCAGGCAGATATACTTCATGAGAAGTGTTGACGGGATTCGCTAATATATTAGCACTCGCTCCCAGAGCTTCGGTGAACATGGTACGAAATGAATAGGACCCACAAAAGTTAGGGTTCGTCGACCATGTTGATGATTGTATGGCTTGTGGTTCCGGTATTTCCCATCGTGTTAAAAATCGTCGCAACAGATACATCAATTGCTTTTGAAGTTCAACTTTCGGTAATTTCTCTATATGTGGCACAGTGGGTCCAACTGCCCAAGCTTCCAGCACACGCGGCTGACTATGGACGATATAGAATCCATAGATCTCATTTAACCATAATAGATCGTTCTGGCGCAGATCTTCGATATCATCTTGCCTCCAAAGGGTTGTGAAGCCCTTCCAATCTTTCGGCCAGAAAACATACGGGAACTCGATGAACACTTTAAAAACATCACCATAGCCCAAACCATCGATGGCCATTAATTTCTGTTGTGGCAATTGCGGTATAAACATTTTTCTGGCACTCTTCTTGAGCACACCCAACGATACCGTAACCACAACATTAGTCGCCATAAATGGTTTGGGAAAATTCTCGCACGTCACACTTATCATTCCATTCTCCTCCTCTAATTTAATTGTCTCGACTTTCGCATTCAGGATAACCTTTGACGATAGAATGCCCAAGCTATCGCCGCCCGGAACTGCACGGGTTAGAACGTTTATGAATTTCTTATATCCATTTTCCCTCCAGTTCAACATATAATCGCCATCGCAATCCCAATATTCTAGAAAACCACGCGCCGAAACTTCTTCCAATTTCAGAGAACTCTCCGAACTTTCAATTTTCATGAAATTCTCAAAGAACTCATTTACAATATCCCTATCAATGTGTTCGAACTGCGGCTGATTGACGACTTCAAAATATTGCTTTTCCAAATATTCTGCATATGATCCTTCGAAGGTTTCCAAATCTTTTCGCTGATTCGAGAATATATCACCGAGAATAGTCTTCAATTGCTCAACATGCTCATCCGGTACAATCTCACCGTTCGAACGTACACACTGAAAGGAAACATAGACGCCATCCTCGCTAGCAAGCACGTTCAGGTCTTTCACCATTTCGTACACAACATTATCGACTTCGCCGTGACACCATTGTGCGCCCAAATCGACGAAATTCGCACCAAACGGTACTGTTTTTATTCGGCCACCAGCTCGGCTCTCGGCCTCAAGGATCTTAACATCAGCGAATCCATTATCGATCAGTTTAACAGCACAGGCAAGGCCAGCTGCACCAGCACCGACTATGATAATTTTCGGACCAGTCTCATCCAATGGAGTTTTAGTAATAATACTTGATTCGCTTGTTTTCTTTGGGCGCCGACAGCAACACAGATGTTGCATTGCGATTTATCTGTTTCCAACAATTTCGACTTATCAAAAACATAATTTTGAGGGAAAATTTTTTCATGAAAAAAGTTGAAAGGCAAAAGTTTTCAAAACCCGTTTTTTTTTCTCTCTCTCTCTTTTTCTCTTTCATTTCAATTCGAATTTTCCGAGTTTCGGAATTGGCCAATGAAGGAAAAAACATGGATCAATTCGTTTATATTACTTTTTGGAAAAACATCCCAGGGCTAAGAGCTATGCTCAGAGAGAAAAACAGAGAGAGAGAGAGAGAGAGAGAGAGCAATTTCGAGCCCCGGGTAAATTTAATAAACATTTAAATAAAAATTTGAACCAAAATACAAACAATTTGGAACTCGCTAGAGGCAGCCCGGTTCCTAGAGGAAAATTTGAAGTTTGATAGTGCGTTTTGGCACCTCACAAAAGTACGACAAAAATAATAAGTACAAAAACAACAACAACAAAAATATTTTTCTTTTTCATCAACCTCCTTTGAGGGAAATTCCCCAGAATATGAGGGTCCCTTCACAGAGTCCGAGCCCGAGGTTATTAGCTCTTTTAAAGCTTTACTCTCTGCAGGTCTGGCTATGGAGAATAGTTATGAATAGGGTAACAGAAAATATGTACGAAAAACATTTAAAAAAATTACTTTGAAATGTTTTTTGTTTTTTGTTTTTTATAAAAACTTGTTTTTATAATGCCGAATAATTTTGCTTAATTTTAAAATATGTGCAATTAGAAAGAGAATTTTTCTCCAGAGGAAAATGGTTATTGATCGGTCCGACTGATCGAACGCGACAAGTTCCTACATATCGTTCTGTCGGTTGCATCATCCGAGGTAAGTCCAACAACCTCGAGGTCGCATTTTACTGTGACCATCCAACGCTGTTTCGGACGCCCTCGTGGTCTGCAACCTTGTATTTTTAGTGTGTAGCCCTTTTTTCCCAAGCTGTCTTCATCTACTCTCAGGAAGCATCGTAGCTTTGTTGTCCCGCATTTTCCCAATAATTGGAGCAACTCCATAGCGCCTACGTTTGGAACATGATCAAGACGAGTCCGCCCGGATATCCAGCATAGAATCTTTGTTTCCATAACACGAAATATTCTTTCTGCTAATTTTCGTTAAGGGTAGACATAACATACATACCTTGTGAGCTTGTTGTGATAGTTTAGTATTCATTTTGACAAGCGACGAATTGGAAATAAAAAAGTAAAAATAAAAATAAAAATAGAACAAATAATCTGGTCAGAGCTTATACTGAGATATGCAGTAAATACTTGCACATTAGGAGCTTATTCGCTACAACGTCGTAAAGTGTGAGAGAGACAACTATTTTCACGCTCTTTTATTGCTTTAAAGTATGCCAACAATTTAACATCTTCGAAGTCGGTGTCAGTATTAACGGGAATGAAACCGGAACGAATAACGGTAACGGTAAGGGTAACGGTAACAAATATTTTACGAATATCGGTATCGGTAAAGGTAAAGGTTTTCCTTGTATAACGGTAAGGGTTTTATCGGTATATACCGGTAATTGTAACGGAATAAATTTCAAAATTGTCCTTTAGGAATTGAAATACTTATTTTAGGCTGTTAAAATGCATTTTATATTAACACTTCAATTATGAAGAAAGTTGTAAACTGCAAGATATTTCTCAGTAATTCCTTATAAGAGCATATACTGAATGACTGATGATTGCTTCAAAAACTTCGCGTTCGCGCATCTAATTTATTCACAGGTTTAATAGCAAGGATTTCATAGACATACAAAGGCTTGTCTTTGAATAAAATAAACTATTCTCGCAAAAACTATTGATCAAGTGTACTGTCGTTGTACAATTAAGATGTAATTTTAATGTTCCTAGTCAAAGTGTGAAATTGTAGATCACTCTGTTACATGTCAATAAAATTTATTCACACCTTCGGACTAGTACAATTTTCCTACCAAACCGTCTGTCGAAATACTGCTGACATTTGAACTAGTTTCTTGTCTCTATTTATTACAGTATAGACTTTGTGCACATGTTTGAAAGCAGCCTTTTTAGCAAGGAAGCTCAGTTGTTATCGTGATGTTTTTTTTTTATAATCTTTACCGTATACACAGCTATAAGGGTATCGTAACGGTAAATGGTAGCTAAGTATTTATATCGGTAACGTAAGTAAGGTATCAAACGAAACGGATTTAAGGTAACGGTAACGGTAACTTGGTAAAGGTAACGTTTCATTCCCTGGTATTAACTTTGAAAAAATGTGCACGCCAATCAGCTGTCCTGGCATTTACTTCGCATAAAAAATGGGCATGTTCATTTCTATGGCGAAGTAAAGCAGGAAATTCGCATGCAACCCTGCGCACTTGATTACTTGACATCTCAGTATAAGCGAAAGTAAAGTATTTACTTCGAAGTACTTTTCAAATTTTTTTGCACGTATTTCTTATGGGCGCTTTACTTACTGCATATCTCAGTATAGACTCTCAGACTGTATGACTTCTTCCATACCATTTGAGACATACAATGTAGAATATGTTTTTGTTAAATGATTTTTTTTTGTTTATTTGCTCCTTGCGCTCACGCCCATATAAACAATTCCATGATCATACAAAATTTTGTATCTTCATATAGAGCTTAAAAGTGACTTCATTACGATTGATTATAGTATAAGCAAAAGTCTAAAGGCAAAGAGGTAAACAGCAGAGGCTCAAGGCTTTGACTGATAAAGTAACTATTTCCTGATTTGACCATATCGCATCGAAAGGACTTTGAATGCAATGAAATAACGCAGTTTCGAGTGACTTCGATTTTCTCTCTAATTCCTTTTAAAAAGATTGATACAATTTTTTTCTCTCTTTTAGTTTTTATTTTTTCTGTTTTTTTTTTTTTTTTCGTTCAAGGCTCCAATTTCAGCACCGATTTTCCTACGATATTTCTGTCACGCATTCAAAGTCCTAAAACTGCTATAATTTCGAATTGAAAGTTTTCGTTGTGCCATCTTCGACGCCGTAAAATGCTGCTAATCGTGACGCTTCACGCCATCCGGCTTCAACTGCCCCATGCACAGTCGAATAATAATGCTCGCTGCTAGCTTCGCCGGCAAACATCAGCACGGGCTTATCGCAATTACCGATCGCATTGAAATTGCCATTGATTTGCTCGATATTAACTGCCAGTGTTAGAGGTTGCGATAATTTCCATGCCGTTGCTCCAACATCCTCAGTATGCATCGAACGAAATGAATACGATCCACGGAAATTTGAATTCGAATGCCAAGCCGTAGTTATGAAATTCACCGGTGTCGGTATTGACCACGGTAAGAATTTTTCAAATAAATAAAGTACACCCGATAGTATATCCTGCTTTGATAATTTTTCCATATGTCGCGCATTCGCACCAATATTCCAACCGCACAGTATTCTCGGCTGATAGCTAACACAATAGAAGCCAAAGACATTCTCCAGCCAACAGCGTTCGGTTCCACGAATTTCATGAAGATCCTCATCGCGCCACAGGAACGTAAATCCTGTCCAATCGTCTGGCCAGAATCTATGCGAGAATTCAACGAATATCTTATCGACCGTACCGAAGGTGAGCCCTTTGATGACGCGCTGCTTCTCATCGGGCAACGCCGGTTCGAACAGATCGCGCAATTGATTCTGCAGCACGCCGAGCGAAACAGTCGAAATCACATGATCGACTAGAAACTCCTCGCCGTCCGTACATTTAACAAGCACTCTCGAATCCATACGTTTCCAATAGATGCATTTTACCTTCTTCGAAAGTCTTATAGTTCCCTCCAGAACGCCATGTTCCGTATTTAAATCATTGGTTTGCAATAGCAAATGTAAAAATTCAATGAAACCCTTGTCTTTCCAATTCAATAGAAGATCCCCTTCACATTCTTTATACTCCAGATAGCCATTTCCAGATACTTCATCCAAATGATCCGAAGCCTCGACGGAACTTTCGAACTTTTTATAATTCTCCAAAAATTCCCATGCCAACTTTTTATCGATATCATTGTTTTCGTCTTTCATAAGCTCAATATTAAATTTCTGTGTAAGATATTCGCCCAGCGAACCCTTATAGCCTTTTAATTCCTTTTGACGTGTCACCATACTATTATTAACAATATTCTTAAGACGTTGGGTTATATTCTCGGGCACAATCTCACCATTCGATCGTATACAACGATAGCTTTCGTAGACATCGCCCGTCGATTCCAGTAAATTACGTTTAGACGCTAGATCGAAGACAACATTATCCTTCTCGCCGTGACACCATTGTGCACCCAAATCGATCACATTATCGGCAAACGGTATCGTATGTATGCGGCCACCAATTCGTGACTCTGCCTCAAGAATGACAATATCTTCGAAGCCATAATCCAAGAGTTTCGTTCCGCATGCTATGCCAGATGGTCCAGCACCGACGATCAAGATTTTTGCCTTTGAAGCTCTAGATGACATTGTGCGTTGTGCTTTTTCCATTTTTATGTGCATCAAATTTCGCAGACAGACTTTTGAAGACAAGGCAAGGATCTGAAAAGAATGCGCCAAAAACGATAGAAAAAATTTCGTTTTAAAGAAATCACCATTAATTCATAGAAATGTGAATGTGTGTTGTTTTTCCAGCCCACAGCCCACAGCCCCCTGCACCTTTTGTGTTTGTCCTCTTTCTTTTCCTTTCATCCTAAATACTTAAACAAATTAAATCTCTTAAGCTTTGCACTTATGCATGTGTTCGTGAAGAACATTTTAATGTCGTGTATGCGTTCATTCGTTCGTTCATTCATTCACATTTGTCGTAAGTGGTGCTTAACAGTACCTAGTATAAACATGGGTTTTTATGTCAGTGAGATTCTTTATTTGCTAAAAAGTCAGAACAAAAAAAATATTTTTTTTTTTTTTTTAAGGAAACAAATGAAAAGCACAACGCGCAACGAACCCTTTTCAAATGCATGATGCTCTTTTCATTAATTTTCTTTTCGCTTCCGACCCAGCAAGTTCTTATTCGCATTAGTCCAATTATGAGTAGTGCTCAGTGGACTTGGATGAGGATGAGGACTTCGAAAATTTAATTCTTGAAATACAAATTTTTCTCAGTGGATTCAAAAAAAAAAAAAAATATATATATATATATACTAAAAATCGCGTAAGGACTCGTATGAGTGCCAATATAAATGAAAGAAGGTTCCGAAAAGATTTTTTTTTTTAATTTTCTTTTCTAAATACAGCAATAAATTCAAAACTCAAATCTGGAAACTGATATTCTTCAACCTAGCTTAAATTTTTCGAAGGTTTAAACCATACAATCCCAGCGGAAAATTATCTCCTGCATGACAATGTCATCAGTGATGTCATCGATGACATATAGATGACATTGTCATGCATGACACTTTGGGGGACATGTCATCGTCGAGGGATGCTGTTCACGTGCTTGAATCTCATTGGCTATTGAAATTTAAATAAGGTTTTAGCGTCAGTTGAACGTTAGCATGAAGTGGCGTAGATGATGAGCGCTCGACTCAGAATCCGAAGATCGCGGGTTCGATCCCTGGCTGAGGCGAACAAAAATTGTTAAATATAGTTTTTTAAAAATTTTCGAAATACATATTCAAAGAGAGGGCAAATGGAGAGAATTTTTCAACTGGTTTTCTACAAATTGACATTTGCAGAGATAAGAGGGAATGTTGCTGCTCTCAAATGCTTTTTTCGCCATCGCACCCCTAGCATGACATTGTCACCGGTGAATTCACTGTCCAACTCCTGTACAAATGCCATACAAAGTGTCATATGAATTGTCATGCATACCCGGATCTAAAGTCACCGTGACTTCATCGATGATGTCAGCGGGACATTTGCCGCTGGGATACTACAAAGTGACACTCTCATTTTTTTTTTTTAAATTTTCTTGTAGGTTTGATACGACTACATAAGAGCGAATACGACAGGAGAGAATAGTCGATATGAGTGCGACTGAAAACGACTGATAGCTGTGGGGAGTTGAAATTTGTTCTTGACTGTGTGTTAGTGACACTGGCATTGTACGTACACGCGTTTTGGTGAAAGTCTTAACATTTTTGCATCTGTATTGCTTTTGTTGAATGTCCAAACTGTGTGGTGAAAGCCGATGTTCCATACAATTTTTCCTACTTCCCTTCACCCGTCTTGGTGATTTTTTCCTGCCATAGCCACGTGTCACTTGTAGTATTGTATGGTTTAAACTTTCAAATGATACAGCCCGATTCTGGATATTCCCGAGGCACGAATTCCCGGGGAATTGAATTTTCTCGAGAGTAGACTTCTTCTGTCTTAAATATTTGGAGGAAGAAATTTGATGGGGAATGGGTATTTGATCCATAACCATAATTATCATTCCCCTTTCTATTTAAAAAAGGAGAATTTTAGTCTCGAGAAAATGTAAATTCCCCGGGAATATTCAGAATTGGGCTGATAGTCTTCAGGAGAGTTTAAACTAGGTTTATTAATTTTGTATGAAATTTTTTTTTTTAATTTCAAATAAATCAAAGCAATTTCATGGAGTTGAACTGGCACGAGGACTTGAAGAATATATGTATGTATTTCAAAATTTCAACTTTCCAAAGTTCTTAAACCGAGTTGAAGACTACGACCCTAAATTTCGATGTAATCTGTAAAAAGAAAAAAACAAAACAACAAAACTATTTCTATGACCAAAGCTGTATGCTGGCAATGCACACCTTGGTATTCTCTTGCCTATCAATAAATCGTTTTGCTTTACTTCAAAAGAATGACCAGGCTGCAAAGGCAAAGGCTGCCGGCAAATATCACATGTGAAGGGCTCTCAGCATGCGGCAAAAAATCAACTAAGAGGACTCGAATATACAAATGTTTATATATAGCCGAAACAATGGGGTACACAGTAGTTATGCATGTGCATGCATGCATGCATGGGTATGTGTGTGAGTGTGTGTGTGTGTCTGTGGCTGTGCGCGCGACTGGGTTGGCATATTTATTTTGCTTTTTGAACTGCCGCAGCGAAACAAGATTGGGCTTGATGACAATTTTTATGCAAAAGATGGAAATTGATTTTTCTTAATTAATATGTGAGCGCAATGTTTTGCAAAAAAATGCAGCATTGACCTCCAAGATGCCGCTGCAAGGCATTGTAACTACACAAGAGGAAATTCTCTTTCATATTTTTTTTTTTTCTTCTTTTATCTCTTGAGAAATTTCCAATTCAATTTGGACTGCTGGATGGATGGCATTTTTCTGCCTTTTGTTTTATTTATTTTTTATTTATTTTTTGTTTTGTTGGGAGGGGGCTTGAAACAAGAGCAAAGGAAAGCCTAAATATACATACATACATATGTATGTATGTATCTCACACCACGTGCTCGAGCTGTCATTCAAAGATTCATACTTATTGTATATATGTATACATATATTTATATACATATATACATGAATGTACATAGAGACTCATTGAGAGGCTTGTCCCGTCACAATAGCATTGTTTAAAGATTGTGATTTCGTTTTCTCCAGCACTGAAACAGATGGTACCTATGTGCATAGATACTTAAAGCCTTGCTTAGACGTTTCACTTACTCTATTTATCTATGTATGTATCTTATTTTTTATTATCTTTTTTTTTTATATATATAGGTATCACATTAAAATTTTTGTATAAAATCTTTTTTCTTAAATTGTTTTTTCTTCTTTTTCACTATGATTTTCGCGCAATTATTTGTCGTTATATATTTGAGCAGATGGCAATCGCTAGCCATACCGTAGACAACTAAACATTTTGTCCAAGCAGGTTTTCACATCTAACTTGGAAAAAATTATATAGGTACATATATCAAGGCATTTCTCTGTTAGCGCACTCTCTATTTGCGAGAGAGCGAATGGAAATGCTTTCACGTCGAATCGGCACCGCATTCAATGTGCGGTATATCGCCTTTTTGCCGGTATCGATGGTTAAATTTCAAGTTTTAATATTCCTATTGGAAAGTAGATTTGAGGAATTCTTAGATTTTGACTTTTCAGCCGTTAATGCTAAAACTGAGTTGTGGCGCATTGAGAATGCCTGGCAGGATCAGTAAGGAAGATTTAATAATTATTTCACGTCACAAACTACTGGTTGTTAGCCCTTCCATATATACATATATATGTATGGATGTATATACAGGGTGTCCAGGTAACTTTATGCATAATTTTAATAAGCGATTACCTAATGTCAAGGGCTATATTTTTTGTTCTTGCACCACTTGCCTAAAATGAACCGTTTTTTGAGTTAGAGCACTTTGAAAGAGGACACATTTTGTATGAAAAAAATAAAAATTTGTTGAAAATTTTAAAGTGTTTTTTATAATATTTAAAAATACATACAAAAATCATCCTTTTTTTAAAGTGCTACTACTCAATAACAGTACATTTTAGGGAAGTGGTGCCTGCCAATGTTGCCTGGAAACCCTGTATATATATATATATATATATATATATGGGCAATTCCTATTTACTATTGTCAAACATTATCAAAATTAAAAATCCTTGAGAATCACGTCCATTTTTTTTTTTAATTATTATCAGCTACAACCGCAAAAGTGAGTGTCACGGGTGGGACCGTATTCATGGAATTGCACATATATATACATATATATATATCTATTTTTGTGCATTTAAAAATTTCGGTTTACTTTCAAACCAAATTACCTTTTGTAAGGTACTTTTTAAGTGGAAAGCTCAAAAATCAAATACCGCACTTCCTTATCTCGCGCATTTGATAAGCATATGACCTAATTTTTTTTATTATTTTTTTTTTTGAAAATGTTCTCATTGTTAATTTAATGAAAGGATTCAGAAATATACAAAATACTAAGATGAGATAATTATTTTTATCGTCTTAAAAACAAGAGATTTATCTATTTCTTCAATATTTGAACAATTTGGCTTTACCTACATATCATGCACACTAATCACTAAATTGGCACAACTCAAAATTTTGCATTTCTCGGGCAAACAGCCAATAACTCTCGACGTCTGTAAAAACTATTTCTTTTTTAAACTTATATTATTTTTAAATAACTGCAGAATCAATAAATATAAATCTTAATTTTCCACGTGTTCCTTTTGCAGCAGTAAAATGTTGGCAAACATGAAAAAAGTGATCGAAAAAATTTTGAATTGTGCCGGTTTAGTGATTAGTGTAATGCGATATGTATAATGAGACGATGATTTTAAGTATTTTATTTTATTTTCTTTTGTACAAAATTTAGCGAATCAGGTCAGGCGACACTGCGGATAACTAAGCGACGACTGAGTTCTATTGATAGTTCTTATCTTGTTTTTTAACCTTGATCATCCTTATCAGGCGTTTGCGTAATAATCGCGGATTCGGTGCGCTTCGCGAAATCCCGATTCGACCGCTCCATGAACGGTCGCATAATACATTGGATGTGTCGCTTCGCCAGCAAATTGTAGAACGGGCTTCTCGCACATATCCACATAATTGTTGATATCACAATTCTTCACAGCATTGGCCAAGTCCTGATTATTGACGTTGGACCTTTCAGTTTCCAACGAATGATAGGAATAGCATCCGCGGAAATTCGGATTCGAATGCCAAGATGAAATTGTTACATTTATCGGTTCTGGTATATGAGGTGGTATGAATTTGCGTAACATGAATACGCAACCATCTTTGATTTCGTCCAACGATAGCGTTTCCATATGACGTGCACCATCGCCGATAATCCAACCTTCAAGTATATTCGGTTGATAAGTTAGGGTATCAAAGGTGAAGAGCCCCTCTAACCAACTGCGATCGGTGCCGCGGATTTCAGCAAGATCTTCGTTACGCCACAATAAGAATGCGCCTTCCCATTTCTCGGCCCAAAATGGTTCTGCAAACTGTAAGAAAACTTTACCAAAACTACCGTATCCAAGATTTTTGATAGCATTTTGCTTCTCTTTTGGCAAGGGTGGTTCAAAAATTTTATCCGCATCAGCTTTAAGTACGCCCAACGAGACGGTAACAATAACATGATCCGCAAAGAGCTCCTCGCCGTCATCACATTTAACCAATGTCTTATAATCGTTGCGTTGCCAATTGATGTGATTCACTTTTTTATTGATCTTTATACGACCATCCAGTATGCCGTACTCTTTGCCGGTCTCATTGGTTTTCATAAGTAAATTCAAAAATGCCTTATAGCCTTTATCTTTCCAATTGAGTGCATAGTCTCCATCGATTTCTTGGAAAATCGTATAATCACGCGATGAGATCACATCCAAAGTATCCGTTCCCTCATCACTGCATTGTTCCCGTTCAAACATTTCATAGAATTCCTTAGCAATTTTCTTATCGAGATCAGCATTCTCGGGCAATGTCATCAATCGATTGAATTTCTCTCTCATATAGCTGCCCAATGGTCCATTGTAGTCTTTTATTTCCTTTTCACGATCATCCTTTATTTGATAAGTTATATTTAGAAGTTGATCGACAACATTTCGCGTCAAAAGTTCAGCATTCGAACGTATAAAAGAGTAACCATCATAGTTCCCAGGACCGTGTTCCAGCAAACCGGCTTTATAGGCAAGATCGTACACAATATTTCCCTGTTCACCGTGACACCATTGAGCGCCCATATCGATGACATTCTGTCCAAACGGTATCGTATGTATACGTCCGCCGATGCGTGATTCAGCTTCTAGAATTGTCACATCGTCGAATCCAAATTCAACCAAATGCACCGCACTTGCAATGCCGGCCGGTCCAGCGCCAACGATAATAATTTTCGGAGTTATTTTCCTAGTTAATGATATTGTTGAGCTTATACACCATGCGAGGAAGCAAAGCCCAATGAGCCACTGACTGAAACAAATTTATTAAATGGAGGAAAATAAGTATACAAAATAAAAAATACACAAACGTAGAAAAATATGTACGTATATTTTGTAGCCTCGATTTCAAGTTCAGCATCAAGGTGTATACTCACCTATTTAAATTGCGACTCATAGTAGCGGTTTTGTTTTTTCTACTCAAATTACTTGAAGCTGAAACTAGTCTTAGCTCTCGACCAAGACGACTGTTCAATGTGCAATTAAATTCCACGCTTTAAATTAACTCATAGAGCTCACATTTCAAAATAATTAACATATCGCATCCAGGCAACTAAAGTGTCACAACACAAAATTTACCATTTTTCAGAAAACGCGAAAAACAAAATGCATCTCAGTGTCAATGAAAGCAAGAAGAATGGCATTACGGCTTCTGTTCGGCCTTTTATTAATAATAAAAACTGAATGGAATTTTTCCTGCAGATAGACAGGTGGCTTACGAACAAGATTCATAGCATAACTCGAAATTCACAAATTTTGAGTTGTGTCACTTTAGTTACCTGGATGCGATATTTTCCTTATCAGTGCATCCGAAAATAATATTATATTCTGGGTCCCTTTTTGCATGATAAATCAGAAAAGAGATGGCCTAGCTTCAGTTCTCATACAATTTTCTACTTTATCTGTTACATTTATATGGAGAGTTTCGCATTTCTTCGAATTCCTCCACTAACCTTGACCGAAGAATTTTCAACCAATTTGACCTTAATTGAAGAAAATAAAAAAATTAAAAATAAATTTAAAAAATTAATTATGAACACTGTTTTGTAGATGGTGGATAGATCCGTTTCCAAAATTCCTCTAATTTTTGAATATTTTTCTTCAATTGAATTCACAAACAAAAAAAATTTTTTTTTTTTGGAAAACCTCATTAATATGTTCAAAAGTGCAGCATATATCACCGCGTTATTATCTGAACGATCCAAACTCTGTGTTGAGCGCAGAGTTGTGTCACCTTTGAGGAGGTAGTGCGAAATTCAAATAGACCAAAACAAAATACATCAAGAAATTATCTACCACTGTTTGTATGTAAGGCAGAGGACTTAGGGATACATTAGAAAGGTAAAGTTTTAGAATGGGCTATACTATGGTACATACATAGGGTGTCCCCAGAATTTTTGGCCAAGCTTAACCAGTTGATAGCTTAGGTCAAGAGGAACAACGTTTGTTCTTGCGAAATTTGGCTAACTGTTACCCATTTTCAGTAATAGGTGTTTGAAAATAATGCACTTTTGAATGCACTTTTCGAAAAATGACTAAAACTACTTGCGATTTTGAAAAAATTTTCAATGAGCATTTGTGCTTCAAAAAATTTTTTATTTCAAAAAAAGTGCACGTTGTCAACTTTTTTGGATTCTTTTCGCTTGTTCGGCTATCGAAAATGCATTCAAATTTAGACACCCTGTATACAGTGTATACTCTCTGATTGCGGACAGTGTTTCTTTTTTTCAAATATTTTCCTCTCAAGCGGACATATTTTTCGGTCCCGCAGGTGTCCGCTTAAGAGAGAGTACACTGTATTATAAAAAAAAATTTATTTTTTTTGAGTTCTCAAGAGTCAGATCAAATGGGATGAATAGCGAAGAAAATTTTAAAATTTCGTATCGATACCTTATCTTAATTAACAAACATTTTTGTGAGCGTACTTAGTAAAAAGGTGCATCGCAGCAATCAACTAAGTATGTACGTCAAACAAATAATTTCCAATGCGCTTTGACTGACATATTGCAATGGACCTGACTAAAGTATGGTCTCTAACAACATTTTTAATTTCTTACATAATATTACAGAGTTTCAAAAATATTTTGAAAATGTTAAAAATGTTGAAAAAAAAAAAAAAAATTATATATATTAAGATCTTCATATAACATTCAAATTGTAAAATTTTGCTAAGCGATCAGCCTCACGCCAACCGGATTCTACAGCTCCATGTACCGTTGAGTAATGGAGGACATTCGTAGCCTCGCCGGCAAATAGTACGACTGGTTTTTCGCAATTCATTTCATCATGCTCTACGCATCCTGAAATTCGTACCGTCAATGGCTCTTCCAAATCGCGTGGTGTAATACCAGACTGCAACGTTTGAATCGAATGATAAGAATAAGTTCCTCTGAAATTTGGATTTGTGAACCAATTTGTTTTCGCAATGTTCACAACATCCGGTAAATCCCATTCGACAGTATAATCGATTATATCCTCCAATGCATTTTGTACTTCTTTCATTTCCAACGTTTCCATATGACGTGCCGATGGACCGATTAGCCAAACTTCTAATACTCGTGATTGATAATCGACTGTATAAAATCCAATTATACCTTCGTGCCAGAATTCAGGTGAATTACGGATACTCATTAAGTCCTGCTCGGTCCACAACAATGTTAATCCAGTCCAATTACTGGGCCAAGGTTTCTCTTTAAACTCCATAAAGACTTTACCAACCGAACCGAAATTGATTTCCTTAATTGCTGCTAACTTTTTATCAGGCAATTTCGGATCGAATAAAGTATCATGATCTGCTTTTAATACACCCATTGAAACTGTTACGATAACATGATCTGCCAATATCCTTTTCATCATCTTCGAGGGTAATCAAAACTTTAGCGTCATCACGTTTCCAATTTATATTTTTTACTTTCTTTGATGTTTTTATAATATGCTTTAGAACGCCATTTTCTCTGCCGCGCTCTTCGCTTTTCATGAGTATCTGCAAAAAATGATCCATAGCCTTTATCCTTCCAAGTTAAAATTTGATTACCCTCGCATTTCTCATATTCGGGATCGCCTCGTACCGGTATGTTAGTGAGATCGTCAGAAGCCTCAAGCGAGCATTCTTCGGATTCACGTGCTCTCATAAATTCTTTGGCAATCTCTCTATCAATACGCTGGTACTCTGGCCGATTTAAGGCTTTATCTAATTCGTCCATCAAAAAATCATGTGACGATAAACTAATGGGTATACTTTCATTATTTCGCTTTGAGTTTATTTCATCCGTCAATTCGAGCAACTGCTCAAATAAGTCTCTTGGTAATGTATAACCATTTGAACGAGCCATTGATGTGCCATTATAAATCTTTTCTGTGGATCCGAAAAGATCACGGTCTTTAACCATCTGATAGACGACATTATTCTTTTCACCATGACACCATTGAGCACCCATGTCTACAACATTATCGCCAAACGGTATCGTGTGGACACGTCCACCGATCCGCGGCTCGGCTTCAAGGATCGTTATGTCTACGAATCCATAGGTATCAAATAGTTTTACGCCTGCAGCAATACCCGATGCTCCAGCGCCAATTATAACGATCCTGGCATTCGGCGATGGTGATGGTGCTGCATACACCTTCGGTATATGATTTAAAAATAAAACCAGCACAATACAGCAGACAATTCTAAATGTAAAACAAAAATAAAAATCAACTAAATATTTATTTTTTTTTTTTTTTTTTTTTTGAATTCCTACCTTATAAAATCCTTTTGCCTTCGCATTTTTCCAATTTCAAGTGCACTATGCTTAGACTTTCGTGTGTCCAACAATGATTGCAGTTACGTACTAAGGCTTTCAATAATCAGCAGCTTGATTTAGTACACACAATCAACTGTTATCATCAATTAAGCTTGACTTCAATTTGGACAAATAGTTTTATTTTTATATGAAAAATAATCTATCAATTATTTAATGTTTATGTACTTGGAAATCTCGGGTCCAAGGTGTGATAAGAGAAATTTAAATTTATACTAATTATGATATTTCTAGTATCACCGTTCACAAAGTTTTCCATTAAAAGTTACATCAACACCGATGAAGGGCATTCCGCCTGATGAGGGCCGATGAATGCCAAAAATACCCTTAATGTTGTGTAGGGAGCATAAAAGAAAAAAAAAAACCAACCCTTAAAATCAAGAAAGCAACTGTTTAAAGAGAACGCACCGGTGAAATATCTCTCCTTGCTTATAGCCACTACACTACGTGACAATTTTCCTTGTTTTTTTTTTTTTTTTTGTAACAACTCGGTTATTTATGCGTCATTGGTCATGACTTGAGCTTGTCAAAAATGTTAAAATGTTAAAACAACAATTTTTAACAATTTTTGGTAGATTTTTGAAATAACAACAATTTTAGCGATTTTTGAAATTTTAACATTTTTCTTCTTGTTCCTTCAAAATTTTTTTTTTTAATTTCATGCATTTTCTGTTCCCTATATATTGTGTCGAATTTTCAGACGGAATTCGCCATAAAAATTTTGACACCCGAAACACTTCGAAACTAGGTGTTTCAGATCAAAACAAGTAGCGAAACAAGTAAAAATTGCTATCACCCCTAATTTTATAGATGGTTATTGGGAAAAGAAGTAAGAGCAAAAGAAAAATTACTATACATGCGATCTAAATTCATTCATATTCTGACATTTACTCACAGTTATATTCCATTTTCAAAGTAGGCAAGAAAGACTATTATTTCAAAGCAGGTTGAAAAAAAGAAGAAGAAAATGAGGAAGAAAACGAAACACGAATGACTTCATTTGAACGAGTAGTTTCGCATTGAGGCCTTTTACACTAGTCAATTGTTGACCGTCAATTCCTATCGATATGTCCTTTTGGAGTTGCATCCGCTTTTACACTTACTGGACAGAATTGATCGTCAATTCTTACTTGGTATGCCTTTTATGACATTTTCCTCTTCCACACAGGGGTGATATTTTATAAAATACAAGCAAAATAAGTTATGTATCTCTGATTATGGGTTGATAGCAGAAACATAAATATAGCACTAACTTTTTTGTTTTCATGTATTTAATTATTAATGCCAAGGAGTATTTTAAAATATTTGAATTATTATTAGTCTATTTTAAAGAGATAATTTTTAGTGAGTAGCTGTTAAATTGTTCTGTTTGAAAATATATTCTATATACAATTTGTAAGAGCAAACTATCTAGCGCTGTTCATATTATTAAAAGAATGAAGGCTAAACTCCATAAACGACGGAACATTTCAGGCGTTAAAGGCGAAAGAAATGTAGCTGCTTCGATTTAAATACATTTCAATACATTGATTCAATGGAAGCCGCACAAATATTTTCACCTTTGCCCCGTATACCGCAACAACCGCCCTTTCCGTCGTTAATGGAGTTTTGCCTTAAATTTTAATTTAACAATTTTTCCAACATTTTTCGTCATTTTTCCTTAACATTTTAACAACAATTTTCAGGTTTTCATTTAACACTTTTGACAAGCTCTAGTCATGACGTTACTTTTTACATAATAAAACTTGATAATGATCTGCTATCAAAAATCTTTAGTGATGTAAAGTAAATCCAAACTTAAATTCCGAAACCAACCAAGTGGAAAAGAGGAAGTATAATTCATTCCTTTCAACTGGTATAAAAGCGGTAAATTATAAGGGGTCTTCCCCTAGACATGAAAAGATCGAAAAAGCGGAAAAATGTAAAATTTTTCATACAAATCTTCGTTCAATCATTTCTAAGCCTTCTTGTATTACGAGCTTTCGAAGCTTTCGGGGGAAAATACACGTTTTAGTGAAGAACCCTATATTATTTATGAAAGGAAGGGGATTGTAAGAATATTTTGATAGAACGGAAATTTTGAAAAGGGTCAAAATTATCGACCGCTAACCGCATCATCTCACAAAATTCCATTACTGTACAATTGACCGTTATGATTTTAATAAAGTTTTAATCGTCAATTAATTATAGCAATTTTTTTTTTTTCAAGATTCTAATCCTTTTTTGCATTACAGTGTACTCTCTGATTGCGGACACACACCCCTCTTAAGTGGTTAAGTTAAGTTTTTTGAAATATTTTCCTCTCAAGCGGACATTATTTTATATTAAGCGGATTATGTTTCCGTTTCTTATACAGGGTGTTCCGTACTCAATAGATCAAAAAAAAAGGAGGTGATAGGGGGGGTTCCCGACGGACCAAAAATCGTATGGCAGGGGGGGTCGCAAATGCACCCCTGAGGAGTTACATGCAAAATTCACTGGTGCTCCTCACTTACAGGCCGTAAATTCAAAATCACATATGATATGAAAAGCTTGGCGGTTTTCCGTTAACACTGCATACTACGATTTTAAATAATTCAACTCCGTTTTCTCTGGTACTACCATCTAAGCCTAAAATAGTGTAATTTTGGCTTTTAAAGTGATTTAATTCAAAAGAAATACGATCGAGCCTCTTTTTTTTACTCTTTTCGAAAACTTTGAGATTTTCTCTTCAATTTGATACCATGGTTGCTAAAAAAAAAGTTTCACAATCAATGCAAAACTAAGGTTTGAAAATAATAATTTTGTATTTTTGACTCCCAGAAAAGTTATTTTAATCAAATTTATTGAGCACACTTTTAGGCAGCATGAGAAAAAGAAAAATCTAAGAAATTTAAAAATTTCTGAATAGTGTTTTAGTTTTACATATCCGCCTAAAAGTATGCTCACTAATTTAGTCGAATTCTTTCCGCGCCTCTAGCTCCTTACGAGTGCAAAATGAACCCCCCTTTCCATACAATTTTTTGCTTGCATGGGTTCCCCCTATCACCTCCTTTTTTTGATCCATTGAGTATGGAACACCCTGTATATATATAGATATATAATATATATATATTTTTTTTTTTTTCGAAACCATATATGAGTTCGTATGCAATAGAGGGTTAAACAAAGTTCCGTTGCTACTAACGAGCAAGAAATCAAAAACAAAAAGCGTGTTACGCAGTGTAAATTGATTTGTTGATTTTAAAGTTCAAGATGAACTGCTTGAGTTCAAGAGGTGTTTTCGGAGACCCTTGGAATTGATATTGAAAATGAAATTTCCATGCATTTCTAATCTATTACTGGAAATACAAAAATGGAAGACCGATCCTTAGTTTTGTTGGCATACGCCACCAAAAATTTTAGATTAGGTAAAAAAATAATAATTTTCAAATGCTTTCGCGATAACATTATCAAAGAAAGATTGATTATTGCGTTTTCCAATAAGGTGATCCTATGCGTTAGCATTGTTCTCTGCTGTTTCATTTCGTTTGTGGCTAAACATAAAGAGAAAGCAAATGGAAAAAAATGCAGTTTGGAAAATTTGATGTTTTATATTTAAGATCTTTCAAAAATTTTCTTCCATAAATACTTACAGAGTTTTATTTTGTTTAAGAATAGCTTGTTGTTGTTCTAAGACGCAATTCACCACAGCTTATCACTAAAAACGATTTCTCGAAATATGCAATCCTGCTTGGCAATTATGCTAACCATGGCCTTTTTCGATTTCATAGCATCCTGTACTTTCTCACGTACCTCAGATGATTTAACATCATTTCGTATATAAAATAAACGCACAATCTGATCCTCACTCAACGAAGGATAACTGCCCAGAAGCGTGTGAAGATCGAGCACCAATAATTCAATATCACTAACAAGCAAACCGGACAATGTCGGTATCAAATCTAAGGGCGAATCGGTTAATGAGATATTGGGTGCCATTTTTTCAAAGAACTGCTTGAAACGTTTGTGTTCGTGATTGATTTTATGAACGATTTCGTCGCATTCAGATCGTGGTTTCGATATGCGTTTGGACAATAATGCACGTATATAACGTTTAGCTAGAAGTTTTTGCGCTTCGTTTATAACCATTTCGAAATTAATTGGATGCAAATGATTGTAGTCCTGCAAAGAAAAGAGACGAAAAGAACCACATAAAATATTTTGTATTAATAAACGATTAACTTATATTCAGGCATGTGCTAGAATCCGAAAGCTGACGGATTCGTTATTAAAATCCACCAAAATTTCATACAGAATTTACAGATTTTGTAGGTTTTGGTTTTGGTTTGGTTCTTAATTGCACAGAACCCTATTTTATCCGCTTGCCTATAAGATATGTATATGAAATTTCCGTTGACTAAAATTCCGATTCCGTCAGTATTCGAATTCTAGCGCATGCCTGATTATCGGCCCGATTCTGAATAATCCCGGGGAACGAAATCGCGGGGAATTTACTTTTCTCGACAGTAAACTTCTTCTTTTTCAAATATTTGGGATAATAAAATTGATGGGGAATGAGTATTTGACTCATACCCATAATTTTCCTTTCCCTATCTATTTAAAAAAAAAAGGAGAATTTTATTCTCAAGAAAAGTAAATTCCCCGGGAATTCGTTCCCCGGGATTATTCAGAATCGGGCTGTATATATTATTTAGTTAGCCGTCAACTCACATGGAAATAATCATCCAGCGTCGCACAAATTGTTTCGACCGAAAGATTATTGAGCAGCCATTTGGGCGTGAACAGCTCATTGAAATGTCGTTCCATGTCGAGGAATGCCTCCTCAAGCAAATAGCTAGCTGCATGTGCTCGTATACGTTGGAATGTTGCCAATAGCTTCTCAAAGTCTTCATAATGCTCTGTGCGGGACTTTGGCCAATAAAGCTGTTTCATTTGTTGAGCCAATTCGACCATTTGTTGGCTATTGTTAACGATCGTGATTATGTAATGTGTGAAATATTTGATTTGATCGCGATTGCGAAAATGATGCTCCTTCAATTCAATAACATTTTTCAAATATGTCTGACCAAAGATCTCAACCTGTTGTATGGACATGATCAACGCTTTGAAAGTCAATTCGGAATGTATGGTGTTTGTCACCTGAAATTCAGATTTTTTTTTTGATCAACGGAATTTTCTTTTCTGCAACATATCGCTCGTTTTTTTTTATCGAGAGACTCACTTGCAAATGCTGATCGATCATTTGGAAGATAATAACCGGCGCCGACGTATGATAGTACTGTTCATGTTGATCGGGCATCTGTTCCGAAAACCACTCTTGTCTTTCAGTTTCCGCTGCTTTCGTCATCCAATCCTGATAGTTACGCTGCATATTGCGTAAATATTCACTTTCCAAAGATTTTAAATGCTCCGGCCGCAATAATGGTCCAATCAATTGCTGTACATCGACATTTAAATCCGGATGTGCCATCAGTTCATGTCCTGGATATGTATTCATTACCCAGGATAACATGGAAACGTATTCATTACCCTCCAAGCCCGATTTAGCAATGTTATCCAACTGCAAAGTGAAGATAATTACGGACAAAAAAAAAAAAAATCATAAGTACATAGACATCTTGAATACAGTGTACGCACATAATCAGATAATCCGTCGTGATACATTTTAACATATTCATTGAAGATATTATAGTGCGGTGGAAAGCATGGGACGCACAATGATTTCACAACACGTAAGTCTTCCAATATGATCTGTCTCAATATTTCCAAGTCTCGAACAAGCCACATTTTATTATCAGCACGCTCCTCTAGTTTTGAACCCTCGATTCGAGTATATACGGCCTCTAGCAGGACTCTCATAGCCATTTGACGCCATTTTTTCGGTCTACCGGGTGGCAAGAATCCTGTAACTTTATGTTGTTGCAGCGCAAACTGATCATTCTTCTCTTCGCGTTCAATAATACGTAAAACGGTGACAATCACAGTCGGTTCTTTGCGTACTGTATTCAACGTCCGACTCAATATGAGTCGCATCTTTTTCTCCAAAGATTGTGACACCGTCTCCACCTTCTCGAAATGCCTTTTCAATGTTATTTTATCCGAAGCATGCTGCTTGGGCTGTTTATGCAGCTCGTACAATAGATCGTCGCGAGAGTTTTCCAAATCCGCTAGACATTGATGGGCGTTGAGCAATTTATCCTCATCAATGAGTGTCATTGTCTTTTGAACACTCACTTCCACGTTGAAGATGTGCTTTAAATTCTCAATAGCTGTCGCATATTGGGAGTGCTTTGTATTCTCTTCACGAACTTCTCCTAAAGCTTCGTAGATTTCGGGAACTCCATACAACAGGCGATCTATATTGACTATCCTTTCTCTAACATCGCGTACATCATTCATGCAAGTCTCCAGTTGCTTTAGTCCAACGCGTACACCATCTAATTGGTTCTGGAGGCCAGTCTTGAGCAAGGCTTCCTAAAGCGAATAAATTTTCTGGCATATGTATGTATTTAGGGGTACTTTGTGGTACTTACTACTGACGCCTTTTTTCGTGCAACCCGATGTCGATATTGTTCCACCTTTTCTAACTGTCCGGGACGCTGCAACATATTCTTTATGTCCTTCAAAGCAGCTTGACGAGCTTCTTCATCCAATTGTTGCAGATCCATCCCGAAATTAGGGATGGGCGATATTGTATCGATATATCGAGATATCGATACTTCCTGTCTGGATTATGGAGGCCTTTTACATTAGTCAATAGTTGACCGTCAATTCTCATTTTCAGTACAAAACGATAACATATCGTTATCGAGAAGTTGAGCGTTTTCTGGTTGCACGTACTCGCTCAATCCGTCTGTGCTCTCTTTCGTTAATCGAACTTATCGATGGCTGGGAGCAAATTTCTGACATTTATTTTATTCGTTTTCGTTGTTCGTGGAGAAAGCATCGCATGCTATTATATGTTATTACTTATTTTTCTTGATCAATATTTTAGGATCTTACATTCTTGTATGGACCGAAAACAATACATTATAAGAAATTAAGAAAAATGTGATGACTATAATTTAAATTTAAGGCGAAACTCCATAAATGACGGCAATGACGGTTGTTGCGGTATACGCGGCAAAGGTGAAAACATTTGTGCTGCTTCCATTGAATCAATTTATTGAAATGTATTTAAATGGAAGCAGCTACATTTCTATCGCCTGAAATGTTCCGTCGTTTCTGGAGTTTCGCCTTTACTTTTTTAACAATATGAAAAGCGCCTAGATAGTTTACTGCTAGAAATTGTATATAAAATATATTTTCAAACAGAACAAGTTAACAGCTACTCACTAAAAATTGTCTTATTCAAAAAGCATTTTTAATTCAAGCATTTTTAAATACTTCTTAGCATCAATAATTAAATTCATTAAAACAAAACAGGTAGTGCTGTATTTACGTTTCTGCTATCAACCCTTAATCAGAGATACATAATTATTTTGCTAGTATTCTATAAAATATCACCCCTGTGTGGAAGAGGAAAATGTCATAAAACGCACACAAAGGCCTCTAGGATATGGGCGATATAGAATATCGATATTCTAATACTCGATGCCCATCCCTACCCGAAATCCTGAAGTATGCACTAACAGCTGTTTTGTGCTCGACTTACAACCTAGGTTTTTTGACAGATGTTAGCACCAGCCATAGCTGCCATAAGTAAAAATCTTCAAAATGAAGATTTTTTGAGTAGTTTTTTATTAAAAATTTGGCAGCACGACGCCAAACTTTTGTTATAGAGACATAGCTCAGACACAAACTGAATTGGTCAAGACGCAAACTTTTGTTGTACATACCAAAGAGTATAGAATCTATATAATTCTATACTCTTTGAGATTGTAGAGACAAAGGTTTGCGTCTGGACTAGATCTCTATACTAAAAGTTTGAGTCTTGACTAGATCTATATATCAAAAGTTCGCGTCCGGACTAGATCTCTATACCAAACGTTTGCGTCTGAACTAGATTTCTATACAAAAAGTTCGTGTCTGGACTAGATCTCTATACCAAAAGTTTTCTTTTTACGCATTGACATGACATTTCCTACAGGGTTTTTTAAACAAATTTTTCTTTCCTTATATCCTAAAAAGTGGCTCTGGGATAGCGCAGGGGATGCGTGCTATGCTCTTGATCCCAGGGTCCGAGGTTCGATTCCCGGCACAGGCGAAACGGAGTGTAATGTTCCAAGCCTAGCACTGGTTTTTCAAAAATCGCATGTTAGGGGCACACTACATAAAAAGACAATACACTCACACAAACACAAGAAAACCTCCGTGGTATCACAATGGGCCGATTAACGGCCTAAGTGGCAGCCACTTCAACCTACCTATATCCTAAAAAACTTCCTTTGAAAAAAATTCCTGGAAAAACCTGAATTCCCCCCCTCCAGCCTTTTTTTTTTTTTTGAAGCACCTTTGCTATTTTCCTTACCCATGGAAATATTAAAATTTTATTCATTGCAAAGTGTGCTCAAAGGAAGCTCAAACGGAAGCGCGCAAAAATAAAGCGAAATAAGAAATTCATTCATAGAGTACGCATGCCCATTTGAATTAGACGAAATTTGGCAATGTAGAAAAATGAAGGAAAGATTAAAAATAATATTAGATATATTTAAAAATTTTTAATTTTAAAGATTTTAAAATTTAAAAAAAAACTTATGCGAAATATCAAGAAGAAAATAAAATTGGACAATTTTTTTGCGATTTCGACGTTATGACCCATGTTATGGAACATTAAAACTAGGCAATGAAATTATATATTGCACATTCAAACAAATATCAGAAAAACCTGTAAATAAATTTATACAAAATATATATTGTATGAAAGGAATAAACCCTAAAATTTATTAATTTATATATTTTATATTAGTACATATTTCTATTGAATAATGCAAAAAAAAAAAATGCATGTAAAATAGGTAAAAACATAGTAAAAAACGCAAAAATTATGGAAAAATTGCAACAACAGGAGCACCGGCGCTCAGAATCAAGTGAACGTAAAAGCTGGCGAAATAACCGAAATACGCTTAGCAAGCATAAGCTGGGCACGAGAACACATTATAAGACTGACCTATACCAACAATAATGAAAGTCAGCCGAGAATGTAGTAATAGCCGATACTGCCAGCACAGCAATAACAAAATAAATGGAACACGTAACAACAACAAATGAGCTGTGGCTAGCGGTATTGAGCAACAGTAGTCTACAACAACAACGAGTAAGCTGACCTGATGGGAAAGATATTGGAAATGCAGCAACAACAGCAAAGATGACCCAGAAGAATGTCGCAACAAACGATATTGCTAGACCAGCAGAGATCGCTCTATTTAAATCAAGCATCGTTCACTGAAAGGGGACTACGATCAGAACCGTGAACCGAAGTATTCAGTAGATCTCAACTTTAACGCACCTACTCACGAGCCAGGACGTTGAAGTGTGGATCTCCGCGTTATCTAGGGAACAGCTCAGTTAAGTTAGTTAGCATAAGGATTTAATGTTATGCTTCAAAAGAAATAAATAAAAGCTATATTCAACATTAAACGGTTTCGAGTAATTCCTTGCGTTAATCTACTTGGACGTGCTCCCTAGACGACACAACAGTATGGAGTCGGGACACTGTGCGGCGTATCCCTCTATCGGAAGAAAATTTTTCCCTGCGTATCGCTGTCGCTAGAAACTTCTTCAAGAAGTATCCCCTTTTCCCTCAGTTCGCAGTTTAGTAAAGAAAGTAACCACATAATTTTCATCATTAAATCTTTTCAAAATTTTGACATCTGTTTTCTTCGGAATGGGATTATGGATTTTCAAAGCTGATACAAAATAAATAAAAAATAAAAATACTTATTTCTTAAGTACAAAAAAAAAAAAAAAAAAAAAAATCGGGCCCATAATGGCAATGACACAGTGGCATAGCGAGACATTTTGGCGCCCAGGGGACAATGGGGGCACAATGGAGAAAATGCCACCCTGCCTCTAGCCCTAAATAAAAAGACCTTTATAATATTTAAAATATGACTTTGTGCCCTGGGCTGTTTCCCCCTTTCGACCCCCGTCACTTCCTGCGCTGCGAAATGTTATTTTCCTAAAAAAAAATTTCGCCGCCCGCTTTGAGACGCTCTCTATCTTCGTTAGCTTCATCATGGTTTTCATGAAATTTGCACAGAATGCTCTTAAAAAAAAAATAAAACTTTCGGTGCCAAGATTTTTTAAAGACCCAAAACGTTTTGGGGGCTCGTCTTGTGTTTCTCCGGATGACGAACTTTAATGGAATATAAATAAGAAATTTTTCCCTTTGTGATTTCACAGCATTCAATCTGCCTTCCAAATATATGTACATATATACCTACATTTAAATTTACATATGCATACGTTTCCAATATCCGCAATGATTTTCGAACACTTTGATTTTTGAAATATGTATTTTTTTTTTAAATATTCTGGAAAAAACGAGATGCCCTCTTCATGTGTTCTTCGTTTTCCTTGTGCGAGAAGGACTCGTATCCACTCCTAATCGCTAAAATTAAACGTTGAGCTAAACAAATTGAAATAGACGAACAATCTGAAACAATTTTATTTGTTTCTCAGTTTTTTTCTTTCATTTATTATTACATATTACTTTTGTTTTTGTTTTTTTTTTTGCCTTTTTCATAAAACATTTTTGCAATAGCATTTTGTTTCACGCTTAAACGCACAACAACAAAGAACGAGAGCAGAAAATGGAAACGAAATTTCCATTTAGTTTAATAGGCAATATTTCTACATCCGAAATATTCGATTATTTTTTGCTTTTATCGTTCGCATATCGCATATTTTCGTACATTTTTGCTTTAATGTATTTATTCCCCGTTTGGTCTCGTCTCGTCTCATCTCATTGCATGGCATCGTGTGTGATTGTGACGTTAGCTCATCCCCAATCGATCCCCAACTCATTCTCAAGCAACATTCGAATTTCCCGAATTTTCGCACATTTATGTACGTTTATTTCGACCCGATTCGATTATTTGGCCGGCGGGGCTAAAAGCTCCACAAAAAAGAAAAAAGGTACAAGCGAATCCAACAATTTTACGAATATTTCCGAAACTATGTATATTTTGAATATTGTTTGATCATTACATGACGGTGTTGGCAGATGGTTGGCAGTGGATGGCGGATGGCGCATTGCGGGTGACGGCTACCATGATTGTGGCTTTTATATTTTGCAAACTTTCAAATATGTATATTCACACAAAATCGTGTAAACATTTTAACATTCATTCATTCCATTAAATTCAATATTTTATGTCCACGAATGCCATTCGACTCGATTTTGGTTTTATTCTGTTCGGGTTTGTTCTCTTCTGTTTTTCTGTTCGTTTTTAATAAATAATTCATTAAATTAGTCCCATGGTGCGGCGCGGTGCGATTGCTCTTTTGCATATAGTATGTTTAGTTTCAGTGGATGTGGACGAAAATGTTGTTTGTCAATCATCTGAGGGCAATATGCTGACAATATTTGACACGAATATTTATTTTGAAGTGAAGGTTGTCTGAGGCATAGTTATACACGAGGGTGATTTCGGCGGTTCAATATCCAATGAATCACAAATGGTTGATGGTTTTGAAGTCCGAAATCCCTACCGAATATAATTATGGATTCGATATTTCCCCTTTGATTGAATGACAGCTCGTTCAAGGGTCAATCTAATTCTGAATATTCGTTGATATTCGAAGGCGTTGAATATGCTTATAGATACTTAACCCTGCTAGTGCCTTAGGACTATTTGCTCCAAAATGTAACATTTGTGAGGCCAATATCTGGAGATTAGTTGAATAAATACTTATTATTTCAGGTGTATGTATCTACATATTTTTTCGTAAAGAGCTCAAAATCTTATATTTACTATGTATTTTGCATTGGAAATACACCGTGGTCCAAATGGCCCCTAAAACATGGTCACAGCGTGGTTAATAATGACGAAAAATAAAAATTTTCCATAGTCATGCGAGATTGATCGTATCTTGAGGTCTCTGAGGTTGAGCAATTTTTTTTTTTTTTTGCCAAAAATTGTACCAGATCCATACCAGAGGACAATTTGCTGCCAAATTCCACACAATCCATTGAAGATTTTCGTTATTTGTATCTAATAGATACTTAGATCCTATTTATACAATACAGCGTAGTATGGACACAGTAAAATGGGACCTCGAAGCTGTAGGACCTACCGATACTAAAATATGAAGGAATTGGTCGCGTTTTGCTGACCCCGGGATAGGCCGGGACTTTTAAGACCCAAGAAGAAGAAGATACCATTTATATCATGATACCCGACCAGGCAGCCAATGTTTTTTTATTTTTATTTTCTCGAATACTATGAGAGCATGTTTTTAGCTTAGAATTTTGATTAAAATGTACCAGAGTGCAAAGTTGTTTAGAAATTATGTATTTTGAACGCAACGAAAAGAAAAACAAATAAGGGTGTTATAGTCAGGCGAGCCTGACAATACAATAACCGACACAGACACACATGTTTAAATAATTTTCAAAGCGCGCACAAAAAACATGACCATTAGAAAGAATATTCTAGCGATTTTTAAGGCCGTACGAGGCCCGATATACCGACTTTTGTTCAATTTTTATGAAAACCGCCGCTTTGCAACGCCAAATTTTTTTACAATTTTTTAAAAATTCTAATCGGAAGCTTAGATATACGCTCAAATACTAAGTTTCATTCAAATATTTCGAAATAGTCTGATTTTGGGGCAGTTTTAGGATTTTTCTGACAGAATCTAGTACTGGAGGTACCCTTAATAATGGACCGATCAAGAAACTTTTTCGGGAGGATTTTTATAACTACGAAGGAAGCATAAGTGCCAAATTTCGTTCAAGTCCCATTTGTATTTCGGGTGTAGGGGACAAATTTTGAAAAACGTCCTTCTGCCACGCCCACTTTTACAATTATTTGAAATCATATTACTTGCCCTTAAACATTTTCAAATACCAAATTTTATCGAAAATATCTTGAAAAACTCCGGTTCAAGAGCAGTTTTTGTGATTTTCGTAACAGACCCTAGTACTGGAGGTACCCCTAAAAATGGCCCGATCGGGTCCATTCTCGAACTTGTCCTTACTCATGTCCCCGTGAGCACGCATACCAAATTTTGTCAAGATAGCTCAACTTCTTCGAAAAGATAACTGTATACAGACAGATGGACGGACATGTCTAAATCGAATCTCCTGGTGACGCTGATCATTTCTATGTATATTTTGTATGGTCTATCTCGACTGGTTATGGGTGTTACACACAACCACACAAACGCAATATACCCTCGGCACAGAGTGTGTCGGGTATAAAAAGGCATTACTTTGGTAATGTACTACCTAAATAACTTCGGGGTATGTACGTATGTGGTGTGTACTTACGTGTACTCACATCTTCTTGCAGGGACGGACTGAGGGTCGAAGGGCCAACCGGGCGTTTGAAAATAAACCGGGCCCCGTTACCTAAGAAACGGAACCTAACAGCTAAAAAACTGGTAAAATGGGGTTTTAAAGTTTATCTGAAATAAACTTCATACATAAAAAAAAAATATATTAGGTGTAGTAAAAATGAAAATCCATTATTTTTGCATTAAATTGAGGGCTTTATTTAAGATAGTTAGAATGACCCGATTTAGGTCAAATATGCGCTGTTTTGTTCGATAACTTGTTGCCATTTTAAAGGTAATTTCATTATGCCTCTCTCATAGAAGCCCTCGTTCGTATTAGCAAAAATTGAGACAGTCGAATTTCAGAAGCCTCTCTTGAAGCGAATGTTTCACCAGCAAAATTGTTCGCCATGGACAGGAACAGATGGAAATCACTTGGTGCCAGGTCCGGACTATAAGGTGGATGCAGAAGAACCTCCCAACCAAACTCCCGGAGCTTCTGGCGAGTCACTATCGATGTGTGTGGCCTGGCGTTGTCCTGATGGAACACAATTCCTCTCCTATTGGCCAAAGCTGGCCGCTTATGGGCGATTGCTTCCTTCAGACGGTCCAATTGTTGACAGTAGAGTTCCGAATTAAGAGTTTTGCCGTATGGGAGCAGCTCATAGTAGATAATTCCCTGCCAATCCCACCAAACACACAGGAAAACCTTCCTGGCCGTCAATCCTGGCTTGGCCACCGTTTCCGCCGGTTCACCGTGTTTCGACCACGACCGTTTTCGCTTGACGTTGTCGTAAGTGACCCACTTTTCATCACCAGTCACCAACCGCTTCAGAAATGGGTCGATTTTGTTGCAGTTCAGCAGCAATTCGCAGATGGAATTTCGGTCTATGAGGTGTTTTGCGTTAACTCGTGTGGCACCCATACATCGAGCTTCTTTGTGTATCCAGCCTTATTCAAATGGTTCCAAACGGTTTTTTGTGCAATCTTTGGCTCTTTTGCAATCGAAACAGTGCTAACATGACGGTCGGACTCGATAATTTCCATGATTTTATCGACATTTTCGACAATTGGCCTTCCAGTGCGTGGTGCATCCTTGACATCGAAGTTACCGGAACGGAATCGACGAAACCAAAATTGCGCATGATTGGCTGTTACAGTATCAGGTCCATAAACGCTATTCACATTTTCAGCGCCTGGCTTGCGTTTTCTCCCTTATCGAAGAAAAACTGTAAAATGTAGCGAATTTTCTCTTTGCTGATGTCCATCTTTGACAAGCTCTCAAACAAAACTGAATCAATCAATCAAAAAAGTGTCAAAAAAGCTTTTTTAGTAGGAACTGTCATCTTTCTAATGCCCCTAGTGGAACACGATCGGACTTATACAACGCGAGATGCAGATAAATAACGCCATCTATTGGAAAAATAATGGATTTCTTTTTACTACACCTAATATAAAAATCCTTACTCCATGAGTATTGATCCCAGATACAGCGCACTGGGGGCCCACCGATCAACTGAATCAAACGCCTATACATATATATGTGTGTAGTAGTTTTATTTTATTTTATTTTTTTTTTTTGGAATGCTCGGAAAGCCCTTATTGTCCCAATTTGCAAATATCTCCTAAAGGACAAAGTCATTAGTGATTTCTTCGGTGAAATACATTTAAATGACAGATTCATTTGTGATCCTTGGGTGTGACAATCTCATCGTAAATAAAACCTTAAGAGCCAAGGAAAGTGGCAAAAAACCAATCTGAAAAATCATTTTCATTTTTTCTAAATAAAATTCTGAAAAAAAAAAATTAATAAAATACTCCCTTAATAGAATTGTTTTTCCAACATGTGTCGCAGCCTGTCTTAGGAAGGAATGAAGGCGGGATTAGTGTTCTGCACTCAGGAAAAATACGTTCGCAATCCAGATGACAATGTTATCCGACGGTGGCGCATCACTCTCAGTGTGTGCACAGATTTTAACAAATTTCCATTAAAAAAATGCCATGGGATTCGCATCGGGTTTAACTGTTCCTGCTGGCAGCTATGATGAACATATTGTGTCCATAGCTACAATGATGGAAAAGGTCGGAGAAAATGGAAAAATAACAGCGTAGATTTGATATCAACATTTTAAGCTGTTTTGAAGGTGGACATCATCTAATGGTAAGTCGTTTGACAAAGTAAAAGTTAGTAACGTGAACAATAAGGATAATAGGGATAGCAGATGCAGGTGAATGGATTTGTTCAACATGTTTACATTCGCATTGGACCAATTTGAAGAGAATTTAAGGCAATCTTGTGGATCTGCACAATTAATAGTTTTCAGTACCCTGTAGCAAGCAGTAGGTAAATTTTCTAAAATGAACTAGTACTTCTACTAGAACTATCAGAACTGGTGTAACTTGTGATGAAACTTCCACATTATTTTTGCTTTAAATATTTTTCTTAAAATATAATTTAGACATTAAATATTCTTACAAGCAAACTATGGAGAATTGCATCTTCATTTACCTTGTAGCAACCTTGTGCAACAAAAATTTTTTTAGTATTTCACTAAATAGTCAAAAAGTCAAGAATTTCAATCATTCGCTTTCTAGAGCTTTTTTAGTTTTTATACCTGATTAGAGTGAATAAAAAGGTTGAAATATCCTTTAGGACAAAACAAAACATCCCAAGAATGAGTAATTTCTACGAAATCACTAGTATTTAACTAGTTCTAAGGTACCCAATTGTCGCCAAACTGACTAGTACTATACTGGTGCAAACTGTACTAGTGCTTTTCTATACATATATTTTAAGCTGATTTTCTACAGAAATTTATATGAAGAGGGGTATAGAAAAGAACCAGTACTGGTAGCTTTTGCACTAGTAAATCACTAGTTGCACTTGCTGGAGGGTATACATATACACGCATACATACATATGTATCTAGGTATAAATATGCATGTTTAAATGAGAAGAAAAAAAATTTTGATCTCAGCAAAAACTTATAGGTATAGGTCCTAAATGAGTCATTTATGAAACCATATGCGGATTATGATGAGCTCTTATAATTCATACAAAATGAATGTGTTTTCGCATCGCTGCGAAAGTCCTTTTACATAGATGTCTGACTCTTATTTGCTCCTTTATATGAGCTCGGCACATACGGTAATTTCATCTCGGATTAATTTTCGCACTGATTTCGCTTTATGTTTTGTGAAAATTTCGGACTCATTTCGAAGCCAGAAACCTGGACATTTCGTAATTTCTTTGGCATGAGAGTATGCACAGACACCTGTCGCCCATGCGAAGGACATTTGAAAATTTGAATATTTCACTGTGAATTTTTGCTTTATGGCAAACAAACGACTACTTTTTGAAATGAAGCTTTTCTAACGAAGAGTTTTGTTGCCCACATTAAATTTTTTAAGACATCGCAATATTTGCCTGAATAATACAGTAGACTCGTGGTTACTCGAATACATACGAAATATCTCGAACATTTTTTCTTCGAACACAGTTCCAAAGCTCTAGTATTTGTCACAATTTTGTAGTTTTTTACCCTTGCATTTAAAGGCTAAAATGCGGTTTTTATTTACATACATACATGCATATACATACGTTCATGTCCGAATTCAATCTAGAATCCATAATTACTTCATACATGACATTACCAATGACCGTTTTTCTTGATAATTTGCTATGTTGAACATCTTTCTTCCTCAATTCCTGCCATGAGTCTGGACAAGTACCTTATATTGCTGTATTAATTTTTGACTACACAATTTGCTTACTTTGTACAGTGCACTCTCTCTTAAGCGGAGAACTACGGGACTCAAAAAATATTTAACAGAGGTGTCCGTTTAAGAGGGAACTATTTGAGAAGTAGGAATACTAGGTATAGCGTTCCCAAAAAGTGTCCTTTTAAGAGGGATGTCCGCTTAAATGGAGTGTCCGCAAGGAGAGAATACACTGTAGTTCGAGTTATCGCGAGTGCACTGTACATCAATATGATTTCTGTGAATGCAATGTAACAATGAGATTTCAATTCAGATTTATTAATCTAAATCAGTTCAATGTTCACCAATCAAAGCGATTAATGACGGCATTTTTTCGTTTTATTACTAGAAAAGAGCGAAAATAAAAACGAGATGTCAAATCAAGAATGACATTTTAAATACTTGTCTTCACTTAAACTGCATATGACCGAATGGAATATTCTCTTTGATATATGTACATATGCATGTATGTTGTTTGTTTGTATGTTTTTATAATAAAAGATGAAAAATAGAGTCCTTTCGCTTTCGAATTGCAGCAGCAAATAGAAAATGCAACGAAGCAAGGAAGCTAGGCACAGGCACGTCGTGCATGAATTCTCGGGGGTTTTTCCTTTGCTTTCGCATTTTTTGCGTTCGTGTATTTGTTTGTTTGCATTCGTGTTTGTCAATATTTTGACAATTTTTTCTTTTGCCAAATTTTGCGCAATGTTTGCGAAATGGGTTTCATCTTATTAGCATGAAGTAGCATCAAAAGAATTCTCAGCGATGCAGAAAATTGTCATATTAGTGCAAATAATGCTCATAAAAGCATTTGCGATATAAAAAAAAATTATAAAAAATAAAAACATCTACAAAAAGAAGATTTCAAAAAAAAAAATGCACATTTCAATGCAAGATAAGATCAGTTAGGGATCCAGCGACGCAACTGCACGTCACGGAATCGAATGCTACGAAGCAATTCGCAGTCAGTTCACCAGTCGGTCGGAATGAATTGATGACAAGCTTTATTAAAGCGACCTCAGGCGTTCCGACTTTTGACACTACCGATTTGTCCGACCAAGTCATTCGGTTGCATTGGACGTTACGATTGTCTATACTTCAATCCGATAATGACGAAAATGATGATGAAGATGATGATATGATGAAGAGGATGAAAATAATGAAGATGATGAAGATGATGAAGATAATGAAGATGATGAAGATGATGAAGATAATGAAGATAATGAAGATAATGAAGATAATGAAGATAATGAAGATGACGAAGATGATGAAGATAATGAAGATGATCAAGATGATGAAGATGATGAAGATGATTAAGTTGATAAAGATGATGAAGATGATGAAGATGATGAATATGATGAAGATGATTAAGATGATCAAGATGATGATGATGATGATAATGAAGAAGATGATATGATGAAGATGATGAAGATGTTGAAGGTGATGAAGGTGATGCAGATGATGAAGATAATGAAGATGATGAAAATCATGAAGATGATGAAAATAATGACGATGATAATTAAAACAAGTAAGGGTGTTATAGTCAGGCAAGCCTGACAATAGAATACCCGACACAGACACACATATTCAAATAATTTTTAATATCAGGAGTTGTTTAAGGCCATAGGGGCCCCATATACCGCATTTTGTTTAATTTCTTTATGCAAACCGCCCCTTTGCCACGCCCACTTTTCCAATTTTTCCGAATTCTAATCGGAGGCTTAAATATACGCTCAAATTCTAAGTTTCATTGAAATATTTGGAAAAAGTCAGATTTTGGGGCAGTTTTGAAATTTTTGTGACAGACCCTAGTACTGGAGGTACCCTTAATAATGAACCGATCTAGAAAATTATTGGGCAGGATGTTTATGGCTACAAAGGAAGTATAAGTGCCAATTTTCGTTCAAGTCCCATAGGCGTTTCGGGAGTAGGAGACAATTTTCGAAAAACGCCCTTCTGCCACGCCCATTTTTCTGATTTTTGTAAATCACATTTATTGGGCTAAAATATGTTCAAATGCCAAATTTCATCAAAATATCTTGAAAAACTCAGGTTTTAGAGCAGTTTTTGTGATTTTCATAACAGACCCTAGTACTGGAGGTACCCCTAAAAATGATCCGATCGAGTCCATTCTCGAACTTGTTCTTACTCATGTCCCCGTGAGCACGCATACCAAATTTCGTCAAGATAGCTCAACTCCTTCGATAAGAAAACTGTATACAAACAGACAGACAGACGGACAGACAGACAGACGGACGGACATGGCTAAATCGAATCTCCTAGTGACGCTGATCACTTCTATATATTAGGTGTAGTAAAAAGAAATCCATTATTTTTCCAATAGATGGCGTTATTTATCTGCATCTCGCGTTGTATAAGTCCGATCGTGTTCCGCTAGGGGGCATTAGAAAGATGACAGTTCCTACTAAAAAAGCTTTTTGACACTTTTTTGATTGATTGATTCAGTTTTGTTTGAAAGCTTGTCAAAGATGGACATCAGCAAAGAGAAAATTCGCTACATTTTACAGTTTTTCTTCGATAAGGGAGAAAACGCAAGCCAGGCGGCTGAAAATGTGAATAGCGTTTATGGACCTGATACTGTAAAGCAATCATGCGCAATTTTGGTTTCGTCGATATCCGTTCGGTAACTTAGATGTCAAGGATGCACAGCATGGATGGCCAATATGAATCGAAAATGTCGAAAAATCAATGAGAAATTATCGAGTCCTGACCGTCATGAATTAGCAATTGATTCAGATTGCAAAAGGGCTAAAGATGCACAATATAAACCGTTTGGAACCATTTCAATAAGTGCTGGATACACAAAGAAGCTCGATGTATGGGTGTCACACGATGTTAACGCAAAAAAACCTCATAAGACCGAATTTCCGATCATGAGAATCGCATGCTGAACGCAACAAAATCGACCCATTAATCATGAAGGTTGAGTGACTGAAGATGATGAAAAGTGGGTCAGATTACGACAACGTCAAGCGAAGAACTGTCGTGGATCGAAGACACTGAGTGATACGGTCGGATAAGGTGATGCCAAGCCAGTGATATGACAGGCCATGAGAAGAGTTTTGCTGAGTGTGTTGATAGGATGAGGATATGAGATGAGGAAATATCTACAGTGATGAGATGCTCCCATGACGGATAATAAGATGTTGAAGATCGAGAAATGATTAAGTGATCAACAAATGATGAGATCGATGATGAAGATGAAGCAATCGCCATAAAGATATGGCCAGCTATTAAGATGAATAGATGATGAGATGAATGTGAAGATCCATCAGACAACGCCATGAGCCAATTACAGTCGATAAGTGACTCGCCAGAATGCATCGAAGAGTTGAAGTTGAGGAGAGATATGATGTCTGCATCCACTATAGATCCGACCTGAGCTAGCAAGTGATTACATCTGTTCCTGATCCAGATAGATGCGAAAATGTTTGCTGAGTGATGAAGATTCATGACAGATTCAAGATGAGGCTATCTGAAATTCGACTGATCTCAATTTTTGCTAAAGTGAATGAACGAGTGAGCTTCATAAGATGAGAAGGCATAAGTGAAATGATACCTTATAAAGATGGCATACAAGTAAGATGATCGAACTGAAAACGATGAGCATATTTGACCAAAGATCGAGTCGATTTAACTGATCTTAATGATAAAGCCCTCAATGAGATGATAAATGCAATGAAATAAGATGATAATCTTGATGTTACGTACACCTAATATGATGATGATATGTGATGGATCTGATGACTCGACTGAAGTTCTGAGTGTTACTACACAGATCGCACAGATAACGCAATATACCTTCGACACAGAGTGTGTCGGGTATTTAAAAAATTATGGCAATTGTTAAAAAATTGTTAGTCCAACCTCTGACAGAACTGTTTAAAAATTAAAGCAGACTGTGACTGCTCCGGTCGGATTAATTATGAACTCTTTAAAGGTATGAAATATATGAAGAACTGCTTTAAAAGACGAGTCGCAGAGAAGAAATAAATAAATGCATGTCCATTTGAGTGATGCTGGCAACCCTGAAAGATAATTATTCGATGCAAAAGCTTTGTATGCAATTATACAAAGGAAATTTTCACATGATTCATTACGGATTAATTGACTAGATTGAAGCGTTTCGAGTTAAATCATGCTCTGGGCCAATGGCTACTGAATAATTTATTTAATTAGATTTCATAAGTTTAAGCCGTTATTGCCGATGACAAAAGTCAACAACCACTACTACTTCTATTAAATAATACTTATAAAAATACTAATAAAAATAATAATAAAAATAATAATAATAATTATAATAATAATAATAATAATAATTATAATAATAATAAAAATAATAATAATAATTATAATAATAGCAATAAGAGCAATAACAGTACGTTTAATCTTTAAGCGTCTCTGCTTTATTTAATGCATCTTTCGGTTCGCATGCTCTGCTAATGACTTTCAATTTACGCTTTGAGTTCAAAAGAGGATAGACTAATAATTTACCATAAAATATTAATATGCAATGGGAAAATCCCTCATTTCTCATTTCTCATTCCTCGTACATTGTCCATTGTCGACGGATGCATAATGTTAAATGTTAAAGCTGATCAAGACATTTAAACCATTGGAGCATAAATTTGAAATAATTTCTTGCAACTGATGTAAGTAAATGAACAAAGCTAAGTTAAGGTCCATTGAAAATGAATTTTTTTTTTGTAGCAATTGTTTCAATAGGATTTTAAGGATAATGTACATGACTGCACACATATAGATAAATTCATTTTCAATTTATTCCTTTAAGTTGAAATTAATGTTAATGCACAATTAAGGTCATATTTATTTGAGAATTTTTCGTTAACAGAATGCAGAGGAGAAAAGGCTAAAGCTGTTGGAAATATGACTAAAAGGTTCCTTTTAAGAATCTAACGCAGGTTAAAATGACTTAAACATTTACTTACATGGCCCAACATTCTTTCAGAGTTTTAATTTAAAAATCTCCTGTTTATAGAATTTGCTCTTGTCTCTTCAATTTCCAGTGTCACCGGAGGTTTTGTATTATTTATTTTTTCAAATTCTGATCAAATTTTCACCTTCTTTTTTTTGGCCATAGTAATGGTAATTTTTATTAAAAACGGTGAAGCGTGTATGCAGAAAATTTCTTGGGGAAAGTGTATGGACATGACATTTTTATAAGTACATACATATCAAGACTATTTTCTCGTATTCCTCTGTATTTCCTCGCATTACTGAGAGGGGGCAAGGGGCCGAACTCATCGTTACTTCACCCCGTGTGCATGCCACTGGGGAAATAATCATTTCTCAAAGGTGCCCATATACATATGTATTAGTTATTTAAGATAGAGAGAAGAAGAGAGGAGATTTTTCTTCCATGGCTTCGACTTCTCGAAGGAGTCTAAAGTTTCACGATAATACTTGCTTTCAAAATCTATGGATTAATGGAAAAGCTATATATACAGGGCAACTTTCTGCTTAATTTCAACATGCGATACCTAATGTCAAGGGCTATGTTTTTTGATCTTGCACCACTTGCCTAAAAGGTACCATTACTGAGTTATAGCACTTCAAAGTAGGATGCATTTTTGAATGCATTTTTAAATATTCTACAAAATACCTGTACTTTTTCAAATTATATCTTTGATTTTCTTTGAAAATCCTGTCAAAAAAATTCTTTCGAAAATGTGTTTTCGCAATTTTTTCAAAATTTTTTAACTACTTCCATACGTCCATGTGAAATTTCATTGTTCTAGGGCAACTCCTTTTATTTTTGGCCACGATATGTATATCACAGAAAAACTGGCTACGAAAAATTCCAATTAATGGTGATTGTTAAACTCGATTCATTGGCATTTTAATTGTCACAATTAAAAATTTCAAACAAATCACCAATTTCGGCAACATTTTGTAATATGAATTTTTAAACAAAGTTTTGTTTGACTGATTTGTCATATCAATCACCAAAAGTATTCACACTTAACAAAACTTTGTTTGATTGTTTTGTTGTATCAATTAATGAAAATATTCACACTCAACATTTTCAATTAACGATTTGTTCTATCAACAACCAAAAGTATTCATCCTCAACAAAACCTTGATTGCTTCTTTTGTTATATCAATTAATGAAAGTATTAGTGCATATAAATATTTTTCTAAAATTCTCATTAGCTTTATGCGGACGTACGTACAAGAAGAGACAAAATAATCAAGAATAAGCTGACATATGTTCATTAATCATGATGTTATAATTTATAATTATCGTCCGTAAACTGAATTTACAGACTCCAATTTTTATTATGGAATATGTAGATGAGGCAGTTTTCCTTTTGATTTTTAATACCTTTGATTGTTGATATTACAAATCAATAGTTGAAAATGTTTGTTGAGTGCGACTACTTTTGGTTGTTGATACAACAAATCGTTGATTGAATATATTTGTTAAGTGCGAATACTTTCATTAATTGTCCCAACCAAACGATTTGTTTAAATAATAACAAAAAGTGTGATAGGCTGAGTTTTAACAACGAAATTGTTATATTGATTAAAAAATTGGTTGTATTTACGCACAAAAGTTTTTCTGTGTATACAGACGCGACACTGTGTGATGTGGCCATCTCTCCGGACATACATATGTATGTAAGTCCAAAGGATTTAAGTACTTGAGCATAGAGTTCTCCATTGAATTCAGAGATGATTTTGAATGGCACACATAAAAACAAACAAAAAGTCAAAAGCAAAACTCAAAAACAGTTTACCCCTATTACAGAAAAATCATTTGACATAATTTTTAAGAGCAAAACGGCACGACACGACACGACACGAAGTGACACATTTAAAATCTTTCGACCTAAACTGTTAAGCTTTTCACATTTATAATAGCCGAAGCAAAGTAAAAAAAAAGAAATCCATAGAATTGAACTTTCTGCGACATTTCCTAAACTAATACGATGACAGGCAATTTACGAAGAGAGAGAGAGAGAGAGAGAGAGAGAGAGAGAGAGAGAGAGAGAGAGAGAGAGAGAGAGAGAGAGAGAGAGAGAGAGAGAGAGAGAGAGAGAGAGAGAGAGAGAGAGAGAGACTGGGAGAGAATGAAATTGTTTTTCTTATTGCATTTATGTTTTCCATCCTCTCCCCTTTATTTCATTTTTTTCTTTTACTGATTGACATCACTTCAACATTACCCGACAACATTCGCTTTTGGGTCAATGCAGATGGCGATTTAGTTTCTACTGATTGAGTTTATAGGTATTGCCCGGGAATGTTGCAAACGAAATCCCGATAACGTCTAAGCAAATGAAATAAAATCCACTTGACCGAATTTAGTTCACAATCGCCTTAAATCAACTCGGGCAAGTGCAAAGAATGAGTATGATTATTTTTTCCCCTGTTTTATTTGTTATCCTTTTTTTTGGCTTTTCCTCACACTCGTTCGAACACTCGATGCCGCCATTTGAACATAGTGATTCGGCTGCAGAGGGTTAATAAATTTCTGATGTTGTTCTATTTTCTTTTGATTGTATGTAGGTAATTTCTATGCGAGCGGCGTTGTGTTTATTCGAAATGTTTTTGGAATTTCAAAATTTCTCTTCTTAAGTCCGTGAAGAGAAATTTCAGATCCTGTATGGGTATTGTGGGATCAGAACTGCTAGGCGAATAGAGCACCCACTTGAGAACGTTTGGAACCGGGTGCATGGATCTTTCGCATTATTCGCCCTGCTTTTCCTCTCTCTCTCTCTCTCTCTCTCTCTCTCTCTCTCTCTCTCTCTCTCTCTCTCTCTCTTCTCTCTTTCTCTCTCTCTCTCTCTCTCTCTCTCTCTCTCTCTGTGTCTTTCTATTTTCTTCTCACCCTCCTTTCTCTTCACATTCACTCCTTGATCTTTCCACAATTCATCCCTCACACTCTCGCTCGCTCTCTTTCCATCACCACCGCTTTTCCACTTTTTCTCTCTATGTCTTTTACTCTATCTCTCCTTTGCTCTCTCTCTCTCTCTCTCTCTTTCCCCCTCTCTCTTTCATTATCTCTTTCAATCTCTCTCTTTCTGTCTTTCTCTTTCACTGTCTCGCTCTTTTCTCTTTCATTTTCTCTCTCCACCCTTATTACCACCCTTTCTCCCCCTCAACATCTATCTCTTTCCCACGCAATCGTCCCTATGTCTGTCTCTTTTTCTCTCCCTTTCCATCCCTCTTTTTCTCTAGCTCTCTTTCGCACATTCTCTCTCGCTCACTCTCTTTCGCTATCTCTCTCGCTTTCGCGCTCTTGAAAAATGAGTATATATGCAAAAACAGTACTCTCTCTTAAGCGGACACCTAGGTTAGGTTAGGTTAGATGGGCCGCCCCTAGGGCGCACTTAGACCATGAAGGTCCATTGTGATACCCTATCTCTTCTCAGAGATATATATGCATGTTATACGGACATCTATTTTTTTAAAATCATTTAGTGCTTTCAATGAAGCTCAATATATTGAAAGGGTCGATGCGACCAATTTCAGAAAGCGAGTGGAGAAAATAACCCCCTAAGAATTTTTGTCTTAGCCTCGAAAAGGCCGGGCAATGTAAGAGCAGGTGCTGAGGGGTTTCTTCCTCCTCCTCGTCGTGACAACTTCTACAAAATCAAAAGCTGGCGCTCTCAGTCTTCTTGCGTGTGTACCAATCAAACAGTGTCCAGTCAGTACTCCGGCTAGCACCGAAAGGCGGTATTTACGCAGCTTTAAGAGCTCCTCAGTTCTTTTCTGACTTACAAGAGGCCAGCTCTGCCTGGCCTTATTGCAAGTATCTATACTTTCCCACCTATCCTAGAAAGATTTGTTTGCCCATTGGTCAATTATAAGACGGCAAGTTGCAAAAGGCATGTAATCAGGCTCCATATGAGATGGATTTTGTTACCTAAAATGTCAAAAAACGGTCAACCAAAGACTGCAGGAAAACTATAAGATAAAACGAAAGACATCCTACACTTGTGTAGGCTGTAAACAGCCAATATGCCTTCAATGCTCGAAGCTGCTGTTCAAAGACTAGTGTTGCAACGGATAGTGTTTCCGGTAGGATGCCGGATATCCGGCTGGCTGCTTGCCCGGATAGCCAGATATCCGGCTGCCGAAAATCGCAGTTTTTTCTTATATATTTTTGGTTTTTAAAGCCATATTGAACGGCGTATCAATGATCCTGAGGGTTGCCATTTGGTAGAAAAAATTTCGAACGTTATTTTTTGACACAGCACACATTTTAGTAGTGCGTGTTTCAAGTGGTTGGACAGAAGTGCAATGAAAAATCTCTGAAAATGGAAATTTTCTGTGAAAATGTTAGAGGAACTGCATTCGGTTACCTCCAATCGCTCCAATTTCTAATCTTCATCCTAGTACAAATACAATATAGCAAATGTATAATGTGAGGTATTAGGTGGCTGGATATAGATGGTATCCGGTACCCGATCGGATATAGATGGTATCCGGTATCCGCCCGGATACTATATTTAAGGCCGGATAGGTCAGATGTCGAATAGTGGCAGGATATCCGTTGAAACTCTAGCAAAGACTGCCAGTAAAAATGACCAAATTCGACCCTTGTCGAAATTTTTATGTTTATTTTGGAGAAGAATATATTAAGTTTTTTATGTTTTTTGGTATTTATATTTCATTCTAAAAAAGTTAAAGTAACTAAAGAAATCATTTTCCTGTGGTAATATACCAATAGAATGATCTCAAGCTATAAAGTCTGAAAATTGCCTTTAATTGTTTTATTGTTAGATTAAGTTTAAAAAAAATCCTTTTTTTTATTAAAATTGCATCTCTTATTTAAAATTAGAAGCTATTCTAAGGGATAACAACAAAACAATATACAATACTTTCTCATGAAGGTAGAACCCATCCCGTAAAGATAGCGGTCTGTGAGACCGCACGTCCATGGTAGTGTAACAAAAATGGAACGTCCACAGTTAAAGGTTAAAAACATTGAATCCAACTCGCTTTTCTGGAAGGTACGACGCTGTTCATGCTTTAAAACAAAGGTTTGGGGATGTAGTTAAATGTTTGAGCCAAATCATACTAAAAACAGAAAAGTCTAGCGAAAAGAACATGGCATTAGGAATTCAAAAAAAAAATTGAAACTTTTGACTTTGTTTTCCTTCTTGTGCTTCAAGACGAAATATTACGGATAATGAACTTTCCATAAAAATCATTGCAGTCTGAAAAAATCGATCTTCTTTTTGCACATGATCAGCTTTACATAGTATAAAATGCTTGCGGGAAAATTTTCAATCATTACCAGCATACGTTTCAGAAATTTGCGACAAATGGAAAATAGAGAAAAAGTTTTCAGACAAAAGAACACGTAGAGTCAAGTCTCACTTTGATGAATTGTCACAAGATGAAAGATTTACTGATCCCGAACAACGTTTCCGGGTCAATACTTTTTACCCGATGATAGATACAATATCATCGCAACTTGAAAATAGATTTGCTGGAATGAAGAATGTTTTAGATATCTACAAAATCCTGCAACCTCAATATCTAATAAATTCATCAAAGAGCGAATTGGAGCGAGAGGCTGATCTGTTTTTCAAAACTTTCTCAAATGATGTGTCACCTTCTTTTTCTTCTCAGTTGCTTTCTGTTAGGCCGACATTTTCACAAGAGACCAGTTCAATGAAAAATGCAAAAGAGTTAGCTAATTTTTTGATCATTCAGAATTGGTCATTGTCCTCAAGTTATCCAGATGTGTGCACAGCTTTTCTGATGTTCCTATCTGTCCCTGTCACTACTGCGAAAGCTGAGCGGACTTTCTCCAAATTGAAGTTGATAAAAAACTATTTGCGTAGCTCAATGGGACAAGACAGACTCACAAATTTAGCGATATTATCTATCGAAAATCAAAGAGCGCGCAAGGATGACACAAATAAATTGATAGACGAATTTGCTATGATGAAATCTAGAAAAAAGAGATTTTATTTTTAAGTTTTTGCTTTTTAATGAAACGAAATGTTTTAAGAGCGCCTGTTTAACATAACGAATATATCATGAATATCACGACTGTTTGTAAAAGTTAGTGCAAGATGTGAATAAAAATTTTTAATTGACAAAATACTTTTATTTTTACTTTTAATTTGCACAATATTATTGTGACGAGTAATTTTTAGGTGGGGCCCCTAAATTTGGTTTTGCCCCGGGGCCCCTTCAGCTCTACTTTCGGCCCTGGATGGGGGTGTGTGTCCTGTTGGCTTCTGCCGTCAAGGCCCTTAAGAGGTTGCCTGGAGGGTTAGGCCCATGGTCATGCGCCATGTAACAGGACGTTATCCATAGTAGCGAACCACCTGCTCTGACCGCTATGCTGGCGTTGTCGTCATCGCAGAACCTGTTGAGTGCAATCATGTCAATTGAATTCTTAATTAGGATACAGGCTCGTACCTTACCTGTGCCAGGTGATACCAGGGTGTAGCCTGGTTGGTTTAATCCACAAACCCGTTCCTGCGAGAACCAAGGTATCTAATAAACCACTGTTTAACCACATCGACTTTTCCTGACCTATGGAAAGTGGCAATTGTAAATCCAATTCCGAAAAAAGCGTCTGCTACTGAAGCATCTCATTATAGACCTATAAGCATCCTGCCCAGCTTGTCTAAAGTTTGTGAGATGATTATGTCAAAGCAAATAAATGACTATTTAAGCAGCAACAATCTGTTGTCTGTCTTCCAATCTGGTTTTAGATCAGGCCACAGTTGTGAGACTGCTTTGATTAAGATTTTGGATGATATACGTGAGGAATATGATAAAAATTATGTTACACTGCTCTGCCTATTAGATTTCTCGAAAGCTTTCGACTCTGTTAGTCACGCGCTCCTGTGTAAAAAGTTGACTAATTTCTTTAATTTCAGTAACACAACGGTGAAATTGATACAAAGCTATTTGCATGCTAGATACCAAAAAGTTAAAGTCGGAAACAACTTTTCTGATCTCTTGTTGGTATTGTCTGGTGTTCCGCAAGGATCAATTTTAGGCCCATTATTGTTCTGCATGTTCATAAATGACTTATTCGCTCTTGTGAAAAACTCCAAAGTGCATGCTTATGCAGATGATTTTCAGCTCTACCTCTCGAGACCTGTAGGCCTAATTGAAGACCTGTCTTTCAGACTTAATGAGGATCTAAAGTGTATTTTTATGTGGGCTTCCAATAACAGCCTAAAACTTAACGCTGAAAAGTCATTTGTCTTGCCTATCGCTAGGAGTCACAATTCCTGCATCAATCTTCCTTCCTTATTGGTGGGTGAGATTCCGTTAAAGTTTGTTGATTGCACCGTTAACCTGGGTTTTCATCTCAATTCGAGCCTGTCTGCTAAAACCCACATCAATTCTGTAGTTCGCCGAGTATACTCAGCCCTTCGGAATTTGAGGAGATTCTCTAACGCTACTCCAGTGGAAGTGCGGGGGAGACTAGTTAAACAGTTGATTATGCCTATTATATGCTACTCCCAGAACGTTTTTTGCACTTTGGATTCTTCATCCCAACAGTCGTTGCAAGTAGCTTTTAATAGCGCTGTCAGGTATGTCTACGGCCTTAGGATATTTGATCGGGTATCGGAGTGGAGTAGATCCTTACTGGGCTGCACTCTCAAAAATTACATGCTTGGCAACAACTGTATTTTCTTGCACAAGTTATTAAATTCCCGCACGCCGGGGTATCTCTTTGAAAAGCTGCGCTTCTCTAGATCAATCCGCAGTAAGCAACTGATTGTACCCAGGTTTGAATATACAAACTCGTCTCGACTCTATTTTGTCAGTACCATCAGATTGTGGAACTCTCTACCAGTGAACTTAAGATGTATTGGGGGGGATGTAACATTTAGGCGGGCTATTCGTCAGCATTTCAGCAATTCGGAGCTAACATAAGACAAATATTCTTATATTATTTTGATTTATTTATCTACTTATTATTAATAGTTTTTTTTTCTCTTCCTCGCATACTTAAAGTATTGTGGTCCACATATCAATTTTTTCTCACTTAGCTTTCTCTTACTTTCTTTTCTTTGCTTTTTAATTTCTCTTAACTTAATTTTGATTAATTTTTTTGTGTTAGAATCATAATTTTGCGTGTGTGCTAAAAAAGATTCATTCTTATTGCACTTACACTGAGCTAAATAAATGAAATAAATAAAAAAATAAATAAAAAATAAATAAAAAAGGTTCCTGGATTAGGCATATGTTCTCCCCTGATTTTGCCAGACGGAGGAGTAGTGCTGCTGACGCAGCCTTAGAATGGTGAAGGTTAATCTGCAATACCTTCACCATTTTTAGGCTGGCAGACTATCGTCTGGTTCAGGTCTTCGTCACCAGAACAGGAGGAGACTTCTTCTTGGTCTGAACCCAGGACAAGATCGAAGAAGTCCCCCGCCAGCTCGGCCGTCGAGGCTGTACTGCATCCGTCGTCGGATTGCAGGGCCTCTTTCACCGAGTTGTCTTCCGTTTGGCCGGTGAGACTTGTGACTCCCTGAACAGGTGCAGGGGGTGCTGATGCTGAGCCACTTGATGCGTTGCTGGATTTGTCGCCCTTGTAGATGCGGAGCGTGGCCGACTCGAAACCGTAGTTGACCACGCCCTTCCTCTGAAGCAGTGGCGTGAGGGACTCTTCGTTTAACACGATGAGTGCCTCATGCATGTTGCCGCGGGGCTCACCGACCTTGACCACCTTCCAGTCATGGGTTGGGAGATCAAGAATGCTGAGCTTCAGCACTTCGAGGATCTCCTCGGGCGACGATGGCTCGGTAGGCCAAGCCTTTGACCTAGGTCGGCTAGGGATCTGGTCTTTAGTGACCACCTTTATTAAGGCGCCGGGCCAGACCTCTCCTACCTGCTCGATTGCAAGCTTGTACAGATCCGCTGAGCGTTGATCTGCACAAGCTATCAGCTTGACGTGGCCCTGATACCATCCTGCGTCCCTGCATACGGGAGAGGGACCAGGATGGGCACGAACAACATCTCTGTAGACGCGCATAAGAGCCAGCTGTACCAACTTCCAGTTAGCTAGGGAGATGGTGCCGTCGCTCTTATTGGCGTCAATGATAGCCCATATGAGCGAGTTCTTTGCGATCTCGCTATAGGGTCGTGCACTTGCGTTGGGCTTGGTGGCAAGCCTGGGCCTCTTTCCACCTTGATAGATGGGGGGAGTGGTGGTCTCTACGGACCTTTGCTGTTTTTGAGTTGCCCCTGTGACAGGTGGCAGACTCTCGGGTCGAACCGCGACGTTTTTCTCGGCCCACTCAATGGAGGCCTTGTCGCTTTCCGTTAAGGAGTTCGGATCCAACTTCTCGTACTTTGCGAGAATCCGCAAAGCAGATCTTCGCGTCCTGTAGGCCCGGGTGGAGGCATTGGTCGCCTTGGATGCCGTGGAGGCAGTGCTGGCTTCCTTCACCTTCAGGACAGGCTTGCTTGCCGAAGGTCCTGTGGTTCCCGTTGAGGCAGTTGGAACAGTTCCATTGCCTCGCGAAGTTGAGGGCAAAGTGCTGTCTCTTACCGGAGTGGTGAGAGAAATTACACTTTGCCTCAAAATTTTCTTTTGTGGCGACCCCCCTTTAGGGTTGGGCGGACCACTTTTTGTAATGCCACCTAGAGTGGACTTTTTCTGTCCCCCTGACGGGTTGGACGTTTTTGGGATTGCTCCCGTCCCCGAAGGGGTGGTGGGTGGTCCCCCTGACGGGTTGGACTTGGTTTGTTGTGGTTTTTCCGTATTGTCCATGTGATATGGGCCCCAACTCAAAGCCGCTATCTCCGCTTGTTGTGTAGTCGCCTTAAGGTCCCATGGGTATCTTTGCAAGCAGGGAGGCCATGCGAGGGTTGGCACACGCCCTTATGGGGCAGTGTGCTCAGAGCCAGACCAGCGTTAAGCGGGACAGAAGTCAACCGCACCTACACCGCCAACTGAATGGTGACAAGTTTTGAACATATTTTGAGACCTAGCCAGGGTTTTAACGGGGCGGGAGATGGCCGAGGCATTAGCGCTGGAGTCATTTCAGTAGGATTTCACTCCCCCTATTCAGATCCAGCAATACCTTAGCCACCAGCTCCGTGGCGTCAAAACCAAATAGTTTTCCGGGTCGTGCCGTTTGGTGCGCTTCAGTAGCGCACCGGGGGGTAAGAAAATTTACAGTTTACTCTGACATGAATTGATTCGTCTACATGCTCGACAATGGGGCGTTGTTCCCGATTGCCCCGATTACGTTTGGCTTCGGTGCTCCTCTGACGACCTTACCGGTATGGGTGGCCCTGTCCGGCATCGTTCGGAGATTGATTGCACGTACTAGGACCCCCTCATCACGGCGAGGTAGTAATCGCGAGGAGGCAGCGACCCTAAAACTCAATAAAAAAAAAATTTTAATTATAATTTCGCTATTTTTTGTATGAGAACAGAATGGCGAGGTAGTCCGGCAACTTTTAAATAAAGAATCACCATAAAATGCCCATTTTTAGATTCCCAAAGGATAACCTTTGCTCTATTCACAGAGAAAAAAATCAACCAGAAAACTGGTTAAGTGAAAAGGAAAAACACACAAAACGGCTTCAACACGGAATATTTTTAATATTAACAATTTTTCTTGTTGGAAACAATAAAGATTTTCCTTTTGAATCAACCATATTTCAGGTTGAATTGACATGATAATTTTCAAAAATTGATATAAATTTAAATTGTTGAACTAACCACGGACATAATTGAAATTACAAGATAATTTTTAAAGTAAAAAAAATTTCTAAAATACCCATAAAAGAAGAAATGAACAATGATATGAACATAGCCCCAAAAATAGACATCGAATGGACTTCATCCGATTTTGTCACTCCGTTGTCGTGACTGCTTTCGCAATACTTTAAAAGTTCTAAGATGAATAAATGTCTTATATGTCCAATTTTATAAAACAAATGAGAATTAAACCATACGTAAAGAAATGTAATTAAACATATTTCCTTTCAAAACAACCAAAAATATTGTTGACTCGACCATTATTCTTTTGAAATTTTCTTTCTGCTCGAAAATCCAAAGGACTGTGAATAACAAAGCGCCCTTTTAAAAAAATCATGGTTACGTTCGCTCAGTGTAGCATTGAAAATGCAATCGAATGTAAATTGGCATAGCTTACAAACCCAATAACATTATTCGATAAAATTCTGTAAGCAAAAGCAAGCTCCTTCGAACTCCTAATTATTAATTAATTAATTAATTATTCAATCAAGTAATTTCATAAATTAACATCGAAGTAAATAACGAGAATACTCTTAGCAAAATTAAAAGGACATTGATACACGGCCCGATGTCAGTAGCCGAAGAAAATGTGTGTTGTCTGGCTACAAAGTCAACTCCACGTTCACGTTCACGTTCACTCTCATTCTTTTCTTGTTTTCGATATTTCCTTCTATCTTTTTTTCATTTTCATTTTCATTTTCATTTTTTCCGAATAAAACGACAGTCAAGACCATGGTTTTAGCCTTTGCCGTTCATAACATGGTTAAGTAAGAAAAACACGAAACATCATTTACTTTTATTGAGATAAAATAAAATAAATAGAATTGAATTGAATTGAATCGAATCGAAGAGTGGAGCGAAAAGATTTAGCGGCATCTGCGGGCTTTTCTCCTTTTTCGATGCCCCATCCGCAGAATTGCACTTTACTCCATATTTTTTATTTTTTTTTATTTTAACAATACAGTTGCGAAATTTAATCTTTCTGAGTGCTTCAATACGTTCACCTCAACAGCAATTTAGCAGATAAAACGAAAGTGCATTTATTTTTTAGAATTGCATTTCTCAAGTATATTCGAGTAGAACATTGACACACAGCGAGAGAGAGCGCGAATGTGATAAGGTCAGGAATATTATGAAAATGAAAAAAAATTTATAAATATAAAAAAAAAACCAACCAAGAACGAAAGCTGAACTCTGTCAAGCCCGACTTTGATAATACCTTATAGCTTCTCAACGACGTTTTTTTTTATCTTTTATAATAGTCGTGGTTAGCCTGTTTGTTCAGAATTACAATTTTCCTATACTCTATATGTTAGTTGTGGGAATGGTGTAGGCAGACCACGCCCATTTTCCTATTCAGATTTCTTGCATTATATGGTCAATCGAAATATATTTCAAATTTGGAGCTTCGTCGACTTTCCGTACGTACGTTGCGAATGAATCGCATTTCCTTCTATATATATTTTTTTGATTTGTGGACATGGCAGGAGCGGATAATTCTCTATTTAGAGACTTTTTTCACACAGTTTTCATCCTGTTGGCTCAACGTGCCTAAGTACTAAGTTTCAACTTGACTGGATTAGCCGTTTCGGAGGAGACTGGACCAAAGACAGACGGACAGAGAGACAGACATATGGGTAAAACTAGCAGAAAGTAAATTTTCAACTAGCGGGTTCTTTTAAATTAATTTTATAACTTCTATTCCTATATTTTGAATAGTTAATCCATCCTTTTATTCAACTTTTAATTCATCTAACATATCAGTTTCTTTTCATATTGAAATCTTAGTGTACGAGAGCAGCGTCCCTAACGCCTGGATTTGCCCATATACATATGTATGTATATATTTACTATTTCAAATATCCTGCTGAAAATGGGTATACAAATGCACAAATTAAGTTGTTTTGGTCAGTTAAGCTTAAAAACAAAAGAAAAGCCACGGTGCCTTCATAAACTTAAAGCGTGAATATACGAATTAGAACTAGGAATTCCCAACGGGAATATGTCAGCGCAATTTGTTTTTTTTTTTTTGCTCTTTGGAACAATTTATAGTTCGTTTTGGGCCTCAGACCACGCCCACTTAAATCACATTTTTCGGAGAATTTTCAAAGTAATATGTTAAAAATTTATGTTCCCGATCTAGAGTTCAATTCTACTAAAATTTTTGAGTCTGGGTGACATTTTTTGAATTGTTCTCTTCTCAGCGGCAAATTTCCCGCTGACATCATCGATGAAGTCACGGTGACTTTGGATCCGGGTATGCATGACAATTCATATGACATTTGTACAGGAGTTGGACAGTGAATTCACCGGTGACATTGTCATGCTAGGGGGTGCGATGGCGAAAAAAGCATTCGAGAGCAGCACATTATTGCTCTTTTATCTCTAAATGTCAATTTATACAAACCAGTTTTAATATAACTTCTCTTCTTTGTCCTCTCTTTGGATATTTCGCAATTTTTTTAATTCAATTTTTAAAAAATTTGTTCGCCCCTGCCAGGGATCGATACCGCGATCTTCGGATTATGAGTCGAGCGCTCATCATCTACGCCACTTCATGCTAACGTTCAACTAACTCTAAAACCTTATTTAAATTTCAATAGCCAATGAGATTCAAGCACGTGAACGGCACCCCTCCACGATGATATGTCCCCCAAAGTGTCATGCATGACAATGTCACCTATATGTCATCCATGACATCACTGATGACATTGTCATGTAGGAGATCATTTTCAGCTGGGTTGACACACACACACACACACACACACACACCTGGATGCACAAATGCATTCTACTCTCTTCACAAAATGCATCGAGTGCAAAGTAGCACAACAAAGGAGAGCCAAAGGAAAGCAAAAACCTATTGGCAATCGGAGACTTTTTTTTGACTTTCTTTTTCTTTTTTTTTATCAGAAAATAAAGGGAGTATAAATACCGCGGTATGTTTGCCGCTCGAGCTCAAAGTTATCTGAATTGGTTACGTTCCGTTCCGTTCTCGTTTCGTTTTGTTTCTCTCTAATTCATTCGTTTCCGTGATGAGAAGGATTTACCTCTTCTTATTTTTCGTCGGCTGCTTTTGTATTCTTCCCTCTCTACAGTTGCGTCATCGAAGCTCAAATCGCCAGCATCATCACCAGCACCACCAGCACCAGCAGCGGTGGCAGCGGCAGCGTAACGGGTTGTGCCATGAATTCCAAATTATACGAAACGTTATCCCGCGCAGCGTAGTCTCCACCATAATTGAGCAACATAGGCGCAACGATGCGATTTTTCGACGTGCCCTCGCATTCGTTCGCTCGACGAGATTTACGGATATTATGAATCAGATTGCGGGCAGTTCCATATATCAATTGCTTTTGGAGCGATTTAAAGAGGACGAAGTTGATGTGACTGACATTTCCAGCTTAAATAGCATTTTCAATTGTCTGCTGTCACGGAACTCTAACTCTCCGACCTGCAATGATGGCGATTATGATAATGTTGATGGTAATGATGGCACCGAAGACGGGAATTCGAATTGGTATTCCCGAAGATACCCGCGAATAACGAACAATTTAGTTTCTGACATCATTGATGCCTTGCCGAAGCAACGATTACGTTCCGTGCTGAAGCAGGAAACATGTAAAAATTCAAATTTCGCTTCGTTCTATAAGATTATACGGGATCCAGCCTTTCAACATCAAGTTATGCGCGCTCTGGTATGATGAAATTCCCTTACCACATTTCCTCGGTAGAGAGGGAAAAACTGCTTTTCCACAATTATCGTTTTTTTCTTCCCCCTCAGTCTGACAGGAGCCTGGCCACAGCTGTACGCACACTTCGCAGGAATAATATTGATGCTAACGAAATAATGGAAATGATATTTGAGGTTTTTTCCGAAGGTCCCTGAACGAGATGAAATTTATTTCAAAAGAAATCGCAATAATAAAAATCGATAAAGAAAAAAATTGAAAAGCGTCGATTATGAAAGTTTTGAATTTTTTTTTTTTATGACCGGTGTCGAAAATCACAGTAATTTATGCGCCAGAATTCCTGCAAATGGTCTATCATCTGCGCTTTTGGATGTAACTGGTTTCATATTTTTGTAACCAGGCATCATTTTCGATTTGAATTCTCGATTGCTTCATTCTAATGATCGTCTGGAGAGTCTTGTCAGATTGGTGGGATTTTTTTTTATCTTTTAGTTTTGTCTCATATAACACTAGTTTACAGCGCTTTTTCTCAAGAGATCATATTTTTAATAAATTTTTTACTATTTTTGTTTTACACTGAGCTACAAAAAAATATACCTAAAATCGATGGGTAATTTTTCAATGACCGCCATTTTGACAAAAAAAAAAAAAAAAATCCCAAAATTATTTTGGAGGTTCACGCCATAATGACATACTTTTATACTGAATATAATTAGGTTTTTTTATTTCTAGCAATTTGGAGACCTGGAATCCGGCAGCCAGCACTAAACCTTTTTTTGAGCATCCACTTTGACGGCCGAGAACTTTTTGAACCACCCTCACATAAAAAAAGTGCTTCTTTATTAACTTTCATTCATCAACACAATAAAAACAAGTAAGGGTGTTATAGTCAGGCGAGCCTGATAATAAAATACCCGACACAGACACACATGCTAAAATAATTTTTGAACCATGCCCAAAAAACAGGACCACTAAGTAAGAATATTCAAAAGGTTTTGAAGGCCATTAAGGGCCCCACATACCGACTTTTGTTAAATTTCTTTATAAAAATCACCCCTTTTCCACGCCCACTTTTCCATTTTTTTTTGCAATCCTAATCGGAGGCATATATATACGCTCCAATTCTAAGTTTCATTCAAATATTTCGAAAAAGTCTGATTTTGGGGCAGTTTTAGGATTTTTCTGACAGAACCTAGTACTGGAAGTACCCTTAATAATGGACCGATCAAGAAACTTTTTGGGGAGGATTTTTATAACTACGAAGGAAGCATAAGTGCCAAATTTCGTTCAAGTCCCATTTGTATTTCGGGTGTAGGATACCATTTTTGAAAAACGCCCTTATGCCACGCCCACTTTTCTAATTTTTTGAAATCGTATTACTTGCTTTTAAGCATGTTCAAATATCAAATTTCATCAAAATATCTTGAATGACTTCGATTTTAGAGCAGTTTTTGTGATTTTCGTAACAGACCTTAGTACTGGAGGTACCCGTAAAAGTGGTCCGATCGGGTCCATTCTGTTACTCATGTCCTCGTGAGCACGCACACCAAATTTTGTCAAGATAGCTCTACTCCTTCGATAAGATAACTGTATAAAGACAGATGGACAGACAGACAGACAGACAGACGGACGGACATGTCTAAATCGAATCTCCTGGAGGCGCTGATCATTTCTATATATATTTTGTATGGTCTATCTCGACTGGTTCTGGGTGTTACACACAATCACACAAACGCATTATACCCTCGACACAGAGTATGTCGGGTATAAAAACTAAATGGAAAAAGCTCTTTTCGTTTTCTGTCAGGAATTTTTTCAAAAAAAGGTAAAAAAAACAGCCTCGCCAATGAGACAGCCCCCTTAAGTGGACACCCCTGTTAAAGAGACACTTTTTGGGAACGCTTTAGCATGCATGCTTCCCTCTTAAACGGTCATATCGCTCAAACGCTTATAGCTCGCGAAACACTCAATACAAAGCATTGATATTTGGAATACTGGCAAATTACTAAAAGAGACGTATTCAGGAAAAATATGGGCCCTGCAGCCAAGCCAATAATGGTTTATCGTAATTTGCGTATGGAAAGACGTCAGAGGTGTGTCGAAGACATATGCGCGTTCCACCCACTAACACGCCCACAAAATTAACTTTTTATATATTTTAGGTACAGAAAGCCAAAACATTGACAGCCAATATTGTCGGTTCGCTGGGTATATCAAAGTCGGGTTTGAATGGCTTTAGCTTTCTAAATTGTTTTAGCATTAAGGGCTAATTTTTAAGTTCTGACAGAACTGAAGAGAGCCCCTAATTAACAAAACAAGGGGTTTTTTAAATGGGTGTTGCCGCTTTTTCAATCAGAAATCGACCATTTGTCATCTGATTTGAACAAATCACACCTCAAATTAAAGAAAATTAACCATTCTAGGACTTTCTCTCACTGATTTTAAGATCGGTCAAGAAAAACGATTCTGTAAACCTTTAAGTCTTAAAAAATAAAAAACATTTTTTTAAGAGAAAATTCAAGACATTGTTTCTTTTCCATTTTTATACCCGACACACTCTGTGTCGAGGGTATATTGCGTTTGTGTGGTTGTGTGTAACACCCAGAACCAGTCGAGATAGCCAACAAAATATATATTGAAATGATCAGCGTCACTAGGAGATTCGATTTAGACATGTTCGTCCGTCCGTCTGTCTGTCCATCTGTCTGTCCGTCCGTCTGTCCGTCCGTCTGTCTGTGTGGCGACATTAGTAAGAACAAGTTCGAGAATAGACACGATCGGACCATTTTTAGGGATACCTCCAGTACTATGGTCTGTTACGAAAATCACAAAAACTGCTCTAAAATCGAAGTTTTTCAAGATACTTTGATGAAATTTGATATTTGTTCATATTTAAAGGCCAGTAATATGATTTTCAAAAATTGGAAAAGTGATCGTGGCAGAAGGGCGGTTTTCGAAAATTGTCTCCTACACTAGAAATTCAAATCGGACTTGAACAAAAGATGACACGTATTCTTCCTTTGTAGTCATTCACATCTTTCGAAAAAATTTCCTTGATCGGTCCATTATTAAGGGTACCTCCACTACTAGGGTCTGCCACAAAAATCCCAAAACTGCCTCAAAATCTGACTTTTTCGAAATATTTTAATGAAACTTAGAATTTGAGCGTATATTTAAGCCTCCGATTATAATTAAACAAAAATTGGAAAAGTGGGCGTGGCAAACGGGCAGTTTTCATAAAGAAATTTAACAAAAGTCGGTATATTGGGCCCCTTATGGCCTTAAATAACTTATGATATTAAAAATTATTTGACCATGTGTGTCTGTGTCGGGTATTCTATTGTCAGGCTCGCCTGACTATAACACCCTTACTTGTTTGATTTGTTTTTTTTTTTAGGTTGGTTAAGTAAGGGAATACCTGCAAAATAAGCATTGAAAATTACAAATCTCGTTATCACATTTAATACTGTTTTTATGTTCAGTAGGCCAAAGTCCACATGTAAAGTGCATTGAGATCTCCTGCGAACTTCAAAACAAGTTATTTCTAAACTAGTTAAATCAAAGACAATATTCTTTTTCTACGATGCCGCTTTTCGGAAAATCGGGAATAAAAAAATTCTCTACTAAAAAACAGGTTTGTTGAGTACTAATTAAAATCTGAAGCAAAAAAGAAAACAAACAAAAAAAAAAAAAAAAAGGAAAAAGCATATCAAAGCTGATGAATCAGCAGTTTAATTATCCGATATCTCCAACGTCATTAAAGTAAAAAGCTATTAGCGCGCTGTTGATGTGAAAACACATGTTCGATGATTTAAAAAAACGTTCAAGCTATTGCGTTTCTATTCGTTTCGTTTACGTGCTCGCACGAGTCATCCGCCGCGCATTACAAGCCGTCGAGCAATGCTAACAGATGCATCGCCGCACAGTGAAACGTCTAGTGAACAAAAATCAGGAATTTTATGGTGAAAAAAACCTTTCAAATTGGGTATCATTGTAAAGGAAACACTGCAACCAGTAGCGTAGGAAGGATTTGGAAGGGCGATGGGGGGCCGCGGGATATAAAAAGGTACACAAAAGTTTAACTAAACTCATGCATAGAAATATATTTTTTAAATACTTGTAATAAATGAGGTCCCATAAGCGGACAAAAAGAACGCGACCGTCGGTGTCCGCTTATGGGAGCTTTCACTGTATATGTACGACCAGGGCGTTTCTGACGTGAAAAAAAAGTCGACGACACACGTCAACTCTTCTTGGACTTGAATAAGCATGCACCACTCTACACAGATATAGCATATTAACGGGTTCAGATGATTATCTGCATGCATTATGTATCAAATCCGTTTGGAATTTTTGCCTTGTGCGACGAAATCTTTGGATTGGGCCCTGGATAAAGTTTCTCCTGAACTATCAAATGTGTTATGAAGATTCAAAAAAATATCTTATTACATTATTTCTTGTTAATTTATTAAGGTTGATGTCCTAACAGAATAGTATGCGGTCAAATATTAACGAGTTAGTGCTCTTTTTTTAATGCAGTAATTGCTAATGGGAAGAACATATGATGTGGCAGCCATTTTAAGTTAAAAGAGGCGATAAATGGTGAAAAATCGAAAATCTCTTTGGTAAAATTAGTTTTTAAGGGTTAAAAGAATTTCGGGTTTGCCTTTATCTCTAACAAAAAGGAGAAAATATCTTTTTAGGAACTGCTATGGAAAAAGTTTTGGTAAAATTCCGGTACAAATCGCTCTGAACTAACTGATAAAATGATATATAAGGGATGTCTTCAGGGTCCCGTGCAACAGATAAATTTGTTCCAACAAAGTTTTATTATCTTTTTAATAACCGCTACGTTACGAAAGCACTTCAGACTTGCAAAAAGAAACAACAACAACTGCAACAATAGCAAAAGAGAAAGGGAGAAAGCCCCGCCGTGGAAAGTAATCCCAACACAACTTGAAAATTTAAAGCTCAACCGCAACTCAGTGGGGACTGTTTTATTAAGGGTTTCATTCAATTCATTCGGTTTAATTGAAAAAGCCAAAGAGAAAAGGATTCATTAAGTGAAAATAAACCGAGTTGTTGGCTTCCAACGAAAACGAGATTCAAAAATTGTGATTCTTTTTTTATGCTCTTGGTTTTTTATTGAACAAAAATTTCCAGATTTTACTTCAAAGTCACCATCATAGATGGTTGGTTTGAAAAATTCAATTTCAGATTGACCAAACTCCTTGGACTGCCAAAATTTAAGCTGTAAAGAATTCAAAAAAAAAAAAAAAAAAAAACAAAATTAAAATTTGAAGAAAAAACAACGCCATTTTCGAATTACCAACAAGAAGACGTGATGCACTCACGTCCTTAGGCAAATCGGGAACGTATTTCTTGAAAGAGTTAAAATCACAGCAATAGGAATAGCCACGGGCAGGGTCCTTGAAGTTCGGATGGTTGACATTGGCCTTTTCGCAAACATCGGGACACAGTTCTTTTATTTCGGATTTGGATAAGAACGGATTATTCTCGGTGATGAAAACGACGGCCGAATTGGTGGGACGATGCAAAACGATTTTCCAATATTTTTCTGGTGCTTCGATAAGATTTTTCTTATCAATATAAATTGGTACGTTCTTCTTCGAGCCATGCGATAAAGTTAAAACACCCAAGTACCCAGTATAAACGTCGACATCATCATTCAGTTTACCGGCAATCGTACGTGTCAAACTTTCGGCACGCAACCAATTACCGGCGTTCACAACTTGGAATTCCGGTGCACAATTGGCATAATAGTAAGTGGATAATTGTTGATAACTGAAAATGAAATCAGCATCGGGAGCCAAATGACCACGTGCCATGAACATGGTGTTACTGATAAACGGCTGTGAGCTACCGAAGAGGGACTCGAAGATTTCGATTTGGTTTTTATTTTGGTAAATATTATTGGTTGCTGTCGATTTGTATGACATGCCATCGGAACGGAAGGCGCGCCTTGTACTTTCGGTAACCGAGTCTGAAAACATTCAGAGAAAAGCCAATGGGAATAATATAGCATGTATTATGCATGTACATCATATATCGATGAATTATGAATGCATTTGAGGAAACACCTACACTTAATTGTTTTTCCATTGATAACATTGTGTGCCCAGAATGTGTGCTCGATTTCCTTGTTGTAGCAAATTTCGAAGACCTTATAGTGTACAGATTCAATTTTGAAGCCGGCCTCGAGAATTGTACCGGTGCCATCACCACAAGCAACTTTCGAATCTTCAAGATCAGATGTCGGAATCGCGGAGCAGCCCAATGTGCTAAGAGAAACTTCCTTATTGCCAGTAGCAAATTTTCCATTCGATTTGCAAGTTAATTCCGCACTCGTTTTGCCAAGGCTCTCGATAGTGTTCTTTCTGCCGTGGCAGACCAACTTCAAACGGCTGCCAGTTGGCAAAGCATTTTCCTGTCCATTTGGCTTCCAGAGAGCGTAATTGCTCTTCGCGCTTTCAGCGTAGAGAATAACAGGTTCGAATTTCGGCAGGTCGCTTGGCATTTTCACCGAACAGTCGGCAGAAGCGAACACTTTTATTAGAGAGAAACAAAGAGAGATAGAGAGACATTTTAAATTCCATTGAAATGAGCTTTCTACATCGACGTCGACGTCGTCGCGATCGTGATCGTGATCGTCATCATCATTATAGAAGTTTTCTTACACGAATTGCCGCATATGGTGAAGCAAACCAGGAATAAAATTAGCTTAGCAGCCATCGTATTGCTGTGAATTCTTGCGATTGAGAGTTACGGAAACTTGGCTCGTGTATTTATTGTGTTTCTGAGCATTTTCTTTAATTTTTTTTTTTTTTTTTTTTGTATCTTGACTTTGACTGTTATTGTTATTGACTTATATTTGATTTAACAGCAGCGAACTCATTTGGGAATTCAGTTTTCTATTGAAACAGTTGTTCAGTTCATTTAGTCATTTAGTGTATCTAGGCAGTTTTCGGTTTGCGTAAATTCAAAAATTGCACCAGTTTAAGCAAATAGAAAGAAAGGTGGTCAAAAAAAAAATAAAAAAATAACAGATGAAAATTTAAGAATGCGTGCCAAGCTTAATTAAAAGTTAATTATTAGTTTTAGTAACATAACTACTAAAAGGAACCCAGGAAAGACCTCATATAACATCATAGTATACTATTGGTGGAGCGTGGCCGTTTTTTAAGAGTGAACGTCTGCCATCAGCACAAGAAATCTATTGGTAGGCAGTTCGCATACAATATCGTAAGCCTTGTAGCTACCCTATATAGTAATTGGTGAGGTGAGGACCGGTCGCGTTTCAATACGTTCAACTCACCCGTTTTTCCACAGCGCTGTCATTGAAAAACAACCGGTCCATTTTCAAAGCTTTTAGGGTCGGTTGTGGGTGGGTCCATATATATGGCCTTTTTTGTTTTATTAAACCTTTTTGTTACACAACATTATATTATTTCCTTTTTGATTTTCCCGCCTCGGCCGAGCCTCGAATCGCAGAACTCTGGGTTGGTAAATTGGTGTCTTAACCATTACGCCAAACAAGCAAGTTTAATGCTTTGATCAAAACGCTGACTTGAGTTTTTGGTTACTCAAGTTTTTGGGAAACATGCGTAAAGAATTTTTCACTTTCACAGAAAAAAAAATCTTTAAAAAATAAATATTAAAAAACAATTGATATGTAAAAAACGACTTATTTTTTTCAAGTTAACAATTTAAAAAAAAAAAATTTAAATATGAGCATAAAAAAATTCTTAGGTAATTGAAAAAAAAAAGTTCTTTCTAAAACGAGCAAGGGCTCGAACTCCCACCCTCTCGGTTGCGAAGCGAGAGTCTTAACCATCAAGCTAACTTGCCTATGGTAGCACAACGATCAGATTGAGGACTTAAAACAGACAACAATAAGTACAAGTTTATACGAACTCACCCCACCTACGCTCATTTTTGGACTAGAAGAGGGTGAGTCTAATTGAGATTCACCTTGGGTCGGTCGCGGTGCATATCATTTTCAGGTCGGTCCTATATGGACTCACCTAGGTCCGGTCCATTTTACACCGAAAACATTTCATTACTGCAGGGTATTAATATTCAGGTCGCTTACAGTCTTGTATACTTTGTAGGCGGTAGGCAATGTTGGCCGCTGGGAAGGATTGATAGAGCTTAAATTGAAGGTTTTTACTCAAAAGTGTCTAAACTGTTAAATTTTTCTCTTATGCTTTGTTACAAGGTCCCAGCCGGAACTGTGTACAGGAAGTTCCCGATCACTGCCATAAGTACCAAGTTTGATGTGAACACTATGCTGATATACAAAACTTATGCACTTTTGCTAATAACCCAGCGGGAAATTATCTCCTGTATGACAAAGTCACCAGTGATGTCATCGATGACATATAGGTGACATTGTCATGCATGACACTTTGGGGGACATATCATCGTGGAGGGGTGTCGTTAACGTGCTTGAATCTCATTGGCTATTGAAATTTAAATAAGGTTTTAGCGTCAGTTGAACGTTAGCATGAAGTGGCGTAGATGATGAGTGCTCGACTCATAATCCGAAGATAACAGGATCGACCCTTGGCTGAGGCGAACAAAAATTTTTTAAAATAGATTTTTGAAAAATTGCGAAATATCCAAAGGGAGGACAAAGAAGAGAAGTTATTAAAACTGGTTTCTATAAATTGACATTTAGAAAGAAAAGAGCAATCATGTGCTGCTCTGGAATGCTTTTTTTGCCATCGCACCCCCTAGCATGACAATGTCACCGGTGAATTCACTGTCCAACTCCTGTACAAATGTCATACAAAGTGTCATATGAATTGTCATGCATACCGAATCTAAAGTCACCGTGACTTCATCGATGATGTCAGCGGGACATTTGCCGCTGGGAACTGTCCTAGGCTGGTGCGATGATGTGACAACTGGGTTCGAAGTGGACAGTTGCTGTATATGGGCATACTTCGTGTGTTTTCGTTCTGTGAAAGCACATTGCTCTATGCAACGTGCACTGTCAAACAACAAAGCTGAGCACTCAGCATGTGTACATATTTCTTAGTGTCTTTTGTGCAAAGTGCTATGCACAAAGTGTATAGTGTGGCTTATAGAAAAATTCTCAAATGCTTATTATTCTTTGTTTTTTATATTTTTTTATTTCTTTATTTAAATGGAAAGAAAACAAAAATAGTTACATTCCATAACAAAAAATGTTAAAGTATTAGATATAACATATTTATAAAAATGTACATATTGTTTTTTTATTTTTATTTTTTTTGTTATATTTACCATAAACGCCACAGTTCCACGTGTTTCTTCTTTTTTGCTAGACGCCGCAGATTTCTTTTGGAAAAGTCCAGAATTTTGAAAATAACCACACAGAAATTTAATATTCTTTATAAGGTAAGTGTACCACGTAAGGCCCACCTAACACCTTTTCGATTACAGCGTACAAAGTATTGATGATAGAAACCCGATTGTTTTTGTGTTGCTTTATTTGATAAATTTTCTATAGAAAAACAAAAAATTCTACCAAAAATCATTATCGGAAAAGCTCCTAAAATGCGATTTAAAAAAAACGTCATTTTGGGCCTTACGAGGAACATGTGTACCTTAAAAGGCCCACTTACTCCTTGTTTGAGATAATGAACCCAAACTTGCATTCATTACTTTTGAAAGCCTTTTATGTTAATTTATATTGTAAAAGCTAGTAAAAAAAATTAAAATATCAGACAAAATTCGTTTATTTAAAAAAAAACTTAACGAATGTTACTAACCTGTTTTTGATTAAGAATTAAAGATTAAACGCTATTTAAGCAAAAAAAAGGTATAGTTGCCGTCTTTTGACCTCAGAGCAACTCAATATAAGGTTTCTTAATGACCGTTGTTGAATTTTTTATGGTGGGCCTTCATAGGCCTTCCAAGAAAAAAAAATTTGCTATTGATTTTTTTACCATAAACATACCTCTGTATCTTCACAATACAACAAACTTTGTTATTTTAAGAAAGCAACCCACAATTTCACTATAGATCATTATTTTTTAAGCATCGTCCACTATAAAAATGGCTTTTTTACGCCTCTGTTATTTTCAATTGACTGTGGTCGCCGCAAATATAGTGCAATTGTCTTAATTTTTTATTTCTACGAAATAACTTGAGGACATGTTTCAACATGTGCAAGTACAGAAACATTTGATAGTTAGAAGTTGGTTAAAATGAAAGTGCGCCTTACGAGGAGCCGGGCCTTACGTGGTACACTTCTTAGTTTTTGTTACTTTTATAATTTTTTGTTATTTTTTTCATACATACGAGTGAAAAATTGATTGGCCGGACCGAATTGCGCAAACGAATGCCAATGAATGACAACTTCAGAAAATGGTCTAAAAAACTAAAACAACAAAACAGCAATCGCTAACTGAAGCTGTTCAGCTTCGGTTGTTTTCTTTGGTTCTGCATACTCGCTATACACCAAGTGTATCGCATAGTAGACAGTCAACGATTTCACAGAAAAACAAAATTTTTATTTTTGCCTATCAACTACTCTGTACACTGCGTGCCTAGTAACTACAAAGCCCGGCTGGGAAGCTTTTAATTCTCTCACAGAGAATTTCGAAATTCTAAAGTACCTATAGGTATATCGCACCCCGGCAACTAAAGTTATGTTATGCTGTGGATCTTCTTCATAAGTCACCTGCACAAAAAAAGTGTACTCTGTTATTTTTTACTTATTATAAATAGCAAATAAAAACCGATATGTCATTTTTGTTGGTAATGGTTCGATCAATGTCGAGGCAATTGTCAAAGAGACTTTTTTCGAGTTCTTGTGAGTCGTACTAAACACAACTAACGTCACGTCACACTCTAAGCGGTAAAAGTGCCAAAACATATTAAAACAATCAAAACACGGCAGAGGAGTTCGACGACACAGCTCGAAATCCGACACCCTTCAGCAAGAACAACAACAACATAAGAACTCAACTACTGAGAACAATTACGTAAACAAGCATACCGATCGCCGGTACCAAAACTTGGCACAACCCAAGCAGCAAAATAGAGCGATTCGACCAGCAGCAAGTCGAATCGACCTATTTTGGTTGAAAATACCCTATTTCTGACCTATTTTCCGGCCTTAAATATGACCTAACTTAAAAGTCCGTTTCGAAGGTCCAAATTACCTCTATTCTACCTATTTCATGACTTCAAAGTCGCTTCGACTTCCAAGTCGATTTTTGATCGAAAATAGGTAAAAAATTCCCTATTGAGTGACTTAAAATTGACTTAACTTTGAATTCCAAATTAGGTAATTTTTCAAGGCAAACAGACCAATTTTTTGACTAAAATTCGACTTTAAAGTCCGTTTGACTTATAGGGCGAAATAGGGTCAAAAGTTGACTTATTTTGTTGCATGCTTCGACTTCAAAGTCGAGCGGACTTGATTTTTGGACTTCATAGTCGGTTTGACTTTAAAGTCGAAATAGGTCAAAATAGGTCGAGCTCCGCCATGTTTTTCGAATGGCAAATTGAGAATTATTCTTCTGCATATGTTTTTTCTTTAAGAAAAACAATTTTTTTCAAGCAATATTTATTTAATTTCCATCAATGAGAAAGCCCCTTAAAAATGAAGAAGTAGAAGGAACACTTTCACGAAAAATCTCAGCGGGCATATGTTTTTGGGACTTATTAAGCGCAAAATAATTTTTAATGAAGTCCATATTTTATTTATTATTTATTTCTTAAGCCACACGAAGAAGAAAATCTCTCGTTCATTTCTGCTTTCGAGTAATACGAATGACTGAGTAAGATATTATGTATTTATATCTTTCTCTGTTACTCTCTCTCTCACTTTTTTCGTTTCCTTTTACGTTCTCTTTCGTTTTACTCATAAGTCCAATTAGGTCGAAAATTGGTCATTGCGACTTCTTTTCGACTAATATTAGGTAAACGGACTTCTTTTCGCCCTGATTTTGAAGTCGAAATGCCCTATTATGACCTATTATTACCGCCAATCGACTTCCAATCTATTCCCCACTTACGTCGACTCGACGTCGAATCGACGTAATTTCGACCTATTTAGGTTAGGTCAAGTAAATATTCTGACCTAATATAGGTAAGAATTTACCAATTTTTGACCTATTTTGCTACTTGGGAACGCCGACCAGAGGAAAGGGCAAGCGGGGGAAAAGACGAAAGACCACGAGCAAGCAAGTCAGCAATAATAAGCAACTGCATAAGCTGTGCATAAGAGGTTCAACGCCTTTAACCGCTGACCTACGTCAACAATAGAAGACGAAATGGAAACACAGCAATGAAGCTATTGGCGTAACTCGCAACAACAACAACAGGCGATCGAGAAGGGCGATCAACGCAACGTACGGAAGAAGTTACAAGCCGGTCAATAGAACAACAAGAGCCAAGTGCAACAACAACAAGTGCAACGTAGGCACACCGGCAGGGGAAGTTCGAAGTCATACTGATGAAATCAATCAATATCCAATATTGCTGGATCGGCAATATTGATCTATTTAAGCGGAGCTTCAATCTATGGAAGAGGACTTGCAGTTTGGAATCGAAAGTCTAATCAGATCTCAACTATGGCGGACCTACTTACGAGCCAGGACAACAAAGTGTGCATTTCAGTTCTAGCTAGGGATTAGGGCAGTTAAGTAAGCCAGAATAGGATTGTTATATTTAAAATAAAAAGGACTTAAATAAAGTATCATTGAAATTGAAGTCGATGGCGTTCTTATTTGTGGTATTCGCTTAGCCGTCCATTCCCAGCACGCAACAGAGTTAATTCATTTTTGTTTGTTTGAAATGAGTTAAAATGAAAGTTGTGACTCTTTAACAGCTTAAATTTCATTTCATTGGCCAACTTTAAATCATTGAAGAGTCATAATCCAAAATAATGCAGCAATAATTTTGTTCGAAACGCATCCAAAGCGACATAACTTATAACTTAACTTAACCTTTTTTCCAAAAAGCGATTCGCATATACTTTCTTATATGAGCTTCTGAAAAGCTTTTCTTCGCTATAAGCATCGTTCTATTAAAAAAAAAAAACAAGTAAGGGTGTTATAGTCAGGCGAGCCTGACAATTAAATACCCGACACAGACACACGTGCTCAAATAATTTTTAATATCAAGAGGTGTGTAAGGCCATTAGGGGCCCCATATACCGACTTTTGTTGAATTTCTTTATGAAAACCACCCTTTTGCCACGCCCACTTTTCAAATTTTTTGGTTTTCTAATCGGAGGCCTTAATATACGCTCAAATTCTAAGTTTCAGTGGAATATCTAAAAAAATTCGGTTTTTGGGCCGTTTTGAGATTTTTGTGACAGACCCTAGTACTGGAGGTACCCCTAAAAATGGTCCGATCGGGTCCATTCTCGAACTTGTTCTTACTCATATCCCCGTGAGCACGCATACAAAATTTTGTCGAGATAGCTCAACGCCTTCGATAAGAAAACTGTATATAAACAGACGGACAGACAGACAGACGGACATGGCTAAATCGAATCTCCTGGTGACGCTGATCATTTCATATATATATTTTGTATGGTCTATCTCGACTGGTTCTGGGTGTTACACACAACCACACAAACGCAATATACCCTCGACACAGAGTGCGTCGGGTATAAAAACAATGTGCTATAAGCTCAAAAACAGTTTTTCGCGTTTTCTGAAAAATAACCAATTTTTAGTTGTGTCACTTTAGTTGCCATGTTGCGATATATGCATTTGCGTAATAGCATAGAATAAGTAATAATATAGAAGGAGCGTCTCATACAAAGCGAAAATTGTATGGCGGGTTCCTCGGGTGGAACCCGCTCTCATTGTTTCCACTATTAATGCCCACAGCAGAATCCGCTCATATTTGCATGGTTTTAAGGTCCTATAACTTTTGATAAACTGCTCCGATTTTCATAAAATAAAAACTATAAGAAAATTTGAATAATTTGGAAAATCTTATACGCTTACTCTATATAGCTATCTACAAAAGGAAAAAAGTTCGTAACTGACAGAAAATTTCAAGTCTTCATAAACCTACAATTTCTATTAATTCTCTTCACATTCAAATCCAGAAAGTAAACCAAGCGGCGAAAAAAAAATTTTTTTCTGAAATAAAAAAAAATATTTTTTTTACTTCAATTTTTTGTTTACAGGCTCGACTAAAATAGGTGTCCTACGAATATCAATTTTAGTTCCTGTTGCCCGTTTGCCTTTTTTAAGCAATTCTTAGAATTTTTCCCTGCATTTAATACCCCCTGTTATGTGTTTTATAGAACAACCAAGGAGCCCAAAGCATCCCTAGAGTTGCAATATATTGTTTTCTTTTATTTTCAATTTGAAAGAGCTTATTCGAGTGATGCTCGACGTCCGTAATGCAAAAAGTGCATGTGGTACATGTGGTACATGTGGCAGGCGGCCTAAGCGCCTATTTTACTAAATAACTAGACGAATGAATCGAAGGGCTAGTTTCTATTGATCTACATGCAAAAAAAATCTTTTATTTTTAAGCTCATAGATTATTTCTTGTAACACAGCTTATAAGCTTATTTCACTGAAATCGAGGAGTTTTCATATTGATCTGGAAAACACTTCCAATCATTATCTACGAAAAAAAAAAAGAAAAGAAAAGAAGTACAACTTGTCTCAATATTAGACACGGACAGAGCTTCGCCAGGGAAACTTCGACAGTGAGAAATTACATCGGAGCCTTGAAAAGAATTTCAATTTAAATATTACCACCCAGTTCGACCCGGCAATCCGAAAAAAAACCACCTGGAGAACAATCGATACAACTTAGATTAATTTTTTTTTTTTTAAAGGTTTTCCATTCGACCATTGCCATCGAGTTTTTATTTGTAAAGGCTCGTGTCAGAACGAGGCCGATCAAAGCTAAAATTCAATGCAGTATCCAGTTTATTTATGTGTCCGGTTCTTTGTTGGCTGACATGAGAATAATTTACCTCTTTGTATAGGTTTTCGGCTACTTTTGTTTTATTGCCAGACTACAGCATCGACATCAAAGGTCCATACTCAAAGCAGACAGCGGTGCAAGGACTTGTGTCACGAATTTGAAATCATACGAACAAATGGTACTGAAATTAATCTTGAAGTGCCAAATGTCAAAAATTTACCGAAGTATCAAAGACCATTGGAATGTGATTGCTTTTCTGTGCATTAGCTGCAAATGGGTTATATTTCTTGGAAAGAACATAAGCATTGACAGCCATACTAAGGTAAAGGAGGCGAGACTATCAGAACATTAGGAATTGATAAATGGTGAAAAATCGAAATTCTCTTTGGTAAAATTAGTTTTTAAGGATTAAAAGAATTTCGGGTTTGCCTTTATCCCTAACGAATAGGAGAAAATATCTTTTTAGGAACTGCTATGGAAAAAGTTTTGATAAAATTCCGGTACAAATCGCTCTGAACTAACTGATAAAATGATATATAAGGGATGTCTTCAGGGTCCCGTGCAACAGATAAATTTGATCCAACAAAGTTTTATTATCCTTTTAATAACCGCTACGTCACGAAAGCACTTCAGACTTGCAAAAAGAAACAACAACAACTGCAACAATAGCAAAAGAGAAAGGGAGAAAGCCCCGCCGTGGAAAGTAATCCCAACACAACTTGAAAATTTAAAGCTCAACCGCAACTCAGTGGGGACTGTTTTATTAAGGGTTTCATTCAATTCATTCGGTTTAATTGAAAAAGCCAAAGAGAAAAGGATTCATTAAGTGAAAATAAACCGAGTTGTTGGCTTCCACCGAAAACGAGATTCAAAAATTGTGATTCTTTTTTTATGCTCTTGGTTTTTTATTGAACAAAAATTTCCAGATTTTACTTCAAAGTCACCATCATAGATGGTTAGTTTGAAAAATTGATTTTCAGATTGACCAAACTCCTTGGACTGCCAAAATTTAAGCTGCAAGGAATTTAAAGAAAAATTAATTGAAAAAATTTCGTTTCTTTTCGAATAGGTCCAACTTGAGGGGCCTTCCGCAAATCATAGATATTTAGTTTGCCGTAAGCATCTTGAGAATAGAGGATAACAGGGTGAAATGTGGAATACATTTACCGAAAAGTCGCCGGTTGTATACATATATAAGTTAAGCACTTGGCTATCGTGTTACGCAACCATTCTCGCCAACTTCTTTTTGATATTCTTCGCTATTTCACAATCAATTCCAATTCGGTCATTCACCGCTATTGCACAACCGATTCGATCACGTTGCACCTTCCTAAAACTCAAGTACATGCACAACGTGATTGCTGAGCCTGCGTCTGATTACTTGCACGCGCATCCGGGAGCCGTGGGAAACGCCGACGCAGCAACATTAGGTTAAGTTAGCTGTTAAGTTTGACTTTATATGTTAAGCAGTCTAATGCCAGGAGCCGTCGATATCGGTCGAATAAATTATAACGTTTATTAAATTGTTGTTAAATTCTTTTAGTGGAAGCGGACTAGTTGGGTCCGCTGAAAATATTTTTTTATAAGGATCCTTAGTAGATCCTTTAACTGGCGCCCGAGCAGGGACCAGCAACATAAACGTCCTTAAAATATTTTTACCATTTTTTCTGGTCGCGAATCCCGTAAAAGCTCCTGGAAAGGACTCCGCAAAAAAAAAAAAAAACATTTTTATAAATAAATAAAAAAATAAGAAAATTTAAGAAAAAAAAATAGAAAATTTTTTTAAAACGAATGTAAAAGAACAAATAAGAATAAAAATCGCATTTAAGCGAACCAAAAAAAAAAACAAGAAAAAAATAATAAAAAATAAAAAAAAAAAAAAAACCGAATGTAAAAGAAAAAATAAGAATAAAAATCGCATTCAAGCGAATAATCTGTGCTGCAAGAAAGTGAATTTAATATAAGGTTCAAAGGTTTGGTGCGAAATAGCCTTTTTTCTATTCCTAGAAGGAAATAGCAAATTTTGTTGTCAAAGGCGGTGTGGAAGTGAAAAGGCCATTGAACTGTTGTTGGGGACCGCCATAGTGACAGTGAGCAACCGACGCAAATAGAATAAGGAAGCTGCTAGATGAAAATTCTTATCCTGTGAGTACTCGCAGAACTTATATTTTATATTTTTGTATATTTGCATTTTATATCTCGGCAAGTCATATCATGGAGGAGCTTCAAAGATCAGTGACACAGTTGACAGGCGCGGTTAACGCACTAACAGAACAAGTCAGGAGCTCCGAAAGGAGAATAGGTGCTTTAGAAAATGTAGAACGTCCAGCACCTCCGATTGTCGATGCCGGCGTCGTGATAGCAGCTCCTAGACCTCCTCAGACTGAGGAAGAGCTGAAAGAAATTTCTAAGCTCCCTGATTGCGTTAAGGAGCTTCGCGCGTTCGAAGGAAATCCAGCCCAGTACATCTCGTGGGTTCATAACGTCGAGGCAATTTTGAACGACTATGAAATCGTGAGATCAAAACCGATCTACAGAGCTATTTTGCAGAGCGTGAGAGGAAAAATAAGGGGTGGTGCAGATGCTGCCCTTGTTTCTTACAACATCTTCGACGATGATTGGCCAACTATTAAAAAATGCCTCTCTTTGCACTACGCGGACAAGCGCGACATTCGAACCTTAGAGTATCAGCTAGGGCAGTTAACGCAGAAAGGGCAAAGGTTAGACGCTTTTTATGCTTTAGTGAACCATCAGCTTTCCCTCATAATCAATAAAGTGAAAACAGAATCGTACTCACAAGAAACAGTAAATGCGTTAGTCGAAGCCTATAGGAACAGGGCACTGGACATATTTGTCCGCGGGTTGGATGGCGATCTTTCACGGCTTATTTCAATCCAGAGACCACAAACGCTGCCCGAAGCATATACCTCTTGCCTCGACATCCAAAATCTGAATGTAAGGCGTTACCCGATTCACCCCTTAGGTATTCCCAATTCAATAACGATTCCGGTTAACCAAATGAGCAGAACCGAAACCAGACAGAATCCACCACCAAGAAGATTCTCTTCTAATAGTTTCCCCCAAAATGCACCCAGAAGATCTTTTGATAATAGATTTAATAGTTATCCTCCACCTAGGCCAACAGCTCCAAAACCCAGTGAAAAAATTGACGTTGATCAATCAACGCAAAGTAAAAATGTTAACTATATGAATAGGCCGCAAAACTTCCAAAATTTTAAAAGAAGGGGGTCATCTTTGAATACCCCTATGAAATACCAGAAAATGTTCTATACGGTCCCGGCAGAAGAGGGCACGGGAGAATCGCCTGCACACACAGAATTAGTAGCGAACGAAGGCGGCGAGGCCCAGGAAGACTCTCAGAATGAGCCTTGTTCAGACGAGGTAAATTTTACAACAATAGCCTCGTTTCAGGCGTACCATATCTAGAATACCGTACAAATGAAAATTGCAGATTGAAATTCCTTGTCGACACTGGAGCTAATAAAAATTACATCAGTCCCTCCGTAGCAGAAAATCCTATTCCAGTTGAGAACCCCTTCGCGGTGAATTCGGCTGCAGGAAAGATAAAAATAAACGAAAAAGTTTCCGGAAAATTTTTTTGATTTTGTTGATCGAAGTGTAGAGACCACGTTTTTTGTACTCCCAGGCCTTGAGTCCTTTGACGGGATAATAGGTGACGACACGCTTCGCGAGGTTAAAGCCGTTCTCGACAGGGATCTCAATCTCCTGATACTCAAACCCGATATAGTTATACCCCTGAAACAAAAGTTAGCGCTAGAAGTAAACACGATAAAGATTCCCAGTTTAGACATTTCAAAAAAGACCGAAACCGATCTTCAGTCATTATTAGAAAAATATAATGATTTATTTGGGCCACTCGACGGAAGTTCAGTTGTGAATACGAAAGTTCGAGCCGAAATTAAAACTAGCACGCAAGAGCCAATTTACATGAAAAGCTACCCTTACCCGGCCAACATGCGTGAGGAAGTTGACAGGCAAATTGACGAGCTTCTTCGAGAAAATGTTATCCGAAAATCCGATAGTCCCTACAATTCACCAATTTGGGTGGTACCTAAGAAAGCGAAACCAAATGGAGAAAAACAATATCGCATGGTGGTCGATTTTAAGCGTCTGAACGCAGTAACGGTTCCCGACACGTATCCCATTCCGGACATTAACAATACATTAGCTAGTCTTGGCCAGGCAAAATATTTCACAACTTTGGACCTTACGTCCGGATTTCACCAAATTCTTATGAAAAATAGCGACATTCCGAAAACAGCCTTCTCCACAATGAACGGAAAGTATGAATTCTTGAGGCTTCCATTCGGACTTAGAAATGCTCCGACAATTTTCCAGCGAATGATAGATGACGTCCTTAAGGAGCATATAGGGAAAATATGCTATGTTTATATTGATGACATTATTATTTTTAGCAAGAGTGAAGATCAACATCTCAAAGACATAGAAACGATTTTTTTCAAACTCTTATCTTCGGGCCTGAAGGTTAATTTAGAAAAAAATCCAATTTTTGAAAAATAGCACGGAATTCCTTGGATATCTCGTCACACCCGAAGGTATTCTTCCAGATCCGAAAAAAGTTTCAGCTATTCAAGCGATGGCTCCACCAAAAAACCTCAAAGAATTAAAAAGTTTTCTAGGCCTTACTTCCTATTACAGGAAATTCATTCAAGATTATGCTAAGGTAGCTAAGCCTCTCACGAACCTCACTCGCGGTGAGCATGCACAAGTTAAAGCCAGTCAGTCTCGCAAAATACAAATCACACTAGATCAAGAAAGTCTACACGCATTCCAAACCTTAAAAGACCTTCTTATGTCATCCGAAATCTTAGCATTCCCTGACTTTCAAAAAACCTTCATACTGACTTCCGATGCATCCAATTATGCAATAGGCGCTGTATTGTCCCAAGAGATAGACGGTCATATGCCATCGAATGAGCTGCGATCATCCGAGATTCCAAACCGCCGCCTACGAATCCCGCATAGATCCACGGGACGCGGATCTTTAAAGGGAGAGGAGTTAAGCACTTGGCTATCGTGTTACGCAACCATTCTCGCCAACTTCTTTTTGATATTCTTCGCTATTTCACAATCAATTCCAATTCGGTCATTCACCGCTATTGCACAACCGATTCGATCACGTTGCACCTTCCTAAAACTCAAGTACATGCACAACGTGATTGCTGAGCCTGCGTCTGATTACTTGCACGCGCATCCGGGAGCCGTGGGAAACGCCGACGCAGCAACATTAGGTTAAGTTAGCTGTTAAGTTTGACTTTATATGTTAAGCAGTCTAATTCCAGGAGCCGTCGATATCGGTCGAATAAATTATAACGTTTATTAAAAAGTTGTTAAATTCTTTTAGTGGAAGCTATCTTTGTCGTTGTCATGATTTTTAATTTTTAATTATTAAATGGGCTTTTTGAGTCCCTCATTTTTCACTTTAAGAGAAAGCCCAAATAATAATTAAAAATTAAATATGGAAATGGTCAAAAATAAAATCTACTAACAATAAGGTGGGCACGCCAATGGTGTATATATGCACAATTTAGCCGACCTACGTAACATCGCTGAGGTGGTCATAGTGGCTAAGGTGTTGGTTTAAAAAATGACCCAAACGCCCTAATAATAATTAAAAATTAAAAGATTTTTATTGTTTATGGATATACCGGACTATGAGAAGGAAACCAGGATTAAATCAGTTTATCAGCCTTCATTAAACTGTGAAAGTTTGACTCGTGTTTGGAGGTATGGGTGGCATATTCGTTTTTTTTCTTGTTTTTTTTTTTTTTTTGCCACAGCTATGCCTGTAATAAGGAATTATTTCCCCCCATTGAACTTTAAGGAATTCAATAGCATACCCTGTAGTAAGCATTTGGGCAATTATGTATCGGAAAAGAAATAAGACTTTTACCAAAACTACAAGAACTTGTGAAATTTTTGGTTAAGTTTTATCCTATAAACGCCACTAGTCTTTAACTGGTGAAAATTTCCCGATTATTTCCAAAATTACTAGATCAATTCTGGAGCATACTGCTCTAGTGCTTTCCTGTACAGATGTTATACTGATTTTCTACAGAATTTTATATGGGCGCGGATATAGAAAAGAAGTGGCACTGTTGGATTTTGCACTAGTAAAGTACTAGTACAGAACTTCTATAGGGTAGAAAGCTAAATATGGCAATAGCAGAAATAATTTCAATATGGATGTTTGCATTGATCTGAATACATACGTATGTGGTAAAAACAACAGATTTGGCAACGCAAAAAAATTATTTACAATTATCGTTGGACGTTTTAAAATACAAATATTTGAAATTCATTAAGGTTTTTATACCCAGCGTAAGCGGGGTATATTAGTTTTGTGCGAATCTTGTAACAGGGAGAACTAAGCTCCGGAGATATAGACATATATATATAGAAATGATCAGGATCAAAAACTGAATCGATTTAGACATGTCCGTCTGTCCGTCCGTCCGTCTGTCTGTCTGTCCGTCCGTCTGTGGTCGGATCTCCTCCGAAACGGCTGGACCAATCAAGTCGAAATTTGGCACACAGGTATATCGGGAACTGAGTATGATCCTAAGTAAAAATGGGAGACATCCGCCCACTGCCACGCCCACAAATGAATATAATGTGTTTTCAGTAAAATGCTTGTAACTTGCGAACCACTCAACACATTTCATTTATATTTGGTGTGCTGGTAAACTACGAAAAGGGACATATCCTGGAAAAAAATGGACGCCGCCCTCCTCGAGCCACGCCCACAAATAAGCCCAAAAATAAGGGCTTATCGTAACTTGTGAAGTAAAAGGCGTAGAAGCTTCAAATTCGCAGCATAGGTTGACCAAGGCGAATGAAAGGTGTAGGGAAATAATTTATGTGGCCCTCCCACTGCCACGCTCACAAATGAATATAATGTGTTTTCAGTAAAATGCTTGTAACTTGCGAACCAATCAACACATTTCATTTATATTTGGTTTGCTGGTAAACTACGAAAAGGGACATATCCTGGAAAAAAATGGACGCCGCCCTCCGTGAGCCACGCCCACAAATAAGGGCTTATAGTAACTTGTGAAGTAAAAGGCGTAGAAGATTCAAATTCGAAACATAGGTTGACCAAGGCGATTGAAAGGTGTGGGGAAAAAATCTATATGGCCTTCCCACTGCCACGTCCAAAAATAGATATTTTTCGTAACTTCCGAAGAAAATGGCGTAGAAGCTTCAAATCCGCAACAAAAGTTGACCAAGGCGAATGAAAGGTGTAGGAAAATAGTTTATGTGGCTCGCCCACTGCCACGCTCACAAATGGAGATTTTTCGTAACATAGAGCGCCACTAATGTCGGAACGCTGGGTATTTCAAAGTCGGGCTTGACCGACTTTAGCTTTCTTACTTGTTTTTTCATATTTTTGCTTTAAAAAAAGGCGTATATAAAATTTGGGTGCTCGATTTGTATGGAACGAAAAATCGTACACACGCGTATAGCAGAAACGTAAACTAAATGAAATTCTAGGAAAAATTTGCGTAGAAACTTTGGGTCTAAAATGAATTCCTAGCTCTTACAAATCAACCTCATAGGGTATTTAATGTGGTTCTTTCGCTCTGTGTGTAACGAAGCGAGCTATAACGAGACCCAACTGTAGTCCATAGAAGCCATTGTGGAAAAGTTAATCACTAGACCTTTCAGCTTAGGAAAACCAAGCTGATAGAATAATGACGTAGATACTTTGGGCTAATGAATCACTTTAATCACTAGGATTTGTATGGTCTTTGTAACTGGAAGAAGTCACGCGTATAGCAGAGACACCACTGTAGTCTCAATGAACATTTAGGAAAAATTATCGTAGACTTTGGCAGCAGGAAAGCCATTCTATCTAAAATCAAGATCATAGAGGTATTTGCCAATGATGTCTTTTCTGGCTCTTTGTGTTTCGAAGTGGGACTTAAGAAGATCCCAACTGGTAGCTCCAGCAGGACATGCCCGTTAGGTCTGATGGAAAAAAAAAAAATTTAGATCAGCTGCAGCACGCTTTTCATCTAGAATTTAAGCCATACTAGAAAGAAAGTCATTTCAAAAACTCTTATTCTTTTCGTAGCTCATGTGATTTGAAAATGTAAACATTTCTTTACGGACATTATTTTTGCCTCATGCAGTGGATGCAGAACCGTCGATCTTTGGATGTACCCGTAGCAAATCCATTAGCCATCTCAGTATAGGTCAATGCAATAAGTAAAAACTATTTAAATTTGAAGTCAGCCAGCACGCAGTTTACATCATGAACAGTATCCTAGATGACTAGGTTAATTGTTCCAAAGTGCATTTCATGAAAATGTCACCTTATGTACAGTGAAATTCATCTTTATGTTGATTTGTCTCGATATATTTGCTTTTACAGATTAGTTACTATTTGCTCTCAGCAGCGAAGTGATTTTGGATTGTTGAAGTCCGCATCGATACCACTCATGACTACAGTAAGTGCTCAGACATGGTTCGAATACGCTCACCTTATGTAATTCATAAATATTCGAATGTTCAATTTAGCTCATGAAGTTATGGTTCGTGATATTTATTTTGACTTGATTTCATAATTTGCCAGCAGAAATGTTCAATCATGGTATGACACGATCTGAATCGACTTCAAGGAATTATGCAACTGTTGGGTAAATTCCTAGCATCAATTCAATATCGATACCTCATAGTACGCTTAACTAAATTGTAGAGTGAAATTTTGAGTCGCCCTTATAGATTAAATAGCTTTCATTTGATAGTTATTGGATGATCAATCATGGAGTGAGACGTACATAGTTGATATTCATGAAGTGATATTCAAATCTGCACTTGCAGAATGTGAGAGTATCCTGGGCAGCTATAGCATTGCGTTGCAATTGAAACTCATTACATCCTTGCAGCGCAAAAGCTTGAAAATTTTCAAATACAAGATTTCAATGAAAAAATCTGATCCACTACGAGGAGAAAACATGTTACATGCATAATTGAAAAATTTCCATCTACAATTCAAAATGAATCGAATAGCCTCAATGCAATTACATGTAATTGATTAAATTTCAATTACAATTACATGTAATTGTAATTGAAATTTTATTCAATTACAAGTAATTGTAATTTAAATAATTCTTGCAAATAGAAGCTTACATGTATATTAATTTATAATTACAATTATACATGAATTGTAATGATTCCGTTTGCAATTCAACTTAGCATGTCACTTGTTTCAATTGAAGAGTTTTCAATTACAAGTACATTGTAATTGGAACACCTAATTCATTGAAAAACAGTAGATTGATAATTTGATACATTTAAATTTCATACGGAAAATTAAACTGATATACTTATTGAGGTAGACAAACAATTACTTTATTGTTATTAAGAAATTTTTCAATTACAATTACATGTAATTGAGAAAAACTTCAATTACAATTACATTGTAATTGATAATTGAGAAAATTCATTACAATTATGTAATTACTTGTAATTGTAATTGAAAATTTTTGTAATTGGGTTTGCCCAGGTCTGGAGCCAACCAACCTCTTAAAACATTATTTTTACAAGTAGTTCTATTTGGAATATATCGTTTTTATTTTTTTCCATAAAAATTTTGGTTGAAACCTTTTTATTCCTCTAAGTTTTTTAATATTATTTAAATTATCTCGTTTTATTTACTCTTTCAGAAAAAAAAAATTGGCGCTCGTCTAACCGGGGACCCGCCGTCATAGAAATTTTAGGCAATCTCTCTATTTTTAAACAGAATCCCTTCTTATTTCTACAAGGAATCATTTTAGTTTTACTGAAAAGGAATTCATCTGGCAAAGGCTGCATTACCATTCACACTTTATGCATTGCCTAGAGCAAAATATTCTGTTTGAAGTAATGCAGTATATCAATTATTTTTGTTCAACGACTGCATTGATGAAAGGAAATACAGATGGGAGCCCCAACCGCTTACCGCCAATGTCTCTTTATGTGAAATATAATGCAGGTTTTACACAAACAAAAACCGACAGTGAACTAATAATCCTACAGTAGTGTATGATTCTCTTTGAAAAACACTAATTACGAATAAGAGAAAGGGAATGCAAGAGTTAACTCTTACAAGTAATGCAGCGCAGTTGTTGCGTGTAATCTAGGTTCGACTTGCTTACCACTTCGCACAAGGTAATGCAGAAGGGAGTCGTTATCCCCTACCGCCTAGGACATCTAATGTTAAATGTAATGCTGGTGTTATATGGGAGGTAATGGATTCTGGAATGGATGTTCATTACCTCAGAATCAATGCGACATCAATGAAGAATGCATTACGTTCGCTGCTGGGTCGTTAAGTAGAAATTCTATTGTACGTGTGCGTACTGTTATATGAAATAGTTGAATGTACTTTACATTTCAAGGTCTCAACTCAGAGAGAAATTTTTTCTCAGTGTTCTTTGTTTGCCATGCAACTTTTGCTTTTATTTTTTATTTTTCTTTCGTTTTTTACTCGCGTTTTTTTTTTTTTTTTTAATATCTAATTTTTCATCGTTGTTTGATTAGTAAATATTGAAAAAGTGAAAACGTGTATCTTTTCACTCCCCCAACAAGAACAAAAGTTGTGCAACAAAGTTTCAAAACAAATAAACTTATGAGGCGTGTGTGTGAGAACGGAATTCCACATTTTGTTGGTTTTGGAACACGCTTTTTTAAACTTGTCGGCAAACATGGGAACGAATTAAAGTTTTTTTTTTTGGAAATTTATTTATTCTTTTTTACAGCAGGTAAAATAAGTATTGAGACAAATGGGAGTTACTGAGAGGCAGGTGCAGGTATAACAAAATTTTATATTAAGACTGTTCCTTTGTAAATCCTCACATTTCGGAGGGGGTTCGGACCAGGGGTGTTGCGAATATTCGCATCCGCATCCGCAAGTGCGGAGCTTCCGCACGAATTTCAACATCCGCATCCGCATTCATCGATGCGGAGCTCATGCGGATGTACGTGTGCCACAGTTTTTATAAAAACAGTTGATTTTGACTCGGCATTCACATGTATGAAAACATGTTTTGAAACAATTTGTAAGTAGAAAAAGGCATGCGAAGAAAATAAAGGGTTATATTTTTAATATTCCAAAACAATGATTGCTTCTCTTTTTTTCTCATGTATTGAAATGGGATGTATTCCAGGCATGTTTTATACGTGTGAGCGCCGTGCAAGAAAACAGAAAGAGGCAAAATGTATTACAATACAAATTATATAATATATAATAATATAATATATAATAATAATTATTGAACATAATATAGCTTAACTGAGACTAATGTATAATACGAGAATGTATATATGTATTGATGTATATATGTATATATATATTTTATATCAAATTACTTCCATTATATGTTGTTTTCATAAAAGTTTCATTTCGTAGTAACAACCATATCCGCATCCGCATCCGCGGATGTAAGTTTTTAAAATCCGCATCCGCATCTGCATCCGCGGATGTCAAAAAAACCACATCCGTGACACCCCTGGTTCGGACCCCCAAAACTACCCCCTGGATACGCCACTGCTGAGAGGAAACACCAGGTTTAATATATACTTATATATAATATATATTTTTTGTTGCTTTTTCTCGCTTAGAAGAGATGTCATCCAGGAATTTATGTCAAAGAAGAGATCGAATTAATAATCCGTTAAAGCGGTCATCTATGAAAAAATTTTAGTGAAACTTTCTTTGAGGATAAATTCTTTTGCTGAGAGAGAATGTTCCACTTGCAACCGATTGTCGGATAAAACAACCTCCATGATTCAAGGACAATGTTTATGACTTTATGTTGGTATGTGCCGGATTTCCGGAAATTATTCTGTTTACCTTGTAGTCGGCTATTCATATGTCAGTTTTCCAACGAGTTCGTCCTCAGGTCCTACCGTCTGTCTGTCTGTCTCTGTCTGTATAAAGATTTATTATCGAAGGAGCTTCACGAAATTAAGTAAGATATAGTAAGAACAAGTTCGAAAATGAGCCCGATCGGAACACTTTTAAGGGTACCTCCAATACTCAAATCGCAAAAACTGCTAAGAGGGGAATTTTATAAAGAAATTGAAAAGAAAATTGAGTATATGAGGGCCCTTAATAGCCCTGCAAATTTCCGGAATAACTTGTCTTGGGATTTGCTTTAAAAAAATCTTCAAACATATGTACATATGTATATAGCTAACCCGGATATTGTTTTTTCAAGCTCGATTGACAATAGCACCCTTACTTGTTTATATGTATGGTAGGTATTTTTCCTTATTTATTTTTCTGAACAACACATGTACTAATAATTGTCTATTGAGTGTTAACATACCACTACGTGATAACAAGCCACTCAGAAATACATTAAGTAAATAATTCAACAATAGAAAGAGAAAAAGAATTACCTTTACAAGAGAATAACACAAAGGTTCTCTCTGGTTTTCTTCCTTTTCTGTTTATCTCTTTCACATGCATTTGCATTCGCATTCGCATTCGTATTCAGTGTTTGGCTATCAACTAAGTACTCAATGCTCGCAAAATTTTATCGCCATTGAAATGTCCAATACAAGAGAGTCTGTACAATTTCCACCAAATCAAATGGCATTGGTATTTAGGTATATTTATATTGAAGGCATTTAGTTTCCGATATTCAATCAGAGTATCTGCGGAAAAATCATTTCCATGGAAAACAGATATTTTTTTCGGATTTTTAGAATCTTTCTTTTGCTATTTTTATACCCAGCGTAAGCAGGGTATATTAGTTTTGTGCGAATCTTGTAACAGCCAGAACTAAGCTCTGTAGATGTAGACATATATATTCTTGATCAGGATCAAAAACTGAACCGATTTAGACTTGTCCGTCTGTCCGTCCGTGGCCCACTGCCACGCCCACAAATGAATTTAATGTGTTTTCAGTAAAATGCTTGTAACTTGCGAACCACTCAACACAATTCATTGAAATTTCGTGTACTGGTTAACTACGTAAAGGGAAATATCCTGGAAAAAATGGACGCCGTCCTCACCGAGCCACGCCCACAAATAAGGGTTTATCGTAACTTTGAAGTAAAAGGCGTAGAAGCTTCAAATTTGCAACATAGGTTGACCAAGGCGAATGAAAGGTAGTAGGAAAAAAATATATGTGGCCCGCCCACTGCCACGCCTACAAATGGATATTTTTCATTACTTTCCGAAGTAAAAGGCGTAGAAGCTTCAAATTCGCTACATAAGTTGACCAAGGCGAATGAAAGGTGTAGGAAAAAAATTTATGTGGCCCGCCCACTGCCACGCCCACAAATGGAGAGGCAAAACATAGTGCGCCAATAATGTCGGGACGCTGGGTATTTCAAAGTCGGGCTTGACCGACCTTAGCTTTCTTACTTGTTTATACCTAGCGTAAGCAGGGTATATTAGTTTTATGTGGATCTTGTAACAGCTAGAACTAAGCTCTGTAGATATAGACAAATATATACATGTTCTTGATCAGGATCGAAAACTGAATCGATTTAGACATGTCCTTCTGTCCGTCCGTCCGAATATTCCTCCGTCTGTCTGTTTGTCTGTCCCTCCGTCTGTGGTCGGATCTCCCTCAAAACAGCTGGACCAATTAAGTCAAAGCTTGATACGCAGGTATGTTGGGCCCCAAAAACGATCCTAAATGAAAATAACCGATATCCGCCCACTGCCGCGCCCACAAATAGAAACTTTTGTAACTCACGAAATAAAAAGCGTAAAAGTTTCAAATTCGAAACATACATACATAGGTAATCTAACGTTATGAGGGCCCCCCCTACCTTGAAGGAACAATGGGCATTCGCCGGGTTGCCCGGTTGGCCAGTCCGAGCCTGGTTTTGGTAAAAGCGGGTGTGTTCCGCCCACTGTCAAGGTCACAAACATAAAATTTCTGTAATTTCCGTAAGGAAATGCACAACATGGTGCGTCAATAGTTTCGGGACGCAGGGTATATCAAAGTCGGGCTTGTCCGACTTTAGCTTTCTTACATGTTTCATCTAGCGATAGCGAAAGAATAAAAGCAAATATTCTATGCTTCTCCACATTTCCTATACAGCAGCCCAAGAACTGTTCAAAGAATTTTCGCCGCTGAATTTTCTTTTGTTATATTCCGTTTTGGGGCTCCTTTGCTTGTTTGTTTGTGCTCCTAATGTGCTCAGACACTTCTAGGTAGATCAAAAAAATTTCAAAAAAATATTTTAAAAATAAAACTGAAAATAAAAAAATTGAAAAAGAGACCAAGGTCGAATGAGAATTTGGATTCATATTTTCGTGGGCTTCCTTCCAATGGCTGTGGCTGGTTTCTGTTGTTTTGTTTAACTCTGCTCCGAGGCATGATGAAAGCAATGTGAAAAGCTCATGGATTTTTCTTCAAAATTTCATTTTAATTGAGCGTATTTATCGGAAAGCGCGTATTTATTTTACCACTCGGTGCATTGCTGCGAGGAATTCCGTTTCCGGGAAGAATTTCACGATGAATGGAAATCTTACTTACATTTCAGGAATTTATGTACAAACATTCTTATGCTTTTTATAGATTCCTTCGCAACAACCGGAAATTTATATGGGAAACTTTTCGAATTTTTATTTTATTTTATCTTTGTTTGTTTCTTCAAAATTAAATAAGGATGTCCTTAGTTTTCGAACATAAAATCAAAACATTGAATACCTTTAGGGGCAGACATCGTTTTAGGACGATCATACATACATACACACACTCGTGTTCATACATATTTACTTATCATTTCATAAATGAATTTTTTCCACAATAGCGCGTAGCAATTCTAATTGAGGCTCCAAATACGTTATAGCCACAATGAAGCCTCTGAACTGCTTCGATGGACTTTTTTTTTGCGACATACATAAATATATGAAGAAAAAAATTTACCAACAAAATTTACAAAAAAGACAAACAACAAACAAAGATTCCTTTTTTAATCAATTAAGAGGTTGAGAACCAAAGAATGAAATGACTTTGATGTTGGCAATATTGAAGAAAACTATTAATGCGCTGTCAATCTTCTGTCTTGCTTAGATCAAAGGGAAACCAAACAGGCTTGATGGCATAAAACTTCGTAAATATCAGTGGCATTTGCTAAATTAAAGCCTTCTATCAACGCACACACACAATTGCACAACAGCTTTTTCCTGTAACCGTATAAAGACTCTCAAGTTAAGTCGTGTCGAAGGACTATGACGGCTTTTGATATCATTTGAACTCTGTCAAAAATTGGAAACGACTTGTGTGTGTGTGTGTGTGTGTGTGTGTGTGTGTGTGTGTGTGTGTGTGTCACACCGTGTCGCGAGTGTGGCCAAAACTGCCAAACATGAAGATTGAAAATGCTTAAAAATGTTTTCTAAAAGAAATCAATAAACAATTTCTTAATATGTTAAGCCGTTTAAACGTACCACGCTTTTAAAGTCACACTAAACGAAATTTGTCCGTTCCTGTTAACGAAACTTTTAAAAATAGCCAATATTTGAAACGCTAAAATTAACTTGAAAGCATTCTAACCTAAAAGGCTCCACGCTCTAAAGAAGCAAGTAAATTTCCTATACCGACCAAACACATGTAAAAACAAGTAAGGGTGTTATAGTCAGGCGAGCCCGACAATAAAATACCCGACACAGACACACATATTTAAATAATTTTTAAACCACGCCCAAAAAATAGGATCATTAAGAAAGAATATTCGAGAGATTTTTTAAGCCATAAGGGGCCCCATATACCGACTTTTGTTCAATTTCTTTGCCACACCCACGTTTCCAATGTTTTTGTATTCTAATCGGAGGCTTAGATATACGCTCAAATTCTAAGTTTTATTCAAATATTTCGAAAAAGTCTGATTTTGGGGCAGTTTTAGGATTTTTCTGACAGAACCTAGTACTGGAGGTACCCTTAATAATAATGGACCGATCAAGAAAATTTTTGGGGCACGATTTTTATAACTACGAAGGAAGCACAAGTGCCAGCTTTCGTTCAAGTCCCATTTGAATTTCGGGTGTAGGAGACAATTTTCGAAAAACGCCCTTCTACCACGCCCACTTTTCCAAGTTTTGGAAATCATACTACTTGTCTTTAAGCATGTCCAAATATCAAATTTCATCAAAATATCTTGAAAAACTCTGGTTTTAGAGCAGTTTTTGTGATTTTCGTAACAGACCCTAGTACGGGAGGTACCCCTAAAAATGGTCCGATCGGGTCCATTCTCGAACTTGTGACTCCTTTGGTATGTTACATACTCCGTGCCAGGGCCGTTTTTAGGCATAGGCTGCAGCCTATGGGCCCGCACCATAAAGGGGGCCTGCACCACAAAATGGTATTGCCTTTTGTTTTTTCACTGCTTAAACGATATGTTTGCATAGCAGTGACCTTTTTTTTTTTGCTACTCATGGGGGGGCCCGCACCACAGATACAGCCTAGGGGCCCAAAAAACCTAGAAACAGCCCTGCTCCGTGCCAAACTTAATATACCCTTTCCTTAGGAAAAGGTATAAAAATTTCTGTATTATAATTTTTCGTATTATGACTCCAAATAAAATGTTCAAAAATAAATACTTCTCATTGACACACATTGAAGGGTTAATTTATCAGATTTCCTTTGGTCGGAAAAGGTTGTTTGTTTTTTCGAGACGAAGAAGCCGTGCAGGTGCAAAAGTAGTGACCATTTTGTGAGTTGTTCTCATTTGTATCGATGACACCTATTTTTTTTTTTTGCTTTCTCTTGATGGTCTGAAGGCTTCTGCAAATCAAACGTATTAAATGTGGGAACCCTTTTCAAACTTGACAGCTAGAAAATTTAAGAACATTGTGCTTGTGATGCGTATCGATATAAAAAGAAATTTAATTTAAAAAGCGAATAAACTTTATTCAGTCGCTGATTGGAAAAAGGTAACAATAATCTTTGAGATCACATCATTAATTCGAGGCCTTGCTCTGTTGCTCTTTCTTTGTTATTAATGACTCGTTTCCGGTCTTCCGCTTCTGCTTATGATCCGCTATTATTAAACTTTCAAGATATTTTATTGAGCTCATAAAATCCAATTCTACGTTCTTTACTATTTTTCTATATGAGGTACAAACGAATCGATTTCCCGTGGTTGAGGTGATTTTCATGCAAAGCTCAAAAGCATAAAATTCATATGAGCAGAGCTCTTCTTTCCCTTGCTCCTTGTTATGTTTTTGCTGTTCCTGATTTCCTTCGGTTTCAGTTTTTATTTTATTTTATTTCATTTTATTTTATTTTATTTTTTATATGAATGCTATAGGTATGTGTAGTTTTCATTGAATTCATTTACATTTTGTACTTGATAAAGGAGGGCGTTCAAATCACGTTCGTTCCTTCCGTGGTAAATCGTGTCAGTGCATCCGTTTCCTTGATTTCTTATTTGTATCTCTCCTTTTGAATTAATTTGACTTTTTCAGATTTGTGCGGTTGTGGGTATGTGTGCGAATTTCATAGCATACTCGGGGAGAAACTTTTTTTCACCCTGAAAGATCGCATTCAGATGATCTTATTCTTTTTTTTTTACATCTTTCTCAAGCCATCATCTGTCTCTCCCTCCCTCTCTCTCTCTCCCCTTTTTTCCCTCCCTCCTTCACTCTCTCTCCCTCCCTCTCCCTTTTTCTCTCCCTAACCCACACTCTCTCTCTCTCACTCTCCCTCTCCCTCTCGCTCTTCCTTTCTCTCTCTTCTCTCTCTCTACCTCCCTCCCTCCCTATCTCTCCGTCTCCCTCACGCTCTCTCTTTCTCTCTCTCTTTCTATCTCTCTCTTTCTATCTCTCTTTCTCTCTGTCTTTCTATCTCTCTCTTTCTATCTTTCTTTCTATCTCTCTTTCTCTCTCTCTTTCTTTCCCTCTTTCTCTCTCTTTCTCTCTCTTTCTCTCTCTTTCTCTTCTTTCTCTCTCTTTCTCTCTCTTTCTCTCTCTTTCTCTCTCTTTCTCTCTCTTTCTCTCTCTTTCTCTCTCTTTCTCTCTCTTTCTCTCTCTTTCTCTCTCTTTCTCTCTCTTTCTCTCTCTGTCTCCCTCTTTCTCTCTCTATTTCTCTCTATTTGTCTCTCTTTCTCTCTCCTTCTGACATTGAAATATCTAAAGGCATCTTTTACATCAAAATTACAACACGCGAATCGCGAATAAGCAGAAAGTCCTTTTAAGATATAAAATTATTTTTAAACTCCTTGAACTGCCGACACCAGTTTGCTCAAGTGCGTGCTCAGCGCCATATCATCCATTTTTTTTGTTTGAATTTTTCATTTTTATTATCATTACGACAATAAAGCACTTCTATAGACCTCTTCCGCGTTCCCTTCTTTTTTAAATGAAGCCACTTACTTATACACATATTGCTGTAGCAAACACTTTACCCACTTATGACATACATGTAGGTACACATTTGCTCGTGTACGTAATGAGCCCAAGGGAGTTTCCTCCATTTTCCTCACAATAATATTTATCCATTAAAATGTGGTGTAACTTCCCTATAGTAATTGGGACCGACCCGGGGTCGGTCCCAAAGAGGTGAGGACCGGTCGCGTTTCAATACGTTCAACTCACCCGTTTTTCCACAGCGCTGTCATTGAAAAACAACCGGTCCATTTTCAAAGCTTTAAGGGTCGGTTGTGGGTGGGTCCATACGGCCTTAAATTAGGGTGAGTTTTTTTTTTTTAATATTTATTTTTATATAAAAAATGGAAAAACAATTTTTCGTATTTTGTTTATATTGCCTTATTTGTTTTTTTAAACCTTTTTGTTATACAACAACATTATATTATTTCCTTCTTGATTTTCCCGCCTCGGCCGAGCCTAGAACCGCAGAACTCTGGGTTGGTAAATTGGTGTCTTAACCATTACGCCAAACAAGCAAGTTTAATGCTTTGATCAAAACGCTGACTTGAGTTTTTGGTTACTCAAGTTTTTGGGAAACATGCGTAAAGAATTTTTCACTTTCACAGAAAAAAAATTCTTGAAAAATAAATATTAAAAAACAATTAATATGTAAAAAACGACTTATTTTTTTTCAAGTTAACTAAATATTTAAAAAAAATTTAAATATGAACATAAAAAAATCTTGGGTAATTGAACAAAAAAAAATTATTTCTAAAACGAGGAAGGGCTCGAACTCTCACCATCAAGCTAACTTTCCTATGGTAGCACAACGATCAGATTGAGGACTTAAAACAGACAACAATAAGTACAAGTTTATACGAACTCACCCCACCTACGCTCATTTTTGGACTAGAAGAGGGTGAGTCCAATTGAGATTCACCTTGGGTCGGTCGCGGTGCATATCAATTTCAGGTCGGTCCTATATGGACTCACCTAGGTCCGGTCCATTTTACACCGAAAACATTTCATTACTGCAGGGTTAATAAGAGACATGCAGACAGACGGACGGATATGTGTATATAAATATGTGTGAAGCAATGATCTGAGCTTACAATTAACACAAGAGTAAGCTAAATGAGTGAAAGGATAAGAACGAAAATAGAAGTACAATGACATATTATACAAAAGAAAGAGGAAGGTCTCGCCTTACAACATACATAAATATGCATCCCGTACGAAGAAAATGAAATAGATTTTTTTTTTTTTTTTTAAATTGAAGCCTCTAAGCAACCGCCCAGCAAACATTTACGCTTACTAAACAATTGGAAGTAACTTGCACCCGCAAACAAAAGGCTTGGATCCAAGTGTTGGAATTTATTTGGAATTCAAGTGTAAATAACCAAAACGGCTCCCTTTTTATTCAATTGGATTTCAGATTGGAAAACATATAAATCCAAGCAATCGAATTAAATATTTTCCAAGCCTAAACAAGCAGTACCAATCCGATGTAGGCGGGTTCAATCCCCGCTGCGGCGAGGGTTTTTTTTTTTTTTTTTGAATACTTAGGTAGATAATATAACATTTAAATAATATTTCAAAACTTAGAGGAATATCTAGCTTTCATCCAAAAATTTATAAAAAAAAAAAAATTTTTTTTTAAAGCACATGTGTATGCAGCATTACGTTTCTGACGACCGGATATGAACCTAAATTTATAACTGCCAACTTCATTTCTCCCCTCTAAGTGGATCAAATTTTACTCAGATATCTTTCTACGTCCCAATTTTTCCACAATCTATTTTCGCCCGCGACAGGAATCGAACTCGAGCCCTCCAGGTTACAAATCGCAACACGCTCGCATTACGCTACCGAGAGATCTCATTCGCGCGTGCTAGAATTAATATATTAACGTTCAAAAAAATCGAACTGTAGACACCTCGTATGTATGTACGATGTATGTACTAGAGTTGTAAAATTTAAGAAAAAATCGATTTTCGATTAATCGAAGACCTGCATAGTTATAAATCGATGTTGGATGATTAATTGAAGCAATAAATCGATTAAATCGATTTATTTTTTATTTTTTCCAAACCTATTTATAATGCCTATTTTTTTGTTTTCTGAAGTTTATAAAATAACAGAGTAACAGTATTTTTAAAAATATTCCTTTGCGAATGGGGTAAAAGTCAAAAAATAACAGTTGCCGTTCAACGCAACTACAAAGGGGAATTGCCAAAGAATCGAAGAGCAAGATTGACTTATGTTTAAGCAGTCAATCAATAATTGAGGTCTTTTACACTGTAGAAGTTGCAGATCGGAGGAGGAAGAAGAACCAGCAAGCCACCTCATGTGTCACTGCCCGAGTCTGGCCAGGAGAAAATCCAGGCTGCTCGACTCCTTCTTCTTCTCCTCCCTCACCAAGCTAACATCTGTTCGAATAAAAGACATGGCTCGCTTCATAAATGAGTCTAACTGGCTCCACTAAAGGTGTAACTAGGAAGGTGGTATCCCTCGTGGTATCACAACGGGCCCATATGCGGCCTAAGTGTGTCCTCTTAAAGGGGGAAGCCACCCTAACCTAACCTTACCTAACGCTAGTCAATTAATGATATTCAATTATAGTTCTGTTCACTTTTGGAGGTGCATTCAGAAGAATTGACCGTCAATTTCTGTATTTTTTCCATTTTTACATATCGTTTTGCTCATATCTTAAACATTTTCCAGAGTTTCCAAAAAAATTTAACATCGAAAGAAAAAATCGATTTTATTAAAAATCGAAAAAAACATAATCGATTCTAAAAAAATCTATCGAAAGCCAAAAAAATCGATTAAATCGAAACTTTGAATGTTTTTTTTACAACCCTAGTATGTACGGATTTGCGAAGTACTTGAGAAATTTAACGTTTCCCAAACACATTTGGAAAGCGTTTGGGAAATGTTTGCGAATTTAATATAGCACATATATGCTTGGAAAAAGTTTGGAAAATTTCTTGGAAACAAATGAATAGTTAGCACCTTTGTAAAAAGTTTATGCAAATGTTTGCTGGGCGGGAATTTCCGTCATTAGTCGCAGCCGCCACCGAAAACGTATCGGATGTGTGTTTGTAGATACCCAGCAGTAATTTCAGCTACTCCCCGTCTAGTGACACAAATACCACGGCTACTATCTTTTAATTTGCCAACCAATGCTTTCGACCAGTGTTGTGCAAGCCCTATGATCTCCATAAGCAACGATTTTTTGGCATTTGTATTAGTATCACACGGATAGTCCAGTTCCATACTGGGCGACAGTCGCCGGAGATACATTTTGTTTTGATGGCGAAGGACGGCCGGAGAAGGGAGAGATCAGCACCACTCTCTCTTCCCCGGCCCACTCTCTTCCACAAAACAAAATGTGCCACGATTGATATTTTAGTTACTTTATTCCTTTTTTAAAGTACACATTTTCCATTCAATTATCGTTGTTATCAACAGATTTTCATGACGGAAACTACTGACTTTTCTTAACCCATTACAGACCGGCATTTTTTCTTTTTTTTTCGAGTTTCGTGTTTATGATGCTTTCCTGACGAAAGTTCAAAAGCAAATGTTCAAATAAAGTCAATGTTAGACGCGCCAAACATTTCTCTAGAAAATAAAACTGTCAAATGTGTGTCAATGTGAATTTGTTCATGTATGAGTGAGTATTGCCCGAAAAACTGCAACGTGACAAAATGATGCCATATCGCATCAATGTACTATAATGGGTTAACTTTTTCGGTTCGTCTTAATTAAGAACCTATTGTTTTTGAAGTTAAAACAAATAATTTGTATCTATCTATTATCGAAACATTATTTTTATTATAAAACTTATATGAAAAAAAAATTGGGCGAAAATGTTTGAAAAATGTACTTATATTTTTTAGACTATTTAGGAGTTTTTGGAAAAATTAAAATCTCAACCATGCAACAGACGTTTTTTTGAAAGCAAATAAAACCAAATGCGTTATACCCTGCAGTAATTGTCACTAGTGACTGATTCAATCTGTCACTAGTTCCTCCGTCACCGGTACTAGTGACCAACTGTACCCGTGCCATTGTTTTCTCCTATTGACACTTTGTATGGGCATATGTTCGAGCGGACACCAGTTGACGATTGAACTGGTGATGCTGTAGAGGCAGCTCATTAGCTATAGTACGTAAATGGAAAGCGCCGCGCACAGGGCTCGGATGGCTCAGTGTGAAGAGTCTGAAGACCCGAGTTCGAATCTCGCTCGGGCGGGTGCCGACATTTTTTTTTTTGTTAAGTGGATAATATTATAGGTACCTACCTAAAGGCTTAAAAAAATTTTTTTTTTGTGCGAAAAAATTACAAATATTAAGTTATTGAAAATATAATTCACGGGAATTTTCGCACGAACTGTGAAAGCATTCACGAGAATTCAGAATATAAACTTTTCTTTCACTCTTCTCACCCATAAGAGTCCATGAGAATAATCCTCCGAATTTTACAATCTTTCCACTTTTGCTCGCCTGCCCTGGGATTCGAACACGAGCCTTCGGATTGATGATCGGACATGCTAATCATTACGCTACGGAGCCTTTTGAATTTCGTGCAGCACATTTAAAACATGAATGGTCTAGAAAATGGAACTGTAGACCTCCTCGTTGATCATGTCTATAGAATGACAGTGGTGACGAGCGGGTCAATTTGCCCCGCATTTACTGCAGGGTAGATTTAAAAAAATGCTTAATTTTGTATGTGTTAGTTATGCACATCACTGCTTTAGACGGTCTCTTTTAACCCCTTTGAAACTTTTGAAGCTTTTCTAAATTTTCATTAAAAAAAAGGATATATTATATTTATAGAATGGACATTTTCGATATTTTGATATATTTGTGCGATAGAAATATATCGATAATTAGTTGCTTCGACCAGGTGCGGACTGGGGGTTAAAGGGCCCACCGGGCGTCTGTAAAATGGGGCCCCGTTACCTAAGAAAAAAATAGAACAATCCTTACTCCATGAGTATTGATCCCAGATAGAGCACAGGAATATCTGCTATCCCTATTGCCTACAAACGAATAATTGTGCAAAAATTTTGTTGCACAGTGTAATTTATTATTCGTCATTACAACAGCTGACATGATTATTACAGTTTGGATCCGAAAATGAGTTCGTTCAGCTGTAAAAAGAAAATTTTTTAAAATAAAAACGCTTTTGCGAAATTTATTCAATAAAACTTTAATGCACACACACACACAGCCAGAGAAAAACATACACACGAACACACACATTAGACGGCGGCTGCGAGGCACTTTCGCATCCCTGTAGTAATATAGACTGACCCAAGTGTAGCCTTCGATCAGTCCTTCATGTTACCAGTACTAGTCCCCTCATAATTCCACTTCTAATGTATTCAACTGACCTTTTTAACATCGGCCTGTCATTCAAAAGGAACTAGTCCGCAAAACGGCTGACCCTAGGTAATTTTTATTTTTTGGGTCAATTGGCGTAATTTTGTCTGGTTTTAGGATAGTCAAATAAGGAAAGTAAAAAACAATTTCTTTTATATATTATATATTTATATATATATTATATATTATATATAATATATTTTCGAAGTTGATGAAAGTGTCATTAACAGACTACCCTTTAACCAACCCTTTTATTACCGACCGCCGGCTGGCAGAATTCGATGGAACCAACTGCCATAATATAACCAGTAGGATTTGGACCGGTCAAAGGCCAGTCCTTCTCATGAAATTGTCCGACTCATTACTGTAGGGATGATATTTGAATGAAAACCGAAGTTAACTTTAGAACTTGAACTATTTTTAGCCTATACATTAGGGTGGATCGATATATTTATTGCAAAAGCGGATAGCAAAAGCGTAAACTAGATAAAATTCTAAGAAAAATTTGCCTCGAAATCTGGGGTCTATAATGAATTCCTATCTCTCGGAAATCAACCTTAAAATATTAGATTTTCAGGCTTTTTTACAGGAATAATGAATGTAAACACATAATTTTCATACTCAAAAGCGATATTACGTTTTTGCTATACGCTTCTGTGCGACTTTTCGCTCCATACAATTCGATATACCCTACTATATATATTGTATTTATATATATATATATATATATATAATATAATATATATATATAGATATATATATACATATATAGGAAAGGACTAAGTCGGGGATACAACTGATTGTGGGTGACAATGATCGATGTGCTTTACAGGACATTACCCGCATTAATTTTGCAGTAAAGAATAATATTTGAATAGGGTTTTCTGCGTCGCTTAAACACACTTTGGACATTTTCTGCTCAGATAGTTTCCACGTGTGCTCGTTTGAAAATTTTTAGAAAATCTACGAACGACCGTAGCGAGCGAGCGAGCGAACGATTTTCACAAAAATTGTACATGACAAAATTGTCAAAAAACTATTATATAAAAAAAATTTTCCCAAGAATAAATTACATATTTCGGATGACAAATGGACTCTCAGGGTGTTTTTTTTTTTTTGTTTTGGTTTGATTTCTTCTCAGGATATTCGTGTGCTCTACGCGAGGAAATAAACTCTTCATTCTCATGTCCTTTGTTTGAAAAATGGCTTAACGAATAAAAATAAAAATAAAATTTTTTTAAACCAGAATGCTTGAACAAGCTTCTGCAAGATTTCAAGGCAGTTCTTTCAGTGTCAGTTTCTACATCCATCTAGACTTGCACCAATTAAGTGTGTGTGTCTTCATACCCCTCAACAAAATAAAACCCATGATTTTTTTTTCAATTATTAAATTGAAACTTTTTCAGTTTACTTAAGTCGAACAGTAGGTACCTATTAATTTAATTTAAAAATTCAACGCCAAAACGGAATTATTTCTTTCGTTTCTCAAGTAAATTTTTTTGGTATTTGATCCCATGTCCAGACACGTAGATTGTAAAGAGAATAAAAATTCGTTAAAAAGGCACGTAAGCTGGCAATGGAAATTATATTTCCGCATCCCCCTTTCGCACGCGCCTGCTTTGGACGGCATTATGATATCACTTTATATGCAAATTCGGAAGATGCCGCTCCGGCTTTTGTTTTTCAATTACGTGTAGGCCAAGTCTTTTTCAGACAATTCCTCTACGTGTCCGTGTTCGTGTCTGTGCGTGCGTGTGTGCGTGTTTCTGTGTGTTCGTGCGCAAGAGTGTGTGACTGTGTGAGCGACTTCCCTGCAGTAATATGGACTGACCCAAGTGTAGTCTTCGGTCAGTCCTTCATGTTACCAGTACTAGTCCCCTCATAGTTCCACGTCTAATGTTTTCAACTAACCTTTTTAACATGGGCCTGTCCTAGGGGAGGGACTAGTCCGCAAAACGGCTGATCATAGGCCAGCTTTTTTGGGTCAATTGTCGTAATTATACCCGACACAATCTGTGTCGAGGGTATATTGCGTTTATGTGGTTGTGTGTAACACCCAGAACCAGTCGAGATAGACCATACAAAATATATATAGAAATGATCAGCGTCACCAGGAGATTCGAATTAAACATGTCCGTCTGTCCGTCTGACCGTCTGTCCGTCTGTAAGTCTGTTTGTATACAGTTATCTTATCGAAAGAGTTGAGCTATCTTGACGAAATTTGGTATGCGTGCTCACGGGGACATGAGTAAGAACAAGTTCGAGAATGGACCCGATCGGACCATTTTTAGGGGTATCTCCAGTACTAGGGTCTGTTATGAAAGTCACAAAAACTGCTCTCAAATCGGAGTTTTTCAACATATTTTGATGAAATTTGATAGTTGAACATATTTAAAGCCACGTTGTACAATTTCCAAAAATTTTAAAAGTGGGCGTGCCAGAAGTGCGTTTTTCGAAAATTGTCCCCTACACCCGAAATTCAAATAGGACTTGAACAAAAATTGGCACTTATGCCTCGTATGTAGCCACAAACATCCTCCTCAAAATTTTTTTTTGGCCGGTCCATTATTAAGGGTACATCCAGTACTAGGGTCTGTCACAATAATCTCAAAACTGCCCCAAAATCGAACTTTTTCGAAATATTTCCATGAAACATAGAATTTGAGCGTATATTTAAGCCTCTGATTAGAATTCCAAAAAAAATGGAAAAGTGCGCGTGGAAAAGGGATGGTTTTCATAAAGAAATTTAACAAAAGTCGACATATGGGGCCCCTTATGGCCTTAAACACCTCTTGATATTAAAAATTATTTGAACATGTGAGTCTGTGTCGGGTATTTTATTGTCAGGCTTGCCTGACTATAACACCCTTACTTGTTTTGTCTGGTTTTAGGATAGTCAAATGAGGAAAATAAGCAACAAATTTCTTATATACATATAATCTAAGTTAATGAAAGTGTCATTTACAGACTACCCATAAACTAACCCCTTTATTACCGACCGCCGGCTAGCCGAATTCCATGGAGCGAACTACCATAATTTAACCGGTAGGGTTTGGACCGGTCAAAAGCCAGTCCTTCTTAGAAAACTGACCGGCTCATTACTGCAGGGTTCCTTTCCGATGACGCGGCGTTTGTTCGAAAAGGGCGCATTTGTGTTTCACACCTAAAATTCAAAGTGTGAGTGTATTT